>CM075480.1:19860000-21060000 GCA_037950665.1 Hypophthalmichthys nobilis | reverse complement strand
GCTGAAACCCATGTCTTGCATACGTCTGTGCGTAGTGGTTCTTGAAGCACTGACTCCAGCTGCAGTCCACTCTTTGTGAATCTCCCCCACATTTTTGAATGGGTTTTGTTTCACAATCCTCTCCAGGGTGCGGTTATCCCTATTGCTTGTACACTTTTTTCTACCACATCTTTTCCTTCCCTTCGCCTCTCTATTAATGTGCTTGGACACAGAGCTCTGTGAACAGCCAGCCTCTTTTGCAATGACCTTTTGTGTCTTGCCCTCCTTGTGCAAGGTGTCAATGGTCGTCTTTTGGACAACTGTCAAGTCAGCAGTCTTCCCCATGATTGTGTAGCCTTCAGAACTAGACTGAGAGACCATTTAAAGGCCTTTGCAGGTGTTTTGAGTTAATTAGCTGATTAGAGTGTGGCACCAGGTGTCTTCAATATTGAACCTTTTCACAATATTCTAATTTTCTGAGATACTGAATTTGGGATTTTCCTTAGTTCTCAGTTATAATCATCAAAATTAAAAGAAATAAACATTTGAAATATATCAGTCTGTGTGTAATTAATGAATATAATATACAAGTTTCACTTTTTGAATGGAATTAGTGAAATAAATCAACTTTTTGATGATATTCTAATTATATGACCAGCACCTGTATATATATATATATATATATATATATATATATATATACACTACTAAAGTAATTTATTTTTGTTGAATCCTCTGTTGACCTGTTATGATTAAATTTACAGTACAAGTTTACAGGAAATGTTTTGAGTTGCAAAAAAATAATTAATAATCATGAAGTAAGTTTATAATCATGACCTTTACCTTTTTAATAATTTAACCACGTTTATCAGGTATTGTTTAATTCAATTCAAAAATTTGTTTTTCACAGTTTTGCATGGTTTCAAAGCAGCTTTACATATATATATAAAAAGTAGTTACACAAGTAAAGATATGTTACTGTGACAAAAAGAAAACAACATGAAAGAAATTCACATTGATCAGAAGTTTTATTACTTTAGTGTATTCCTACACTTCACTGCACCTACTGTACTAATACACTTTTCCCATTAATGGTATTTTAATGGCCTGTTGCACTTTGAAATGCAATTATTATGAATTATTAAATTAATTCTTAAAATGATCCTGACCAGACCTCAAAAATTAAAGTTAAAATGTCAAATAAATTCAGAAACATTAACTGCATGAAAAGTAAAAACATAAAATGTATTAAAATATACATTTAAATGAATTAAAACCCGCAGCGTAATGCGTAATGACCACCAAATAATTTAATTTTACATCAAGAGTTGACGCGCACAGAGGCAATCGGCAGAGAAATGTTACAGATGGTTTTGTTCCATCCGCATGCACTGAAAACACAAGCAGTTCTGCACATTCACATTCTTCCACCAACAAACAGAATTGTCTGTGTTTTAGTGCATGCACAAGAATAAAACTAATGCTCTGCCGGTTTATGCAATTGCTTCCTGCAGCATTAATGACAGATCATGTCAGGTAAAAGGGAAGCAAAACATTCTGCAGATGATATTTAATGTTGTGTCTGCTGGCTTTATTTCTTCAACAGCTTCATATTCAATGCACTTTCATGTTCTATACAGGCCGTTTTGTGTTTATCTTCATGTACCTGTGACCGAGCGATACCCAAAGATTCTAACTACGCCACCGGGGTTTTTATACCCACGGAAATAATTTAATACAACAACACAAATTCGTTACCAATAGGTGGGTGAGTAGAGACACAGGCAAAGGATTACAAAGATGGGGCAGCTTTATTAAAGTGTACAAAAGTTAAAAACTGTCACATTATCTCACAAGGGCTCAATATTCACAGGTCACAAAAACAACGAACAAAAGACACTTTACAAAAACTACAATATGCATAAACACAAAATAAAATAAAGGAAGTTTAAAGGAGGGAGAGGGCCTGCCATAACCCTCAATTCTCACACCACACTTAATAAACCATAAACCAAATCACTCCAACCTATGAAGCACGGCATTCAATGTGGACACCATTAAACGAGCAGCCAAACTCCTAACAAGGAAAAACTCAATTTAGACTGACAAAGAAAACAGCAGGCAGAAGGCAGGAAACCAGGTAAGATGGCAGAGGGAGAGACCAGGGCAGTGTTAATTTTGACAGCCATTTTTGATTTAGTCTTAGTCTTCATCTTCAGCCGAAAATGCCTTTTAGTCTTAGTCACATTTTTGTCATTTTTGTCTTTCATAGTTTTAGTCGACAAAAAGTCACTGAATTTGTCAACTTTTAGTCATTACTTTTAGTCAAACTGCAGTTATGCAACATTAATTTTGGTAGCTATTTTGCTGTATTGACATTGCACTCTTAGCAGTAGCACTTGTGTAGTTCTACATATCCCTTTTCAGTGGTTCTCAAACTTTTTAGAGTGTCGTACCCCCTGAGGGATTTAACATCCTTCTGCTTGCCGCCTCTTTTCCACTTTACACAGTTACACCTTTTCCATTAAGGGACAATATTTGCCCCCTTAAATCGATTTTTCCAGTGTATTTTTTACCTTTATAAATACCTTTATAAAATAAATAATGCTTTAAATAAAAAAATGTTCGATAAATATGCAATGATGATAAAAACGAAGTGATACTTTTAAATATTAAATTAAAACCGCCAGTAGGTGGTAGTAAGTCACTGTTTTTATGAGTGAATCATCAGTTTTGGCCACGAAAGTTGAGGTAATTTGATTGGATGTCATGTAGTATTTATGGCATTTTACCTGCTAGAAATATATGCTCAGTTCTAGAAATATATGCTCAGTTTTAATGTTATTTTAAGGTGGAGTAGAATTAAATGAATGGCATTTTGTTCACGTACCCCAGTTTGAGAACCACTGCTGGATATCAGCCTGCACTTTGATCGCAGATTTAGTCGCATGCAAACAGCGCAAGCGGCTTTTGACAGAACACAGACTAACTGAATGGCACTTTAATTTACGTAGAAAATCTCAAATGAAGATGGCTAATCATCAGCACTTCTTCCTCAGTCTAAAGAGTGCACGTGTGCATTGCTGCCAGATTGCAAAGATTAAATAAAACGTTCTTTTAACAGAAAAGCTCTGGGTGGGGGTATAAATTCTTGAAATCGGGTAACCGTAAACATGAAAGCTCGTAAAACAGTCTATAATGTTTTGTCTCCTCCTTTTTTCAACAAAAACAATGAGTGATTTTGAAGTTTTTATTTTTTTAGCCACATTTCAGTCTCGTCTTTTTTCGTTAAAGGCCCACTGAAGAGGGTTGGGACGCGCAGCATTATTCAATGTGTTGACGTAATTTCAACTGAAACAGGAAGACACGGGGATATATCGAACAGCCCCGCCCCTTTTTAAAAATAGCCAATAGCATTTTGTTTATGTCACAGCTGGGCCAGAGCCGTTAGACTCTATAAAACATCAGTTTCCTTCTAATCTCTAACCGTTTCTCCTCATAATGTCCTTTATATCGCTTATATACAGCATTTTTTGCAGAATTCAAATGGGTCTGATACCTTTTGTGGTCTGTGCTGACTCGCGCTTATGATCCACTCTGTGCTCTTGTGTCTCTGGACCACAGCAGACTGCTCGCGTTGCGGCGGTTCATGTGATACTAACGTGAAAACAGACTTTATTCGCGTCAAAGGAAAGCATATTTACCCTGTCTGAATCGTTCCCTATTATCTATACAATGCACTACATGCCATTCACCATGTAGAAACTAGTAAATGTGTGAGCAAATGACTGATTTCAGCCACAGCTTTAGCATCTGTAAGAGTGTAGGAGGAGGCGGGACTGAAGTGTGATGTCATGTCATGAAAATCCGTGATCCATTTTAACGGAAGTGAGAGACTAAGTTTTGAATGTTTATATCTCTTAAAAGTGAATTTTATAATTGTTTTGGAACACACCAGCTTATTCATAACCTTAAGGCTAACATATTCATACTAAAAGCTAAAAAACTTACATTTTGATTTCAGGGGGACTTTAATGATATTGCATGTGTTGATAGAGTTATCTTTTAATAATGTTGGTGTCGTCTCTCATCGTCTTTTCATGGAAAAAAGGTCGTCAAAGAACATTTTTCGTCATAGTTTTCATTAACAAAATTGAGGATCCAGGAGCAGGATAATAGCAACAGCACGGGTGTCGAGTGACTCACATCAGCGGCGTCAGCCTGTCTTGCTCCTTCCTTTTTTACTGCTCCACCAAGCCACCGATTTTGGGAGTATGGTGCAAAACTCCAGTCCAGTCCCAAACACCTGCTAGCGACAGGCTGACCAGGTAGCACCACCTCCTCACCACGATTCCTGGAAACACACGTTCTTCGGAAGATACACCCACAAGGACTGCCTCCAAAGGGAACTTAATGTTTCTGCTCAGCTGAACATGCCTCCAGTCTCTAAACCTCCCCCTTATAAACATGTACTCTTTCACTTAATTGGCTCCCTCCTCCAATCCTGATGCATTATAGTTTGGGAGGGGGTGACAGAGAAAGTGAAAATAAACAAAGGGGCAGTGCAGAAAATATCTGTACTGCCCACAAGCTTTTTGCCCAAGTATTTCCATCACTTCCTTCTCCTGAGTTACAAATGTGTTCTTAAATCTAGGATCAAAGAAGACTGCTGAATTAAGAAGGATTTATAACTCTTCATTGCTGTATCCCATCTCTAGATCTTTCCCTCCTTTCAAATTCAATTAATATATGATTGTTTTAAAGTAAATGCAAGTGCAAATATTATGAGACCTAAACTTCATTGGTTCTTGCGTGTCACGCTCGCACGTTTGAGCTTTCGTGTTTAGTGTTTATTTAATAGATACGCTATTATGTATGTGTGTTGATCAAAGTTGCGAATAAAAGTCTAAATTAAATCAGATGAATGATGCACTCACCTGTCGAGTAAGGATGAACAAGCGATAAATGCTTGGCAAGATTTGATGTTTTCATGATTTATAGCAGCATTTGCAGATTGGTGCATTAAGGTCTGTTGGTTCACCTTTTTAATAACTTTTGTAAGCAAAATAATGCCATATTTCACTACTACTGCTCTTTATTTATTAGTTTCAGACATGTAGAGTGAGTTTTATCTGTTTGATCCATCATGTTCTTTTTCCGGTTTTGCGTCAGTTTGGGTAGCACACTTGCTGCATAGCAGTGAACTTCGGAACAGCAGCGTATAAAAACAGAACTGAGCAAAAATATGATACTGTTGTACTGTTTGAAATATAACGTCTCAGGTTACGTATGTAACCATGGTTCCCTGAGAACAGGGAACGAGACTCTGCGTTTACCGCTTTGGGGAACGTCTCACGTGACCCGGTGTCTGAAAGCCAACTATCCAACAACTCCAATCTCTATTGGCCGGCGACAGCCTATGGCACGACCCGGAAGTATATAAGGAGCGCCTAGAGAATCAGTCAGTATCTTATCGTCTTGAGGGACTGTTCAGCAGGCAGCCCGAGGCATGGCATGGCAACGCAGAGTCTCGTTCCCTGTTCTCAGGGAACCATGGTTACATACGTAACCTGAGACGTTCCCTTTCGAAAGGGAACTCAACTCTGCGTTTACCGCTTTGGGGAACGATATACCCACGCCGCCATGCTCGAGGAGAGTGCATGCCAAGGTGGCTAGACAAACGTCCGGCAGTTCGAAAGAAATGCCATAAGCAACTCACCCTCGGGTCACGCAAGGCTGTCAGTGACAGCATTCCCTACGGCCACCAGCCCAAGCTGAGCCTAAAAGAGGCCTTCTGCAGAAAGCCTTCCAAGGCTGCTCAGAGCTTCTGGGACCAACATTTCCATGGAAAAGTGGTCTCTTAAAGGGAATGTGGCCAGGAAACCGAAAGGAACCCCGGCCAGTCACTAGAGGGGAACGAAGTCACCCTCAATGCCACCAGGGAGGCCGACCTGGTCTGACGAAGGACAAACTTAGTCTTGGCCAACCCTGTCTGATACACAGAATCTCCAAAGCGCATTTTTCAGAGAAGAGAGCAGGTAAGAGCGACTGCGAAAGAGCAGTGAGCAACTCAAACCCACACGTAGAGATGGGCATCCTGGAGAGCAGAACTCAGCTGAGCGCTATAAACCCTCGTATTGAGGGGAGTATAATCCGCTCATCCTAGGATCTACTCAGTGTCCGATTAAAGCACTGAGGAGGCTGTGCGCTAGAAAGACCCCTGGCACAGGGGAGCACAAACCAGCCTGGGGGCTGGTCTCAACGGGAGACTTGAAAGAAGTCTACAACCAATGACCAGTTTAGGGAGCTAAGCACAATTACATAGTTAACCCAAAGGGAAGTACGAAGCTCAACCTAACAGATAGACCATACTGTAGGCACATAGTCATGGAGGCCGGAAAAGGGGCCTTCAACATAACTAAAGTTCAGAAGAAGAACTAAATATAACACCAGAAACTAAAATCGCATGGTGGTATTGCAGGGAGGCCCATAAGGCCACTCACCTGAAAAATAACATGCTAAGTGCATGACCAACCACGCCATTAAGTAACTGTGAGTGCCCACAAACAGTCCATCCAAACACAATCCAGCGAGCAGTGTACTCGGTAAAAGAACCTTTTACTCTTTAAGCAAGAGGAGTACAACGTACGCCAACATGCGCTAAAGAAGGCCCCATGGGCCTATAACCTCAGCAGACACGTGGCATCAGCTCGTGGCAGTGTTATCAAGCTCCGGGCGGAACAAACCGACTACAAAGGAGGTTAATAAGTCACCCAGAGCCCTGGCCAACCAGCGACATAAAATCCCCTTTACTTTCTTAGTAAAGAAATATAAAGAATGTAAAAGGTATATGCCAGCATGTTTCCAAGGAAGCCTCGAGGGCCTACCTATCACACGCGGCGCCAGCTAGCGGCCACTAAAGTTCTAGGAGCAAAAATAGAACCGAGTTAAAAACAAGGTAACTACTTAGCTCAACTAGAGCTAAAGGAGACCATGCTCAAGGAAGTAAATGCATAAAACCGACCAAACAATCGGTTTAACACAAGAACTCACCCTGAGCGGCAAAATGTACTCAGTAAAAGCACCTTTTACTCTCTAAGCGAGAGGAGTACACAGCCGAATACTCCAACATGATACATAGGAGGCCTAAAAAGGCCTACGACCCGTAAACACGTGGTGTCAGCAAGTGGCAATCACGACCCATCCATGGTGATGAGTCAAATAGAAACCAACACAAACCGTGCCCACATGCAACTGAAAGGAGGCCCTGGTAGGGCCTTCAACCTCCATAAACACATGGCATCAGCCAGTGGTAGCTTCATGACTAAACCAGCCAGTAGGCCAAGTACTCGAAAAGACACCTTAACACTTGGATAAGAGGAGTACACACTCCGCCACGGTACTCTATGACAGGCCTGACCTAGGGCCTACTCATACAGAGGTGGGCGTGGCCGATGGTGGTGAGAGTCAAACAAGACTCAACCATGGAGATGAGTCTCAAACATAACCAACCCAGCTGTGCCAACATGAAAACTGAAAAGGAGGCCTGGCAAGGCCTACTACTTTTAGCAACACGTGGCGCCAGCCAGTGGTCATAAATGGGGACCAAGCTCAAAGGGAACCTGCTCTAGACCCAACAAAAAAAATTGTGGGTAACTAGCTACAACAACCTGAGCTAAGCCTACACATTCCAACAGGCAATGTACCAAAAATTACATGGTACAAAAAATATGCTAACATGGTCTAAGGGAGGCCTACAACGCCTACCACCACAAACAACACGAGCATAAGCCTGAGGCAGTGCTAAGATACGTGAGCAAACTCGCGATCATATACCAACAGCGACTGAGATACAAGCTGTACTTAGAAGGAGGCTAGGAATAAAGAGCCAACAGTCTTTACAGTAGATGTAAAACAGCTGCTGTGGTCATGATCGATTGGGAGCTAACAGAGATCATCTTTAATTCTAACCAGAAATAAGACTCTCTACACTCAACCTGAGTGTGCAATCCACCAGGTGATGCACTCAGTGAAACACAAACCCTACCCGGGGAGTACAACAAACCACCACGTTCTTAGATAGAGGCTAATCACAGCCTGCTTTCTGTGATAGCAGGCTGTGATTAGCCTCTATCTAAGAACGTGGTGGTTTGTTGTACTCCCCGGGTAGGGTTTGTGTTTCACTGAGTGCACAGGCGCTAACCTGTGGCAGCACTAGAGTAAGCTCACATAAATTTAAGTATGTAAGGCCAAGGCTTAGAACCCAAAGCAAAAATAAATGCTTTGTAATACATGCCATCCAAACAGGATAAATGCTTTCACCAGACAGATCTATAGATCTGTGCTGAACCCTTGAGAATGGAGGCTAAAAAACTAGCACCGTAGCTCAAACTTGAATAAAATTCAAGGGGCTCACGGGAAGACATTATAAGGCATGACAAAGTTCTAGAAAGTGGGGCCTAGCAGCACTGCATAACTTATCTCCTCAAAGATAAGGACCTACCACCTGGGAAAAACAGCACCAGGAAGGTTAATAACAGCCTATAACCTTAGCTGTTAACCTCAGCCATAGCTACCTACATAATACGAAGGGGAAATGGGCATATGGCCTCAGGAGGAGGCCAGAACTAGGAACTATACAACCTTACAAGGGATAGTAATAATAAGGGTGATGTAATAGACAAACACCTAACCTAGCTCTAGCCTAGCCGCTAGCTATGGCCTACTGGGCCAAGCAAAGCCTGGGCTTCACTTTAAATCCTCTCAGATATGAGGAGAAAATGAAGCACTACAAGCCAATAGTGCCAGGCGGCCGATTAAAGCCGACCTGCGCACAAATAACTGAAGTGATGAGTGCTAACTCAAGCCAAACTAACAGTATTAGCTGAGAAGCTACTCTAACATAGGAGGCTACAAAATAGCGGCCATAATGCGGCCTGCATATGAAAAATTAGCCAACCTAATGGTTCAGTTATTTTGCCCAAAAGAACCCCTTCTAACTTTACTGACTACATGCTCAGGAAAGCTATACAGGAAAAACAAGGTCTACACTTTTATAAACATAAAAATATAGACCCAGCTTACCTTCCTGCGGCTCGTTGAACGAAGATTTCTCCTCCTTATTTTCTTGCATGAAAAAGGATGAAATCAAAAAGTTCTTTTAAGCCTAAAAGCACTTTTCACTATCAAGCCAGAGGGCGGCCTTAGAAAAATATTATCAAAGGCCCAGCCGTCAGCCTGACTGTTAAAGAAGCACCTGAGCATGTAAAATTAAACCAAAAACTCAGGAGGCGGAGGAAGAAGGGGCAAGGGCAAACGTAAAGCCGCCCCCGCCACAAGAGAGAATGATTACAGACGCCATTGGTGTATGTGATCGATCACCTCCTTCAAAGCCTGCTTCTTCCTCCTCGAGTCCAGCCGTCTCTGCGCCTTGCTCTGAAAGGAGAAGGCGCCCGAGCGGCCATACTGGATCTCTGGCCCTATCTCAGAGCCTCAGCTCGAGATGGACCAGCCCCCTGATTAACTACATGCTCAGACAAAACTATACAGGAAAAGAAGGTCTCATTTTAAAACAAAAAATAGACCCATCTCATCTTCCTGCGGCTCGTTGAACGAAGATTTCTCCTCCTTATTTTCTTGCATGAAAAAGGATGAAATCAAAAAGTTCTTTTAAGCCTAAAAGCACTTTTCACTATCAAGCCAGAGGGCGGCCTTAGAAAAATATTATCAAAGGCCCAGCCGTCAGCCTGACTGTTAAAGAAGCACCTGAGCATGTAAAATTAAACCAAAAACTCAGGAGGCGGAGGAAGAAGGGGCAAGGGCAAACGTAAAGCCGCCCCCGCCACAAGAGAGAATGATTACAGACGCCATTGGTGTATGTGATCGATCACCTCCTTCAAAGCCTGCTTCTTCCTCCTCGAGTCCAGCCGTCTCTGCGCCTTGCTCTGAAAGGAGAAGGCGCCCGAGCGGCCATACTGGATCTCTGGCCCTATCTCAGAGCCTCAGCTCGAGATGGACCAGCCCCCTGATTAACTACATGCTCAGACAAAACTATACAGGAAAAGAAGGTCTCATTTTAAAACAAAAAATAGACCCATCTCATCTTCCTGCGGCCCAAAGACCGAAGACTCCTAAAATTCCTTTTCTCTTACATGAAAAAGAATAGAATCTAGGGTTCTTTTAAGCCTAAAAGATCCTCTCACTATCAAACCGAAAAAGCAGGCCGACAGAAAATAATCACTATGGGCCCAGCCATCAGTCTGACCATAAGAAGTATCTGAGCATGATATAAATTATATATACATGCATACACATACACATATATATATATAAATATATGAGGAGAAAGAAGAAGAGGAGAGAGTAGATATAAATCGCCCTTATATAGCTGGGGGATCGATTACAGACGCAACGGTGTTTACAATCGATCACCCATCTCACTCTCGCTTCTTCCTCCTCCTGTCTGTCTGGGCTCAGATACAAATCTGAAGGGCTAGGGGGTTTTCCATGCCCTCCCGATCTCAAACGCAGAGATCAGGAAGGAATGGAAAGTATATGGGAGCTGCAACATTCATGGACAGAAAGGAACCGCTCGTCGAGCCGTCCGCGCGCGGCCCCTTTCCTAAAGCGCTCTCACGGCAACTACCGGCTGCCGAAAAAAGCGTCCCAAAAACACCAGCAGCTCCGTATACAGCAGCCAGAGGAGCGCTCGCTGCCGGACGTGATGACGCCAAACACGGACGTCATCGTCATCCAGCAACTCATCCTCGTCAGCCCCGGGGAAGCCGAGAGAGAATACAACTCTCTCAAACTTCCCAACGAGCTCACCTGCGAGCCCTATGATTGTAGCCGCCGTTTTGCCTCAGCACAAACGGGGCCAGAATCACCAGGCGCAGATGCGGACACCTCTTCCCTCGAGAAGAGTGCCAAACGAGAACGGAGTGTCCCGATAGGGAGACGCTCACAGTAAACAACAGACAAACACACACAGACAGCGCCCTCAAGCACTGTCTATGCGCGCTCCTCTCCAAACAGAAAAACACCCAGAAATGTGTATACAAACCTGAAACACGGATGAACACACTCTCTTGAACGTTTGTAAGGCATATTAAAGAATCCCTTACTGGAGTCGTCATAGTCGCGATCAGACAGAACAGACCCGAAAGATGAAAAGATACTGACTGATTCTCTAGGCGCTCCTTATATACTTCCGGGTCGCGCCATAGGCTGTCGCCGGCCAATAGAGATTGGAGTTGTTGGATAGTTGGCTTTCAGACACCGGGTCACGTGAGACGTTCCCCAAAGCGGTAAACGCAGAGTTGAGTTCCCTTTCGAAAGGGAGCAGTATTTTTCCAGTACCTGTATTCTGTGCATCCCTAATACAGAGGGTGGGGCAACTTATCCACAAGGTTCATCTTACTCCACATACACTTTTTAGCATGAATAGCTATTTTATGCAATATTTCTGGCATAAAATATAAATATAATGGAAGTAAGGGTTTTATTACTTCAGTAGCTGTCTTCACCCCACCCAACTGTCTGCACTTGCTCATGAATGGAAATATTTTCTCATTGCCATCCCAAGATATAAATGGCCTTAATGCAATCCCTCTCAGCACCAGCTCTATGGAACACTGACTTCCACAATATAGATGCTCAGAGCACCATACATGTCTCTTCTTAATTAAAAAGTCAAATGAGGTCTATTGGGGGGTTTTCCAGTTTGCATGCGATAATTCGTTCACGTCACAAGTACATACTGATGCTATAGTTAGTAAACTATCTGTGAGACAGTGTGCAGTTACCATGGAGTCATGGTGAGGAAGTGATATTTACACTTATTTACACAGGCTTGTTATGACAGACACTTTGCCACTAGCTAACTCACAAGGGAACATCCTTTAAATTGATGGGTCAAAATATTAAATAAGGTCTCAGAAAAATTGTTGTCATTGAACATATAAAGAATGAAATGTCCCATACTAACCAAATAATAAATTAATTCTGGGAGCTTTGTCAAATAAACACATTACAGCAGTTCTTTCGAGACAGAATTTAGGATCTTTTCCACCGATTCATTTCAAAATGCTCCGGTTTACATGGTGCCCTTTGAGTTATGGTTTCATAAGATTGAGCATCCTTGTAAATGGACTGTAGCCAAAAGCTCTTTTGAATTATTCAACAGGCGCTTCTTAAAGAAAGACTTTACTTATGCATTCACCTCTATTTGAATGTCAGAGTCTTCTCTGTCTCTGGTCTGTTATCTCCTTTCTTCCTGGTGAATTATGCTCTGGATGAAGCACTGAGGAAAACTGCTCTGGCCAATTTAAAGGGCTAAATTTAAACAGTCAGGGTTTTGTCTGAATTGTTCTTCATTCATAGCATGACAGTTTAATAAATCCCTTTTTGTTCAGTTCCCTCCTCTAACTTCAGAACGGCATTCTTCAGACTTCAGAATTTCACCATAGCTCTGCTATTAAAACTATTACAATGTTGCATGAGTGGTTTCAAAAATTGGAACATATTAAGACACACATTTGTATCATAATTCATCATTTCAAGAAACAGCAGAAGACGCATCTCTTGCCACTAATCAGGCTTGCTTAATAAAAGTTTCTTTCTTCTTTTCTGTATTTAATTTCTGGTCTTGCCTGTGTACTAGCGTATACCTGAAACTTAGCATTGAGAATTTATGATAAATTGCTTGGGATGTTACTCATTTGTAAGTTATAAAACATCTGCTAAATGGAAAAATGTAGATGTAAATAATGTGAAATGCTATAATGCTGCTTAGAATTGGTAACATTTTCTGTGAAGTCTGTGTGGTTGGTTGTGAGAGAGAAACTGGAAATCCATACTTAACTTAATAGTGTTGATTTAACTGTGTATCTCTGGAATATTAAATCATGACAAAAATCTGCACCATTGAGAGAACAGATTACTAAAACTTTTCTGCTATGACACCTCAATGAATTAATGAAATTCTAAATACATTTAGCACACACACACAGATACAGAGACATAGCCTCTATATTAATATCAAAGCAATACAGTGCCCTCTTCAGGTGAATCAGTAAATTCTAAGAAGTATCATTACTAAGAATGTTGTTTACATGAGAGACATTTACTAGAAACTGATCTCACACTGGAAAGAGCTGTTACGACAGCAAGCCAGATTGAATCTGCTGGCGATTAAGATAAATCCATTTTAAATACCCGCCAAGTTACCGCCCCTGTATAAGCAGTGCAGTAAAACGCAGAATAGGGAAACCACCATGTACACTTATTAATTTACTCAGGAAGTCATGCATCAGAGGCACACTTAGCTAACGCTGCAATCTGCCCGGCTGCAACTGCAACATGCAGGAAGTGTAAAAATATTGGACATTAAGCTAAACTGTGCCGATCAGCACAATCAAACACGCACAAGGTCCACTTCCGGATTTAAATTGCTTGCAAGCAGCTGGGATAATAGAACGCATCAACGCCTCTGCATGGGTCACACGCAGAAAAGTCAGGTAAAATTAGGATGTACATAGACCTCAGAGAGTCAAAAGCCAAGTTCTGTCATGAAACTCTAGATGGCGCAGGCTGATAGGTCCTTAACTCAATTTGATACCGATCACATCGTTCTCTACATAGTGCAGCTGATTGGTTGCTGTTGAATCAGCATGAGCTGCGGCTCAACATTCAAATACTGGTGGTGTTTGCTGTTAGCAGTCTGCAGCACGCTTTCAGAAACCCTCCACCTTCCCCAGCTCAACCTGTATAGATCTGCAACAGGGGTTATTTCACAAGTTCACACTTACAAATAATTAGATAGAGTAAAAGAGTATGCATATTTGGCATGCTGTCTGTGGAAGGACTCCGAGCTCGGAATGTGGCCCGAACCCAGAGAACTCCCACGTATCCCTGGCAGGGATAGGAACTAGTCGAGAGTGAGGAGTCGGGGTGGGGGAGGGATGCAGAAAAGACTGTCGAGGAACGAAGGGGAGTTGGCTATGTATGTATATAAGCCTCCAATTGTACTGATTGGGTAGATCATTTGAACGTGCTCCTTCCAGACTTTGTTAATAAAACATAGTTTCATGAGTACATACTTACAAATAACTAAATAGAGTAAAAGAGTATGTACGAGTATGTAAAGGTGTATGAGATTCTAACCGTCTGACCGGGTTCGCATGCATAGATGGAAATTTATGTTTTTGTGGGAGCTATGAATAAAAATAAATTAAATAATTCACATTTTCTCATTTTATTTGTCTTATCCTATTATTTCAGTGAGTAGAATGAGTAAATTAGAGCTAAATTATTTTTAAATACTATACTAAAAAACCAAGAAACCCTTTCTCTCCCAACACTCTTCTCGTTCTGTTCCCGCTATAGTTTATGCTTATGCTAAACTGCAACTAAACTAAATTGATATTTATTCATCATTTTCTAAAATAAAGGCGGAAGCAGGCTCACGCTAGGGTCCGTGGTTGGAGCTGTAGGCCAAGGACAAAGAAGAGATTTTGAGACTGATGAATGGGCCTGCACCACTAGTGGAGGCATCCTCACGCTAAGGTCACTGGTAGGGGAAAAGGTTAGAGGCAGCAGGAGGAGACAATCGGGAGGGTTAGAGATGGTGGGATGAAATAGCCGAGACACCAGAGCTCGCTCTGCTAGTGGAGGCAACCTCACGCTTGGGCAAAGGATTGCTCAGAATTTATGCCCAGAATTCAGTGGATGTGGCTGGGCCCATGGTTTTATCCTGGACGACTGGGATCCCAAACTCAGCAGAAACTGTGCAGGGCTGAGAGATTGATTATTATTTAATAACTTGCGCTTACATGATGAGAAGAAGTCTAAAACATCTAAAACTTCTGACACATCGGTTTGACACTGTAATCGTTGTTTGATGTTGGATGATCATCAAACGGCTGTTACAATGTGTGGCTGCAGCAGGGATGAGTCAGAATCAGACTTCTACAGATCACGGGTTTATTCAACGAAGGAGCAGAACAGCAACACATTAGACAAAACCATATCAACATAATAACATTAAGAACGGACAAGGAGTGCAAGGAGTGAGTCCAACATAAAGGGAGTGCTAACGACAATAAACAGGTGCAGGGAATCCAGAGAGAGCGGGAGAGCTGATGAGGGAAGTGAGAACAGGTGTGGAACAGGGAGGATTCTGGGAAACGGAGTCCGGGACAGGCGTGACTGTAACAACGGCAAAGTACAGTCTGATTTAGATGATCGTTTGTTCCTTTATCTGCTGCTGGTTTGAGTAGCACACACACATTAATTTAGTGAAGTTCAAAAGAGGCTTGCTTATGGTACAGACAAAAAGCTTTGCATAATAAAAATGTGCTCCTTGAATTCATTCAACTGTGTTTGACAATCCATACTTATCCCGATCTGTAAATGACTCAAATCAAAATTCCATACTTTTCCAAACTGCGTAGGAACCCTCAACATAACAGTTTATTTTCATCAGTTATCTGTCTACTGTCACGGAGTCACAGCCAACACCCACCAACACCAACGCATTGTCACCGGATCTCCACGCTCCACCCACTTGCTCACAGTCTCCTGAATACTGATCACCTGCACCTGCACCTCATCATCCATGAACACTATAAAGACTCTCACTTCCCTCACTCATTTGTCTGGTCTCATCTAGCGTACCTGGACTCCTTATTTGCTACTCACCTGAGGTTACCGTGTTCCCATCCTGTCATCTTCCTTCTCCAGTTCTCTGTTCTCTGTGTTCACCTGCATCTGCAAAAGACATTCCTCTGTTATTCACCTAGCTAAGTTACCATTCTAAAGTGCTTGTTCATTGACTCACCTGCATCCACCGTCTGCCTGGGTTCGTGCCTCTGCTCAATAAACTTGTGTGTTTCACTTACCTCTCTGTCTCTGTCTGTGTCCTGCTATCTATGGGCCTTTACATTACATAACAATTTCTGTTAGTTCTAAATCAGATACAGATGAAGTGGAACGATAAGATTACATTTATTTGAATGCATGGTAACACTTTATTTTAGTTTTTTTTAACTAGTTGCTTATTAGCATGCATATTAATAGAATATTGGCTATTTATTAGTACTAACCCTAACCCTAAGCAAATATTAATGCCTTATTCTGCATAACCTTATTCTACATTCTTAATCCTACCCAATACCTAAATGTAACAACTACCTTACTAACTATTAATAAGCAGTAAATTAGAAGTTTATTGAGGGAAAAGTCATAGTTAATAGTTTATGTGTTCCCTATACTAAAGTGTTACCTTAGAACTTAGAGCTTCTCTTGCTGCGGATTTTAAATCGTCAGCTGAAACGTTAGCGACCAAGATGGATAACATATAATCCATAGTCTCAGACCTTGCTCAAAAGGTAGACTCTTTAGAATCCAACGCTAATGAAGTTGATCAGCACTTTGTGCAACTGGAGTCTTTGTGTTCATCACTACAGAGAGATAATGAATGGCTGAAGACTAAAGTTGCTGACTTGGAAGGGTGCAGCAGACGCCAGAATATCTGATTAGTGGGTCTCCTGGAGTCCATTGAAGGTCAGCGTCCTACCTTGTTTTTTTCCCAGCTCCTCTTCAATGTCCTGGGATCTCAGGTTCTCTCTTCGCCTCCTGAACTGGATAGGGCTCATCGAAGCCTGGTACCCATACCAGGCCCTGGCCAAAAACGTGACTGGTCATTCTACATTTCCATCGTTTCCAGGTGAAAGATGCGGTAATTCGCGAATCGCGGAGAATAGGTGAACTCGCACACCAAGGTCACATATTTCGCATCTATGAGGACTACTGCCCTGATGTTCTGAAGTTGCACGCAGAATTTAGAGGTGCCATGTCCAAACTCTATCAACGGGGCTTCAAACCTGCTCTTCTCTACCAGGCCAATTTGCGTATCATACTTCCAAATGGAGAGAAGAAGCTGTTAATGTCTGCTACAGAGGCCAATAATTTTGTTCAGGACTTGAGCACAGGACAGTAAGCAGACAAACACTTGTTTGCATTACCTTGTGACAATTGCACATTTGACAATTTCCCAGTCTTAAGCTGCCTATGTGTGGTTTTGTTATGTGATTACTAAGACCCGATGGACCGGTATTTTACGGCTTACCTGTTTGGCTTGGCTTAGTTTAGTTATTTAATTTTTCTTCTTTATTTTCTGATTATATATAATGGTTTATCAAAAAGACAATTTATTTATCCTTTTTTATTTACTCACTATAACTTTGTATATTCTCATTTTGATATTCAATAATTTTGGGGTCTTAAGTAAATGAACCACTTAGTGCATAAATATCTTTTACTTTTTTTCCTTGCATGTTTATCTTTGTTGTATTGTTGTTCCTCTCTCTCTTCTTAAACATTACCCTTTTTTATTTTCTTTCTTTTTTGCTTTTGATCACTCAGATGCTGTTGGTGATGTAATCTCAGACCCTAATGGGCGTTTTGTTATTGTCACTGGTCAGCCATGTGGAACATGTTTAATTTTGGCTAATGTATATGGCCCTAATTGGGGCAATGATGCCTTCTTTCAGAGACTTTTATTTTCCCTCCCGGACTTAGATGCTAGCCAGCTGATATTAGGGGGCGATCTGAACTGAGGTCAATGACTGTTACATACAGAGGAGGTCGGAGACACAGGTAAAGTTTGTGAGTTTATTGAGACAACCAGAGCAGTGCACAGGTGAGTAGAGCCAGACAAGGTAAATGGTATACGTTGACAGGATGACTGATACTTGGTTTGTTTGCAGATGGCGTGGATGACGAATGGATCTTGGAGCTGGGAGATTCACGAGGACACACGCTGGAGACTGGAGAACACAAGGAGACAAGGAACACACTGGAGACTGGTAAGTAGATGATCGAGGAGTCCGTGAAGGTAAGCATCAATGTAAGGTATGCGTAACGAGACCGGACAGTGACTGAATGTGATGCTGTGGGTTTTATAGTGCTGGTGATGACGGTGCTGATGAGTGTCAGGTGTGCGTGGTTAGAACACTGGTGAGGGAGTGCGTCGTGATTGGGTGAGTGAAGAGCCTGGCGTGTCTGTGACATTACCCCCCCCCCTCCACGGTCCACTCCTGAGGACCGTGGACCCCGACGACATGGTGGCCGGCCTCTGCCTCGTGGAGCTGGTCTGTTGGGATGTCTGGAGTGGAAATCTTCAAGAAGACTAGGATCGAGAATGTCAACTCTGGGAACCCATGACCTTCTTCGGGGCCGTACCCTTCCCAGTCGACAAGGTATTTCAGATGGCCACCACGGCGCCGGGAGTCCAGGATATCCTTCACAAGGTAGGCTGCTCCATCCTCCACGATGATTGGAAGGGGGGGTTCCTCGGCGTCGCCAGGCTCTGTGGAGGGAAGAACAGAAGGGTGGTGAGGTTTTAACAAGGAAACATGGAAAGTGGGGTGAATCTTGAATTCGGGTGGAAGCTGTAACTGATAGGTGACTGGGTTGATTTGGTGGATGATGGTATAGGGGCCAATGAATCTGGGACTCAGCTTCCTGCAGGGTAGACGCATCCGAATGTCTCGAGTGGAAAGCCAGACTTTGTCTCCAGGTTGATAGACAGGTGCTTGAGAACGGCGAAGATCAGCTGTTAGTCTGCGTCTCCTTAAGGCCTGTTGTAGTTGAAGATGAGCTGAGTCCCAGACCCTCTCGCTCTCCCAGAACCAGTTATCCACTGCCGGGACGTCTGAAGGTTCCCCATCCCAGGGAAACAGTGGGGGCTGATAGCCGAGTACGCACTGGAAAGGGGTGAGACCAGTGGTGGGTTGACGGAGGGAGTTTTGGGCGTACTCGGCCCGGCCCAAAAACTGGCTCCAGGAGTCCTGGTGGCCATGACAGAAGGTACGCAGGAAACGGCCAATCTCCTGAATCTTCCGCTCCATCTGCCTGTTCGTCTGGGGATGGTATCCGGAGGAGAGACTTATGGTCACATCTAGGAGCTTGAAAAAGGATTTCCAAACATGGGAGGTAAACTGTGGGCCTCTGTCAGACACTATATCTTCAGGTAATCCGAAGTATCTGAAAACGTGATTGAAGATGAGTTCTGCAGTAGCCATAGCCGTTGGAAGTCCAGGGAGAGGAATCAGTCGACAAGACTTGGAAAACCGGTCTACCACAACCATTACACAAGTGTATCCATTGGAGTTTGGGAGGTCAGTGATGAAATCAACTCCTAGATGTGACCATGGGCGGGCTGGAACGAACAGAGGTTGTAGTTTCCCGGAGGGAAGATGACGAGGGCTCTTGGATATGGCACATTCCCTGCACCCCTTAATGTACCTCCTGACATCTGCCGCCATGTTGGGCCACCAGAAGCGTTGCTTTAACAACGAGAGGGTTTCATTGACCCCTGGGTGGCCAGTGCCCAGCGACGAGTGAGAGGAATGGATGATGGGAATGCGTCGTGTCCGTGGGATGTAGAGCAAACCTTGGGGGCAACCCGGCGGGGTGTTGGTGGAGGTATTGGACTCTGGCAGTGTCTCCTTTGACCAGGTTATGGGGCTGACAATGAGGTTTTCTGGAAGGATAGGCTCGGGTTCTTCGGAATTGTCTTCAGGGCTGTGAATGCGTGACAGGGCGTCAGCCTTGACGTTTTTGGAACCAGGACGGTAGGAAATGGTGAAGTGAAATCGAGTAAAGAACAATGCCCATCTTGCTTGACGTGGGTTCAGTCTTTTTGCATCGCGCAGATATTCCAGATTTTTATGATCAGTCAATACCAAAAAGGGGTGTCGGGCTCCTTCGAGCCAATGCCTCCACTCCTCCAGGGCGAGCTTGATGGCAAGGAGCTCCCGGTTGCCGATATCATAGTTCACCTCCGCCGGGTTGAGTTTGCGGGAGAAGAAGGCACATGGGTGGAGTCTACTTGGTTTCCCCTGCTGCTGCGATAAGACCGCTCCCACTCCAGTGGTAGATGCGTCGACCTCGACCACGAAAAGGAAGTTCAGGATCTGGATGAACAAGGAGGGGAGCAGTCGTGAAGGCGGTCTTGAGATCTTCGAAGGCCTGCTTTGCTGCCGGGTTCCAGGACAGAGACTTGGGCTTGTGACGGAGTAAATTGGTAAGTGGTGAAGAGATGGAGCTGTAGTTCTTGATGAATCTTCGATAGAAATTTGCAAAACCTAGGAATCTTTGGAGTTCTTTTACAGTGGTGGGAAGTGGCCAGTCCTTTATTGCTGAAACCTTCCTCTCGTCCATGCGGACGCCACTGTGGTCAATGATGTATCCTAAAAACTGCACTAAGGGCTGATGGAAAGTGCACTTTTCAGCCTTTAGGAAGAGGCTGAAGTCCCTCAGGCGTTGGAGGACCTCCGCAACGTGCTGGTGATGTTCGGCCAGGCTCCGGGAGTAAATAAGTATATCATCGATTACGAATTTATGCAGGAACTCCCGGAGCACCTCATGCATGAAGTCCTGAAATACGGAGGGGGCGTTGACAAGTCCATACGGCATGACGCAATACTCATAGTGTCCAGTAGGGGTCACAAAAGCTGTTTTTCATTCGTCCCCCTCACGTATTCGGATGAGGTTGTAAGCGCTGCGGAGGTCCAACTTGGTGAACACAGTGGCGCCGCGGAGGTGTTCCAGCGCAGATGGGACGAGATTTGATTGTGATCTTGTTGAGTGCTCTGTAATCAATGCAAGGCCGCAAGCCTCCGTCCTTCTTGGCAACAAAAAAGAAGCTTGAAGCAGCAGGGGAAGTAGACGGGCGGATGTAGCCTTGTGATAACGCCTCAGTGATGTAATCTTCCATGGCCTTCTCCTCCGGGATGGACAAGGAATAGATTTTTCCTCTGGGCACTGGCTCACCGGGAATGAGATCTATGGCACAGTCCCATGGCCGATGGGGAGGCAGCTTGGAGGCCTTCTTTGGACAGAAGACGTCTCTGAAGTGGGAGTAGCACTCGGGGATGTCTGTGGAATGCTTTTCTACTGGACTTTCTATGGATGTGACACAAACTTGGATATCTTCAGAGTTCGGAAAACTTGGAGTAGCAGGTGAATCAGGACTTGGAACTGGTCTTGGAAAAGGAATTTCAGGAAAACATTTATCACCCCACTTCAGGACGTCTCCTGTCCGCCAGGAGATGATGGGGTCGTGCTGCTCTAACCATGGGCGCCCCAGAATCACATCAGATGTTGAATCCTCCAGAACCAGCAAAAGGATTTCTTCCTGATGAAGGACACCGATCTGAAGCTTCAAGGGCCCCACCATGTGGCGAACTTGACGTAGTGGGCGACCTGTCACTGAGTGGATCTGGTAGACGTTCGGCGAACTGATGGTTTGGAGGTTGAGCTGGCGACAGAGGGCTCCGGAGATTAAGTTTCCAGCTGACCCAGAGTCGATGAACTGGAAGACAAATGGCAGCAGCAGTAAGGTTGGCTACAATGGTGAGTGGATTATGATGGTTTAGAGAGGGCAGAATGACACTCACCATGGTGCACACCGGACGGATGGGGCATTCAGCTTTGAAATGCCCGGGGTGACCACAATAAAGACATAGACCCTGGGCCAGCCTCCTCTGTCGCTCAGCATAAGACAGACGGGATTTGTCTATTTGCATGTCGTTGTTGGCTGGTTCTGGGGAGCTGATGGATTTGGGCTGGCGGAGGAAGGATGGAAAAAGCTGCTGGCTTTGGTGCTCTTCAATGCACAGCTGCATACGAGTGGCGAAACGTATAGACAGCTGGATGAATTTCTCGAGCCCGACGGTATCCTCGTATGCAGCGAGATGCAACCGCACACGTGGATCCAAACCTTGACGATATCTGGAGATAAGGGCTTGCTCGTTCCAACCACTCGCTGCCGCTAGGGTTCTGAACTGTAAGGCATAATCAGAAACAGACTGAGAACCTTGTTTTAAATTACACAATCTCTCACCTATGGACGAGTCCCATGCGGGTTTACCGAAGACTTCCTTGAAATGGTTGACAAAACTTGAGAGTGATTGAACAACAGGACTGTTCTGATTCCAGAGTGGTTCTGCCCAGCGGAGTGCTTTACCGTCTAATTGTTGGATGATGAAAGCGACTTTCATTTTATCATTTGGATATAAGTGCGGTTGCATCTCCAAAGCCAGCGAACATTGCAGAATGAAACCGTTGCAATCCTCCGCCGAGCCAGAGAAGGGCGCCGGTTTGGCCATGGGACTGGCGATCACAGGCGGCGAAGAAGTGACTGCAGTGGGAGCGGGGATGTTCGCTGGTGGTGCTGGCGTGGGAGAACTGGTGAGAGTGCGACGAAGTGCATCCACAAGATCTTGAATGGGATCCGGAGTGCTCATGGTGGTTGCTCAGCGGTGTGGTCCGGTCTTCTGTTACATACAGAGGAGGTCGGAGACACAGGTAAAGTTTGTGAGTTTATTGAGACAACCAGAGCAGTGCACAGGTGAGTAGAGCCAGACTGGTAAGTAGATGATCGAGGAGTCCGTGAAGGTAAGCATCAATGTAAGGTATGCGTAACGAGACCGGACAGTGACTGAATGTGATGCTGTGGGTTTTATAGTGCTGGTGATGACGGTGCTGATGAGTGTCAGGTGTGCGTGGTTAAAACTCTGGTGAGGGAGTGCGTCGTGATTGGGTGAGTGAAGAGCCTGGCGTGTCTGTGACAATGACGTGACGCTTATTTTTATTTTATTTTTTTTTGTGCCCATATAGTTTAATTAAACTTAAAAGGGTTAAAATTGCAAAATGAATTAGCAAATTACTTGCATATTCTCTTTTTTGAGGACCAAGTCTAAAATTTCTGTTTTTAATCAATTTTGAGAGAATATTTGGGGATTGATTGCAAAAATGTCAATGTGGTGTAACCATGAAAACTTTGTACCAAATAATTAATCTTGTTTAAAAAAGGTGAAATTCTCAATAAAACAGCTAGTTTGGCATAATCTTACATTAGAACAATTCAATAGTATATAAAAATAAATTTAACACCATTATTCTGAATATTATAAATAATTTGGGGAATCATGTGAGTCAAGTCAAATTTCTGAAGTGTCAAGGTGGCATAACTACCATTCAAGGAGCCATTTTGTTATTATTGTGCAAGAAAACCATGTGACAGGAAATTATATCACAGAGAAGGACCCCTGGTGACACTAACTGCTGCATGCAAAGGTTAGTCTTTAAAATATGAGATAATTTGACATTTTTAGGGTATAGTCAGGTATTCTTTGGTATACATGTCAAATGGCATGACCCTATGAATACATTGATAATTCATCATTATTATAAAAATGTGTATTAACTTTAAAAATTACATTTGAAATATTTCCACCAAGGCCATGTGCTTACATAGGTGTCCATGATAATAACCTGTTATCAGATATTTTTTTCTTCACTGTAATTACAATACGAGACATGAGTTCACTGTTCATCACTTTTTCATGATTTCTTGTTATCAGATATTGTTCCTTAAAGGGTTAGTTCATCAAAAAATGAAATTTCTCTCATTTATTACTCACCCTCATGTCGTTCCAAACATGTACGACCTTTGTTCATCTTCAAAACACAAATTAAGATATTTTTGATTAAATCTGAGAGCTTTTTTTTTAATCTCCCATAGAAAGCAATGAAATTACCACATTCAAGGCCCAGAAAGGTTGTAGAGCCATTGTTAAAACAGTCAACATGACTGCAGTGGTTCAACCTTAATGTTATGAAGAGACAAGAATACTTTTTGTGCGTAAAAACAAAACAAAAATAGCAACTTAATTCAACAAACTCTTCTCTTCCCTGTCATTATCCTCACGCAGGTGACTCAGTAAGCACAGTGAAGGCTTCCGTGTTTACGTCCGAATGCTGGCTCAAAAAGTATTCTCGTCAGGTGAACTAACACTTTAACTGTAAAATATACAAGACATGATTTCACTGTTCATTACTATGATGATTTCTTGTTGCTAGATGTTTTTTTTTTTTCAGCACTGAAACCACTTTAGCTTATCTTGTTGACTGTCATGCTTGATTTCAAGTCAGTGTCAATTTGTTCAACAAACAATGGCCTTTGGCTGTAGAAGCAACATGGTCAGGTGGTGTAACTGGTTTGTGTCAATTGGCGTAACCGGTATTTTTAATAAAAATATAATTATATTCAGAAAAATCAATGTGGAATAAAATGTAATCATCTAGTTTATTGTAATAACATGGTTTTTAACAATTTTTACATAATTTGTCAAAGATTATTTAGAAAACAGATGTGTTTTCAGCATATGTCCCACCAAATATTGCAAAAACATTAAAACTTACATTTAGAGATAACTAATAAAATTATTTTTTGTTTGATATATTAAAATGAAGTATTTATTTCTATGAGTACACTTACCTGCCATCTAGGTGGATAAAATATGTAATATTTCTCATTCTTTTGCGGTTACACCATTTGACATTTTCAGGTACATTCATACTTAACTTTCGTAAAATATTGTGCAAATGTCATTTTTATTAACATAAAATCAACATAAATACACTATATGCATTTTAATGTACCTGATGCATGCTTTTAAAACAAGTTTTTAAAAGATTTTTGAATTTCTCATCTTGCCAAACCATATTTGTCACTGACCCACTGCTCTATGGACCCTGTATTAGACCGTTCATCAACCAGGCCGATTGCTCAGTCTAAATCTTCTAAAATAATACATCTTTTTTTTATGGAACAATACTCAGTTTCAGATGTCTGGTGCTTTTTTAACCCAAATATGAAGCAATTTTCCCTTTTCTCGCCTGTACATCAATCTTTTTCACAAACTATTTTCTTTTCGATAATAAATTACTTTCTTCAGTTACTTCCTGTTCATATAACCCTATAGTGATTTCTGATCATGCACCATTGTTGGTCGACATCTCATTACCAGGTAGTAATATGTCTTGATCACCTTGGCGTTTTCAATCTCTATTACTTGATCCTGATTTTATTAAAGCTATAAATAATCAAATTGATTTTTTCATTTCTACCAACATAACTCCTGACGTTTCAGTGTTAACAATATGGGAAACATGTAAGGCCTTTCTTAGGGGGGAAATAATTTCGTATGTTGCTCATTCCAATAAACTTGCTACACAGAAGTCCTCCAGTTTACTCAAAAAATTAGCTGAACTTCAGTCAAGATGTGCCAGTTCACCAAGCTCAGACCTTGTTAACAAGTTGCTCACAACTAAGGCCGAATTCGATCTGTTAGCCACTGATTGTTACATGTGCACTCTGTTTTGGACTTGTGTTGTACCATTTCCCGCCACTAGTTTGTCACCATAGTTACAGCTCACCCTAATCGTCACATCCAGCTGGTTCCAATCACCCACATCATTTGTCTTTGTATATAAGCCCTATGTTTTCAGTTTGGTGTTGTCCGGTATCGTTCATGATTAGTGTGGTTGTGTTTCCTGTGAACCTGTTTGTGGATTTCCTTGCCTGTGGATTTATTAAAACCTGTTATTCTTGAATCTTCCTCGTCGTGCGTATGCTTACAACCAGCTACTGTAACAGAATACCGGACCAGTACAGTTAAACAGATTGTGGCGTGTTCTCGGTTTTGTTTTGTGCCAGTGTTTTTCGTGTTTCACTTTTTGTTTTCCCGTCACCATGTATACACCCGCATTTCTGTTAATCTGCCTTAAGCAGAAGGATCGCTCCCTCAAGACACATTTGGAAGATTTTCTTCTCCTAGTACCAGCTACAACTTTCCTGGACAGCAGCCTCTGCAACTTCCTGTATGCTGGCCTCAACACCGCCACCAAAGCGCAGCTGTCCGGGGAAGGGCCTCGAGGGAGCTTCCTGAATACGTGGAGTGGGTGCTGGCTCATGATCATGTGGATCGTCCATGACCGTTGGAATCGACGACAACGACACCAGCCCCACTCCCACTCCAGTGCCCAGCCAGGAACCTCCAGACTGCGTGGAACGTCAGCATGATGCCACCGGAGACAGAGAGCCCGCCTCCACCGCGATGCAGGAGCCAGCGACGAGCGGAACGTCTGAGCGTAACATCGCCGTGGAGCCGGAGCACAGCGTGTCTGACCAGGTGTGCGAGTTGGCTGCTATGTCGCCGAGGGAGTCAGTGAGGAACACGAGGGTATGGAAAGGAGCCCCGCCCACACTCCCACCACTGAGAGTGAGTTCCAGGCAGACACTAGAGACTTTTGTTTTGATCTTTAAGAGGATTCCCTTTCCCCTTTAATACCTCCTGAAACTGTCTTTTCTATTATGGATGAACTGGTCCCACCCAGCCTCCCTCTCCCACCTCCTCTCCAAACCTCTACTCAAGATTTTTTATTTTCCAGTCCCTCTGTTCACCAGCCCCTTCTCCAGCCCTCAGCCATGCCTGCTACCCAGCCCTTGCTGTCTCCCATCATTCCCTCAGTTCTACACCAGCCTCCTCTCAGTGGCGTGGCTATACCTGGGGCTTGCTGTGAGCCAGCTGCTGGCGGTGAAGATCCTGCGGCTCCGCCCCCAGCCTCAGATCCCGTCGTTACACCTCGGCTCATCGTCCTGGCTCCTCCGCCTGGCTCCTCCGCCTTTGCTCCTTCCACCCTCGTCTACAGCAGCGACCATCGAGCTTTCAGCTCCACTGGACTCCCTAGGACCATCGACTCCGCCTGGCTCAGACATCGCCTTTACATCGCCACGGACTTACGGGTCGTTCGATGCTCTCCGACCTTCCACCCCTACGGCTCCATTTGGCTCCGCCTTCCCTCAGGCTCCACCTCGGCCCTCAGTCATTCCAGTTCCACCTCAGCCCTCCGGTACCCTGCTTCTGCCTCGGGGGGGCGTCGCTGCGACTCCGTCGCAGACTCAGAGACCATCGGCATCACTCCGCTCCTTCGGCTCTCTATCTTCGCCCAAGGCTCCACCTCCATCGGCTGCGCTGCTTCCACTCGTCACCAAGGTTGCTTGGTGACGGCAACCTTGTTGACGAGTGCAAAGGCCACCTCCTATGCAGTAATTACTGTCCCATCTTTGAATGGGGTTGATGTGAAAATACTAGCCAAAGTCCTCGCCAAACATCTAGAGCCTGTTTTATCAAGTATTATTTCTCCAGATCAAACTGGATTTATTAAGAATAGACTTTCCTTTGATAATATAAGACGTCTCCTTAACATTCTTTAGTCACCTTCTCTGTCAAGAACCCCTGAACTGGTCATCTCTATGGACACAGAAAAGGCGTTTGATAGAGTTGAGTGGCAGTATTTATTTTATACTTTGAAAAGCTTTGGGTTTGGTACAAAAATTCGTTTCATGGATTAGGCTTTTATATAATTCCCCTTTAGCTAGTGTTCGGACAAATAATTGTCATTCTAAGTATTTCCCTCTAGGTCGAGGGACGAGACAGGGGTGCCTGCTCTCTCTTCAGCTGTTTGCCATGGCAATTGAGCCCCTGGCGGTTGCTTCTAGATCATGTAGTATGACTAGCATTGTTAGAAGAGGTGTTGAGCACAGGTTATCCCTATATGCTGATGACCTCTTGCTATTCGTTTCTGATCCAGACAGTTCAATGCCCACTGTGTTAAACCTATTTGTGCAGTTTGGTCATATCAGGCTATAAATTGAATCTTCATTAAAGTATCCTCTGCAAACACTGCCTTTTAAGACATGTCTTACTTGGCAAAATCATGGTGACCATCTTTTTCAGTGCCTCCCAATTTTTAGCCCAAAATCTTTTTTTCACAATCTTGATAATTTGATCTCTCAGTTTATTTGGAATAACAAAGTCCCAAGGATTCGTAAGAATATCCTGCAAAAGCCTAAACTACTGGGTGGCCTTGGACTCCCCAATTTTTTTATTTTATTATTGGGAAGCAAATATGTGATCTATGCTCCATTGTTTTTTTTGTTTTTTTTACACAGATGGGTCTGAGATTGTTCCATCTTGGCTCTACATTGAAAACAACTCTTGCAAGCTTTCATCTTTGTCTGCGCTCCTCTGTCTCCCGACCACAATATTCCAAAATATTACAAAAATGTGTTAGTTATTAATAGCCTTAAGATTTGGATGCAGTTTTTGTCCTTGTCTTCTCCCATATACTCTAATCCTTTATTTCCCCCCTCTACCATCGATGGAGCATTTGCTTCTTGGAAGGAATGTGTTCTTGTCTCTTTTGTGGATTTGTATATTGATGATATTTTTGCATCATTCTCACAATTAATTCATTCTTTTAATGTTCCTAAAAGTCATTTTTTTAGATATTTACAGATTTGAGATTCCGCGCACAAACAATTTCCAAATTTCCCAAACAAACCTCCAGCCTCTGAGGTTGATATGATTGTAAGTATTCGTCCATGTCAAAGCGGGTCCATTTTAAAGCTTTATAATGCAAACTTCTCTTTTCAGTCTATATCTGCCAATTCACTTTGTATCTCTGGTCACAAGACACTGGTATAGAAATAGATGAAGAGACTTGGGCAGAAATTCTCAATCGGGTTCACTCCACTTCTATTTGTGCTTGTCATGGAGTGATACAATGTAAAGTTGTCCACAGAGCTCATTGGTCTAAGAGTCAACTGGCTCGTATTAATCCTGCTATTGACTCCAAATGTGATAGATGCCACTCCAATCCTGCTACTCTAATACACAATGTTTTGGTCCTGCCCTGCCCTCTCTTCATTTTGGTTGTCCGTTTTTCATTCCCTTTCAGTTATTTCCTATTCCTAGTTATTTACTTTTTATTTTCTTTCTCCCTGAATGTATCAGAAATAAATCAGAAATAAAAAAATCGCAGGACAGCACTGACAAGAATTTCTTAATGATTCTGTCTGCAACTGCATGCAATCTGTACGTAATGTGCGAGCTACTGTTTGTATGTGTGTGTGTTTAAGGTACAAGGAAACTGTGTTAGTTTAGAATGGCAAACCCCTTGTACAGAAACCGTTTAAAATGTGTATTCCCCCGACCAAAACTGAGTATCCCAATGGCATAAACTGTGCTTCATTTAGTGACTGAAGTGATGCTAAATTCAACCAGGGACAGAAAACGAGAAGGATTTGAGCTGTGCTCTTACAGGCTTGAGCGTACAGGGGTGGAGAGTGTGGGCTGGCCGGGACTGAATCTGCAGCGTTCCTTCACGGGAAGAAGGTGGCATTGCCCAAGACGCAAGCCTTATTGTCCATTTCTTTATGGCAGGAATGATTGAATGGGGTGGAGTAGAGAAAGACACAGAAGGAGAATACTGATGTTTCGCCTCAGCATGCGGGGACCCGTTTGTTTGGGCTGACACCCACAAGATAACGGAGGAGGCGGAGGAGAATCGCTCCTTAGGCCAGAGGAGGATTGCGGCAAAGATTCCTCGAGGATGAAAGTTTCTTCATCGGACGAGAGGAGCTTGATTTCAGTTGTTGTTGGGAATGTAGGGCGGGGCAAAATGCAGAAAAGACTGTCGAGGAACAAAGGTGAGTCAGTTATCTTACATATAGGCCTCCAATTGTACTGATTGGGTACATCATTTGAACGTGCTCCTCCCGAACTTTGTTAATAAAACATAATTTCATGTATGTTATATGTGCAGCAACAGCATGTCTGTGCATGTATCGGCATCAGCAAGTCTCGGTACTTGCTCTGCAGGAGCAGAAGCATAGAAGATCTATTCCACTAAGACCAAATATATTAAAATTGCCATATCCATTACCATGCCAATCATGCACAAAGGGCATCAGTGAGAGGTGAGAACCAAACAATGTCTTTGTGATCTCTACTGGTGGCCAGGGATGGATGCTCAAGTTTATGATACTGTCTGTTCCTGCCATGTGTGTCAGCTCAATGACGAAATTGTCAAGTCACATTCTGCTCCTCTCCAGTTGGTGCACCTGCCAGATGGACCATGGCTGTCGATATATGCTGTCGCACATGCCCATTTAATTTTTTTTTTGTAGTAATTACTTTATCCACAAGGTGGCAACTGTGCCCTGGGGAAGTTGATTCACAAGGTAGTCGAAGAAAAACTGGAACAGACCGGAATGCGTGCAAGCTACAGCAACAATGGAGGCCTACACAGATGAGCTATTGTGCAAAGAGGTTAGAAAGTACCCACATTTGTACAACTCTAACATGAAAGAATACAAAGATGTTTATATGGGTTGTAACTCATAAGGGCTTTTCACACTTGAAATTGTTAACCCTGGATCATTCTAAACCCCGGGTTTATTTTTCATGTTATATCAAGTGTACAGTTGTACAGTTTCATTTTTTGCATCTTGAAATAAATATTTCTATGTTCTGTATCACTTTGTGTTGTGTTTGTTTCCATTTTCTGTTTAGAAGATAACTGAGCCTAAATGTAGTATACACAAGACTAGATAATGATCTGAGATGTCATCGCTCTGCTGCAGAATTTCAATGGCATTAAATATATCGATGTGACAATATTAGATCTAGTGTGGACTCCTTTAAAGTAATGTAATTGTCTGTTTTTAGCCAGGTTTCCATCAAACACAGCACATCTAAGTTATAATCTATGATCATATAATTTATAATAAGTACTTTTGAAGAAAGGGATCTAATATTCAGCAACCCAAGCTTTATCATTTGTTCATGTATTATATCTGTTTTTTTTTTTGTTTGTTTGTTTGTTTTGTTTTGTTTTTATTTGTTGAACATCAATTAAATTTTAACTCTTAAATGGGTTTGGGATTTTTTTGTATTTACTAATTCAGGGAAAAGACACAGTCTCTATGTGTTGATATCTAGGTGAAAGTGTCTCTATGTGTTGGGATTTATCTGACGTCTGTGATGCGAGACAGTTAGCAGATGATCGGTTTAGCTAATCTGTCTGCTTCCTGACCTGGGCCCCAGTTTGTCACATTTGAGCTCTAAGACTATGCACCATATTACTAGAGATAAGAGCAGCATCATCCCAGGATGGATGAATACCATATCTTTTCAACAGGTCAGATCTGCCCAAAAAACTTTTCCAATTGACCCTTCACCGGGAGTTTGATTGACAAGCAATCTAACCAATCATAACGCTGAATCCGCCATTTTGTCCGACAAAGAAGTCAGGAGTTAGAAGATTAACCTCAGTGGATTTGAACTTGAAAAATGGTGTGTATTTGCGTCTTTCCACGTTTTAAACAACATTCATTCTCATGTTCATTCATGTTTATTTGATGCTATAAATGAACTAGTAGGAAGAGATGATTGGTTCATGAGCCGCTTGAGCTGAGGCGTTACAGCAATCTGTCACGACACATTAAAGAGCCACAAAATGGTTTTTATTGTTCGAATTTCTTTAAAAAAATGACAATTTGAAAGCTGGGACTTTGTTTAATATCATAATTTGAAAGCTGGGACTTTGTTTAATATCATAAGTAACCTCTGTCGTGTCTGTCGACGTGTTGTCCTCTTTGCTCCGCAATGTATTTTTCACTGCGTGTAGTGTAACAGCGCCATGGCTTGTTGGACAAAGCAACAGTAACTAAGGGGGCGGGTCTTTGCGAAGGGTCAATTGTCTATGAATTGTCTATTATTCTGCTGACACTACTTAGACAGCCAGCCATTGAGTGACGACAGTCTGTTAAGTATCTCGTCACTCTGGCGAACAGGGAGGGGGCCAGAGCAAATTACAATGTCTGACTTCATACTTGCAAATTCACACACCTCTTTAAAGTTATTTTAGTGACCTCCGACTGGCGAAGTTGGACATCATTAGTGCTGACGTGAATAATAATCTTAGAGCATTTATGATTAGCATTAGCCAGCACCTTTAAATTTGCTTTGATGTCAGGTGGTCTGGCTCCCTGCAAACATGTGACTATGGTGGCTGGTGTCTCTATTTTTTTACAATGTAATGGAATCGCCAATAACTAGAGCACTTTCAACAGGGTTCTCAGTGGGTGCGTCACTGAGTTGAGAGAACCTGTTTGATGTTCTAATCAGAACGGAACAGTTGTGTTTTGTCCCATGACTATGCTCAAAGTCAAGTTGCCCTGCTGCACTGGCTCTACAGCCGGAACCAAACAGTGTACGGGGTTCGCTAAGCTAGTCACATCCAAAACAGTATCTAGAGCCCTTGCATTCTGACTATCCTTGATTAAAGTTTGGAAGCATGTCTCTAATTCTGAAATCTTCTCCGTCAGCCTGATTATTTCCCTGCATTTATGACATGAAAAACCCTCGTCGCTGATGGAAAAGATTATGTTAAACGTGACAGGCAGTGCAAGTGACAACAACAGGAGAAGATGACATGCCTCACCGTGTTTGTTGACTGATTCCAGCTTACCACAGTTGTTTGATGGACTCGTAGAAAAAGGTGTTCCACCAGTAGTGGGCACTCGTGCAACGTAAGCAATGACGCCAAGTCAAGTCAAGTCACCTTTATTTATATAGCGCTTTTTACAATGCAGATTGTGTCAAAGCAGCTTTACATTGATAACTGGTATATAATTTTGGCTGCACAGCAGCTCTTAAAGAATAGTGTCAATGCCGGCAGATCAAAGCACTGCTGAATATCAAATGTCAAGTGTCCCCAACTAAGCAAGCCAAAGGCGACAGCGGCAAGGAACCCAAACTCCAACAGGTGACATCAGATGGCAAACAGGTGGCAAATAGACTTCTGTGTTAAAATGGAGAAAAAAACCTTGGGAGAAACCAGGCTTAGATATATCCAAGTGAACAACGGAGGGAAGTTAGTGAGTGAAGGGCATAAAAAATGGATTTAAGCAGCCCCTCTTGGCCTTCACTGTCTTCATTCCTTTCTCCATGGGACTAGAGACCGGTGTGTCACGCAGGTGTCTCTCATTAGCATTCACTCCCATGGCTCCTGGCACCTGCCCTGCTTCATACCACAGTAACATTAATAAAACTTTAATACATTAGCTCACCCATGAACATGATTTCTGCCTGAGTCCCATTGGATTGCTTTCCATTGGCTGTGGAAGTGAAGACGACACTTCCCATGATTCCATGCTCATTCATGGCATCATCAAGCTTTTGAACAAGCAACCTCTAGTGGAGAAACTTACATACTGTGCGTATAATATAGTTTATTTACAGTTTAGTTTTTGTATTCCTGCATCCTGTGTTTGTCTTATGTAACACCATGGTTCTGGAGGAATGGTGTTTCATTTCGCTGTTTATAGGCTGTTAAGAGCTGAAATTACAATACATCTAATCAGACTCTGACCCTTTCTTTGGATAACATTTATTAAGTCCTAAATTTAGCATTGCATCAAATGCCTAAAAGAAATATGGGGTGCTCCAAAACAGAAAGCAGCTTAAAGAGCACATCAAAAGCCTGTTCAGTGGTTTGGTTTTAGTAACTCATGTGGATCAAAAGAGCTCTCTGAGGCCCTCAGAAAAAAAGACTATTGATGCCTCGCAGGGGGGTATTCCAAAAAAGCAAGATTAACTTACCATCACATATACCCTGTACTCTTGGTTGATTAACCCAAACCTTGCTTACTCGAGGTATTCAGGTTCCAAACCATGGTCTGGAGTACGTTCAATCAACCCAGAGTATAAAACTCAAGAGTTAACGGTGACCACACAAAGACATTCTCAACCGAGCGCTGAATCCAGGAGTCACAATGCTGTTTTACATTCTTAGAGCATATTGCCACCTATGGAGTAGTTCTGCAATCATTTTTTAATCGTATCTTTTAATCTTTAATCATTTTTTTTATTATTATTATTACTGTGAACAAGAATTCTGTTGACTATAAGTAAGTTTGCAACTACATGTCAGCTCTCAGTATTAGTAGACTGTCTGCTTAAAATCTGTTAACTCTTTATTGTGATGGTCCCCCAACAGACATTCTACTGACTAAAAGTAGCAAGTACATGCCAACTTAGTCTAACCCTAACCCTACCAGTCTACTAATACTCTACTAACACTCTAATGAGAGTTAAGGTGCGTTCACACTTGTCATGTTTGGTTCGATTAAAACGAACCCTGAACGTATCCCCGTGCCTTTAGGTTCAGTATCTTTTGGTTCGGTAATAAAATCTGAACGCTAATCGAACCAGGACTTCTTTGGTCCGGACCAAACGAACCGAACTACAAGTCCATTGGTGTCTTTTTGATACACATACCAATTTCTCTCTAGTTCCATCCAGTGTCCACACATGCTTTAAACACTCTTCAGCTGTCAGCATTAGTCAGCCCTGTGTGCCTGATGAAACCTGGATAGCCATTATGTGGCATTATCAGTCTGATTTGTTGGTCATTCCAACGATGGATGAGTAAAGAAGGTGTAGGGAGAAGAGTTGGAGCAGGGTCAAACATGACTCAGGATGTGCTGGCCAGATGCATTTGGTTCGTGTGTGTGTGTGTACAGCTTTATATTACATTACCAAATGGTCCCCACAAGGATAGTAAAACCTGAGACCACCTACATTGTGGGGACTAGTCAGCAGTCCTCATGGGGGAAATGGATAACATACTAAATGATGTTTTTTTGAAAATGTAAAAATGCCAAAAGTTTTCTGTGAAGGGTAGGTTTAGGGGTAGGGTTAGGGGATAGGATATACAGTTTGAAAACCATTACATCTATGGAGAGTCCCTACAAGGATAGTGAACCAGATGTGTGTGTGTGTGTTTGTGATTTATGAGGACACAAATTTGTATAATGACATGGGTATTACACTGATATTATGACGTAAACATGAAATATGAGGACATTTCTTGAGTCCTCATATTTAAAATAGCTTTAAAAACATACTAAACAATGTTTTATTAAAAATGTAAGCATTTTCTGTGATGGGTAGGTTTAGGAATAGGGGTAGTGTAGGGGGATAGAATGTACAGTTTGTACAGTATAAAAACCATTACGCTTATGGAATGTCCTCACTTTGATAGAAAAACAAACCTGTGTGTGTGTGTTTGTGTGTGTGTGTGTGCTCCAACTGCTCCAACCTTACAACATTCAGCATGCAGTGATGCCGACATAGAGTTATTTGAGGGAAGTCAAATTGTTTTTACTTTTTATTGATGTAAGTGGGAAAAAAAAAAAATAATAATAATAATCACGATTAATCATGGTGTTAAATCTCAATCTAAAATATCACATTTGGAATTTATATCTTATATATAAAAATACATACTTTATTACCTACAATTATTACAATATAGTTTTATAGTATTTATAGTATTACTGTTTCAGTGACCTCTAAGATTTCATTCATATTCATATTTCATAAGATGAACTTTGATGATAAATAAATTCCACCATATAGATACTGCAAATTAATTTACTTTTCTTTAGAAGTCCAGTTTGGAAGTCCAATCTGTCTCATTTTCCTCAATCAAACAGTATCACTAGATCAGGCACTTGACCCCTATACCCAGGTAATTTAATAAATCTGTAAAAATAGATAACTTTTAAAATGTGACAACTTCCCCCAGTGTGACATTAATGAAAAAGATGAGTTCAAGATGTATTACTGTCACAGTCATGTTCTGTTTATCTTAGTTATCATGGAATTTCAGTTTGTTTTCTTTAATCAAATGTGTTCCTTTTTTTCTATTTTCCCACCACAATCCGTCACCATGGACACTGCACTAATCATCACAGCTGTTTGTCATTTGAGTTAATTGTCTGTGTATTTAAGTTCAGTTCTGTTGGTGTGTCTTTTCTGGTCTTGCCTCTATGTTGGATTTAACCTGTGTGGAGTTTTAAAGACTACCTGTTTATTCTCATCTTCATCTTCATCTTCGTGTGTGTTTACATAACCAGTGCATTACAATTACATAGATGGCAACCTATATGTAGTTGATCCTTTATGCTTTTTGGTTTTATTGTACTCTATAGTTTACCTCAACAGCTATTACAAAAAATATGTTATTAGATATTGGAACTTTAGTAGAACATCATTTTGCAATGATTATCCTAACCTAAATTAAGGGTTTGAAGAAGGACAACTGCATCACAGAGATACAGTCCTTGTGACATTATTTAGGTCAGGTAGATCCATGGATTCAGGCCACACACTGGGGCACGGTGTTTGAAGTGTATAGCTATGTAAGTGTGTAGCTGCTTAGCTTAAGCAGCACTGGCATTGCGCCCTCTACCACAACCCTCTGACCTGTGAGATTTACCATTCAAGATGAGGTGAAATGTCTGTTGCAGACCTTTGTGTGAAAATTTAATGTCCTATTGCATTTTAAAGATTCTGTATACAGTAGAGCTCAAAATATGTTTAGTCCTCTGAAAATGTAAGGATGTAAAAATCTTATTACAGATACTAACTAAAGTTGTGTTTTGGGAACAAGGCAATTATGGATGACTGTATTCACACACAAAAAAAAATGGTAAATTGGATTTGTATTTTGTTTCTTGTATCCTCCAGTCTATTTGTTTGATACAGTGCACACATTTAGTCTCTATTTAGAGTTTCTGTAATGTTTATTAAATTAAGCAGCATTATTCTTCCTTCTAAACCCTGGTAGATGCAATATATTCACAGATTTATGCTTAGCACAGGTCACCGCCAGAGATTCTCTTATTAAAGGAAGAGATGGCAACTTATATATGTAATACTGGAGAAAGCAATGGTCAACCTGATTTACATGCTGCTTGTAAGGCAATTATATAATCTCATTGATGTCATTTAAAGCAGTAGTTCCCAACCCTAGTCCTGGAGTACCCCAGCACTGCACATTTTAGATGTCTTCCTAGTCAAACACTATAGGGATGAAAGGTATTGGATTTTTGCCGATATCCGATATGCCAATATTTTTAAACTCTTATTTATTTTGGCTGATAAAAGATGCCAATACCAATATACATATACTTTTTCATTTGTTTGAAAACAACACAAAGTCTCTTCGGTGCAGGAATTATAAATGTTTTGAATTGAATGAATTATTCAATTTGAAATAATATGATATAATATAATATATAATAGATATAATAATGCTAGGCCTTCTCTCGCTAGGGTGATATTTTTCTGAGGTCTACGCTCCCCTGAAGCTCCATTCGGATATCTAGTGCAAGTTGTAGGCTCTCTGTGAGCCTCCTTGCAGGATATCCTGAGTTCTGGGCCATTGTTAGGTCTCCTCTCAATTTAAAGAGTCGTTATGCTGAGGCCTCCACTCCTAGAGCTCAGCTATTATTTGCTAAGTCGTCAGGCTCTCTTTGAGCCTTCTTGGCTAATATGAGCATTGTTAGGACTCCTCTCATTTGTGAGAGTTGTTTTTATTTAGGCCTCCACTCTTTAGAGCTACGCCATGATAGCAGTTGCGGGTTGTAGGCTCTCTGTGAGCCTCCTTGCTAGACATCCTGAGGATGTCTGCCTTCTCTGAGGCCTCCTCGTGAATCATCCTGAGTGTGGAACGTTGTTAGGCCTCCTCTCGAAAGGAGCTCAGCTATTATTAGCTAAGTCATCAAGCTCTGCTGGATATTAGTTATGTGTTGCAGGCTCTCTTTGAGCTTCCTCATGAATTGTCCTGAGTGTAGAACGTTGTTAGGCCTCCTCTCGATAAGAGAGTCGTTATGCTGAGGCCTCCGCTCCTAGAGCTCGGCTAGGTGGTAGGGTAGTGTGCTAGGTAGTTAGGCTCTCTTTGAGCCTCCTTGAAAGTTTACCTCAATACGAGTGTGTTAGCCCCCCTCTCTGTCTGGGAGGTATTATTTAGGCCTCCACTCTGCGGAGCTTCGTGGGCCAGCTAGACTCAACCCGGCACTGCCCTTGGGTTAGAGTGTTGTCAGGCCTCTTGTTGAGGCCTCCTCTCTCCAGGGCTGCTTTTGGAAGTTTTGAGTATTCTAGGCTCTCAGTGAGCCTTTTTGGAATGGCCGTATGAACGTAGCTAGGCTTCCTCTCTTAGAGACTTCCTTGAGGCCTCCGTTCTTGAGAAGCTCCGGCCTATGGTTGTCACTGGTTGCCTAGGGATGAAGACTCTTTGAGTCTTTGACTTAGCTCAGCCAATAAGGCATTCATCCCTTCAGCATGGCAGCGTGGGTATTCCGTTCCCAATAGCGACCCCTAAGGGATGCAGCGCGAGTTCCCTATCGAAAGAGAACGTCTCAGGTTACGCATGTAACCATGGTTCCCAGAGAATAGGGAACGAGATGCTGCATCCCTTTGCCATGCTTCAGGCATTCCTGCTCGGTCTCCTTCAGTGGATGATGTTATTTCCAGGTGCCCTTTTATACTCACGGTCGCACCTGTGGTGACGTCATAGGCTGCCGCCTACCAATGTCAAGTTCATTGTCGTGTTTAGACTCACGCTTCAGACACCTGGCATGCCAGAGGCATTCCCCATAGCGACCCCTAGGGGATGCAGTGTCTCATTCCCTATTCTCAGGGAACCATAGTTACATGTGTAACATGAGATGTTTTTTGTTGTTGTTGTTGGGGTTTTTTTTGCCCTTGCAGTGAAGAAAAAAAATTCTCCTCAACATAGGGTTTTGAGGACGGGCTGGAGCCAATATGTGAACATTATGCAAATGTGTAACCTGGTGACGTAGCTATGTTGTAATGAATGGACGTGATCAAAATGCTCTAGGTATCATAAAACCTTTCCCCTTTCCCTTTGTTCAAACTTGATCACTGGCCCGGCCCAAAGAATCGCAAAATAAGTTCTCTTCAAAGGTCGCTATCACCTCGGCTCCCCTGAATGACCCTAGTGGAGATGGTGTCTCGAGCTCTCTGCATGCTTCAAAGACAGAAGGTGATTCTGTCTTTGATATTTTTCCTGTGTTTTATGTATGTCCCCATGTAATATGAGCCTAGTTATAATTCTTTAGTTATGTTAGGGTAACTTCAAATGCTGTTATCCATTTGTCTTCAAATTCCTATCTTTCTTGGTACCAAAAGAATCCTCTTTTCATTTCATAATTAATGGTTTATAGTATGCTATGATAAAACAAATCATAATATTTTTTTATCATATTTGTGCAAAACTGCACAAATTCTTCAGACCAACATAATCATGCAAACAGGGTGATAGAACAAAGACTTTCTCCCTGTCATCTTTTATTTGCCGTTGTGCCTGAAATGGGTGTGACTGATAGGGCCTTTAAAGAGTTCCCTATCTAGAACATCTTGGCTCAATCTCTTTTGAGAAGCATTTCCTAACTACTTCTGGCAACTTTACCTTCAAAGTTGAATTTGTTGGATTCAACGTGGACCATCCAGAAGAACTCAACGAACGCTTCAGCGCACTCCTTGCAAAATCATCAAAAATCTCTGTACTCCACTGCATCTAGACTTATTCAGCAACCGTCAAATGCAAGTCAAGATGCAAAAGTCAAATGCAAGTAACTTTGCAGCCTTTAGATGCATTTCTAAATTGTCTAAACATGCTCGAAAACTCATGAAACTTTGCACACGCGTCAGAAGTGGTGAAAATTTACGCCTGATATGGGTGAAATGGTTCGATAGCGGCACCTACAAAATTTCAATTAAGCGCCCTTTGCGCTACATTTCACGTACAGGTATGAAAATCAGTATACACATGTAACAGCCCAGTACCTACAAAAAAAGTCCCTGGGTGCAAAATCTGTAAACCCAAACAGGAAGTGAGATATTTTGAATTTTATCTGCAAAATTTTTGCAGTTTTTGCCATCTCCAGACATTGTACTTTAAGGAACTCCTCTTAGAACTTTAATCAGATCAACATCATATTTAGTCAGTCTAATCTAAAGACCTTTGCAACATTAAATTGCGGAGAAATAGAGTTTTCACTGAAGGGCGTGTCCATGGAGAACAGACAAATTTCGATGTTTCCCCATGAAACAGGAAGTTGTTGTAACTCGAGCATGCAGTGTCCGATCTGCTCCAAACTTCACATGTTTGATAAGAGTCCTGGCCTGAAGACATCTACATGCCAATGTTCAGTTACAGTTATAGCGTAACCTGCGGGCAACAGGAAATGACATGCTTTGCACTGTAATTCACTCCCAGAAACACATTTGTTTGATAATAGTCCTGACCTGAAGACATCTACATGGCAATATTCAGTTATAGTCAAAGCGCAGGCTGGCAGCAGGAACTGTGGTGCATCAAAATGACGTTGCCATATTTCTCCTCTATTTATTCACTTAAATGACTATCGCCCACTGTTCACAGTTTTCCTAAGGCCACCAGGTGGCAGTGAGCCCAGGTGCGAGGGCCCTTTTATCACTGCTTGCAGCTTTAATTCTGTATATTATCTTTGCTTAGTTTAGTTTTATGTAGCCTACCCATAGTTTAGTTTATTAAACCATTATACCCATGCTTTATTGTCTCTGTGTTTGCCACTCACAAATCAAAGTCACTTAAATGTCTTGATATAACTACCTGCTATTACACTGTTAATATTTTATACAACAGGAAAAAGTTATTCTTTCTTAGCCAGGAAGATAATTTAATTTCCTAGAATAGATAACTGATTATGTTCGGTGTCTGTTTGGTGGACAAACTGATTAAATAATTGTAATATGAATTCTGCTACAGTTAATTCTGAAACTAATCAAAATATTTATATTTTGTCATAATTTTTTGTAATTAATAATACATATTTCCCTTTTGAGCTAATTTGCTACAATGTCACAGAAATAAACAGATCACTTGTATGCACAAATAGCTATACTATACTAAAGGATGGGTATATTTAAAAAAATAAATAAAAATAAAAAACCTCAAAAACCAATAATAAAATTCAAAAAGCAATCAAAAACCCTTTATGCTTAATACTGAGCCATCTCCTCCATTGACCTCAATTCAAACAGAATCGCTGTCACAGTTCCCGTGTTTCCCGGACTCCATTTCCCAGTATCCTCCTGATTCCACACCTGCACTCACTTCCTCGTCATCTCCCCATCATCACCGATCACCTGCACCTAGACCTCATCATCTGCACTACCTTTATAATGGACTCACTCCCTTCACTCCTTGTCTGTCCTATTGTTAATCTAATGTGAAAAGGTTGTATGTTTGCTCCTTCGTTCAGTAAAAGTACCCTTTGTTGTGGATATCCGTGTATTGCCTCATCTCTACTACAGCCTACCGTAACAATCGCTTCTCGTCTCCTTATTGATTATAAGATTTTTAGCCAACCTTGGAGGCCCCCTCTGGAACTGGGGCTCTTGTACCTCAGCCCTCTCTCACATGTGCTTTTCACTTCACTCTACTCTCCATTCCAGTGCAAACACACACACACACACACACACACACACAAATGTCATCCTCTGGTATGCAGTAGCAATTTTAGTCTAATAAATGTTGTGTACAAAGGCTGGTTTTGAACCTAGGATTTCTTGCATCAAAACTAGCAGTCATACCACTGCATCAGCACATATGTATGTATCACGGTCACGGTCATGTTCTGTTTCTTTGGGTTTGTCACATGTGCTCCTTTGTTCCGTTTTTCCTGCCACAATCATGCCCCGTCCACACGGAGACGCGTTTTTGTGAATACGCACAAATTTTGTATAGGATAGCCGTTTCGTCCACACGGATCCGGTGTTTTCGGAAGGTGAAACCGCTATTTTTTTTAAACCGGGTCCCAGAGTGGATAAATCTGAAAACGCCGTCTTTGTGTTTTCGTGTGGACAGCCTATCCGTATATTTTGTGAAACGATGATGTCATCACCCCACGTATCGACACTAGTCAGACGCCGCTAACAGCACAAAACAGCAACAACAACAACAACAATAGCATACTCTAGATGCTTGTGTTCATGCTGCAGAAGCTACTGAGCCAAAATAAAGCGTTATTTCTAAGCTTTACTATAGTTTGTATACAGTGCGCAAGGTTTATGCGCATGCTCCAAGTCTTATTCGCTGTTTTAAGTGTATCTCTGTGGCAGAATTACAGTGCCACATACTGGTCTGGCATGTATTCTACATCGTTTTGAGTCGTTTCAGTGGTTTCGTGTGGATGCAGATATTTCTTGAGACGAGGAAAAAAAAAAAGATCGGATAGGGTACGCTCCGGCTTCGTGTGGACGTAGCCTCAGTCACCATGGACATTAATCATATCATCACAGCTGTCTGTCATTTTAGTTAATCGTCTGTGTATTTAAGTTCATGTCTTCCCTCAGTTCATTGTCGGGTCTCGTATGTTTATTGTGTTGTGTTGCATTCCTGCCTGTATCTGTATCTTTCCCGTTGGATTCAAGTAAAGACTTTATTGAGAGTTTTCTTCTTCGTCATGTGTTTCCTCTCAACCAGCACATTACAGTATGCTTTAGTGATTGTTTGCATATGTGTATTTTTAATTTATTTTTTATTATTTTTAACCTAGTAAATATATGTACACTATCATTAAAAATGTTTTAATTTTTTAAAATTTACGATTAATTATCGTAAATTATTTATATTTTATTATTAATTTATACTTGCTTTAAATTGATCAAAATTACATAATTTTACAAAAGATTTGTTTAAAAAAAAATGATTTTCTTCAAACTCTCTGTTCATCTAAGAATCATGAGAAAAGACATTGTATCACAATTTCCACACTTAAGCATTAAGCAGCACAACATTTTGCAAAAAGAAATGGTTATTGAGTACCAAAACAGAATATTAGAATGATTTTTTTAAAGGATTATGTAACACAGAAGACTGGATTAATTGCTGCAGAAAATTGAGCTTTGCAATCACTAGAAAAAATATCATTTTAAAATATATTAAAACATAGAACAGTTAAGTTGTAATTAGGGCTGGGTTAAAAATATTGATTTCTCAATGTTATTCAATTCTCATTTTGAATAACCGATATTGATTCTTAAATCCCAAGAATCGATCTTTCAGTCTATGCTGTTTTCCAGTTGATGAATAAACAAAGTTTGTAGAGCGCCTCCCATCCAATAAATTGTCTCACTTAACCTTGGTTCCCTGAGAGGAGGATACAGGACATTGCGTGCCAACGCTATGTGGTATCCCCCTCCTTACTCGCATACTGAAGCTTGATTGTATCGCGCCAATGAAAACTACTGGCCAGTGGTGAATGAGTGCATAAGACACAGTACAGCAATGTGCACAATTTCACGAGTTTACACTTAGAAATAATCAGATAGAGTAAGAGAGAAATTTTTATTTGGCATGCTGTCCGGGGGAGTGCTCCAAGCTCGGAATGTGGCTCAGAATATATCCCTGGCTGGGATAGGAACCAGCTGAGAGTGAGGAGTCGGGGTGGCAGAGGGATGCAGAAAAAATAGTCAAGGAATATAGGTGAGTCAGCTATAACACATAGTTCATGGTAGATCATTTGAACTTCCTCCTCCCAAAGTTTGTTAATAAAACATCATGTCTCGTTCCCTCCTGTCAGGGAACCGAGGTTACGTGAGTAACCGGTAACATCCCCTTTCGAGTCGGTCTTTGCATGCAAACACTATGGGGAAAGCATAAAATCCCACTGTGTGCATAACTTAAGCAAAGTGAATAGAGTCAACATAGATAGCCTGGCACAACAGAGACAAGCCCGTTGACTGCCCTACATACCAACTAGCGGACCTAGGGGAAACCACTGACAGCCAAGGGAAATGATGCGCTCCCAGTCTATAACCAGAGCGGAGAGAGGATGCAAGGGCATGAAACACTTAACAACATACCCCCACATATAATTCGGTCAACAGCATTGCTGGTGCATCATAAAACTGTGATACACATGTAAAGCTTTTGCAGAAGATAAGTGAGGGAACACCCGCCTCTATAAATATAGGTCAGTAGCCACAGCCAACATGCAGCGATCAAGAACAACTCAAGCGCTTCCACTAATAACAGAGTAAAAAGCTCCAACACAGTGGCTAAGCCAGCACTTCAGAACACAGTTCAGTACGGGACCTAGTCCAAACCACTTTGCACTGAAGAGGCATGGCCAGGCTTCATAAACAACCAATGGCAGATCAGTTGTCACCTCTATGCACAGACAAGACATGCAATGCAAAGAGGTAATCTTGAGGTTATAAAAAGTGTTTTGAGAAGACCAACCTGCTGCTAGACACATGTTCTGAATCGACATCCCTTTGGCCCATGCCCACGAAGAAGCCACACTCCTAGTGGAGTGAGCTCCAGTAGGACAGAGCTCATTCTTAGAAGCATACGCCAATGCTATTGCTTCCACAATCCAATGAGACAAATGCTGTTTCAAAACCGGCAGCCCTTTATTGCGGCCCCCGAAACAAACAGCTGCTCTGGCAGCCGAAATTGCCTAGATCTGTCCACATAAGTGCCAAAAGTGCTAACAGGGAATAAAGGATGCGGTGCAGGCACAGTCTCCTGAGGAGTAAACACTTGCAGTGTTATAACTTGTGCCCTAAACAACGTAGAAAGCAATTTCCGCCCACAAAAGGAAACGCCTTTGCAGCTGGTCAGAGTGAATACCCCCTTTGTGATTGATGCAAGACAACACCACCGTTACCCCTTTTCCACCAAGGCAGTTTGAGTGCTGGTTCAGAACCAGAGCCTAGTTTCAAATCAGTTCTTTGTCTTTCGACACCCAAAGCACCAGCTCCGAACCAGGAAAAGTGATTCGTAAATAGCACCAAAACATTGCTGGGCTAGAAGTAAGAACCGCTTGCGTCAGGGGCTGGGGGCGGGGTTACCGTGACCAACAAGAAACTTGTGACCGCCATTTTTGAAATAGCAGCTAATCAAGCTAATAGCAGCTCGATTGTAATCTCCGTCTATATACAAATTACAGCGAGCCGTGTTTGGATGCCGATGTAGGTTCGCAAAGCCATGAGCATCAACAGTAGTGAAACGTCCGCGATTGTTGATGGAAGGCTTGTTCGAGATGCATCGGAGCAGCGTGGACCGATTCGGTGGGTGACAACGGAGTGCCACAGGTCCACCGGAGCGTTTGTAGAGCATATGACTCCTTGTACTTTTGGATCATTCTCGCGGTGCTTTGATGTCATGCGCCAATCGCTCTGCGGGAAGCCGATGCATCTCAAACAAGCTTGGTGTGTTTGTGTTTGGCGCTGTAGCACTAGCTTTGCTGTGAATTATGAGACATATACACTGACTTAAGACCTGGCTCTGTGCTGGCTCTCTATCCCGTGGAAAGGCAAACCGGTTCTTAGAAGGCTCGTCAGTTGAACCAACTCTGAACTGGCACTAGCACTAGCTCTTTGTCATCTGTACGTGTTTTAAGGCTTGCCAGTTTGGACATTAAAGGGCACAGAGAGGAGTGCAGAAACTAGTTGTCAATGGTGTCCTGTGATTTATCACTAAAGTAGCTTTGAAACTCAAAAGTTATAGCATATATTTTTATAATTTTAAAGTAATACTTACAACCCACAGCTTCATATTTAATAGAGAGACGGTATGACTAATTCACATACGCATTCGCTCTCATTAACGCATTCAAATAAATGTACTGGTACTGTGCTAATTTATCTGTATCTAATTTACAGAAATGTGTAAGAAATGTTAGGAACCATAGATAAAATAAATGCTGAAAGTGAGCTGTTATGTCAGAGCACTCTTTCATTAGAAAAAAATATCCCACCTTTAATCATCAAGCATATTCACAGTACAAACCTTGTTAGTGAACAATGAGGGCCCAAAAAAAAACAAAAAAAAAAAACATTCATTAACATCGTAATCAGGGTAAAATATTCAATTAATCGAGATGTTGATTTTAGGTCATACCGTCCAGCCCCAGGTGGAGACAACGGTACTTTATGTTTTATTAACAAATAACTGCATCCCTCCACCATCCCAACTCATCACTCTGGGCTGGTTCCTATATCAGCCAGGGATATGGGAGGAGTGCTCTGGGTTTGGGCCAAAATTCCAAGCTCGGAGCCCTCCCCTTGGACAACAATCTCTGCTCGCAAAATGCAAACTGAAGCAAGAAAACACTTGTGAATGTGTTCATCACCCACTGCGATGCCTCCGCCAGCGCACACCACACGCTCGTGCAGCAAGAGAGAGGTTGTTGCACTCCCTGATGCGTCTGAGTCAGTTTTCTGTCCAACAGAGCGCCACTCTCTCTTAAAGGGGTTATACTGACAACCTCTGCACAAGACCGCCAGAGCGTGCCAGGGGAACACTCATACTGAATGTGAGGGAACGCACAGGGTTTACGCCCCGCAGGAAGCCACACTGAAACAGGGACCTGTTTATAATGTGTAAGTGAGAGTGAGGAGGAAAAGAGCCCTTTTGTTGAGACATGTCTGATTTTGTTTTGATTGCAACCTTTATTGGCAACAAAACATTCACACTTTCTCATCTTTCATCTGCAACCTGCAAGGGAAGTTGAGCTGTCCTGATGCTTAAATGAACGCTGAGCAGAGAAAGATCTAGACTAAAGCGTAATGAGGGGGCAGCAGCCCGTTTAGGCAGGAAGTGACTCAGCACTTTGGACTGCTTCTGGGCCTTGAGGAACTTGTCTGAGAATGAGCCCACAGCATTGTCAAAGAGGCCGTGGGGACTTCTGGGCACATCCAGCAACTGTTCCTTCTCAGAGTTTCGTACGTCCGTCAGCGTGACCCACAATTGACGCTGAAGGACCACAAGACTGTCCATGCTATGACCAATGCCCTGGGTAGTCTTTTTCGTCGCTCTAAGCACCAGGTCCATGGCCGAGAGCAGCTTCCTGAACGACTCAGAATCTGGTCCCCTCTCGTTCAAGGCCTGCAGCATCTTTGCCTGGAAGACTTGCAGCACCACCATAGTATGGCGGATGGTGCATGACCAGCTGCCATGTATGCCTTCTCGGCAATGTGGGTGGTAGCATGGCGCAGCTTCGAAAGAAGCCATGGTGTGGACTTCCACCCAACTGCTTCTTTGACAAGTGGTGGCTTGGTGTATACCAAACAGTCTGCCATGTCTACAGAGGAGAGGAGATGTGTTGCTGCAGTTTGGACTCGGGCCAAATAAGGGGAGCGCCAAGACCGCAAGATCATCCATTATTGTTTGCACTTGCAAGTAGCCTCTGCCATGTTCTGGAACTGTAATTTCAGTGTGCAGTTTTTTTTTTTTTTGTTTGTTTGTTTTGTTTTTTTTGACAAATACTGTATATCATCACCATGGCACTAATAGATTAGCAGTCACTGAGGTTTAATTCTGTTGTACAGATTATTTTTCCTCTCTTGCACTACAGTAATAAAAAGAGAGTTAACACTCTGAAAAACAGACACTTTACAATTCATAAATATTTCATATTTATTATTTTCATTAAAACAATCCTGAACTGTTTGATTCTTTTATGGGACCTGGATCACCTTTAGCTCAGTCATGAATTTTTTAGATAACCTTGAAGGCTCCTCTATGTACTGTTTTCATTGCCTGGCATCTAGAACAGGATGTATAAAGAATGTCAGTGCTACCCAAAATCCCTAAGGCTACTGTTAGCTTTTCAGGTGTATGATTGTCATTAAAGACATCTCCTTACAACCAAATTGCAGAAGGTAAATGATGGTATGCAATGCTAACATTTGTTCTGCAGGTGTATGCTTTTCAAGAATCATGTACCATACTTTACACACCTGCCTCAGCAAATGTTTGCTCAACAGCTTTTATGTAATGTTGGAAATTTGACTGATTGATGCAGTTTGTTTGTTTAAAAGTGAATGTTTATCATTAACTGTGTACATATCCCTACAGGTGCCACCATGTTCCATATGTTGCATCTCTGCTAAATCCGATTTGTCTACATTCAGTCTACATTCATCTCATCAAGGTGGTTATTAAGTATAGTGTTTTCATCCTTAGCTAATTTCTAATTGGTCAAACTGATGGTGGTGCAAATCACCCTGAGGAATTTTACAATGTGTTCCAATTGTGTCAGAGTCTTCACCCCATATTCCCCATGTTACAACAGTCATCTTAGCATTAAAAATTCATTAACACAGAGTCCTGCTTAATATCAAATATTAAAAACTTAAACAATTCACACTTACTAAATTGTTAGGATGTTCTTGATGCACCTTTAGAAATACATAATCAACGTAGTTGGGCAAAAGCATTCTTTAGGAAACTAAGCAGCCTGGCTTCAATTCCAATGCAAATGAAATAAATTATTCTTCATTATAATGCACTGAGATAAACCTAATTTAATCATTTTTGCATATAAATATGAAGAATGAATCAATAATGAATCACTAATGAAAATTAATGAGAAAACGACATGACAGGGCAGTAATTTCTTCAACACAACAAAACCCTCCAAGTATATTTGTTCTCAATGGGAGTCAAGCATCCCACCCAGCTACAATTAGCTTTTTCTCCCCATACACATGTAACTTCTTTTAAGAACTACTTATATAGAGTCATAATTACTGATAATTAAAAAGACGTACGAATTAGAAATTGGGTTTTAAATTACCTTGTTGCATCTTCAAAATGATCACATCTCTGGGTTGTACTGACTATTGGCTAAAGAAATTTTTTTTGAGCCATTCAGCAAGTATTCTTCTTGTGCTCCTCTTACATGGAAGAAATTTGCTGGCATCTAGTGGAGAAAAATGAATGACAACACATTTTTCTGTTTTCCATTTGACAGAGCACACTTTAGGGAGTTAAAATATCACATTTCACATGCTGAATTTAAAAGAAATAGTTCCTCTCACATCATAAAAGTTTATGCGACTCTCCTTATTCCAAGTCTTAAAGCGATACTACAACTTTGTGACTAAAATATATGCAGCTTCACTAATAGTCTTCCCTTTCAGTGAGCTGTTAAATGCTGCAGCTGGATCATGGTGAACTTTCAAAAGCAAAGGCAGTGATTTACAGTACACTAAATAAAATTATTCTCTCTTTTTTTTTTTTTTTAAGGAAAAAAAAAAACATTTTGTAGCCTATGTTGTCTGTTGTCTGGTGATGTTAAGTTAATAAGTTAAGTTAAAAATAAATTTTCAGTCTGGTATTCGGGTTTACTGTCAGGGAGACCGTACCATGGAACTCTCCATCTGTGCTTGCTCTTTTAGGGGAAACTGCTCTTTAGCACCCAGGGGAGCTCTCTGAACTTAACCATGCGAGAGAGAGAGAGAGAGAGACTTTTAACATCTCTTTAATTACAAACCATTAGCACAAAATACATACACCATTAAAACAACACATTACTTCATAAATACATATTCTTACAAATAAATATATTTAAAAATAAAAATAAAATAAGCTTCTTTTACAACAATATATCACAACCTCCCTCTTCATTGGGTTGACATAAAATATTTCCAACACCCCATAAAAAGAAGAAAGCTTCAGTATCATTCACCAATACTCCATTACCAGCCTACTTTTTACCAGAGCTCTGAGCATGTTCAAAGGATCAGTATCACTGTTAAACAGTAATTTTCTCTTTCTTGTCAGCCAAATTGCCATTTTTGCCATACCAAATAAAAAATTAATCAAAACAATTTTGCTTTTGTTTGAGGCGCTATATTTTAGAAAAAAAATTATTTGTAAAAATAAAACCAAAATTATGACTCAAGTCTCTTAACAGAGCAAGAATTCCAAATAGCCTTGAACATCCAATAAACATATGAAATACTGTTTCTGAAAGACCACAAAACAAACACTCTTCTCCTTGCAAAGGATTTAGATGAACTTTATAGCAGTTTGTTGCTAAAATCCAATTAGAAATCTGCCATTGCAAATCCCCACCTGATTCAACAAAATTAGTCCATTTGGTCTCTGGAAGATCTTTCAATTCTCTTAAATTTAGATATTTGACACAATCTAGATAAAGTGACTTCTTAGATATAGTGTCAAAGAGACCAAGTTCAGGTGTTATAAATGAAAGTAATCTTCCATCAACCTCCTGCCAATCTCCTACATTTACATCCACACTGATTCTGGGGAATACATTTATTCATGGGAATCACTGATTCATGGGAATACAACTATCTCTGTTTGCAATGGTATTGCAGGAAAAGACTCCTGAAACTCAGATAATAATTTTTCAACAGTCCGAACAGAATGGATATACCAATCTTCATGGCCAGATTTTCTGCAGAAATCCATCGTGGTCCATTAACCTAAGATGACAGATTTTACATATTCCTGCTCTCACCATGCTTGTGCAGACACCTTTAGATTTTAAAATCACATGAACTTTATAACGGTTTGTTGCTAAAATCCAATTAGAAAATCCAATTAGAAGAGGATTAAAAAGAAAAGGTTCTTCGAGAACCCACTCATGGGTTATCTCAGACTGATCTCTTTTAACAATAAATATTTGCCATGCATTTAATACTGATGCATAAAAAGAAGAGAGTCCATTAAAATCCACTTCCTTCAAATTCATCAAGAAGAGGTGTCTATCCGCCCCACTTTATTTAATAAAGCACAAGCTATTTCTGTCCAGTTCTGTGACTGATGATACAGGAGTCTTTGTGCAGTCTGCAGTCTAAAAGCAGCAACTTTGGACTCAATGTCCATAAGGCCTTGGCATCCTTCACTTAACTGCGGATACAATACTGACTCTCTTAGCCAATGTTGTCCATCCCAGAAAAAATTAACAAACACTTTTTGAATTTCCCTAATAAAATCATCTGGTGGGTTCAACACAATTAATTTATGCCATAGGACAGAAGCGGCAAGATTATTTATGACCAGCACTCTTCCTCTATAGGATAGTTGATATTAGTTTTGTCCATGTATATTGTTTAATCTCTTTATTCCTATCTCTCCATACATCTACCAAATCATTCTGAATTGTAATGCTTTTTAAGAAAGAAGCTGATACAGGATTTAGTTCCTCATTATTCCTGTCTAAAAGGAAATTAAGAGTACAATTCCAATCCCCTCCAATGATTAATACACCATCCAAAGTATAACTTTTTAAAAAAATTCTCCTAATTTTCTAAATATAATGATTCTATCTGACCCTTTGTTTGGAGCATAAATATTTATGAAAACAAATAACTGATTTTTAACCTTAGCTTTCACCATCATAATACATCCTTTCTCTATTTCCATTTCTGATAAAATATTGACATCAAGGTGAGTTGAAAATAAAATTGCTACACCTGCGCTGACATTTGTGTCATGGCTAAAACAAATTTTTCCTCCCCACCACAGATTTAACTCTGTTTTTATGTCGCTGTGAGTTTCTTGTAAAAATATTACTTCAGCATCTTTAAGCCTAAGAAATTCATTAAGTAAAGCTCTTTTTCCCCCATCCCTCAACCCATTCACATTTAAAGATCCTAATCTAAGAATCTGCATTGCAGGGGAGAGAGAAAAGAAAACCAAAACATGACAGAAAAGCAAAGCAAAAATAAAGATAGATCCCACACCCATGTGCTTTATTTTTTCCTTTTGACAATTTCACGTTCTTTTTGAGCTTTACGTACAGTTGCTAGAAACTTTTTCAGCCGAAATTTTTGTTTTGAAATGACATCATAGCCAACCATCTTCTGAGCTTTCCCCACTGATTTAATAAACTTATTAACAGGGAGGAAATATGTTACGACATCCACCTTTTTCCCTTTAGTTAAATCCAGAAACTCGTTTAATTCTTCGACAGAATACACGTCATCCAAAGACTGACAGCAATCAATCTCCGAAACCTCCGAACAATTATCACAATCCCCCATCAGTTCTTCATCACTATTTTCATTCTCCACAAGTGCATTAGACTGTAACCTGCTAACATTCGGAACCTCATCACCATAATATCCTTAACAGCAACGTCATCCTTCAAAACATTCAGGCCTACAGCATTATCACCAGCTCGCATAGATGAAATAAACTCACTCACCTCTGACTTTGAACTAGAATCTATAGCACTCTGCTCGGCTGGAGAACCGTTCCGAGGAATAACTCTGGGTTCACCTGCCGAAACTGAAATCATTCATCACAATGAGTAAAACCAAAGAATATAGTTCTGATGTGCAGCAAAAGATTGTTGAGATGGGTTTGGTGCACACCAGATGGGTTTGGTGCACACATGGATAAAAAGTACCCCATGCCCACGGTTAAATATTCTGCAGGATCTTTAATGTTGTGGCCCTATTTTTCTGCTGGAGGTCCTGGACATCTTGTTCAGATACAGTGCTCAGCATAAATGAGTACACCCCCTTTGAAAAGTAACATTTTAAACAATATCTCAATGAACACAAAAACAATTTCCAAAATGTTGACTAAGTTTTATATAACATCTGTTTAACTTATAACATGAAAGTAAGATTAATAATATAACTTAGAGAACAAAATTTTCAGTTTTACTCAAATTAGGGTGACGCAAAAATGAGTACACCCCACTGAAAGTCTCTGGAGCAAAGCTAAATTTTAGACTACAAATGTCTAATTTAACAAGAATTCAACCACAGGTGAGTCTAATTATTCTTTACACAGGTGTCCAGCAGACAGTTGACTATAAAAGGGTGTTAAAACCCCTTCCCATTTCATGTTGTCAGCAATGGCATCACATGGAAGAGAAATGTCACAAGACCTGAGAAAGAAAATAATTTCTTTACACCAGAAAGGTGAAGGCTACAAGAAGATCAGCAAAGATTTACTTATCAGTCAGAATACTGTAGCAAAAGTGGTACAAAAATTTAAAAAAGATGGAACTGCAACCATCTCACAGAGACGTCCAGGTCATCCATGGATGTTATATTAAACTTAGTCTTGTCAACATTTTGGAAATTGTTTTTGTGTTCATTGAGATATTGTTTAAAATGTTACTTTTCAAAGGGGGTGTACTCATTTACGCTGAGCACTGTACATGGTGTCATGGATTCTATCAAATACCAACAGATAATAAATCAAAACTTGACCGTGTCACGGTTCATGGGTTCACTGACTCATTCTCGCTCTGTCTGCGTGTGAGTGTGTGTTGTGTTTGGGTGCTGTCAGTGTCAGTTAGTCATTAGCGTTGCTATGGTGACTAACTGCGCTGATCAGTCACAGGTGCGTCTCGTTATCTGTCCTATATGTAGTCGTGTGTTTGCTGTGTTCTTTGTCAGTTCTTGTGTTCACCTTTGTGATCTCGTGTTCCCAGCAGTTCCTCCTTTGTTTCCTGTGTCCTGTGAGTTTGTCTGTTCGAGTAAGGATTCTCATCCAGCCGTGTTTCTCTGGACTGCCTTCTGCTTGTGTGGGTTCCTGTCTGCTGCAGTCTTGTTGCCACCCAAAGCCTGTTTCTTGCATGTGTCTGACCATCTTGCCCTGTTCTTGTGGGTTTAATAAACTGTTAACTCTCGCTTTTGGATCTGGTGTTTATTTCCTGACAGACCACTTCTGCTAGAAATCCAATAATGGGCTGTGGTTGGATCTTCCATCAGGACAATGATCCAAAACAAACATCAATACCAACACAAAAATGTGTCAAAATGAAGCTTCTGCCATGGCCATCCTAGTCCCCTGACCTGAACCCTAAAAAAAAATGAGTGAAGAGAAGGAGCACCAACATGGAGCTGGGAATCTGAAGGATCTGTAGAGATTCTGCAAGAAGGAGTGGTCTCTGATCTCTTGTCAGGTGTTCTCCAAACTCATCAGGCATTATAGGTGAAGACTCGGAGCTGTTATCTTGGCAAAAGGAGGTTTAAAAAAGTATTGAATAAAATGGTGCCAATAACTGTGGCCAATGTGTTTTGGAGAAAAACATTTATTGTTAAATGTGATTTTCCCCCCACTTCAATTCTTTTCCTTCAATGAAAGGTTAGATTTTTGCTAATTTTATGAATTAAAGATCAAAAGGATAAACAATGCAGATTTATTTTTACAGTCATCTTTGATCATATTTATCAAGGGTGCCAAGAATCAAAGACTATAGAATAACACAAGACACGTCACTCATATTATTATGAATGGGAGAAAGTGCAAAGCGCAATATGGCGGAATAAGTCCCGCCTTCTAAATAAGAGCCAATCGCCGATTGGTAAAGTCATCGCGTCACTGCAGCAGCCGTTAGAAGCTCCGGTTTCTATAGAAACAGATAGACGCGCGCCTCCGAAATGAGGCACAAGAGACGCGCATTTAGGACTGCGCATGTGCATTAGGTTGATCCAGCCTGAAAAATACAGTTTTTTGTCATGATTCGAGCATTTAGAAACAAAATTTATGAGACAGTTGTTGTCATGTTTCATTGGTTATTTCAAATATGAAATTTAATCGAAAGCTTGGCAAACAGCTTTAGGCTACGTCCACACGAAGCCAGAGCTTACCCTATCCAATCTTTTTTTCCCCCTGGTCTCAAGAAATATCTGCGTGCACACGAAACCACTGAAATGACTCAAAACGATGTAGTATACATGCCAGATCAGTATGTGGCGCTGTAATTCTGCAAAACACTAAAAACAAAGAATAAGACTTGGAGCATGCGCATAAACCTTGTGCGCTGTATACAAACTTTAGTAAATCTTCGAAAAATTTTATTTTAATAAAGCTTTAGGCTCGGTAGCTTCTGCAGCACGAACACAAGCATGTAGTCCGCTATTATTGTTGTTGTTGCTGTTTTGTGCTGTTAGCGGTGACTGACTACGGTCGACATGTGGGGTGATGACATCATCGTTTCACAAAATATACGGATTGACCGTACACACGAAAACGCAAGGGCGTTGTTTTCAGATTTATCCACTCTGGGACCCGGTTTAAAAAAATAGCGGTTTCACCTTCTGAAAACACCGGATCCGTCTGGACGAAACGCCTATACGTTACAATATTTTTGTGTATACAGCTAAACTCATCTCCGTGTGGACGGGGCCTTAGAGAATTTGATGTTTCCCCATTCAAAGAGATAGGAGCTGCACTTGGATGCCCTAGAGGTGTTTAAAAGATGGCCGCCGAGTGAAATGACTTATCTTAAAGGGACTTTGCAATAATTCTGACCACAACTGTATATGCTTGCTGAGCCATACATGGGCCGTGGTGTCCAGACCCAGGGGGGCTGGAGGAGTCAGTGAGACATTGGGGACATTGCGCTGTTTCTCCTGAAGCAAAGAGGTCCATCTCTGCTTCGTAAGAGGACAAACACTTCCTGTTTAATGTCCCGTTGGCTGGCAGTAATGTTTCAGTCAGCTCTGTACGTTAATAATGCACACAAATAATGCACCGCTTATAGAGTGTGAACTTGTTGAACACAAATATAAAGAAATGCAGTCAGTGCTTAACTCAAGGAGTTCAGTAAAGTTGGCAATATATTCACAGTTTCGAACTTCCTGGATTAATAACTTGTGAGCTAAATGTTGTTAAAACACAAATGACTGCTATTTCCAATCATAGTAATGCAGACAATGAGCTACAACAACCCAATTTTCCTCAAACAACCTTATAATATAAATTGGTCTCTATGAGCAGGTGGCGGTGAGACAAGTCTGAAGGGACTGTCTGAAAAGTGCAAAATCCGAAAAGCGTTAGTCTTGAAGTTAATAGTCATTAACTTCAATGTTACACACTGTAGTGTAACCAAATTCAGTTAAAACATCACTGCTCTCTTGCTGGTAATACTACAACACTTAGTTTGGCAAGTAATAGCACATAAAGGCCTTGTTTACATAAATGATGTTGTTACGCAGCTTACATACTTACAACAGCTTTTGCATGATAATTGCTTACTGAATTTGATGGCATTACAATTTATTTAATATTTTTACTAATAACAGTGAAGTAATTGATTTTGTTTCATAAAAAATAATCATAAAAGTTATGCATTTTTATCAAAGTCAGTGTTTCAGTACAACCAGCAGGAGAGCAGTAAGGTATGAACTGAATTTGGTGACAGTACAGTGTCTTACAGTGAAGTTATTATTTTTCATAATATAAAATGAACAAAAGGTTTTGGGTTTTGCACTTTTAAGACGGTCCCTTCAGACTTGTCTCTCCACCGCCTGCTCATAGAGACCAATTTATATATTATAAAGCACATTTGGGTTCTAGGTTACTATGATTGGAAATAGCTGCATTTGTGTTTTAACAATGTTTAGCTCACAAGTTATAAAGCCGGGAAGTTCGAGTCTGTGATATCGCCAACTTTACTGAACTCCTTGAGTTTAGGCTAAGCACTGACTGCATTTATTTATATTTGAGTCCAGCAAGTTCAAACTCTATGAGCCGAGCATTATTTGTGTGCATTATTAATGTACGGAGCTGACAGAAACATTACTGCCAGCCAGCGGGATATTAAACAGGAAGCTTTTGTCTGAGCTCACAACAGGTTTTGCAAGGGAACGCAAATATCTTTGCGAGGGAACACAAAAGTTTTGCAAGGGAAAGCAAATATCTTTGCGAGGGAACACAAAAGTTTTGAAAGGGAATGCAAATATTGCGAGGGAATGCAAAAGTTTTGCGAGGGAACGCGATAACACTTTATTTTAGGGTATTTTAACTAGTTGCTTATTAGCATGCATAATACTACAATATTGGCTGTTTATTAGTAATTATTAAGCACATATTAATGCCTTATTCTGCATGACCTTATTCTACATTCTTAATCCTACCCAATACATAAACTTAACAACTAACTTATTAACTATTAATTAGCAGTAAATTAGGAGCTTATTGAGGGAAATGTCGTAGTTAATAGTGAATACATGTTTTTAGAAGAGAGGTGGTTTTTCAGCCTGTAACAAACAAAAAACAAGACAGGAAAAACATACATACACAAAAAAGGGTAACATAATAAGCAAAATGAATAAATGAATAAAACAAATGAAAATAAAATAAATAAATAAAATAATAAATATTATTTTAAAAAATAGCAAAATAGCAATGCCTTTAGGGACAATTTGAGCTTTTCTTTTAAAAATCTGCTAGATGTGTTTATTATTAAACTTTTTAAAATACTAAAGCCATCTAACAACAAAGAAGACTCTTTAGTACTGCATCACTCTACAGTGACTCTTAACAAGCTAAATTAGACCTGTGGGAATGGCTCTGAGCACATTTTTATATTCTTTAGGTATTAGGAAGTCATGGACATTACCAGAATCATCAAACACCGAAAGGATACTGTCACAGACATGCCAGGCTCTCCCTTCACACTCACACAGCCCTCACAGAATACTAATCACCTCCACCCATCTCTCATCAGCACGTCAGTCAAACCCGCTATAAAGCACACACACACTCACACAGTCTTTGTCTGGCCTCATCAAGAGATACAAACTTTCTTACCTGTATACTTACTTTCTGTTTCTTACCTGAGACTCCAATTGTGCATTTCAACGCATTACGTATGTCGCCATATTTGTCATCTCCTTGTCTATTCCAAGTCATCTCCAAGTCTCTGTGTGTTAATTTCTCTATTGAACCAAGCAGTAAAAAAGATTTGTTCCTATCAGTAATATCCACAAAAGAGTTCTATGTGTGGTGAAAAATTGTGAATGTAACAACTTCCAAGCAAGAAGAGCCTTCTGCTGAAAATTAGATATTGTAACCGGCAGCTTATTAGGAATATTATCACATTTTATTTTCAATTTTTTTTTAAAAGATATGATTATTGATAAAAAAAAATAAAAAATTGAATTTATCAGACATCTTTAAGCCAGTTTATTTGAAAAGTACAGTAGTATTATGAAAATTTAACAGTTTAAGTCCACCATCTCTTCTGCTATTGGAAATCACTGCTTTTAATGAGGTCTTTTTTTTTTCTTTCTTTTTTTTTTTTTTTAAAGCCTACATTTTTTAAGTAAAGATTAACAAAATTCTCATTTGGCTGTACAATCATTCACAAAAAGAGAATGTTACGGATACACAAAGTGATACGATCTTACAGCTTTGGATAAAAGAACCCTACCATAAAGAAAAAGAAGCCAAAGTTAAAAGATGTTATCGGTTTTCAAAGTCCAGCCAGAAAAAAAAAAAAAAAAAAAAAAAAAAGCGTTTTTGTTTGTTTGTTTGTTTGTTTTGTTTTTTTGTCAAATAAAAACCCAAATACTTCACAGTATCTTTGACTGGAATATCTTAAATTATAGTTAATTAACTCACACCATGACATTTTAAGCACCTGAAAACCTGACTTTTATCTTTTTAAAAAGAGTGATGTCATTAACCTAGAAGTTTTAAATGCAATTCAAATGTTGTTGTTTTTAAGATTTGTGAGGTAAAATAAAATAAACATTATTTTATGTTATCATAATGCTTAATACCTCTGAAGTAAACTAAGCCTGGGGGGTATTCCAGAAAGCAAGGTTAACTTACCGTCACATATACCCTGAACTCTCGGTTGATTAACCCAAACCTTGCTTACTCGAGGTATGCTGGCTCCAAAAACGCGCCGGGAGTATGTTCAGCCACCCCAGAGTATGTTCCCGGTTAACACACAAGACATTCTCAACCGAGCGACGAATCGATGATTCGCCGCCATGGAAACAGACGCTAAGAAAAAGTGTGCCGTTCTTTTTCCTTCTTCTTTTGTTTAATGGCGATTTACATAATTTACTTAGTGCACATCGCCACCTATTTGGTGGTTGTGCAATCTTTTCAGTCTTTTCATTTAATAAGTACTATTTATTCACTTGAGAATAAGAATTATATTGTTTGTTTGATGCTAATTATTTAATAAGATAACACATATGTATTTTTTAATAGAAATTTTAGAAATTATATATAGAAATATATACATATACATATTGTATAATATAATATTGTATATGTATAACTGTAACTATATAACAAATTTAGTTACATTAATATAACTTTATTAATTATATAACACATCTGAATACCTCTTAAGCAAACTAACCCTGTATCATAACCTGCTTTGGAGAGCCAGTATTTTTGTTGATATTTACTGGGGAATGGTGACTCTAGAGTAACTCTAATGCAGTGACTTAGTTTTGTTAAATCATTTCTTTTAGCTCTCATACAAGAACAGTCTGAAATGTGTTATGTTCAGCAACTGTGTATAAGGAACATCACTGTACTGCACTTTTAATCCTAAATAAGTTGATTCTACAAAAAAAAGAAAGAAAAAAAGTGATATTACATTAAGCATTTGCATGCTTTCTCTTACCATAAGCAGTTTGCATTAGGCAGTTAGCCTTTAAAAGACCAGACAGCAGTTTCATAATAGTTTATATCTCTATTTATTTTCCCTTAGAACAGAACTTTAATAAATGTAGCAGTATTTTCATCTTACCTTCAAAAAAGGTTATGACCAGTGAGACTGATTTATAAATATTAATCAAAGTCTTTGTGTAAAAAAAAAATCAAAGAGAATTGCTGAACTAAAGCATCTATTGTATGACAATATGACACTGTAATAATAATTGTTATTTCTATATACCGTATGTCTGTCTGTTTCTTTGCTAGTGTTGAAACTCAGGTTCCAGTTGCAACCTTTCCAGAGGAGGAGAGCATTCATCTGTGTAAGTCACACTTTTTTGACAAGTGTTGAACAGTGATTAAAATATTTCAAACATGATAACGTCTGAACAACAGAAACAATAATTAAAGCACAGATAAACCTCAAAGAGGACAGGCTACATTCAAATAAATCTTACAATCTGTATAAAACAACAGAGGATTTACAGTAGACATAGATGAGATGAGGATCAGACATGTGACTTATGACATGAGGGAATTCAATTTATAGGAATATCATGGGGAACCAGTGATTAAAAGAAGTGGGATATCTGGGAAATACTGACTGATGGTAGACTGGATACAGGACGGCCAGATTCAGGTTTAGATTATATGTGAGCAGTCTTTGACGTTACAATGGAAATACATCACAGTCATGGAGAATACATTACTAAAAAAAGGAAATCTCTGATCCTGAAGTCAGCATGAAACAGGTTGGTAATTAACAGATGCCCTACAGCATCAGATGGACTACAATATGTTCTATGCAGCTCTTCCAAGCTGGACATTCATACATTTTCACTCTCTTGATGATCTGTGATCATTCTCTGCCTGATATCTTCACTTGATCTCATAATACAAACATACAAAGGCACAACTACAGCAACACTGAGACTGAGGAAAAAAAAGGCTTCATTTTTATTATTTAATTTAAATTGACTTGATATAAATTTAAACTCAATTTGTTTTTTTTTTGTTGTTGTTGTTTTTGTTGTTGTTTTCTTAAAATTTGAATTTTAGCACAGTTAAGCCATCTCTTCTGTCAGTCTATAAGACCCAATTTCAGTCATAAGTCTGTTGCTGTGTGTTGCCTTTATATAGCAGTGTAAAAAATAATGATCTTTTAGGAGTTGGTGTTGCCTTCACTTAGTGTGACAGATATTGTGTCATTGTGTTATTATACTGGGAAAGTCTAGATACACTTTTGAAGTCAATGGTGCTCATGTTTTCATGTGGTAAAATTGAATAAAAGAAAAATGCAAGTTATGCAAAACTTTGGCATGCTGTTCTTTGTATGTATGGCATATATCTGTTACACTGGGTGAAAGCATAACATTTCCATAGAATGATCATTACAATTTAACAAAATCATCTGGGAAAAATTGACATCCTTTACGTTAGCATTGCACATCATTTGATGGTGAAAACAGTGGATAAAGGCCATATTCAGGGACAATACAGAACAAAATTAGGTGGAATAAAGAGACAGATTCTTAGAAACAACTAAATAACACTGACAGAGAAGTTATAAAGTAAAATCAAGAGCATTTAATCACCTGCATAGTTAATTACTTTGAAGCAGAGACACACAGAACCATTTTGGTGGACAATGGCTCAAAAACAGAGAACAAGCACTCTTCAGGGCAGGATTACATACAAAACAGTGCTTGTGTTGCTCTACGTTTTAACAAGACATCTCTGTCTGACTTCAGAGGTTCTGACATTTTTATTTTCCTGTTTAATGAAGTATTCTCTAATATTACGCACTGATATCCCAATAGTATCCCAATAGAAGCATTTACTGGTAGTTTCCTAAAACACTAAGAGTTGTCCAAAATAGAGCATTTGGGCCAATGTCATCAGCCATTCTGCATGTCTCTGCTCTTTGTAATTCTAATCCTAACCCTAACCCTAACTTTACAAGGATTCTTTTAATGCTAGTGAATTTACTCTGTAAACACACAAGGAAATAATGACCAAAGGAATGTGTTTGATGCACAGGTGTATACGAGGATAGTCAGAAAATAAGGTCCTGACAAAGGCAAAACAGCACATAATCCCTATTAGCCATTACACTCAAACACTGAAGACAACAACCACACAGAAGGAGAAATGTAGAGTAAGCCCTTAACTCCTTCACCACACACTACTATTTGCTAAGCCCTTTACACAATAGATAGATATTTTTGACAGGGAACTTATGGTAAAATTACAGTGTAATCGTGTATGATAATGATGGAACAGCACATTCTGTTCAGCTATTTCGATTCCATTCGCACATGAACTGTAGTCGTTAACCTTAGTTAAACCAGCTTCACATACAATTAGGTTAAATGCATGATGTAATGTAAATGCATTCAGATAATGTCATGCAATGAATAAAGATATAAACATTGTTGCTGCTAAGGATTATGTGGACCACATACTGAAAAAATGATGCTTTCACAGAACATCTGAGATGCAATTAATGCAGAAAGGCTGAAGGGTTTTAGCACATCATTAAATGAATAAGGTGCATAATAAAAGCGTAATATATATGACAATACTTATCATCATCTTTCTTTACAGTTGTGTACCAAAGCCCTGTTAATTGGTTTATTTTGACCTGCTACAGGATAAGTGTATTTAACTGAGTGTCCCAATATGTCAGTCAATAGTCCCAATAGTAAGTCATGTATTGTATGATACGGTGATGAAGACCTTATATAGAATAAATAGATCTTTCTTATAACGTGGTAGCTGAGACTTTAGAAACAGCAAACTGCACCAAGCATGAGGATTTGGCATACAGTAGACAAATAATCATCAGTTTCTAAAATAATGTGAGGTGGCTAGATGAGATAATGTGAGGTGGTTAGATGAGATGCCAATGGTTCTGTTTGAACAGAAGTGCTGCTTTGATTTTGAGGCTCTGCTAAGATCTGGCTTTAAGTACAAAATTTCAAAATAGTACTTTTTATTATTTCATATTATACAGGATGAAAAGAAATAATGTACGGATTTTAAAGAGAGACATGAATCTTCTACCTGTAGCCTGTCCGAATGATGTGGTGATGATGACTTTGTGATATGACTCACTCTCAAAATACACAAAAGACTGGCACACAAAATATAAATGGAGAATTTGACAGGAACATGGACACCCAAGTCACTTTCCAGGTTGCTCTGAAACCACTGAACAGAAGTCAAAACCATCTTGAAGTGAAAATAACAGCTGAAACTAAAAGGGAAAAGTCAGATAATCTCCTAGTGCAAAGTGAAATGACATTTTGTGTGTGCGTGTGTGTGTGTGCGTGTGCGTGTGTGTGTGTGTGTGCGCGCATGTGCCACAATGTGTGTTCCAGAAGAGAGTGAGAAGTCTCTGTGGGGGCGTGTTCTGACTCTTCCTATTACCCTCATCTTTTGTCTGCTACTATTCCTGTGTTCCGTTTGCTATTTTCCCCAAACCCCACAAGGTGCTGATGACAAGTGCGGTTAAGTGTTCTCTGGTTGAGACTGTTAGCCTCACTTAGACCCGGTACACTCAGCTTCTCTCTGAGTGAGGGGCTTCATTACTGACAAGCCCGAAGCGAGATGTGTTGGAGCATGCGGATACGCAAGAGTTTTCCAGCCCAGCCTTGTCGAATCACTCTTCTCTGGGGGCGTTGTCATCCAGTGGAAAGATGGCGGTCAGGCAGGTTGAGTTCTGATTGGCCGTCATGGTAGCCACAGTGTGGAGAAGAACTAGGACCAGCAAGCAAAGTTTCAGTCGGCCCTGCCCGAGCCGTGGAGTCCCCGAGGAGGTGACGGATGTGTGCTGGCAGGAAGGGTGAGTTCTTTTTAAAGTGCCGCGGGAACGGTTGTTGGACTTCTGGTCCCACCGCACATCACAGCACTCTGGCTCCTGGTTGATGTCTAGTTTCTCTGAAAGCCCTGGGGTGTATGCAAAAACAGACATGTTTTGATTTGTATGACATTGTATGATATAGCAATATGCATATCTGACTGTATTTATGAAAAAAAGTTGCACTAAAATGATTACTTCAAAGACTTTATTTTACAGTGTACTTACAAGGTAACCACATGGGTTAAGATTAGTTTTAGGGGTAGGTTCAGGGCTAGTACCAAGTTATTAACCAGTTAATGATATTACTACAATAAGTACATAGTATGTACATGTGAAACAGGACTGTAAAATAAAGTGTTACCGATATTTTTTAATTAACTGAATATTCATCAAATTTTAAAACTAACAGCCTCCATCTTGCATTAAAAATAGATTAGTTAGTCATATGGATGTTGTTAAAGACATTTCATTGTTCCATCATGTCTTAGAAGGTTTGTGAAAAGTTTTTAGGAGCTAACTGGTTCATTATACACTAAAAAAAAATAAAGCAGGTTTTTATAATGCAGCTTAAAGACTTCACCATGTTAAGGGTTTGTACATGCTTTGAAAAGCATTTGGCTGTTTCATCATGAATTTAAAAAAAAAAAAATGTACAAGGCTGCAGTGTCAAATAAAAAGATGCCCATGGTGCTGACATTCCTGTGACATTGTATGCAGATTAAAGCTGAATAGAAGCAAAATTAAATGGTCAGCTCATAAGTAATTAGGAAAGATGAAAGAGGTTTCAAATGACTACTTTTAAGCCCAAGGTGCACACACACAAAAAAAAAAAAAAAAAAAAAAAAAGTTTAGCTGGATTAATGCTGACAACAACTATTTGTAGGCTTTTGTCTTTGGTTTAAACTCAAAATACAATACTGTGTCCTTGGTAATATTGTTGGCTCCAACAAACAGCTTTTCCTTATTTAAATTGTTACATGTAAATTATGTTTATTATTATTATTATTATTATTAAATTGTATTTATTGGATTACAACAATTGATATTATTATGAGTATTATAGATTAGAGTGATGTGCATGAAGTGGTCACCAGATTGTTATGCGGTTATGTAGTGCATGTCTTTAACAGGTAGTCTTTTGACCTTAAACATTTTTGTGAAGGCAACTAAAGAATGTTTAGCATTTGATTTAGCATTTCAAGCAGCTATAATCCTTGGCTGTTTCTTGATTCCAGGAATGCAAAGAATGGACTTGCATTCTCGTAAAGACCGTTCTTGCCAGGCTACCTTGAAAGAACAAACTCGGAAGGACACAAAACGCATATTTAGATTTATATTTAATTGAGATGTGCTGCAATCTTCCTTTTGCTCAACGGACCGTCCCAACACATTTTAAAGGGATAGTTAACCCAAAAATGAAAATTATCCCATGATTTACTCACTCTCAAGCCATCCTAGGTGTATATGACTATCTTCTTTCATACGAACACAATCAGAGCTATATTTAAAAATATCCTTAGTCCTCCAAGGTTTTGAAGCCAAAATATTGCATCCATCCATAAAAAAAGTAATCATTATAGGGGTTAATAAAGGCCTTCTGAAGCGAAGTGATGCATTTTTGTAAGAAAAATATCCATATTTAAAACTTTGTAAATTCAAATAACTAGCTTCTGGTGGACGACCATACACAGAATGCCTAGTCGATTTGAGGCGGAAGAGTATCCTTTGACCTGACGCACAACGTAATGACGAACGGGGAGGCGCAGAGGATAGAGCAAAACAAATCACCGGTCATGGATTATAAGTCTAAAACAACAATTTTTAAAGAGAAATGTCAGAGGATTTTGATATAGGAGAATTACAGAGGATTACTGATTTGGCGCAAGTCGACTTGCGCATTCTGCATACGGTCGTCCCCCGGAAGCTAGTTTGAATTTATAAAGTTTTAAATATGGATATTTTTCTTACAAAAACGCATCGCTTCACTTCAGAAGGCCTTTATTAAGCCCCTGGAGTCATATGGATTACTTTTTTTATGGATGGATGCATTATTTTTGCCTTCAAAATGCGGCCCCCCATTCACAACCATTAAACTTTGGAGGACTAAGGATATTTTTAAATATATCTCTGATTGTGTTCATCTAAAAGAAGATGGTCATATACATGGCTTGAGGGTGAGTAAATCATGGGATAATTTTCATTTTGGGGTGAACTATTCCTTTAAGTAGTGGAACAGCACCATCCAACAGACAATAAATAAAACATATATCACAAATGTTATAACTTATTAAAATATTTACTTACATTATTTTTATATTATTTTATATCTTTTTATTTTACAACGTAGGGATGTATAAATGTTACCTACACTTTGTCAATGTAAAGATTATTTTAAATATGCAAATAAAAAGAACTACAGGCTTTCTTTATAATATATATTTATTTGGTCTGTCTTTATAACTTTATTAAAATTATGGCAATTACGATAAATGTTTACTCTCACAAACCTTCACACATTAGCGAGCTTGCATCGGTAATCTCTTGAGTAAGAACAAGTTAAAAACTTACAGTCTTACTTGAGTTCTTGAGTATTGTGCTGCGTCCCAATTCGCCTACTTATACTATGCCCTAAAAGTATGTACTCTTTTTGTGAATAAAAAGTAAATACTTTTGAGTGTGTAGCAGAAGAGTAGACAAGCTTTGGGACATAGCTACTATCACGTCAAAAAATTGCATCTTAAACAGACGTGCATCCTGTCACTGAAAACTGGCCTGTCAATCATCTTGTGACTGTTAACATCCTCCACATTTCATTTAATTTAATTTCCTACCATACTGGAGAGAAAAAAAGTAGCATGTTGATCTGTCAGTCATGGGTCTTTCATTCAGAAAACTTTCCTCATATTTTTGGATAATGATGCATTTAAAAGTTGATTGCCAAACAGATCTTTGTTCTTGAAGATGAAATTTAACACAGACAAATATTTTTTTATCATGTTAAATGTTTTGATCACTCAAACCTTTTTATCTAAACCTATCTACTTAACCGTCGTTCGTGCACATTGCCATATTTGTAGGTTTTTTTTTAAACTTTTTATTCATGGTTGTAATTCTGAACCGAATCCACCTCCAAAGCGCAATAGGTTGTGGGCAATATTAACTGTTAGAGCACAGTTCCACACTCTGAAAATCTACCGGAAATAGTAGACCATCCAGGGACTTTCTCTTGTCAACATACCATGCTTTGGGACACACTTATTCTAATCTCACATACTATTTAGGATGGATAGCATTGGGACGTTGGGACACAGGGTCGGAATTGAAATTTGACAGTTGATGACATAGCATGATAACACAAGGACGCAAGATCACATAAGAACGCATTTTGAGAAACAGCCCTTGTTTTTTTTTATCTACATGTTTGATTTTTTTAAAGCTAACTACATGATATGAACATTGTTGGCCGTTTAAAACTAGAGGCAAACATTTTACCCATTTTACCCTGGCAATATCTTTGAAAACAAAAACATTTCAGTCTTGTTACAGTACTAAAGTAATTTGAATAATTTAACCATCTCAGCTTCTTGGCCCTGTTGGCAATCATTTTTTGATTTATTATATCGAGTGTAAGTGAGTCGCAGGCTGTGATTGCAAGTGACGTCACTTGCAGAGGAAGCTCAGGTGATTGAGTGTGCAAGTGAAAATCTGCAGCCAGACCCTTCCCAATATACTGCATACAAAAGTTGCAACGAGATGCATATTTTTTCAACACACAAATCTCAAACATGGTAATGATCAACAATTGTAATTCAGTAAATGAATTCTGAACCATATAATAACAGTGACAACAACAGCAGCAGCAGCATAAATCAAACTAGAAAATGCAAAGCAATAATTATTTTTAATAATAGTTACCACAGCATTGTTCAATGTAAAATTGTTTGTTCAGATCAATTTGTTCAAGCTATTTTTTTTTTTTTTTCTCACATTTGTTTGAAGAACATTTTGCAACTTGGATTTAATTCATGAGGTATCAGCAAAATGTTCTTCTAACAAATATAAAAATAGCTTGAACAAAGGTTATTTAGCAGGATGAGTCAGTTTATTATCTTAAGTGAACTAAACAAGAATACAGATTATCAAGTTGTCTAAATGTTGTTCCAACCTTCCAAATTGAGTTATCTGAACAAGCAATTTTACATTGAAAAATGTAAATTGTAAATTTAAACATTTAATTGAGAAACCCAGCAACATTTTTGGTGTTAGGTGAGACTTAAATCTTTCTAATGATACTCAGTTTGTCCAGATAAAGTAAGAGTGTGATGTTTTAACATACAGTGAATATTGAACAACAATAATCTTTGGCTGCCTGCGATCTTTGCGTGTTAAGAGGTTAAATGTTGGGTTAAATTACCACTAATATTGCTTATTGAGTGTTTTGTTTTGTTTTGTTTTGTTTGTGAGTGAAGGCCTGACAGTTTCACCAATTGTCCAATAGATGTCACCAAAAAACTGTATGATAATCCACACAGTTTGCGTTTCATTCCAGTATTTACAGATTTCCTTTAAAGATGTGCTGAAATCTTGCTGGAAAATGTTGCTTAAAACCTTAAAAGTATCTTTGGAACAATAACATGCTTTTTAATTATCATTATTTATTTATTTTAAACAAACTTGGGTTGCATTTGCAGCTGATCTTACTGCTTCTGAGCTCCTTGATGAGTTTATTTATTGATTTATTTATTTATTTTTGCTCTATTGATGCTGTTAATTATGGTTGGTAGTGTACTCCAACCACCCCAAATTAAGAATGCTGCAGAAAATTGATGGTACTCTGCCAATAACTTTATGTGGTTCCATAAGATTCGAAAATCTTGAAAATCTTACAAATCTCCTTGTGACTTTATTTACTATTTATTTTTACTTTACAGATTTTTACTTTTACTGATTCAAGCATTTTACTAATTTGATACTCATACAAGAATTAGATATTTTAATGGTTCATTTTTTACTAGGTTTAAAACATTTTTTGTAGGATTGGCTGTACTGTAGTGAGTTCTCAAATACTTGCATACTAACCTGTACATATAAAACTGGGAGTGCCACCATGTATAAGGTCATCATTGTCAGGCAATATGAACGGACACCTCTGCTGGACCTCAAGACAGTACTGCTCACAGGGAATCTTATGACTGCAGCCTGACTGAGGGCCCTGGAAATACTGAGCACAGAGCCAGGGCTTGTAGACAATCTGCAGAGAGAGCAAGAAAGAAACAAACAAAGTAAGTGAATGAATGCAAACCATTAAACTTTCAAACAGAGATTCTGTGGGTTGGATTTCACACATTATTTATGCAGTAAAAGGCCTACATTTACAATCCCAGAGTTTTTACCACACTTTTGTCAGAGTTACTGGCATTATTGTCACCACAGTGCCATAACAAGTGTCATTTTTCATTTGATATACAATGCAGTGACAAATTATAGCAAAGGACTTACACAAATATCCCATCAATCAGTTGTGCAGTACTCACAGTGACCAGCAGATGGGAGGGTTGCACATCACACCTGTTTGCTAGATTAATTAATCTGTCTCACAACAGCTTGGTTGCTTGTGCTGCCTCAGTGACATACACAGAGGCACAACCAGGTCATGCAGACCTCATAAAAACATTGTTGCTTTATGATCTATCTTTGATCATTGCACCTACTGCAGCATTACTTTGACAAAATGATTGTATCATGCTATATATGAAGTGAGTTAAGAGCAAAGGAGCACAGTGGGCAGGGCAAGGGGTGGGCAAAGGACTCCACGGCACTATAAGAATAGACTTTGCTCATTTATTTTGCCCTACATAGCCCACAGCACAGCCTGCTGTTGAGGAAAGGGAAAGGAAGATGCCAGAGCATCCACGTGTGTGTGTGTGTGTGTGTGTGTGTGTGTGTGTGTGTGTGTGTTGAAAAAGAGAACAGGAGGCATAGGAAACCAGGTCGTCATTAGCACTGTCTGGCTGTCAGAGAATCTAGTACTGCAGTCTGATTTGTGAAGGCTGGTTTCTAAGAGAATTCTCTTTTCCACTCTCTCTCCCTTCTCAAAACGTCTTTAAAAACAAAACTTCTGTAACAGAATAACAGGAAATGACATGCCATTGGGGACTGCTGACCCTCATCTCACCAATCGCATGGCAGATTGAGGTGAAAAACAAATGTTTGGATTACTGTAAATCTAGAGATGTCACATCATAAATCATAAAACACTTATGTGTTTAAGAACAAAGCTTTTTGTGACATGGGCGTAACTCAATATATTAACCAAAGATAAAACACACATTAAAAAAGCCAAAAATCATAAAAATTTCAGTCTTGTGAGCCAAATTTTTATCATTTTTTTCCCCCAAAAAGTCATTATACACTGAAAGTCCAGTAAAGCAGTGAGCTACTGTACAGCAGATCATTGAATCAGTGAGATGAACTTGAGTATTGTATCAGACTGACACATAAACAAATCATTTATAGACTGGTTTACCAAAATCTTCAAAACGCAAATGAAGATGTTTTTAATGAAACTTGTGAGATTTCTGTCCATTCCACCAAAATTTTCAGGTTTCAAAATGTTCATAAAGATATCTTAAAGTAATCTATATGAATCAAGTGACACACTGACTGATTTGAGCTAAATAGTGACCCTTACCTTCTGTAGAGCTGCTTATAGCTTAATTGAACTTGTTTCATAATTGATGAACTTTGGACTGTTATTGAACTGAACTGAATTAACACTGAACTGACCTGAGCTGAATAATGACACTGTTGTCTTCTGTAGAGCTGCTTTATATTTGAATTCATTTTGTTTCTTAACTTGTGAACTTTGCAACATTAATGCTGGTATTTGTTACATACCCCTAATACAATACTCATTTTAAAAGGAGTAAGCAACATAAGAAGGACACAAAGAGCAAGGTGCAATATCTCAAACAGCATTTATTAAGGACCAGACTAACAAATGCCCACAAACTCACATATCTTAAATATCCAAACAAAGGAGCGAAAAATGACAAATAAAAATAAGCATTTAACTTAACCATACCAAAAACAACTTCACCATAAACTTCACACGTAAAAGAAAAGGCAAACATATATTCGATCAACAGCAATAATAAAGTGAACATGAAATATATACACAATCAGAAGCGCCATTAGAGCAACGGGGAACAGGTGGACGGGGTAGAACCTAATGACACTCAAAGAAAAGAAAAACAAATCAGAACACAAAAACATATAACGTCACAAATACAACCCCCACCATGAGGCTCTGGCTGTAACAGTTAACTGAATCAACATCAACTAAATGAGCTGAATAATGACACCATTTTCTTCTGTAGAGCTGCTTTACAGATGAAATTGAATTATTTTCATAATTTTGCAACATTAACATTATTTTCCTGATTATTACTGTGAAAGTGCTTTGAAACAGTCTGTATTGTATCCACCTACTACACTTTGAATTATGGGTGGCAATTTTGGTTTGGGGAACTTCCACTCAAACTGACTGAAACAAATAATTTAAAATACCGTAATAAGGTTGGCTACAAATAATCCTTATCAGCCAGTTTGACTGAATGAGCTGTCAATTTACCTTCATGTTTTATTTTCAGACATCAGAAGAATAATGTAACGTTTGGAATTGTAAGGTGATATGGTATCATAAGCATATCTGTGGCAAGAGCTCTTTTCAGTCGCTGCATTCTTTTCTTCCTGATCGTTTTCTTTTTTTTTCTTTGTATTCTGCTGTAACAGTATGAAAAAAGACAACAAACTGCACATTTATGGTCTGCTTTCCCAATTTAATTTACGATATATCCCATGAATAATTCAAAGGAATGCACTAAGAATCTCTCACTTTTCTCCCCAAATCCTCACGTCTCTTTCCAGGTTTGTTTTCACATGGTCGCTTTAAAATGTAATTGTCTCACCGTTTCACTTCTTATCGCTATTAGAAGTGTTTACTGGAACATTTCTAAAGCAGGTAAATACAGTATTTGTTATCTGTCAAAATGACGGAAAGCACTTTGAAATATCACAAGTTAATGAAGATTTTTAATTAAGGCAACGTATGTTACATACAGTAATATAGACAAATATTACTACAGTGATATTTAACATGTCCGTAATATTGCTGTGGAAATAATGAAGCTTTTGGGGTTATTCATGGTCTGTTGTAGTAAATTTTTAATGCTTTTACACTTTTAAATTTCCTTTTAATATAATATGGTTGAAGGTTGAGTAGAATAATGCCATTTCATTGTACCCCCGCCCCCCTCCAAAAAAAAAAAAAAACATCAGCATATAGCATAGTGATTGTGAATGAGCCATGGGACGTAGAAAAAAGGTGGATACAGCACTATAAAAATAAATGTGACTTGACATGATCACTTTATATGATGAAAAGATTTAATTTAGGCTTTTATTCTCATATTAACTCTTTCCCTGCCTTTTTTTTTTTTTAAGTTGCCAGCCACCAAGGGTTCAAAGCATCAGCCAAATCCAGCAGTGAATATTTTAAGTAAATGTTGCTTAAATACTATGTTGGAAATGCATGTTTACAAAGCCTTGTCTAGATTACTCAGGATAAGATGTGCGATATATAATTATACAAAATATGTTTTTGCTACAAATCCAAATTAAGTGAGCTACTCAAGTTATCCAAGTAAATGAACAAATAAAGATTTATTTGTAAAAAATAATGATGTTTTTTATGTTATGTTACAGCCTCAATGATTCATTTTTATCAGTGAGCGTTTGTAATAATTTTCATAAAAATTTCATGGCCCCGAGAACATTTAGTTGTATGAATATACAGTCAAACAAACATTTATTCAGACACCTTGAACATTTCATTCATTTTATTCACTATAGTTTAAAAAAATGGTAATAAAATATGACTGTGGTAAAGCGAGAACCACCACTCGCTTGGGGACGAAGTGAATGTCCGTAAAAGATGTGGGCGTAAAATGATGGCTCAGCCCGCAATAGCACTTTTGTGCAAGTGTGATTTATTTACAGTGCCAAAAAATATACACAGTCCAACGGTGAAATATATATATGTATACAGGTGATTGAAGGTTCGCTCGAGGCACCGCAGTTCCACTCTCACTTCGACTTGGTAAAACAAGCAATTAGTTTGAGTCTGGCCTACTCTTATATAGGCCAGACTCCACCCCCTACCACGGGACTTCTCATAAACAGGTATGTATAGCAGGTATAAACTCATTACTTAACCCATTTCCACTCATTTCTATACATTCAATTAACATTAAACACAAACTCCACACATAATCCACAAATAAAAACATTCATTACAAAAATAATACATTTAACACTTTAGTTTTATCACACATAAAAACATGGGTACCCCTATTAACAATGGTTTGGCCGGCTTCCGGTGCACTGCGCTGGCGCGGCGCGGTCAGTGACGTCATAACTGATCGCCACTCGATTGCTCTGTTTGGCCAAAGAATATACACTAACAAGAAGCGACACTCAATAGAACGTTCCATTGCAACACCGGCGCCCAGCAGCAGCCCTGCGTTTCCGCCATTTTGGGGTGAAAGCGACTCGGCAGTCTACTAGTTTCTATGGCAATATCAGCTGCTTTGTTAAAAAGAAATGTACATTAAAGCTGAAATCCAACCTGAATCATGACAACACAGAATAAAATACTATCACTAGTGATCATCAAATCCTTTTAACAGTTTATTTTACAGACTTTGTGTAAGCCTTCCACTTTTTTCACAAAGCCTTTTTGCTCTCTAGAAACCGTCAGTTTAGGTTAAAATTCTTTAAAAGATCTAGTATTAGCATTAGGCTTATAAACACTGAATTAATACCAACATATGAAATTGAATTAAGGACATGCATCAGAAAAATTGGGAATGTTGGACAATAAATATATGAATATAACAGCTTGATTTTGCAGTTTTGTCTAATGTCCGTTAAAGCAAAAGTGTCCAAAAGTGGGAATTATGCGATAACGGACACAGCAATGCATCATGTTTTATCCTTATGTTTGTAGCGTGATCCATTAAAAGGTACAATATAGCCTATTTCAATTCAGACCTAGTGGAGTGATACTATTATTACTATTACTCCACTTGGTCTGAAATATATAGTTCGCTGCAAACATGATGATCTTAAATTTATTAATTATTAATTTACTGTTAATAAATGTGTAAAGTTGCATAAAATGGAAATACTCAATAAAGTAGGCTAACTACGTTACCTCAGATGGTTGAATGGTTGGATTCCACAACTGGTAAAATAAAACATATATAAGACAATACAACATTTACTGTAGGTGCCATAAAATATACTGATGATTTCATTTGAAAAATGTTCTTTTGCGCTACTGATTTGGCAGTGCGTAAGATGTGAAGGATTCTATGGTCCAGTTAGTATTTTCACCCCATAATGGCGGCCGCGCTACCGGAGCGCCATCTAGTGGCTGTTGCCCAAAAAGTATCAGAGTGTCGCCTCTTGGGTTCTATACTCTTTGGTTTGGCCGACGCAGCGTCTCACACCAGAACGCCGACCATCGCACGCCCAATCAAACACACTAAAACAAGGACAAGACAAGACAATACATCAAACAACGTGCAGTGTGAGTGTGTGAAATGTCCAGGGATATGAATACTGACGGAGGGGAGAAAGAAATAATGTTCAACATGTCCGTGTGCCATCGGGACTGCGTGTGCACCCGCGCCGCCGACGGCAGAAACAGCGGGAGGGGAAATGAGCGTGGACCATTGCAAAGGTTAGTATCTCTGTGTGAGTCCATGTATGTCAGTGTTGCCCAGCGGTGACAATTAGGTCAGCTTTGTCACAATGACAAGATCTCAGAGTTAAACTGTGTCAAAAAAAAAATCTTAATTATGTCAAATAACACTTAAGCAAAACATGGTCAGGTCAAAGTGTCATAATTTTATTTACTAATAATTTTTGGTCCAAATTTTTTATAAATTTTACTGGTAGTTCACTGTATGAAGAATGTTTGGGTATAATATGTCACAGTTTACTTTATTTTACTATTCTCACTTACATAAATGAACTATAGTGTCCTGCACCCACTAGTAAATATATATCAAAAATGTCTGAATAATTTTTGGTTTGACTGTATAAACATGCAATATATCAAAAGAAAGAACAGAGCCTCTGCTTTTAAACAAACAAACAAACAAAAAATGTTTTATTCTAGCTTCATGCATCTTTTTTTATCAACACTTGAATGTGAGTTTTATGAAAAAAGCAACATTTTGAACAAAAATCTGAGAAAATCATGTTTTTTCCCCAAGACTAAGCAATGCTTTTATCGCTTCTTTCTGCTCCTTTTTTGTCTGTGTTTTGATCTGGAGATTCTCTACTCTTTCAGAAGACGTGTAATAGTGCCCTCTACCGTATAACAGTGAAAACAGCCGAAAAATTCCATCAAAGTTGGGGAAGCACTGTCTCCTAAATGACGGAAAATTTCATCAATGATGGGAAAAGAGTTAACAATGATCAATTCACATACATAGAGCATATCAAATATGGTAAATGGAAACTCTGATGTAAATGGAAGCTCAATTTGTTCATGAATAAATCAGACATCTCTACATCTCTCATGAACTCAGCAAGGGAGAACTAGTGAATAACAACTTAAATTTTGGTCGACTCCTCACAAAGCTTCAAAAGATTTGTAAATTAGAGTTTATGATACTTCTATGGTCCTTTGAATTTTTAAAAACGCCAGTCCCAATTGGATTGAAAAGAGCAACAATTTGATTCTTAATTTTTTTTTTTCTTTTTTTTTTTTTTTTATTCTGCAACTGCCAATGTTCCAGGGTTATGAACAAATATGAATCCTCCCACATTACACACAGTGGAACCAGGAAGTCAAAAGGTTAAAGCTTACAACACCCTCAGGCACTGAGATGGTAAAGAACACTGTGAGTATCCACTGCAAGGCCTCAAAGGAATTCTTATGACCATATGGCCATGAGCCAAGGTTAAGGGTTATGCAGTAGTTATCAGGAAAGGCATGGTCATGCATGAAGTGAACAGCATCAGTCAAGGTTTAGAAGATAAAAATTAATGCCATAAAAGAGGAAGTTGTTTTTTTCATCAAGGTATTATGGCTCAGTGAAGCTTACCAAGCATGGCAGAACTGCAAATTTGACTGATCCATATACAAGGAGAACATTAGAGAAAAAAAATGCTATTGTGTATGGATTAACAGCACACTACCTGTACAGTAACTGGTGTGTATGTTTATTCTTAATAGGTTGACTTTGACCTTGTTGACATGGTTACATCAATATTTGTTAACTTGCATTATTACTCTTTGACTAACAGAAACACATTAATTCAATATGCAAACAAAATTTGATGTGCAGCACTATTTAGAATTGTGCCTTAGCTGACAAAAGCCTATTTTCAATATTCTAATCAAAAATGACAGTTTTCAAGGACTCTCCAAAAATTCTATGGAAGTATGGAAAAATCATTGACTTCAATTATTTCCTTTAAAAACATGAGGAAATAATAGAAAAAAAAAATGTTGTTTACGAAGCATGATCACTGAAAATGCAGTCATATATCACTTGACAGGAAACTTCCAAAATAAGCATTTGCCCAGTTACCACAAACACTATAGCACAAGGACAAGGATTTTGGATATTGCCATCTTGCAGGAACATTTCGTACACATAACGTAGGAGGATATACCTGAACCACACACACACACACACATTTGTTTCACTATATTAGTAAGGACATTGCATAGACTTCCATTTATTTTATATCAGGTTAATAATATTTTCTATGGCCTAATCCAACCATTACAGAAACATGTGCAAAACACTAGATTTAAAAAACATGTTTTGGACAGTTTATGAGCCTTTTTAACTAGTGAGGACCAGAACAATGTCCTCACTAGTCAGTTGTCATAATATTTTACTATGTAAATGAGGACATTTGGCCCTTACAAGGATAGCCAAACCTGTACACACACACACACACACACACTTTGCACAGGAAAATAACTCTTTTTTTTAAATGTTTTACTAATCTAAAGCCCTTCATTTAACATGATGTGTGTGTATTTTGTAAGCGTGCATGTGGGTCTGTCTCTGCACACTCGCATGTCCAATCAAACTTCATTAACCATGAGTTTCTCATTAATGATTCAAATCTAATTAAAGTGCTTCCGAGGATCATTATAATGCATCAATGGTAACTAATTACATGAAAAAAGACTTGCCACATTATTACAGAACACGATTAGATTAAGAAACCTGGAGTTTGTGCAATACTGGGTGTGATTCTGAGCCAGTGAGTGCACATGTTAGCATCCAAAGATCATATGTGTCAAATCAGCAGCAGTTGAACATAAAGGTGATGTTAAAATAGTTTCTCCAATCCAAGTGTATTACACACATGCAACTATAAGTAAAAAAGCAGGGCTGCAAAATATCAAAAATCAGTAATAATAATAATTTAAAAAAATATTACTTCGGTTAACCAGATATTCCACATCTTGCCCAGTGCTCTCCTTTAAATAATCTTCAAATTGGAGTCTGTAATATATGCCACAGTTTCATCTGTGATACTAGAAGTCTGTCTTAGCCACTTATCCTTTTTAACAAGAACACTCTAAATTTAAAATAATAATAGATAAATATTTATTTGAACATATTAATATTGTTTAGCCTATACAGACACAAATGATTTTAGCATTTGAGAGATTAATTCATGATGTAATAATAACCTTATTTGAGCCTTACATTAGCTGTACAGTTAAGTCCATTAATTTGAGCGGTGACAGCTATGCGGGTCGCTTGATACAGCACAAGAGATGCAGAGAACTTGGTAAAAGAAAAAAAAAAAGTGCTGTCTGCTATGCCCATTAGATAAATGTTCTTGATGTTCTTGACAATGTTGTTACAAAAACAATCTTTATTTTGCTTTGTGTTCAAGCCATGTAAGAATGCAGACTTAATGTAGACACTTTAATGTGTCACATTTTTTATTTATTTAGGTGTGTATAGCTGGCGTTGTACACTCCCAGGTCCAGGAAGCTGGTGTGAAAGAAGCTCCAGTCTCCTCATTCTTTGTGTCCTGACTGACACCCATGGGTGTATATTGCTTATTAGTAGAACAAAAGCCTAGCAGAGCCTCTCTTTCCCTCTCCAATATGATTAGTCTCATAATTTTCAACCACCCTTTAGATATTAGACATTTTTAAACAGTACTGGGGAAAACACATTACAAGCAACGTGAATTACTTAATCACATTACTTTTTCAAGTAGCGAGTAAAGTAACTCATTAATTTAAATTTACAACAAAATATCTGAGTTACTTTTTTAAATAAGTTACTTTGTTTTCCCATTTATTGACTGACACCACTCTTCCCCATTCCCCACACCCCATTTTGAGAGAAATCGGGAGTAAGTGCAGAGGTGTTGTGTGCACTGTGTAAACATGATGGTTATTGTAGACTAAACGTGAGACTTTAGTTAAACATCACATTTGTGTTTTGTTTTTTTATTGCTGAAGTAAGAGTGTTGAACTTTCTTCTCCTGCGTCATTTGACTTTAGGCGAGAAAGGGCCTTGACATTTGACAAAAGTAGAACTTTATTTGTTACTAAAAAACAAACAACCAACCAAGTCCAGCCCAAGTGAAAAAGGGTAATGCAAAAGTAATGCATTACTTTCCACAAAAAGTAACTAACACAATTAGCAATAAGCAATATTGTAACATTTGTACATTCTTTCCCAACACTGTTTTTAAACATTAATCTTTAGAAAGCTAAATTTAACAGTAATATGAAATTCAGTAAATTTGTTCAAAAATATTTTTTTAACATATTTAATAACATTTTATTAAATATTAAAAAAATCTCACAATTGTCTACAGACCCCCTAATACTCCCTTGTGGCCATAAGAAGATCCATGGATTCCAGGTCGACCCCTGTTCTATGAAATATGTGAAGTTAATCAACGACACTGGGTGCATCTCAATCAGCTCCCTTTATGTTGTGAATCCGTACATCGTGTACACAAATTCGCGCACTGGTAAGGACAGTACCTTACCTCGTTGTACAACATCGCTACTGGTATTTATGTACAACAGCAATTTTTTCTGACATTTTTTGTTGTTGTTGTTGTTATTTAAAGCTGCAGTCTGCGATTTTTGGCCCTCTAGCAGTTAATAAACAGAACTGCACGCGTCTTGCGAAAGAACATTGTAGCCGGAGCTACTTTTCTCCGTGTATGTCTATGGCGAGTCACGCAGTTACTGTGATATTCTGCGGCGGGTCCTACCAGTCCGGTCTGAAATAGTCAGAATATAAACACTTATTATAAGTGTACCATAATGATTCAGGGTAAGACACAAACACGGTTTGGAAAATGGATTCATGTTGTACATTCTCATTATACAATTTTTGTAAATTTTGAACACAAAAAAAGTTACGGACAGCAGCTTTAAAGGACATTATGATAAATACTTTGCTACATAGACCTGCAGCATTTCAGACGTAAATTAATGGAATGTAATTAAATAACAGTTCGTATTCTCAAAACATCTATCCCGTGTCACTATGTGATGTTTCTTGCTTCAGAACTTCTGTTAAGGGAAAATAGTGAGCATTCAAAATTACAGTGAAGTGGAATGATTTTGCGATTGAAAATGGCCGACTGCCTGATCAGTGCCCTGAACTAGGGAGCTGATTGAGAAGCACCCAGTGTTATTTGATCGCTTGCTTGCTGTTAAAAGGATTGTTCACCCAAAAAATGTTGTCATCATTTACTCAACCTCATGTCATTTGAAACAGGTACGACTATCTTTCTTCTGTGGAACATAAAAGAAGGTATTGTGAGAAAAAAGTACAAAAAGTAAAAAACTGTTTAATCTTCAAAATATCTTATAGTCTGTGTTCCATAGAATGATGACCGAATTTTCATTTGTGACTGAACCAAAGGCATTGAAAAACCACACCACACATAATCATTTTTTCTTGTGTTTAATTTTGGAGGGAAGGGGGATGCTCATGTAACATTATCTGTTTTTCTTTGTTCAATGTTACATTACTATAGCAAGATTTGTTGATAAGTGAAGAAGGAGGGAGGAACCGCCGAACAATAAACAAAACTTTAATAATAAAATAAACATAAAGAACAAAATGAAAGTAAAGTGGCAGCGCCACACGGACAGCTGCCACATAAACTAAAACAAAAGAACAACATAAAGTCCAGGCCTAGACCTCTCTCATACTTCACTATCCTCACACCTCCTTTTATCCTTCCAGAGCTCCTCCATGGGACTCGAGACTGATGTGGTACCAGGCTTAGGAGGGTTACTTTAAAAATGTATTTCGTTACAGTTACAAATTACTTCATAAAAAAAGTATTCAGTAACGTAATCCAAGTACCACAATATGAAAGTAATATAATCTGAATACATTTGGATTACTTCAAGGTCACACACGCACACACACACATATATATATATATATATATATATATATATATATATATATAAGAAAGAAAGAAAGAAAGAAATTTGGGGGGGATCAACTTTACTATAAATAAATTGCATTTTTTAATTATTTCTTCTCAATTTCTGCAAGTTTTTAAATGTTACACGTTCCATACTTTTGAATGGGTCTCAACAATAAAAATATTTTACAAATCTGATAAATTATCTATTGCTATATTATTATCGTTGTTGTTGTTGTTTAGAGCTTAAAAATATAAAAGTCACATCAGATCATAAACTGAACAAGCTCGGATCAAACATTTCTGTTTATGTTTGTTCTGCTTTAATTTTAATGTTTAGCATTTTGGTTACTTTTAAAACCCATTAAAACTAAGCAATCATGTCTCATTTCCACAACTTGGGAATACACAGCCCTGAATATATATATGTAAAGGGCTATTAAGACATCTAGTGGCTACAGTATGGTATTACAGATTATTTTTTAGTCCTTTGATAAAGAAAGTGTTTTCGTAGCTGGAAGGCAGAGTTTGCACTGTACAACGATGTTGTTTGCATTTTCTTCTTTGAAAACAAAATAGCAGCGAAATTTTCATGAATTGAAAGTGTTTTTCCCCGCTGGAAGCATCGTTTCAACTAGCAGCAGTGATTCAATCTGTGTCTGAGGAGATTGTAGATGGGTGTTATTTGCGCATGCACCAGCGGGTGGCTCACGTAAGTCATCACTGGCAACAGAACCAGGAAATACTGTATAATCAAGCAGCGCTTAAAATGTGTTATTATGGCAAACTAATGATTTATTTAGTTTTAAATCCCCCCTTTTTTCAAAATGTAATGACTGATTACTATGTTTTTTGACGTAACTGTAATGAATTACAGTTACTGGATTTTTGTATCCTGATTACATAACGCCGTTACATGTATTCCGTTACTCCCCAACCCTGTGTGGCACGCAGGTGATGCTCATTAACACTCGGGAAACCAGCCTCGCTTCGTTCCCATGGCTCTCGGCCCCGCCCTGCTTGCCACAATTACATATTTGCTATTTTAAAACTATGTTGAGTAAATAGCAAATAAGAAAATAGTAGAGTGCAACACACAGGATGGGGATGTTTCTTTTGCCCATTGACGAAATCTTACTTAATTGAAGAGTATCAGAAATATAATCTTAGAATTATGTAAGATGAATTATTGCATTCATATTTTTCTTGTGCTTCTATGGCCATACTTACTCACGTGCTAATATTATCTTATGTTAAGATATAAGATAACAGATGCACACACATGTGAATATCAATGAATGCAAAAAAAAAAAAAAAAAAAAGGGGTCAATTTATGTTTTTTCAATACTGGAAAATAAACAAGGCAACCAACTGTATTCAAGAAATTGAAATTTCTTGAAATGGGCAGTCTTCATAGAAACTCATTTGACACCCTAAAGAGAGAAGGAAAGCTGACCAGGAAAGACATAAATAGTTGAAATATCCATTGCTTTCTTTTATTCATCTCAACAGTGGGAACTTCACTGGATAAAGACTGCTCAAAACATCCCCAGACACACATGCAAGAACCAGAGTCAAATTAACCATATAACAATAGCAAAAACATTCAAACTTCACACCACAAGTACTGCAATATATATATGCAAAGACTACTGTAGTAAATGAAGCGCTCAGACACATATAGTGGAGTAAAACGTTTTATCAATAAAATAAATGTACTATATTTTAGTTCAATAATATTTAATATTTTGAGGAGATTTTTGGCACGTTTGGCAGTTTGATACACACTACGAACCACTGATTCGAAACAAAAAGGTTTGTAAAGCTTTGAAGCTTCGTGAAGCAGTGTTTTGAAATCGCCCATCACTAGATTTTGTTGAATAAAGTTGTTATTTGTTGAAGCAAAAAGTATTCTCGTCGCTTCATAACATTAATGTTGAACACTGTAGTCACATGAACTGTTTTAAATACGTCTTTAGTAGCTTTCTGGGCATTGAAAGTGTTAATTGTCTTGCTGGCAATGCAGGCCTCACTGAGCCATCAGAGTTTATGAAAAAAATCTTGTGTTCTGAAGATGAAAGAAGGTCTTACAGTTGTGGAACGACATGAAGGTGAGTAATTAATGATAGAATTTTCATTTTTGGGTGAACTAACCCTTTAAGTCCTTCTTAAGTGAGAAAAAGTATGCTAAAGTGCACTTTCTCAAGTCAATGGCAGACAAGGGTAGTGTAACCTGTTATATTATTATTATTATTATTATCATTCAGAGCTACATTATAAACTGTAGAATGAAATTAGATGCCCTCTCGTCATGAGCTAATGTTCACGGTATAACGCCGTTTGTGTAAGCCAGTAGGCTTAGTTGATTTTACTGTCAAAAGATCTTGTTCATGCCTGTTTTCTGATGTTTTGCTCTGATACAACAAAAAATAAGCCTTCATATACATAATTGTATTTATAGTTTTTGGTTGCTTGCATGTCATGACTAACAACCTCTGACATGGCCCTGCTGGTTTAGATCGACTAATCAGGATGTTTTTTCTGCCCCCTTGAAGCCAGATGAAGCAACATGTTGATGACATTTGTTGTGTGTCCTTGGCTCTCCAGATGTGAGCAGTGCTAGCAGCAGACATCTGTGCTGCTGACTCACGCTGCAGCCCCGGGTGCTGTCAAAAAATTGGCTGGCAATAACACATACCTTCCTCACACTGAATATTTAGAGCTCCAAGGCTAAGCTTCTTGCTATGTTCTCAAAATAGTGACTTTGAGTGAATTGGTGTCCTTCTGCAACCTGCACTTTTGTACTGTAGGCTCAAGCGTTGCCAAAATGTCACCACCATTACTTTTCTCTGAAAGCCTGATAAACACTTGAACCCTCCCACAGTTTCAACAGTGACTGTTTGCAAATCAAACAAACATGCAAGTTGTGAAATTTCCCCTCTATCAACTTGTTAGCCTTTGATATGTGTACATATTTTTAAGACAAAAATGTGAAGATAACGGTTAAAGACTAGATTCAAAGAACTGTTAAATCGTAGTGAGCTTCAAAGAGCTTCAGCGGTGTTTAAGAGAGAATTCCTTAAATTAGGCCATTATAAATACAAAAGATCAAAGCACTATTTTTTTTCCCTTGTTTCAACTTTGAAGCGTTAGCTATATATTTATATATATATATATATATATATATATATATTGAAAAGTTTGATAATGTCTCAATTAGAATTGTAATCACGTTTTGAAATGATCCATAAAGCTGAAAAATATTGTTTATGAGCACAACAGCAGAAAAGACATTGTAGGTCCAACATTAAGTTGGATTTGTGAATGACAAAAGCATATTATTGCAACTGCTTCTCTGAGCTTTGATCATGGCACTCTTTCAATTTAGGCTGGTTCAGACTAGTGCCACATCTAGTCAACACACCTCAAATAAGCAAAGTGTAGTCTTTCAGTATTTATCAGAAATGTATTTTGTCTCAAGCACTGTAAATGTGTACCCACAGATCCCAGCTGAGTTGCTTCTCGAGGAAAACAAAACGTTAAAGAGGTGGTATTCACACGGTGTTTTCTGCATGAATTTCAATTAGACAGTGGCATACAGGACAGCAGGCATTACCCAAATACTGCCTTAATACTCTGTATTATGTCTCTCCGTCTACCACATGGACAACCCTGCTGGCTCTAATTGGACTGGATACCAATGCTGCTCGAAATCTCTCCTTTTCACTGTTTGACTTACACCAAAAAAGCCCTTAAGGATGAAATCGAGCAATAACACAAAGCTGAGCAACTAAAACAGTTGAAAGCAAACTAAAACCAAGAAGGACTATAGCATAATACCTACAGAATTCTATTAATTAACATTCCCATTTATCTCAATAGCAGTTGCTTTGCTAGCAGAGGACCTTTTGCGGGAAAATAAGGTCCTTGGTAAGCTATCTACTGTAATGTAACAAAATTTTACTAATGTTACAAAATCTAACTGGATTGTAACCAGCCAAACCTATGGCACTGATTTTTGATTCGTTCAAATAATAGACACTATGACACATGAGCAATACTGGCCATATATAAAGACATATGTTCTTCTTCATAAAAATTAGGGATGCACCGATACCAAGCTCATGTACTTGTACTCGTACTCGTAAAAATACCCCTGATACCAAAGACCGATACCTCACGTGACGTAACTGACAGAATTTTCCGTGCACAGAGACACCGGCGGCAGCAGCAGAAACAATGTCAGACTCAGGGGTGTGGAAATACAGTCGGTTATGGCTTAAGTGGACGTAAACATTTGGGTGAAAACAGGATATGTGTCAGTATCCATGGATTCGGTCTTAAAGGGACTGTAGCCTATTTGTCATTAATGTTAATAAAACAACACAAGATGTTAAATAAATGTATACATGGTAAATAAACCTACTGTATCTGAAAAACAAGTTTATTTAATTTGTATCTCTATAGTATTTGTTGTATTGTTTGTAATTTGTTTGTAAATTTCTTTTTATATAACAACAGTTATATATTTTGGTAATTATGCCCTTTGAAGGTTATTGGACACTGTGAAATTTTTGTTCTTTAAGTTTGTGACAAGCACATAAAAATTATTACTTTTTTTCATTAGAGTAATAATAAAGAAGCTGTCCTACATTTATTAGTCTCACTGTGTTGTGCTTGGAAAACTGCAACATCACCAAAAAAAAAAAAAAAGAGAGAGAGAGAGAGAAATTAAAAAATGTATAGGCATTGATATCGGTATTGGTGAGTACTAGAAAAAAAGTATCGGTACTCGTACTCGGTCCTTAAAAAATGGTATCGGTGCATCCCTAATGAAAATAATGCATTATATGTGTACGATGCCATGATGTGCAGAGAATCTGAAGTGGCTGTAACAAGATAATCACATGAAAAGAAATAGTATAATATTGATGCTTGCCAAATGAATCTGTAAAATGAGATAACATGCTGTCTTATAGTGGAGCTTAATGTCCCAATTTGTAGCTCCAGTCATTTTTCTGTAAACAACCGCTGCATTTCAATATTTAATTGGTGCCAATTATTTGCCTGCTTATTTATTAATCTGGAAGCTGCTTATGTGTTTCGGCTGTGGGCCGAGATTAACAACTGGAGAGGAGAAATATGAGCCATCTGCCAAAGAGCATCTCTCTCTACCTTTCTTTCCAGCACACACATATATACTCACACAGAAAAACACACCAAAAATAAATGATGGATTATATTATGCATTGGCCTCTTTGATTCAACAAAAGTGTTTTAGAAAAAGCAAAGTGCATGTGAGAGATGGAACATGATATAAATAGAAAACCAAAAGATTATTTACTTCCTTTTAAAGTTTTCTTTTACAAGTAGCCGTCTCTTGCATTATACTGTGTGTAGGATATTTTATGTATACTATTTTATTTAATGTTTTTTAACTCTCGCTACATTCAGTCAGTAAGTGAGTAATCCTCAAATATTCATTTTATTAGAGGAGCTCAAGGTGTATTACAAGGAAATGTTTCTATCAGAATCAGTGAACAGCTCTTTTACTGATAATGAGCTGCCTGTTTCTGAGAGCGTTACATCATATACAACCTTTTTCACACTGTAAACAAATCTTTCTGTAGCTTCAAAGGGTAAACAAATCTTTCTGTAGCTTTGTAACTGTCACTTAGGGTTAACTTAGTGATGATCAAAGGTCAGATTTTTATGTACTTGATCATAATTGGTTCTTTTCTGCTGGTTTGTTGTCACATCAATTTTTAATAAATGAACCTTTTGTGATAAATGTGGTCAGTCATTCATTAACACACACAGGTTTGTTTTTGTGAATTGTGGGGACATTCCATAGGCGTAATGGTTTTTATACTGTACAAACCGTATTTTCTATCGCCCTACACCAACCCTACAACTAAACCCACCCATCACAGAAAACTGTGCACATTTTTACTTTCTCAAAAAAACTCATCTGTATGATTTATAAGCCTTTTGAAAAATGGGGACATGGGACAGTCAATCTCTTCTTGTAATACCTATGTCATACCCATGTCATTATACAAATTTGTGTCCTGATATGTCACAAAAACACGCACACACACACAAAACAGAACAAAAACAACCTTTAAAAGACGTCAAGATTTGACTTGCTTACAAATTGATTAAAAAAGCCATTGAAATTGCAACATTCTAAACCATTTCTGGCCGATCAGCCATGGATGACTCTTGCTCTGACAGAACTGCATCTTCATTTCACAGCCAGACATGATGGCTGTGTGCGTGTGGATTGCCTCATCACTATGGTTTCAGCCAATTGAGGACGCAGTGATGCATACACCTCACACTAATGACATCAGCAGCTCATTAAAGAAGAATTAGCCACATTCCACGAGCAGACAGGCACACATCCATGGAACAACTAAGTCTGTTACTGATCACAACATAAACTCATATGAACTATGCACACTCACACACACACACACACACACACACTCACATACTCTAAAACATATATGATGATACACAAGTGTTTCTTGATCTTAGGCTTTTCTCTTTTGTTTTATCTTCTGTCCTGTTGCTCATGAGTTCCTGTTGTTCACATTTGCATTTAGATTGAAAAGCAGAGCCGATGACTCCCCCCACTCTCTCGTGAGTATGTAAGTGTGTGAGTGTTACACTCCTCGGGTCCCAGGCATGCTCACACGTGTTGTTTTCTTGAGAGCTGTCTTCCAGGAATAAGGAGTTTGGTGTGCATCTTGAAACTTGCTGCCACCCTCCCACCTCTGTCTCATTCTTTTCCACCCCATCCAGTGGGACCAGAAGTGTGCATGCTGTTTGCCAAGAGGGAAGCAAGAAGATTGTTGTGCATAGACTTTTCTGCTTTTCCTGACAAGCAGTGGCATGTCTATTAGAGTTGTGTTAATTGACCAACAGTACTGAATAATAATGAAAGAATAGCAGCCCTGTATGAAAGTTACTGTATTCCTCCCTGCAATTAAACAACTAAATATATATATATATATAACCTCTAAGTGCCATCTGAAATTCTACTAAAATGAGCATTTTTATCAAGCTTGCATGTTTTGGGTCAGTCATTTCATTCTAATGGCAATTAATAGGTCCTTCTCATTGCCATTAGAGTGAAATTACTGACCCTAAATATACAAGCTTGATAAAAGTGCTCATTTTAGGAGAAAATGTCAGATGGTCCTTGGAGGCTTTTGCATCTGAAGTCTTCATATATATATAGAGAGAGAGAGAGAGAGAGAGAGAGAGAGAGAATTGACTAAATGTCTTTAATAATATAATATATTTATTATATAATAAATTTTATATTATATGATACAATGTATTTTGTGATGTTAAATGATAATGGTAATGATAAATAAAATGCCTTCTACCTTTTCGCATTTGGCTACTAAACTAAATAGCCTTCCTGATAATGTTCGGGGCTCAGACACACTCTTCCAGTTTAAATCTAGATTAAACACATAAATCTCTTTAGCCAAACATTCACATAAAGCATCTCATACTCCAGTTATCTGATTAAATGCACATGATTATCTTTTGCTTGAAATGTTATGAACAGCAGCTATGCTAATTATTTTCAATTTACTTTTCAGTTTCTACCTTGGGATGCCCATCTAATAAATCTTCTGTTAATCTTATATGTCCTTTATTATAGACACATAAAAATATAGCCAATGTAAGTTGTTCCTGCATATTTAAATTCAGAGGTTTTTAATGTGTGAACATGATGTAGCCTGAGATGATTTAAGAGATGTGGGCCAGAGGAAGGTTTTATGAATTGGCTGACTCATGTTGCTAAACATGGCGGCAATGATATCAAAACTGGAGTGGAACACACCAGTCCAGACATTCATTTAGGTTTAATTTCATTATGCTCGTCACAGCTGCAGATTACTTAATACTGAATTGGTCTTTAAGAAAGTGCTTACACATCATATTTTTGTAATGGCATCTCACCTCAGTCATTACAGCCCAAAATGCAAGGATTCACTCAAAGTTGCTACAAGTTACAAGAGTTAAGAAAGTTAATGCCAATCTTCAAAGCTGACTTGAAATTTTAAGAAGGTAACTACATATCATATAACATGGCTGCTTGTTTAACAAACAGAATGCTCATCTTAAAAAATATATGCAAAAACAGTGGAGCCAAAATTGCCCATGGCCATAATCAAAAGCATAGATCATAACAAGGATTTTACCTCTGGTAGAGACAACTGAATCAATCTATGAAGATGTACCAAATTATCACCCACACAGTGCAATTGCCTGCAGATCACTTCTTGTTTAGATAACTAAGTATTTATGTATTTTGTTTCCTATTACTACTTCTATGTAAACTGAATAAAAACATAGAGGCTATTGTGCAGCTTTGTAAATACAATTTGATTTCATAATTCAATATAATTTAGCAAGGTACTTCTTGTCACTGCTGTTATTTGCTGGTTTAGCTGATATTATCTCAACACTGCTGCTTGTCATTTTGAAGAATACAATAATGCAATGGTGAATTTGTCAACTAAAACATACACACAATCATACACAATTCTGACAAAATCTGTCATCATTTACTCACCCTCGTGTAGTTTAAAACCCATAAACCTTTTGATCATATTTGGAACACTAATAAAGATCATTTTAATATTCTCTAATTATTTTTGTCCGTCCATTGAAAGGCAAAATTTTCAACCATCAAAAGTTCATAAAGACATCAGAAAAGTAATCCATATGAATTGAGTGGTTTAATCCAATGTGTTCTGATGAGACATGATCTCTTTATATGATGAAGAGATGTAATTTAGGTCTTTATGTAAGCTTCGTGTCAGGGTCCTAATTACCCTGTCAGGGTTTATTCTGCGATAACAACTGTCTGGATGTACATTATCCCGCTTATTACACACATTGCCACATAAGTACAAATATTTTATTAGCTCTTTAAATGCAAAGCTTTCACGGACAGAGCAGTTGCTAGTGCGGCAAGTTCAAACTAGACGGACATTTAAGAGATACGGTACAGTCATATCACATATTATACGGCATTTCGCCAAATAATTATGGATATAAGAGATATTGATCAGAGATGAAACTGATTTAAAATGTTTGTTATCTTATAATCCATTACAGTGAACAAAACAATAGCTGCAAATTGGCAGCAGCTGCGTTTGTATGAAACGAGAGAGCGAGTCCGCGATACCGGATGACATAATTAAATAACTATACACAAAATATTGATTTGACTGAGTTTTAATATTTTATTAGCTCACCAAAGGCAAAACTTCCATGAGAAAAAAATGTTCCTAGCAAGCGTATAGCACTGCTGACTTCAGTAACCCGGATGAGCCTGTGTTATCTGTGTTTAACCTATGTTTTTAGCGGTTGTTATCAGGGAATAACGTACCGCTGGATGGTGCCATTGACCAATCAGAATCAAGTATTCCACAGAGCCGTGTAATAATCACATATAAACATTGATCGACACACATACATGGAGCATATCGTGGTAAACAGAAGCTCAAGCAGAGATGGTCCAAACTGCGTGCAGGTGGAGTCATGATGTTTTACAGTCACAAGCTCTTTTTTATATGTTTCATTGGTTAAATATTTGCAAAACGCACAGACAGACGGAAAGGATGACCAATAATAGTCATTTAAAAAAATAAATAAATAAATAAATGATGAAACATGGAGAAACTAGTCTTCCGCCCGACAGCGACGATAGATACACTGATCTTAATCTAAACTGTGACAATTATATATATATATATATATAAAATCCCTTAACATACCATTTTTTCACAGTTTTTTTGAAGACACTGAGTGAACATTGACAGGGCAAGCTGGAAAAAGTAAGTGAACCCCTGTATCATGACTTCTAAAGCTAATTGGAGTCAATTAAGGATATGAGACTGGAACAACATGTTCTCCAACCAATACACCTATATAGGTTGTTTGTCACTTCCCTGAAATATGACGTTTACTAAAGTTGCGCCCCTATCAACAACAGGACACTTTCATTTTAATGCATTGTTCCCTTTTATCTGCGTCATATTTCGGGTTTCGCGTAGCTCAATTGGCAGAGCATTGCAATATATAACAATATGCAATCATGTGATCATGCGATCGTGGGTTCGATCCCAGGGAACGCATGTACTCATAAAGTGTATATGCACTATAAATCACTAAGAGTAGGTTTAGGGATGGGGTGGGTTTAGTCGTTAATAAAAAAAAAAAAAAAAAGAGTTTTGCTAAATGGAAATGGGACAAATGGTGTAAAAAGTCCACACATTGCATTTAAATGAACACGCATTTTGATTGGTAACGACGGTCATACGTCATTTCATGACGACAGACGTAACGCGACACTGTCATTATTTTTACGCCAGCTAGAGGGCGCATGACTTTAAAACGTAAATATAGGTCGTAATAAGGTGGATGAAAAACGACCTATAGGGTCGTTTTTTTTTTTTTTTGGAGGACAGTCTCGATTGGAAGTGTGGGTTGCACAGGTGCCCTTCCTTTTGCATTAAAAATTTTTCCATGCTTGACATGCAAAAAAAAAAAAAAAAAAAAAAAAAAAGCTTTTTGGTTCTCACACATCAAGCAAGTACGTTTGAGCTCTCTCTATATTGACAGGTTTCTCCCAGCGAGCAGCATTGGCAGAGGAGAAACCCACTGTGTGAACCCTTTGAAAATATCTCAATTTCTGCATTGATTACATATATAATGTTGTATGATCTTATTTTAACTCACAGTAATAGACAAACACAATCTGACTACAGTAATAACACACACAGTTGTCAGCAACCAGGCTTTGTCTGCTTTAATGTAAAAGGAAGGGCACCTGTGCAACCCACACTTCCAATCGAGACTGTCCTCCAAAAAACGACCCTATAGGTCGTTTTTCATCCACCTTATTACGACCTATATTTACGTTTTAAAGTCATGCGCCCTCTAGCTGGCGTAAAAATAATGACAGTGTCGCGTTACGTCTGTCGTCATGAAATGACGTATGACCGTCGTTACCAATCAAAATGCGTGTTCATTTAAATGCAATGTGTGGACTTTTTACACCATTTGTCCCATTTCCATTTAGCAAAACTCTTTTATTTTTTTTTTTATTAACGACTAAACCCACCCCATCCCTAAACCTACTCTTAGTGATTTATAGTGCATATACACTTTATGAGTACATGCGTTCCCTGGGACCGAACCCACGATCGCATGATCACATGATTGCATGTTGTTATATATTGCAATGCTCTGCCAATTGAGCTACGCGAAACCCGAAATATGACGCAGATAAAAGGGAACAATGCATTAAAATGAAAGTGTCCTGTTGTTGATAGGGGCGCAACTTTAGTAAACGTCATATTTCAGGGAAGTGACAAACAACCTATATAGGTGTATTGGTTGGAGAACATGTTGTTCCAGTCTCATATCCTTAATTGACTCCAATTAGCTTTAGAAGTCATGATACAGGGGTTCACTTACTTTTTCCAGCTTGCCCTGTCAATGTTCACTCAGTGTCTTCAAAAAAACTGTGAAAAAATGGTATGTTAAGGGATTTTATATATATATATATATATATAATTGTCACAGTTTAGATTAAGATCAGTGTATCTATCGTCGCTGTCGGGCGGAAGACTAGTTTCTCCATGTTTCATCATTTATTTATTTTTAATTTTTAAATGACTATTATTGGTCATCCTTTCCGTCTGTCTGTGCGTTTTGCAAATATTTAACCAATGAAACATATAAAAAAGAGCTTGTGACTGTAAAACATCATGACTCCACCTGCACGCAGTTTGGACCATCTCTGCTTGTTTGCAATGCAAGGGTAAATAGAGAACTTACTCAAGAAACACTATATATATATATATATATATATATATATATGTAAAGGCTAACGCTTTATGTATTTGAGTGGCAGATAAGAGTGTCTTAGCATTTGTCATCAAAACATCCTGTTACTTTCAACTGTTTTTTTTTTTTTTTTTTGTATAAACAAAACATTCAACGAGTGAGAGATAAACTGAACAGATTTTACAGACATTTAAAGAACAGAAATGGAATAATCCCTGAACAAAAGGGGGTCAATATCAAAAGCAGAGGTCAGTATCTGGTGTGTAAACCACTGCACCAGATTTGCCAGTTCTTGCTTTGAGATGTCACCCCAATCTTCCTCCAAGACACTTGCAAGTTCTCAAAGACGTCTGGGGGGACATATGGTTACATCCCTGTCTCCCTGTAGTCTTAAGCGGCTTACATTACAGACACTGCAGTTTATTGCTCTGGTCATATCTGTAGTTCTTATGCCTCCCTCCACGCAGGTTATCATGGACCCTGTGCATGTTTCTCCTGGTATTTTTCAGATTCAATAGAAAGATCACTTTAGTGTCCTGAGTTATTGTAACTGTGACCTTAATTATTTACCACCTCTAAAATGTTAGTGTCAAGGACTATTCCACAGGTACATGTTCAATAATTGTTTATAGTTCACTGAACAAGCATGAAAAACATTGTTTAAACCCTTCCCAATAATGATCTGTCACAGCATTCGAATGGAAGAGCCCACAATTGAATCATGAAAGCTTACACTGCACTCGAACAGGAGAACCCACAGTGCATCCGGATATGCGAGGCGACAACTATGCCTTAGGGCGGCGTGTAAGTAGCTTAAGGAGGGTTAGTTGGGCTTGTTTGATGAGCAGGGTTGCCAGGTCTGTGTAACAAAACTAGGCAAATGGCCAATTTAAATAGCCCAAAAGTAGATCAATGACCATATCCCAAATATCAAAACCCAGATCTCACCTAGGGCACCAACAGAGCCTGGGCCGGCCCTGTTTATGCATGAAAAACCTTTAACCCACAAGAGGAAATCAACCTGCGGCAACAATTTAAAAGTAGCCCAATTCCACGGGAAAACCGTGGACTTGGCAAACCTGTTGATGAGGACGAGAATCACAGTTGGGGCGGCCGCGGAACTATTGCCTGCGATCGCGGTAGACTGCCGGCTGGGATGAGCGGCGGAAGAAGAAGGCTGAAGCTGTGGAGGGTTGGAGGCGAGCCGCCTTGTCTGTGTGATGATTTGCTTCGGCGCTTCAGTGGGGCTGTTTGGGGAAAGACGAGTTGGTGTTACTGGAAGGTTGGAGAGTTCGTCGCAGGGAAAAAGCTCAATTTCCTGAAAGTCAGACATGATGCCGGATTGTGGCGGGCCAAATGGCGAAAGAACTGACGCCGGGAAGAAGTAAGAGGCTGCTTTTATATCTTGGAATAAATTATAAGATTAGATGGCCGTACTCCACCCGAAATTGCATTAAATAACTTCAATTATACTGTATATTAGATACACTGTCTGATATTAGATATCAATGTCCCTATGCAAGAGACGGTAAAACATACCGTATTTGTGCCAGAATCACTGAATCTGTTCTTTATGTATTGTTTTTAAATGTAAATAGACTGCTATCTAACCATTTTAGAATACATCCTTTTAAAATGGCATTACAGTTAATTTATTTGTTTCCTGAGGTTAGAGCACAGCACTGTGCGTGTACAATGTGTCTTCGTTGGTGTTATCTATCGTCAGTGTGAATTCTCTTCCACAGCACCTGCTAGCTTCAGCCTGGACATCTCCGGTCTTGGCTGATTTCAAGGACCCGCTAATTAAATCTCAGTCCTGCAGGAGTGTATGCTCAGTGATGGCAGGTTTATCCCCCAATGTGAGACAGACAGTGAGGAATACAGAGAAAAGCTAGCGCTGGAGAGGATGGAGAAATTGGGAGGCGGCCAAACAAGACAGCCTCCTGCTGCTGGATCTATAATGGTAATTTAGAAAGAACAATCCTGTCTCCTTGAGCCACTCCAAGCACACATACCCTCAGTGATAGATCTGAATGTAAACACACACATACACAAGAAGAAAGGACAGAAATATAAGACCACACACACACATACTCTGAAGAATTCAGAGGACACTTAGAGGGGGACTATACCAAAAGACAGATGGTGAAATGTATTGTAGTGATTTGATGGAGCAAGCTCCAAACACAGTAATACACCCAAGCAAAATAAAAATTCTGTTGCAAAATAAAATAAAACTTTTTATTATTTTGAATGTGGAACTGAAGACATTTTGAGGAATCCTCAAGCAGCTCATTTCCATACAGCAATTAATAATGACCACAACTGTTGCAAAAAATGTTCTTGAGTTGACAAGTCACTGGGAGATTATCAGTGAACTTTAACTTGTTATTTTACAGAACAAAGTAGGTCATGCTGATATATATCAGTGTGAGTACATGTGCCAGAATTTTCATTTTTAAGTTAACTATTCTTAGACACATATAAGGGGGTTAGGGTAAATCATGGTTGGTGCTGGACCTGAAGCCAACTTGTCTTTAACACTAAATTCCTGATCATTTTTGTAACTATTAAATATATTTTAGCAGTGTAGTGATGTTGCATGAGGACAAGCCAGACTTTTGACTATTGGCATAAATTACAATATCATTATTACAACATCTGTATGTTGTAGTTTATTCTTCAACAAAGTTGAGGCTCTTATAAGTTATGGCACCACATTCTCTTCTATAGACAACACATAATAAATTAAAACCGCTTTGCCACTTTAGGTCAAAGTTACTTTCAATCTTTACACTTTATCAATTTGGATCATACAGATGTGCTCAAAGATGTGTCCTCAAACTTTACCAAAAGCCAGGACATCTGCAGTTCTAGCAAAACTCTATTATTAAGACAATGCTATACAATTCAAATACATACTCACAAATCTAGCATCTACCTTTTCTTAGAAGCACACGTTTTACAGAACAGTCTGCTAACTTCTAAACAAACTTAAAACCATAAAAGTAGCAACAGCGTACAGGATAAATCGGACTGTGGACACTGCGCTGTGAACCAAATGTCCCAACAAGGATGGTAATTTTAGAATTTGTTTGGACTTTTTTTTTTTTGTCCCCATGAGGAAAACAGCTTATAAATCATACAGAATGATCTTATGACTGTATAACTTCAGATTGTTTAGAGATGAATCAGAAGAAGGCAGACGAATGGCATCGTTTTACATTATAGTATGCCATGTGATACTGTAAACAGATTACTATGGTAGAGACTGCCACATTACACTCACCCTTCATCTGTAAAGATCAACTACAGTAAAGATTCAGTCATATGGTACAATGGGAACATTTGCTGTATTGGCAACAAACTCTGTTCTAGCACAGAACATCACGACTGTCATACTTTACACCTTTTGATAACACACTGAATAGATACTATTACAAACATTATGGATTTTATGTCAATTATGTAATTTAGGTAATGTAAGTGTATTTTCTAATTTGTCATCTGTAACCTGTTTAAATGTAATTATTTCAGCATCAAGGGTGATTTGAAACATGTATCTTGCATTGTTTGCTATTGAATGAACTGATTGTTAAAAGTACTAAACTAAAAGGAAGAAGATAATGTTGTGTTTTGGTGATTAAACCAAATGTTCGCATTACAATGATCTTGTGTTTGAAACGGTGATTATGTAAAATGAAAATATGTACAACTAGAATGAAAGCATGAGATCAGGTTTTGAAAGAATGACTAGCTGTGTTACAAGTGTGATCAGTTTGGAGTTTTGTACTAAGAGTTTTGAAAATGTACACCTTAGATGTGAAAATAGTACCAAAGCGAATAAAAAAAACTGTAAATTACATAATTGACATAAAATCCATAATTTTGTAATATTATTTATTCAGTGTGTTATCAAATGACACAGTCATGAGGTTTGTGTAGAACAGAATGTTCTCACTGTACCATATAACTGAATCTATACTGTAGGTGACCTTTACAAGGGTGAGTGTACAGTAATGTGGTTTTCCATGTTTTATGGGGACTTTCCATAGACATAATTTTTATACTGTATACAGTAAACTGTATATATTATACCCCGCCTAAACCTACCCATCACAGAAAACTTTCTGCATTTTTACATTTTATGAAAATATAATTTCGTACGATTTATAAGCTGTTTTCCTCATGGGGACCAAAAAAAAAAAAAAAAGCCCAAACAAAGGTCTAAAATTACTGTTATTACCATCCTTGTTGGGACATTTGGTTCACAACACAGTGTTTACCAGGACCACACACACTTTGAAAATTGTGGTTATCATCTAAGATAATTGCTTATAATGTAAAAAGAATTCATTACATTTGGTTATCCATAACAGAAATGGCAAATAAGTTCTATAGAAACTATGCCTATAGAATCAATATACATAGAAATCTATAGGTGTACCAAATGATTCCTTGATTAACCATTAAGATCAGTTAAATTAAATAACAGACAAATGTATTTAACTGAATGAAAAGAGATGCAAATCAAAAGTTTGATAGTAATAGCATTATGAAAGGCAGTTACTGTGAATGAAACATTTATATAGATGAAACACTTATTTTGCGTAGTGAAAAGGATACGTTGTGATTTTGTGTATTGTACTAAAACAATTGAAAACAAGCTGAAATGTCTGAAAATAGTGTACTTTTGATATGTTGTGATATTAGAACTAAGAGTTTTGAAAATTGCTTGTGAAAATTGCACCATAGCAATTAAAAAAAACTGTAAACCAAATGTTCTCATTACATATCACAATGATCTCACAATGAAAGCATGAGATCAGGTTTTGAATGAATGACTAGCTGTGTTAGAAGTGTGAGTAAAAATGTGCACAATTTTCTGTGATGGGTAGGTTTAGGTGTAGGGTTGGTGTAGAGCAGTGGTCGGCAATAGGCGGCCCGCGGGGCCAAAACTGGCCCGCCAGCAATAATATCTGGCCCGCGCCCGCAGCCAGATTATTTTGATAGCGGCTGGTTCTGAAATAGATCTGTCTGGAGAGCGCAGTTCATGGTTGCATAGCAACGACAGACGCCATGGGAGCGCAAGCGCTTTGAAAAGGAAAGAGGCGGGTTTTAGACGCGACATGTTAACGGCCCCTAATATTATATTCTTTGCAAACAGCGACAACTTCGTTGCAGATAAGACACACCGGGTTTGCATTCACAAAACCAGGTAGGATGAACGCATAGTTGTCTTTCCATTCTTCTTTGTATGCCCTATTTTCGCTGTCCTCTTTAGACTCTTTGATGGTGTCATTTTCTCTCACCAGCTAGCTTAATTGTTAACATCACTCTGCACACGACGTAACAGCATACGCAGCACGCAAACAATTAAAAAAATGGAGTTTATTACGTGACGATTCCAAGGAATAATTCTGAGTGTAAAAGTAGGCTACGTCAAATAATTATTACAATAAGTTAGGCTCCATTGTGTAACAAGCAAATTAAAATGATACTCATTTATTATTCACAATATGGAAATAAAACATAGTTCGTCATGAGCATGACTCAAACATGCCATTAATGGGCTTATTCAAGTCCTCTTTTATTTTTATTTTTTTGTTATTTTTATCCATTCCGCATCTCCCACTTATGTGTGTTTTAGCAAGGCGGTCTGTGTTGCAAGTTGGTGAATGAAAATACTTGCTAGGTTACATGTCACTACTCTGCTTTATTAATTTATCCAGTGTAAAACCCAGACACCGCCACACAAATGTGGCTTTTTGTTAATGACTGTCCTACTACAGGATTTAACACAGAGTAACAGCTCACTACCAGTTACAAAAGACACTGGAACAGTCTGTCACAGGCAATTCTAGTTGCATTTTTCATCAATTAGCCTAATTTCTTAAATTATCTTTTGACTATGTTCTGGCCCGCCATCTAGTGGTGAAAACAATTTTTTTTTGGCCCGATCCCTGGTGTATGGTGATAGAAAATACGGTTTTTACAGTATAAAAACCATTACGCCTATGGAATGTCCCCACAATTCACAAAAACAAATGTGTGTGTGTGTGTGTGTGTGTGTGTGTGCGTGAGCATGCACTGGAGAGAGAGGGGATGATGTGTTAGGGCTGGATTGAGTTATGGGATGGGGTGGCAGGAAACAGGCCGTCGTGTTAGATTAGATAAGTCTCTCTTTACACATACAGAGCCTGCTCTGTCTCTGGCTATTATAGGGAGGGAATTATTAGTGCTATAAACAAGGGCCTTCTAGTGTCCAGGACCAGAGAATAACCTTAATTTAACAAGTATTCCAGCCCCACATGATCTGGATGGAAAGATTTTGTATGTTGACTGAAAAGATACGGCAGCATATACCATGGAAAGATATCACAATGTGTTTAAATCATATATTGTGTCAGTTTAATGTATCTGCCACTGCAATTTCATTCCCATGCACAGCGGACACATACAGAACAATACAAGCCTAATGTCACAACAATGGCACAGTGTAGAGATGCTTATAGAGTCACCAACATGTTCGAAACATACTTAACGTGAACTTTAAATCACTAGCTAAGCCTAATTTAATCTAATGCTTTTTTGTGATTTTTGTAAATATGTATTGTGCACTAAAAAAATTAATTGTAATAAATTTAATTATTTATAATAAATACAACTCCAGGGGGTTAATAAAGGCCTTCTGAAGCAAACTGATATGTTTGTGTAAGATAAATATCCTTATTTAAAACTTTATAAAGTAAAATAACGAGAATAATGTATGTCCAAAAAGCGTTAAATTCCGCAACGTAGTACACAATGTACTCGTTATTTTACTTTATAAAGTTTTAAATAAGGATATTTGTCTTACACTAACGCATCGATTCATTTCAGAAGGCCTTTATTAACCCCCTGAAGTCGTATGGGTTTATTTTTTTAATGGATGGGATTTTTTTTTTTTTTTTTTTGGTCTTCAAAATTTGGGTTGCCATTCACAACCATTATAAACCTTGGAGGACTAAGGATATTTTTAAATATATCTCCGATTGGGTTCTTCTGAAAGAACCTAGGATGGCTTAAGGTTAAGTAAATCATGGGATAATTTTCATTTTTGGGTGAACTATCCCTTTAAATCATTAATTGACTCTATAAGGACAAAATCAGTTTACCTTTTATTCAAGGACAATTTTCAATAGGTTCTTATTTTTTGATTTTTTGAAAGATTTACAGCCTTTTTTGCCACTATTAATAATTTAATATGAAAATGACTGTATTTTAACATATCTGCACCAATGAGAGATGCAACATCATCTTTCATTATATTGGGAGTATTTGGGGGAGTGCAGAACTCTGTGAGTGGGCAACGAGTTTGCATTGAACTTGAGGCTCAAACAGTCCAATGTGGACAGCATGATGATTTGAAAAAGTAAAACACTAAATACAAAAAAATTACTACGATGCATGTAATAACTTGCATCTTAAAGAATTAAAAACTGTATTTTACAGGGCTAGAAAAATGTTAAGTTTATATTTTAAGTGGGATTACTAGCTGGGTTATGGCCTCATCATCATAGTAAAAGCTAGCATGTCCAGACTGTCATAGTATTATGACTGCAAAACTGAAAATTTACAATGAATCAGAAATGCACATTACATACAGTAAGTAATGCGACAATACACATTACTGACTCATTTCTGACTATACACATGTTTCTGACCAGTTTTATAGTCACAAAATTGACTGAAGTGGTGTAATTTATTTTGAGATCTTTGATCGTTTGGACCTTTTTTAGGAAGGAAATAGAGACTGGACTTCTTGGAGCCTTAATTGAATAACCTGGGGCTAAAACAAAAACTTCTTCTAAATCGCCATGTGTGCAAATGTAGACATACCTGAATAAACAATAAGAAAATGAGAGCACAGAGAGGGGAGCCCCAAACATCCCCAATACCTTCTCACATATGCCACCTCATTTTCTGATTCAGTGGTCTCTAAAGTCAATACTGATTATGCCTTTTGGGGGGCAACAACCCCAGATAAAACAAAAAATACACAAAGATAGAGTCAGACACACAAACACATTCACTGATTACAATGATGAGGGTGGTAGGGGTGTGCAAATCGTTTCTTCACCCCCTCCTGTCAGGAGCTGAGTCACTGCTACCCCTAATAAACTGACAGAACAAGCACATACAGCACTGTATCGTGCCTGGGCCAACTCAGACAAAAAACTACTTAAGAAATGTGTGACAAACTTTCGTGCAAAGAACAATTTACCTCTAACAGGATGTGACATTCCACAGAGTGGTTTCTTTTTAGCACCTGAGCACAGGCTGATGTGGGCAACAAAGGTCATATTATCAAGTACTTTTTGTTCGTGTATCAAACAAAAAGTACATATTATCAAGTACTTACCTTTAATAAAGGTTTCAGCAAAAGCATTGAATTTTCCTATTATCCTCACAAGCATAATATAAAACCAAATAAATAAATAAATAGTATAGGCTGAAACCGTAGCTTATTATGTCTACCATTGTCACAATGCAAAATTTAAGTCTCATTAAATATTTGCATTATCAACCCAACTCGTATAACGGAAACAGAAAAAGTCCATTCAACAATATCAACAGCTTCCCAATAAACGTTTGTTCTGACAAACATTGCTTTACTAGATAAAAATACTTTTAAATTACATTAAGAGTCAGGTGAGTTTGATCAAGGTTGATAGAGGCAGTTGTGTTTGATCAAGGTTGTAGCTAAAAGGTGCATTCACGCCATGTTGTAATTACAGAGAGATTTCAGCTTGTAAAAAGTGTTCACGTCCTCATAGAGCTCGTAATTTCAGCTTGTAAGATGGGAATTTTCTGAGAGCTCCTACTTGTACCACGTGACCACTGTGCCTCCTGACTGCTGCAGATTCATTTAGGGGTTGATAGTGTTGCCATTGAAACACATAATTCCCAGTCCGAGGACATGAACAGCTCTGAACAGAATGTCATGTGTTGTCATCTTGAGACTATGGTCATTACAACATGGCGTGAATGCAGAACTCTGCAGGAAAGTGGACCTTGAGGGCCAGAGTTGAGAGCCCCAATTTGTTTAAATTTTACTTGCATTCAAATTCAGATTGCATTCTGCATCCTGTTTGGTACCTCAAATTGAATTTAAATTTTGGAACTGAATTGGAAATTCAATTCTGTATGACATAAACCTGGAGTGTATGTGAGCTTTTCTGCATATGTGCATATACAGTACAGTAGATCCATCTGTCTGTAGGGCCCTATGATTTCCGCGATGCAGAAAACGCGGACGGAATCGTGGAATCCATTCATAAAAACGGAATTTATTATATAACACTGAATGTCACGGAATTTGTCAAATTTTTGATGAACGAATAAAAAGCAGGTCAGTACACTTAAATTAAATCGCAATATAGACTAGTGTCTGTGAATATTAAACTGCAAAAAGACTATTTAAATATGAATCCTGCATGTCTGTGTGTCTGTGAAATTAATGGCGCAGAAGCGCGGTTTCATTTAACGTTACCTCACACACACACACACACACACTGAAGCATGTGTGACGCTCGCTGTGTTTTCATCCTCTGTCGCCTCACTACATGAGGACATGAACACACAAAATTCATCTCCAGAGCTGCTCTGAGTCACTTCATCAGCATTTTACCGTTTTGTTTGAGAAAATCTATCGTCATACCATAAACACACAGAAACTCAAAGCTCTTGGCAACCCGTCAAAATAAAAGTTCAATTTAACTTGACAGAAAGATATTACTGTTGTACAGTAGAATTTAGATACGTTTCCATGTAATAATAATACTAACACTAATAGACTTAAAAATAATAATAATAATAAATTATTAAAACTATATTTTTAAAGAACAATCTCAGTTTTTCTTCCATGTTTTAATTTTAACAGTAAAGCTCTGTTGTGCAGCACTTTGTTTGATAAAAAAAAGTTTAATTTCATGATTAAAAGATAAATTAAATTAATGTCATCCGTTCATTTGATTGCCAGAAAAATTAAAATACGCAACAGAATTTCTGAAAAAACAAAAAATGTCATAAAAAGTATTCAGTTGGTAATTAAAATGGTAAAAAACGGAATCCAGAAAAATAAAAATGGAAAAAACGGAATTTGGAAAAAAAATAAAACGGAATTTGGGAAAAAATAATTTCATAGGGCCCTATGTCTGTCTTTATGTGAATGTGTTATGGTATTGCATAGCACATGCTGTTCCAGAATCTGTGAGTTCCAGAATCATGCAGTTCCACTGAGCAGGTGTGACACTCCTGCACAAAGGCATACATTCAGTCAGACAGACAGAGGGGATATCTCCATCTGAACAAACACATCAGCGACTCTTTCCCATTGCCACATCAAAGGGGGGCTCATTGCCGTAGATTGACAACCCTGAGATCTAAGCCTATTTCCACAGATCCACTTCTTCAAAAGCAGCTCCTTCTCAATTCTGTTTTACACGTTTATTTGACAGACTTTTTCTCTCCTCCCATCTTTTTTTCAACCTGTCAAGCGAAAGCAGAGGCAAAATCACACTCCCTGAGGAAGACAGTATAAAGAAAAAAACAAAAGAAAATCATCATTTTAGCATAATATATGCTTAAAATAAATAAAGAATTTAGGAGCATAGCCATAGTCTGGTTTACTCTGCAGCAGTGGTTAAATGTATCATATAAAGCTGCGGCATGGTTTGAGTGAACTGCTTGGCTCCTAGTTTTGCTTCATAAGAGATGGCAATTCTGACAGATCAAGGCTAACCGACAGATCAAGGCTCTATTGTGCCAACAAATCAGAGTTCTCTTGTAAAAGATTGGGCCTGAAATGCATCTCCCTCTTCATTTAATGCCCTTGTGTTTTGGTTGTGAGGGTTCAAAAAAAAGAAAAAAGAAAAAAGAACTCTGCCACTATTAAAAGATGGTGAGTCATGATAGTGAGATATCAGCTGTATTCAATTATGGATCTTTTCACACACATGCGCACAGTGTAAAGACAGATAGGAGCGTGCCTCATCTGCTTCACATCATATTCCCAGTGTAAGCTGCTACACTACTGAATTCTAGGATCTTTTCATAATACACGTTACTTAAGTAATATCACACAAACAAGCTGTTCTAATCTCTAATCAAATACATTCTGTGCTGATATTCAGACAATATCAGCAAGATTTTGAATGTGTGTTTCAAACAAAATTCAAAACAAGATCAGCCTTACATACCTCAGAGCAAAACACAGCAGAGGTATACACATATTAGCATACTACTTCTTACTATTTCTGCCCTGTGTATAATAGTAAGAATATTATGTTAGTATGCTATTCTGAATTTAGTCCTTCTGAACGAATCAGTTGAGTGAATAATTCAATGACACTCATGAATACAGTACCCGTCTCTGAATATGCCTAGTTCCTTACGGTACTGTTGAATGGAAAAAGTGTGAAATGAGTAGTATAAACGAATGATATATATATATATATATATATACAAATATATGTTAAATGTATACTACAATGCATACTTTATGGAACATACTTTTTTAATGGTTGAAAAGTAAGCTTTTTGCAATTTAGGACATAGCAACTTATTTCTTTCCTAAATCAGTATTTTTTGCACGATTTGGTGGAGTGAATGATTCATAAAGACATCACTTGTCATCATCTACTGACATATTAATATAACCTGCAGTAAAGAGTCACTGAAAAAGCCCCACTACTAATGCACAGAGGACTGACAGCCTGTCTATAACACAGCAAACACATGGAAGTGGAGTGATAAGTGAAAAATTATATTTCATCTTATATTTGTTATTAATGCCAGCCAAGCGTGGGGTTCCACTGGCTTTTGTGTGCTATTAAAAACTTCTATAGGCTACTTTACTATATGTATATGACAGATATACATAAAGATATACAAGTATGACAGAGAGGATTGTGGGGGATTATGAAAACAGGGGTTCTGAAACCACTCACAGTCACAACCACCTAATAACATAGGTGTATCAAAACACAGATACTCTTATGATACATTAGAGTGCTTTACACAAATAAATGGACTGCAGTGAAGCGCTGGATCCTGGCTACAGCTTTTGTCTGGCCATGCAATAAAATCCTCTATAGGTACGTAGGAATAATCACAGGGAGTTGGTTGGCATGTTATAAAACTTATAAACCTTAGCTTGCCTCAGGCATATTAATTAGGTGATGTAACATTTACGAAGTGCTTGCTGAAAGGCATGTAAGTGGGTGCTAGCCATAGTTGATTATGATATACTAGTGATCAAGCCTGAGGAAGGCTGGATTTTCCCCCAAAATTATCTCTTTTACTGTAAATTCCCCCCCCCCCCCAAAAAAAAAAAAAATAATATTGTCATTTTCTTTGTCTGGAATGAATGTAGAATGTCTGTGTTTAGTTAGCCTATATGACAGGGCAGCAATCACTTCTTATGTCTTCAGTTTCACGTGTTCTTCAGCTCAGGATGTGATGTCACATGCTTCTCATCTACAGTAACAACATCAGTGTTTCCAAGGGGTTCCAAGATGGCCTCCTTCTAGTCAGACATGCTTTTTCTCTGTCCTTGGTAGACGTGGAGTTTGCAGCTGGAAACTAAGTCCCAGCTTTTCTATTCTTTTATTTAATATGAAGATACCTCTTACATCTTAATGGTATTGAAGAAATAGACATTTTGGATGGGCAAAAGGAGAAGTAGGAAACACTCCTCCCCTCTCAACGCTGATGCTAACGAGATGGAACTTGCTCGTGAGTCCGTTATGGCGCCCCGTTGCCTAGCCGATTTCCCTAGTCTGCCTGAAACACCCCAAAAAAAAGGAATCGAGTCAGTGCGAAACCTGATTTCTGAGAACACTTCAGAAGTGCTACAAGCAATTCATGCACTTGGCTTGAAACTCAATCAAACGCATTTAAAGGTTTCGGTGATTGAGAAAACTACAGAGCTCACTTCAGCCAAGGTGGACAGTTTAGCAACTTCTGTGCAACAGATCATCGTCAAAGTTAACTCTCACGACGAACGGTTATCCCTGATGGAGAAAGAAACGCAAGCTCTAAAGGCTGAAAATGCGACTTTGAAGTCTAATATAGCAGAGGCTCAACGTTATACTCGACGATGGTCCCTCAAATTGCATGGCTTGAATGAGGCTGATGTTGAAATTGTCAGACGGATAACTATCGATGCTCTTGCGAAGGTTGCTCCAGATGTTCAAGACCAGCTTGATCGGGTGGTAGACGTAGTTCATCGTCTTGGTCGTAAATCAACACCATCAAATGCTATTCATAAGCGACCCATTGTCAGTCTTTTCTCGATGTGCCGTTACCGTGACGAGATTTGGAGGGCAGCCAAAAACTCCAGATTTTTACTGGACAATGTGCTACGCATCTCTGAGTTGCTGTTGCCTGAAGACAAAGCGGCAAGAGAGAAACTGATCTATATAATTCATTCAAATAGTCCATCAACATATTTCTATTATTGATAAAGAATTTCAAGACTTCTGTGAATCCAATATAACTTCTTCTGAGATCAAAGATGCCCTGATTAGAATGAAAAAAGGGAAAGCACCAGGTATAGATGGGTTGACAGTAGAATTTTACTTACATTTTTGGGAACTGATCGAAATTCCTCTTTATAATATGTATAATGAATGCATTAACAGTGGCGAAATGACTACTACTATGAAACAAGGTATCATTTCCTTAATTGCTAAACCGGATAAAGATCCACACTTGATAGAAAATTGAAGACCAATCTCTCTTCTAACAATTGATCATAAATGAATTACTTTAGTATTTGCTAATAGATTACGAGAAGATTTAAATAAAATTATTAGTGAATACCAATCAGGTTTTTTAAAAGGTCGACACAATAACAATATTAACAATATTAGACTTGTACTTGACCTTGACCTTTTGGATTATGCTGAGAATGTTGATGAAGGAGCCGTTATTTTCTTTCTGGACTTTTATAAAGCATTCAATACAACTGAACATGAATTCTTATTTAAAACTATAACGCTTTTTGGATTCAGAAAGACATTTTTGAATGTAGTTAAAATGTTTTACAATGATATTAATAGTTCTGTAATACTTAACACTTCCAACCCCTAAAAGATTTAACATTAACCATGGAGTATGTCAAGGTTGTTCCAATTATTTTTGTTGGTAGTTGAATTACTGTTAATTGTTAATTGTTAATAATGAACAAATTCAAGGTCTCCAAATTTTTGGTAAAGAAATTAAAATATTACAATTGGCGGATGACACAACCTTATTTTTAAAGTGCTTATCTCTTATTCCCAATGCTATCTCCTTTTCCATCAATATTTTCTCCAAGGCTTCTGGCTTAACTCTAAATTTATCCAAATGTGAAATCCTCCCTTTACACAATTTAAATGATAAAGTTATTAATAACATTCCAGTGAAACCCTCTGTCATATACCTAGGAATTCTTGTAACAAAGGATGTTACAGAAAGACAAAACTTACATTTCTCCTCTAGATTAAAAAAGACAAAAGCGTTATTAAACTGTTGGTTACAACGTGATCTCTCTGTTTATGGTCGTTAAGGCTTATCTCGATTTGTCTATCCCTCCCTATCTTTGTATGTTAAAGACTCTTATTGTAAATATATCAATAATTTGTTTTATTCTTTTATTTGGAAAAACAAATCCCAAAGACTTAAGAAAAGGGTTCTTACTAATAAGAAAGCTGAAGGGGGAAATACTTTATTTTGAAGATGTTAATAGAACTTTTAAAGTCATTTGGATTAAAAAATGTTTGATTAATCGTAACTCCCTTTGGAACCATATCCCACACAGTCTCTTTAACCAAATAGGTGGCTTAGAATTTCTGTTAACTTGTGACTTTAATATTTCTAAACTCCCTCTTAAATTGTCCAAATTCCACCAGCAAGTGCTTTTAGCCTGGAAAATTTGCTACTCACACAATTTCTCTCCTCACACTTCCTTCATTTGGAATAATGCCAATATAACGACTGCAAATAAATCTTTATTTTTAAGGAATTGATTTAACAGGGATATTAATCATCTTATGAATATGTTTGATAATTATGGGAATCTTTTAACTTATGAACAATTCATGCGAATTCACAGTTTCCCTGTGTATTTTAAGGAATTTAATTCGGTCATTAAAGATATTCCTCCTACTCTTGTTCATCTTGTTGAAAGTCATATTCACTATAACTCTACAATAATGACAAAACCGAAATTAATTTTAAACGGTCTTGAACGTATTGATAAAAAAAATGCAATAGCAAACATATTTGTACTGTTTTCCAAAAACAAAATAAAATAACACCTAGAGGAAAATTCTTTTGGAACTCTATTATTGATAATATTAATTGCAAGACTGCTTGGTTAATCCCCTTTTAAATATTGTATCAATAACAAAACTAAAGAAATACATTTTAAACTTTTGCATACCATCTACCCTGTTAAATCAATAATTTCAAGATACTCTGATATTGATGACTTATGCTCCTTTTGTAACAATGAGAAAGAGGCGTTTACACATTTGTTTTTTGATTGTAAAATTACCCAAAATTTTTGGAAGGAATTGGCAGAATTTATTTTTATCTAGTAAAGGATAAATACTGTTTTTCTTTAAAGGGTATTATTGTGTACTATGAAAACAATGTCAACAAAGGTCTTGAATACATTGTTAATTTATTCATATTGCTGGCAAAATTTTATATACATAAACAAAAATGCTTAAATTCATCCCCAATATTTAAGATATTTTTAGTGGAATTTGATTGTTTTATATCTTTTCTGAAATTGTTAAAAACAAAAAGTCATTAATATGTTTAAAATATTATGACATTATTTTCAGATCCTCTGTTACTAATTAATGTCACACTTTGTATTGAACTGACTGTCTTATGCTATGCTCTGTTTGTTAATTGTTCTATTTTCATTAAAAAAAAAAAAAAACACCAGTGTTTCCACAGAAATGCTCAATTACATTGATGATGATGATGATGATGTGTGTGTGTGTGTGTGTGTGTGTGTGCGTGTGTGTGTGTTAATGTAAGCGAGAAACAGTGCAATTGTGTTTCACTGTGGTGTCACGTGATGATTCAACAAAAAAAGTTCTATTAAATGTAAACGCTTCTCAGCACAAACAGTATTCAAAACATCAGAATCGCAAGAACTCAAGCACTTTTAAGGAAGGTGTAGAATTTGTGGATAATTTGGTTTCTATACTATTTATTTTTTTACTGTTTGCAGCATTTAATTATGTGTTTGTTTTCACATTTTGATGTAATTTGGTAATTATTAAAAGCTCATCTTTTGTTTTTGTTGTTTAGTTTGTCACTGTTGTCACTGTTTGTCACTGTGGTTTGTGTGTTAAATGATTAGGTTTATGACGGTTTGCATATTAATGTGGAAATTAATTATTTATTAATTATATGTGGAAGACTTATAGAACAAGTCTTATGGATTACTATCACGCTTAACATAAATCTCAAAGTGAGATCCACAAATCAGAGCAGTTGCCATTACCACAATCCTTTATGGAAGTAATGATTAGTAATGAATGACTGATGGAATTGTGGGTACTTCTTTGTCAGTTAAATTAGCAGTTGATGACGATATTTTCACAAAATTAAAATAAGTGGCTTACTTATGTGGTCAGTGGTCTACAACCATTCTGTATGTTTTATATTTATTTTGTCTGTGCAATACTTGCTGCCATGATATTGAAGTTGGCTTGACAATTTTTCTATTATATATTGCCAATGTTTTTTTAGAAAATATGTATACATATAAAATATTCACACTGTACAATAAGGTTCAGAAATGTGCATAATACACACTTTTTAAGAAGCACACCAGTTGATGTTCAGGTGGTTCCCACTTTACAATGAGGTTCATAAAAACTTACAAAAGTTTATCACTATTATGCAGTTAATAAAGTGCATACAAGGATTTGTACATCAATTAAAGTGGTATATCTTGTATCGCTGTTTCCAACCAACCTCACCTCAGGGTGAAAGAGAAGGATACACTGCAACTGCCACAATATTATTTAAAACAGCATCCTTTCGAAGTTCAACAGTATTAAATCTAATTTGAACTCTCCAAATGCACTTAAAGTTAGGTTTATAAACCACAAGATGTCACAATTTTAAAACAACATCACTACAAAGTGTCACAGTAATAAAAAATAATAAACTCTCTAACTGCAAAGACAGACAGTTTTATAAACCTAAAAAAGCAAAGGCTATGATGAAGCAAACAGCTTGGAAATTATATTCATCATCTTAAATCTTATACCACTGGGATAGGGATGCCTTCATCAACCAACATGTTAAAACATAATTCTTGAAACTCATTCAAGACAAATGCAAGGTACAGAAGTCACAACAAAGATCATTCTGATAAGAGTATCTTCTTAACTTAGATTAAAGTTTAGCAGCTTCACATGCACATTGTACAGCACTGTTTGCTTATAGGATATATTGTAAATGGTATTTTCATCTCTGGTCTCACACACTCTACTCAGGAAGACAGGGGGAAAAAACAAAAGGGGCCATATTCACATATTTTGGAAGTTTAAGAGCCTCCCAGCATCACAGTCATAGCCAACACAATGCCAGGTGGGTGTGTTTCCATAATTGCCAAAACACTCTGTCACAACTGTGTTACTTGGCCGCTGGACAATACAAACAAACATAGCACTTTTCTTTCAAAGAGCTTAACATCAGGATCAGACCCCAAACCATTCCACAAACCAGACCATTTTTTCCGAAAAAAAAAAAAAAAATTCTCTTCAAATGGCTTCTAGCAAACTCAAGTGTCTTCATTCTGGCTCTCTGTCTGTAAAGTGCTGAAGAGATTGTTAATTTCTGGAGAGCTTCTGCTATTTCAGTTTTGTAACTGCAACTGGCTTCTTTCTCCCCTTTCTCTCTCTCTCTCTCTCTCTCAGTTGTGTTCACTTTTGTTACATAGGATTTCATGGTGCTCAAAGGAAGATTTCATTCTGAAAAGTCTTCAAAAATAGGACTGTCTGAGCCGCTCTGACACCATGTCTACACCGGAAGTGAGTGGTGTGACACAACAAAAGCAAATATAACCCATTATAATCAGTAATGCTGTCTACACTGGATGTAGAGTGGCCCGACAAAACAAATTCTCAACAGTAAACTATCCTATTGCTGATGTACTTCAAGCATTCGCGCTACTTCTGACATGCAGAACAAATTAATTTACAATGGTCGCTTTGTCGCATCTAGTGTAGACAGCTGCAAGCTGTTGCATCCATTGGAGACACAGTGTGAGTCTGTGATAATTATTAAGCGATTAATTAAGCGACTGAAAACAGTTTGATTTGAAATGAGCACACATTTAATCAGATATTTCAGCATAATTAATATTTAATCCAAAAAAGTTAAAAATGTTAGTTTATTTTTTCTGACAATATTTTCTAACATAAAATAACATCACATTATAATAATTAATTTTGAGTGCTTTACATTTATTCCTTTCATTCATTCATTTGAAATGTCAGAAAGGCTTAATAAGCATTAAGACTAAAGATGCATCTCAATAAGCTCTCTAGCTCCTTCGGTCGTGAATCAGTATATTTGGGGCACTGGTAAGGACAGTAAGGACCTTGGCTCACTACACATTGGGACACTGATGGTGACATGACAACGTCCTTGTTGGACAATCTCTACTATTATTTATTTACAACAGCAGAACTAATATTTTTCTGATATTTTAAATGTATGTTAAAGTGTATATGTTAAAGTACATTATGATAAATACTTTGATTGTTACATATGCCTGCAAAATTTCAGCTGTAAATTAATTATAAAACATTGCTGTTAGGCGGAAGCCTCATATCTCCAAAAAAAAATGCTATTTTTCAGGAAATGGAAAAACACTTTTTTATATATATAATTATAATTAAACACTGCATTGTCAAAGTTGATATTGTGCCTTCATATATGGTCAGACACTTGGAAGGAAGGCTCCTCCTTCCCTCCAGCTCTGGGAATGTGTCACTGGTGATCTGTTCTTGTCATTTTGGGTGGGTTTTGCACTTGTTTTAGATCAGTTTCCTATGTTTGAGTTGTTTCCTGTTTTTTTTAGTGATTGATTATTATCTGCACCTGTTCTCTATTTTGTTGATTAATTTGACTTATGTTGTTTAAACCCCGAGTTTGTTCAGTGCGTTGTCCGTTCTCGTCTCTATTAAGTTGGTTGTTCTGTTCCCGTGTTTACCTGAGTGTCTTGTTTCTTTTGTTTATGAATAAATAGTACTGCTGCACATAAATCCAGCTTGTTTATTTCATCATGTTTTCAACCAACAGTGACACTATGTGGGCGCTCAGTTTTTTTCTGTCATTTGACCAAAAGCTCATGTTATTAAAGATGAAGTGCTACGCACAGGCTATTTATGACAGTATAGAGTGATGCAGGAATGATGTATTATTTTAGGCCAACCTGGAACTTAGCATCACACAGTGGTTCCCTTGACAAAAACCCAATAGGATTTTTCCATTGGCTTTTGGATTATTGCAGAAAATAAGGTCTGTGACTGAAAAAAAGCTTATGAGTCTTACACATTTTGTTCATCATGAAAATCTGCACAAATTAACACAACTTTTATGAATTAAAAATCTAACTACACTATGGTCTCATGGCTTCAACGTCACCATCACTAAGCTTCTGACAACTCTTTGTTTAAGAACATTTTCCCTGCAAGTTTGAGTTAAAAGTTTGCAAGAGCGTGATTACAAACACAATGAGGCTGTGAAAGTGAACAAGTGAGAAGTGTTAAAATGCTAACTCAAATACATGAAACATTAGCCTGCAGTGTAGGGGTAAATAAAGAACTTTGAATTAGTGACAAAATTTACACGATGACAGCAGAGGCGGCTGATATTGGGGAATCCTATACTATACAGCGGCTGGAAATTGAGGGACTGAGGGCATCTGGCAACAGAAAAACAAGCATTCAGTGCCAGCTAAATAGGAAAACTGCTCTACAGCATCAGACAACTGCTACTGTACAAGCAGTCTGAGATAAGGCAGCACCCAATAACAGAGCAATGAACAGAAAAGAAAAGCATAAAAGGCACCTGTGCCAAGTATGAGTGACATCCAAACTCTTTTGCATGATAGAAATAGTGGTAGTACGTAAAAAAACTGCATCTTTAACAGATGGCAGAAAAAAAAAAAAATACAGAGATCTATATTCAGTGCAGTCCTGTGAATAGCTAAAATCTTATGCCTAATCCTAAAAATCCCAGGTTCACATTCTTGTCTTTGTTTACCATTCTCACGGTTCCCTGACTGAACACAGACCTCTGTTGTTTCAGAGAGGCTGTTAGTGATTTGCTCTCTGGAGTTGTGACAATAGATATCTGATTTTACATGGTGTAGAGGCCCATTTAGTTTGTCTAGGAGGCTTCATTAAGGCATTGACGCAAATGTCCAGGAAATTAAGCAATAGGGCAATAAGTGTGTGTGTGTGTGTGTACAGATGTGTGGCTACAGTAATTGTAGTCCAGTGCCAAAAAGTAACTTGACAATGAGAGCTGGAACATGCAATTATTTTTCATAGCCTTTTGCTTCCACAGTTAATAACAAATCTGGCAGCATCACGACACCAAAAATATCCCCCATTTTGTGAGATACTGGTAAGATAATGCAAATTACAAATCCGCAGTCTCTCTATTTGCTGGGGAACCCAAGATACTGAGTAGACTAAGAGAGCCTGTGTGCAATGTGCACGTTAATTCTCGTACCCCGCATTACTGGATCTTAGTGCTGCATTCGACACTATCGATCACAAGATTCTTTTAAATAGACTCAAAATGATGTTGGCATTAGTGGAATTGCATTGGCATGGTTCAAATCATACTTATCTGACCGTTATCAGTTTGTAGTAGTAAACGAAGAGATGTCATATCGATCGCAAGTTCAGTGTGGTCTACCACAAGACTCAGTACTAGGACCGTTGCTTTTCACTCTGTACATGCTACCCTTGGGAGATATCATTAGGAAGCATGGCGTTAGCTTTCACCGTTATGCTGATGATACTCAGCTCTATATTTCTTCGCACCCTGACAAAACTTACCAATTCACAAAATTAACGGAATGCATAGCTGATATAAAAAATTGGATGACCAGTAATTTCCTACTACTAAATTCAGAAAAAACAAGAGATTCTAATTATTGGACCAAAAACTTCTGCATGTAATAACATAGAGGGCCCTATTTTAACAATCTAAGCACATGGTCTAAAGCGCATGGCGCAGGTGCACTTAGGGTGTGTCCAAATCCACTTTTGCTAGTTTAAGGATGGGAAAAATGGTCGGTTCGCCCGGCGCATTGTCTGAAAGCGTTGTCCCTATTCTCTTAATGAGTCATGGGTGAGTTTTGGGCATAACGTGCAATAAACCAACCAGAGTCTCGTCTCCCATTCCCTTTAAAAGTCAGGTGCGCTCGCGCCATGGCGTATTCTCTATTTACGAAGGCGGAATTTGCAAGCGGAATAACAGAACGAGTCTATAGTGAGGAAACGGATCTGCTCGTGCGTGAGGTGAAAGCGTGCGAGCAGACCATCTACGGGAAAAGCTGGATTCCACCAAAGCATTTTTATCTTTATGCACACAATAATAATTTTTTACATTGCAATCCTTGTATTTTTAATATTTGGCATGTTTGTGTGCTGCTGCGCTTCCCTGTGTGTATAATAAGCAGAGTGTACGTGCGTTGTGCACCTTCATATAGGCGCATATTACTAACACTGTCTTTAAAAAACAAAACAGATATTGCGCCACTGACTTTAGACCAGGTTTCAGTTGGTCAATGGCGCAGTCTATTTCAGTTGCCTCAAAATAGTAACACGCCAATAATGCGCCTGAACACACCTCATTTTTAGACCAGCATGCCCATGGGTGCACAAATGGGCGCAAATGCATTTGCTATTTAGACAACGTGGCGCAGGACGTGAAAATGATAACTGTGCCGGGCTGAAACTAGCAAAAAACACTTGCGTCGTGCCTGGTGCCGCATTGCACCGGGTGTATGATAGGGCCCAGAATACTGTCTAACACTTGATGGCTGCTCTGTTAAGTCTTCATCATCAGTTAGGAACCTGGGTGTGCTCTTTGATACCAATCTTTCATTTGAAAGCCATGTTTCTAGCATTTGTAAAACCGCATTCTTCCATCTTAAAAATATATCTAAGCTATGACATATGCTCTCAATGACAAATGCGGAACAGTAAGTTCATGCGTTCATGACCTCAAGGCTAGATTACTTAAACGCTCTACTGGGTGGTTGCCCTGCTCGCTTGATAAACAAACTACAGCTGGTCCAAAACGCAGCAGCTAGAGTTCTTACTAGAACCAGGAAGTATGACCATATTAGCCCGGTTCTGTCAACACTGCATTGGCTCCCTATTAAATATCGTATAGATTTTAAAATCTTGCTAATCACTTACAAAGCACTAAATGGTTTAGCTCCCCAGTATCTGAGCGAGCTCTTAACGCATTATAGTCCTTCCCATCTATTGCGATCTCAGAATTCAGGCCAATTGATAATACCTAGAATATCAAAAACAACCGCAGGCGGTAGATCCTTCTCCTATTTGGCAACTAAACTCTGGAACAATCTTCCTAGCATTGTTCGGGAAGCAGACACACTCGGTCAGTTTAAATCTAGACTAAAAACGCATCTCTTTAACCTGGCATACACATAACACATTATCAATTTATGTTTTCAAATCCATTAAAGGAGTGTTAGGCTGCATAAATAAGGTCAGCCAGAACCAGGAACACTTTCTATAAAACCAGATGTGCTCATTACATCAGAAGAAGAATGGCATCTACGCTAATATTATATATAATAGTCTCTCTGTTTATCCTGAGGTTTACCGTAGTCAGTTGGATCCGGGCCGTATCCAGGTGAGATTGAGGACCTGCGCCTAGACACGATGACAACACAGCCCTGAAGTATCAGCAGAGATTGTGTCAACTAGATCATCCCCTGTGATGGCCTCACCGACACAACAGCCAGTGGCACAGATTCCCAAAAAACCGTACCATACCGGCGTGATGAATACGATCTTCAACTACATGGAACTGGATTGAATATATTTTGACTATTGCAATCCCAATCAAGCTTATGATCTGTAAAGCTGCCTGAATCATAATCATGCACTGTTCGCTGTTGGCCAGAGGAGAACTGGCCCCCTGACTGAGCCTAGTTTCTCCCAAGGTTATTCTAAAGCCATGTGTTAGGTTTGTGTGATAGATAAACAAAATGTTATGTTCTGTCTAAATCAAGGAGATCTGAAATACCTGGAGCAGTCTCCCTTCCCACTAATCTCAATAAAATATACAAACTATGCTGTAAATGTTACAGGAAAATATGTCATGACAAATCTGGTTGGCTGATGACACCACAAGAGCACATGCAGTCCCAAGCACTCCCAGGTGAAAAATAATGTACTTCTATAATGTACTTAAAGTGCTCTATTCTCGCACACTAATTTTGTACTTGATATACTAAAAATTCTTCTTTAGTACTTTTTAAGCTAATCTTAAGAACATCTAAGTGTACTCAACTGTGCTATTTTGAGACACCATTAAATATGAACTAAAATATGCTTTTAATATACTATCTCTGTATTTAAAAAATATATTTAGTTACAACTTGTAGTACACTATGGGTTCAAATGTACTATAAGTGGTAACTAAATACATTTTTTAAATACAGAGATAGCATATTAAAATCCCGGGGCCCGGGGCTAATGCTTGAGCTCCAAGGGAGCGTACTCAACCAGCCAAGAAAGGAGGGAGTACCTGATGCGCTCAACCTGAGCATCACTGGTGTTAGGCACATATGGGGCAAAGAGCTCTAGGAGCGAAGTGAGTTTGACCCGAGACGAGGCTCAAGGGTGAAGGCCTGAGCAAAACCAACTGCTCTAAGATGACCAAGCTTTAAAGAGCGGAGGCTTCAACATATCGTCTTTCACTCTCAAAAATGAGAGGAAGCCTAACAATGCTCAAAGACAACCACTAGACAACCACTATAGCTCGCCGCCACATCACAAATGGCGAATCTATCAGGGTTTTTATATATATATATATATATATATATATATATATTTAAAGACATTTGGCATTATCAGAACCCACAAATATTCCCCCACTGCATTATTATACATTATATTCAACATTATATAGTAGTTAAATTTAGTACTGACACTAAAACTCTGTAAACTATACAATACATATTGTCACTATCCATGATACATTGTTGCATTTTGGTATTGTGATATATTGTGACATGATATATTGTTACACCCCTACTATTTGCATGACCATGCTAGCCAACCAAACCTTGACCCCTTGGTCTGCAACTCTGCATTCACGTCCATTCAAAGATGGTGTCTTTAGATGCAACACATCAGCATTGACATCAATCCGACTTGACCGGCTGTCATGGACAATTGTGCGTCACATGACAAATTGCAACACAAGTTTGAAAGTGCAGAAGTGTGAATAAGAATAAGTAAGAGAGATATGTGGAGGTGAAGATTAAGAATAACAACTTAAATATCGGTTTGTTCCCCACATAAAGCTTAGAAATCATATTAATTAGTTCCAGAAATAATGGTTGATGAGGACACAAATGTGTATAATGACATAGGTATTACAACGTAAACATGGTTTATGAGGACACTTCCTGTGTCCTCATAAACCAAATGGCTTAAAAAACATACTAAATGTTTGTTTTTTTTTTAAATTCAAAAAATGCAGACAGTTTTGTGTGATGGGTAGGTTTAAGGGTAGGGGTAGTGTAGGGGGATAAAATATACAGTTTGTACAGTTTAAAAACCATTACGTCTATGGAGAGTCCATATAAACCACATATACAAGTGTGTGTGTGTGTGTGTGTGTGTGTGTGTGTTTCTTTTGGAGCCAGACAGCACCTCCATTCAGTTTTATTAGAAAGAAGTGCTCTTTGTGCTCTCGTTTTCTTCTAATTGCAAACAGTCATTTTTGTAGAATGGTTTTACAGAAGGTTTTTAATATTAAGGGTTTTTTTATTTTTTTTTATGTTGACCAAACAGAGAATATAAATACACTGAGAACTAGATGAGACACAGCTGGGGATAATAGGTAACTATAGAAACAAACAAGGACGTAATTAAAAACCAAGGAAACCAAAACTAAACAGAGCAGTGAAACAGGAACTAATGGAAACGAAACAGAACAACAAACTCACACCTGTAAATTTTCGCGCTGTGTGAAAACCGTACTAGACAACTAGTTGTCTGTCACGTCATACAGTGCGAGAGAGCCGCTCTTCTAAGGTGTTTTGTGTGTGGTTTCACTTTCTGTAACTTACTGCGACAGAGATGTGAGCTGTGTGTCATCTGAAGGTGTTAGATCCAGTCACTGTTCTCCACCGGAGTGGCTCCTGTCAGTTTTGTGTTTCTTTTCCAAATTCAAATGCCGTGTCATGCGCGAGACGTCGCAAAGAACGTGACATGCGTGTGCAAAGACACGTGTGCTAGACTCCGGCTAGCGCCTGTTTACATGCTGCTGTTGGTTAATAAAGTTTGAATGGATGAAATCACCGTTCAATTAGTCTCTTGTCATGTCATTATTATGGTTACTAGTAAGAGAATACGGGCTTGAGTCTTGTTGCACGTTCATACAGGCAGTGTTCCAGACGCTACTGTAAGTTGCTGTGTGAAAGAGACATTTCAAGACTCACACCTGTAAGTAAATATGGCTGTCAATCCCAAAAACTGACAGTCCACAGAACCAAAGATAACCATAACAGGCCTATTGTATCTGTATGTAATATTATTTTCATTAACGTTTTGTTGTGGTATGTTTTGTGCTCATTATACTGAGGGACAATCATTTGCTTGAGTCTACCTCAGCTGCTTTAGATAAATTTAATACTGGGAAAAAAAAAAAAAAATGAGAATGTGAAGTCCTCCAAAAGTGATGAGAAAAAGGTTTTCCAGTCTCTTCTTAAAGATTTATAACTTGTACACTGTGCTGTGCTCTGCTATTTTCTAACTGTGGCTTTTATTTCATGGTGGAAAAAAATTAAAGGTAATTTAGAACTTGTTGTGTCTCAAGAACGGTTGATGATTTGACTTGTAAGAACATAAGGCAGAGCTCACATTTAACTTGACCACAACAGTGAGTAGCGTTGATGCCCCCAGGCAAGCTGGTGGCTATACTCATTGAACACTCTGGGAAGCAGCCAGTCACGGATTAGCTGACCGACCATGCCAGGTTTCAGCAACCAATAATACACAGTAGGGAGGAAAGGGCTGAGCACCAGTATATACCCATATGCCAGAGTTTCCCATTGACCCAGAGGGGGGTACGCAGCACTGTTCTACTGTGGCATACGCTCCACTGAGGGGGTGCCAGGCACTGATGGTGGTTTGCCAGCATAAGCTCTACTCATATGGACCTGCAGATCTGGACTGTTTTAGAGGGGCAAATTCTATGCCAGCTGTCAATGGCTTCTACAGTTGATTTATTACTGTAGGTTTTTCATGAGTAAGAATTCTCTGGGGTTCACAAAGCACACACAAAAGCACACACACACACAACACTCAGAAATGGACCAGAAAACTCCTGCCTAAAAGCTACAGATGCTCATGCAACTATGTTTCATTTCTGCCAACCTGCAGCACATTGTTATCAAGTTTCCTCATTCCCACCCTTTTTACAGGTAATTTCATAATTACTCGTATTGTCTTTGAAATATGGTTAAAGTGTACTGCCTAATGTACTGACAAGCATTTATGGTAAACTAAACTATACTTAAATGTCGTTTCTATTGAAACTTTTATGTAATGTTTTTAAATATATTTGCAATTGACCCTTTGAAAAGACCCGCCCCCCTTAGTTACTGTTGCTTTGTCCGACAAGCCATGGCGCTGTCACGCCACAAAGAGTGAAAAATACTTCGCAGCGCAAAGAGAACACTTACAACACGTCGACAGACAAGACAGAGCAGGTTACTTATGATATTAAACAAAGTACTAGCTTTCAAACTGTGTAATTTATTAAGAAATTCGAATTCGCTCTTTAATATGTCGTGACAGATTGCTGTAGCACCTCAGCTCAAGCGGCTCGTGAACCGATCATCTCTTCTTACTAGTTCATTTATAGCATCAAATAAACATGAATAAACATGAGAAGGAAAGTTGTTTCAAACGCGTAAAGATGTCAATACACACCATTTTTCAAGTTCAAGTCCACTGAGGTTAATCTTCTAACTCCTGACTGCTTTGTCGGACAAAATGGCAGATTCGGCGTTATGATTGGTTAGATCGCTTGTCAATCAAACTCCCGGCGAAGGGTCAATTGCACATTTGTTATGATGAAGTTGCCATTTAGTACATCTAAAATATATTAACTTTAAATGTAATATCAAATAACACTACAGTCAAAATTATGATCAGGTATATTATGTGTGCTTCAATATGTTAGTCAACACAAAAAAGCAAGACAAATAAATGTAATTTTACAGGTAATTGTCTGTGTTTTTTTTACAGAATTTTCCCGTTTTGTCATTATACAATGAAATTGTATAATGACAAATACCTGTTGTTTTACAGATATTTGCTGTAATTTAAATTTCCACTATTAAATTTACAGGGAATTGCTTGTATTTTGGGATTACATCAAATTTCTGTTTTTTAAAAGGGAATTTTCTGTAATTTTACATAAAATGTTGATGAATATTTTACAGATTTTTTCTGTAAAAATAGAAAAATGAAACAAATGTATAACTACAGAAATCAACAGTCATTCAACATGTTTTTCTTACTGTTTTAAGATAATTGTGTTGGTTAAGGTGAGTTTAATAATAGTATTTGTACATACAGTAGGCCCATGTAGCTTATTATAAATTATGCATGGTTTATTTTACTAATCTTTTAACCTTGTCTTGCAAATAGATGCTCATTTTGATCATTATTTGGCATTGACTTAGTCTCCCCTAAATTTTCTAACCACATGTATTATTCATGTACATTTTATGTTTCTCCAAATCGTGTGTATATGTGCGTGCGTGCGTATGCAGGTTCAAATTTGCTAGTGTTCTGAAATATTCAGTGTCTGAGATTTTCCGTGACATTGGGCGGAGCTTATATGAATATTCATGAGTTTCCTGTTTTGTGTTAAAGCGACACTGAAAATATTAGTGCACAAATCTTTTCTGTAACGTAATGTTAATTGTGTTTCAGCGTCTAATGAAGTTAAGATTTTTTTTATTATTGACTGTTTATGGATGCTCAATAGTTTGTAGGTTATATTGTGTCATGAGATATAATTTAGTGATGACAGCCACTGATTTGCCATAATTCCCGGTCTATCATTAGGATAGGCTCCAAGTAAATGAGCCAACATCGAGATTGTTTGTTTTAATATAGGCTACTGCTGTTTTGTTTTGATTGTATTTTAGTTTGTTTGATAAGATAATAAGTGTATCTGTGGTGGCATAATAAATTTTCAGTTGTGATTATTTTGTCATTCCCTATTGCTTTTTTTTATTATTAATTGATAGCCTACGTAACTTTATTATTAAAACACAATGAGAATGTTAGATTTATGTTATGTTTATGTTTTTGACATGCATGAATTAATGCGTGTAAACCTTCTTCATCTTTTTATGCAAAACACACAATGCACTATATGATTAGAAACATGCTGAGATGGTAATATTAGCTTCCCTGCAGCACTTTCAAAAGGTTGTAGTTCAATTCTACAAGCTTTCCACAACAATTCAAATGTTAAAATTGAATTACAAGTGGTTAATTGATCAACTACAAAACTAAAAGTTACTAATGGGAGTTTTATCTATTTATGTTTATATGGGGAAGACATAATTGGCAAAGTATGAGTATTATTATTATTATTATGGGGATATAGTTTAGACATATACACACTGCTGTGATTGTTCTGTCATTTCTTAATTGCTTGCCGAGTTGGTAAATAATTTCAAAGACACTTTATTAAATCCTAAAGTGAAGTGTTTTTTTTTTTTTTTTTCATATTAGGAAACATTCTCTCTTTTTTTTCTCCCACAAAATGATGCATTTAGTAGACAAAACATCTTAAATCTGAAATAACATGAAGCACTGTGAATCAGGATTCAATTTAACACAGCAGTGTAGTAGGAGCTAAGTTGTGAAATGAGCAAACCTGCAGTATATTCACAATGAAATTTTAGTTTCCATAACAATTAGAATGTTTATATTTTAATGATGTTTATTTCGAGGCTAAAATAATAGACCATGTAGTAATTTGCATATCTGTAATATCTGTAACAGTTGCTGCTGCAGGAAGGAGCACAGACAAAGAGAATAAATCCAAATACTAGTTTAATGACGTTAGTCACAGGGTAACAGGCATGGAAACACAACTTGCTCAAACGGTGAACGGACAAAGACTGAGTGAACAGGGGGAAACTAAATAGCAAACATAACAAGGTTGATTAATGAGACACAGGTGATACAGATGAACTAATAATGAAGGCGGGAAACAGAACATGTGATCATGGAAAACAAACAAAGTCCATAAACTGAAAGTGAAACTAAATAGACTGTGACATTACGCCCCCCTTCGAAAAGGCGTGTCCTCACGCCGTGGAAGTTGAATGGAGGCGGCTTGGGAGGAGGACGAGGGTGTGGCCAGGGGTAGAAACCAGAGGCAGGTAGATGGATGGAGGATGACGACCAGGGCGGGATTGGAGGAGGTAGGAGTGGCCAGGTGGATGTGACCCAGAGCTCAGCCAAAGGCGATGATCCAAGGTGGAGTCCACCACCCAGACGGAAGTCCGAGGTGGTGATGGGATGCCGATGACCTAGGCGACCGCGACGAAGCTGCAACGACGACTCTTCGAGGCGGAGGTGGAGATCCGGAGGGCAGAGGACAAGCTGGTGCACCCGAGGGCGGAGGTGGAGCCTGAGGGAGGGCGGAGCTCGCCGAAGCTGAAGGGGTGGAGGGCTAGAGAGCAGCGTACGGCCCGCAAGTCCGCAGCGGAGGCTTGGCGACGTCCGACCCAGGGGGAGCCGACGTTCCGAGGGAGCCCCGCGAGTCTGAATGCTCGATGGTCGGAGCTGGAGTCGAGGGGAGGAGGAGTGTAGGCGCAGGAGCCAGGTTGACGGGTCGAGGCAGGACAGAGCACGATGAGGCAGGAGGCGAAGCCACGGATTCCTGACACCCAGGAAGAGGAGGCTCCCAGCAGGACCACGATGAAGCCTCGCCACTGAGAGGAGGATGAGGTGAATCAAAGGGAATGATGGGAGGTGATGATGGCTGGGTGACAGGCTTGGCGATGCTCTGGAAATGAGGAGTGGCACAGGAAACCAAAGATGAAGTGTCCTTAATGGTAGTTATTTGAGGTGGTGGGAGAGGGAGGTTGGGTGGGGATGATAGAACTGTTGAAGAATCAGAATCATTAGAAATGCAGGGACACAAAGTATTTCTCTCACCACTCTCTATAGAACTGTCCAATAAGTCCAACTGTTGCTCGCTCTCAGTGGCGGGGGTTTGGGCGGGGCTCGCATCCATCCCCTCGAACTCCACTAGGACTCCCACGGCGATGGACGATGACGTCAGCTCACACCCCTGGTCAGACTCATGGCGGTGCTTCGGCTCCGGGGCGATGTTGAGCTCCACCTCTTCTTCCTCGGGTGTTGGCTCTAGCGTCGCGGCAGGCGGAAGCTTCCAGTCTGCGGGGGGCTCAGGCGTCGTCAATCGCGGTGGTGACAGGCTGGGCTCTGGGTCTGGCCGGGTTCTGAATTGGGACCGCACGCTTTCCAGACACCAAAATACGGCTTCCCTCCAACTAAGGTGGTGTCTGGAAGGTGGGTGGCATGGTAGAGGTTGGCCCCGATCCAGAACAGGTCCTTGAGGTGTTCATCCTCCAATGAAGACTGTCTAGCCAAAAAACAAAAGTTCGTGGCAAAATGGAAAAAATCGTGGCTTTCCCGGGCCACGTTGATGAACTTAGCCCGTTCATCAAAGTTGGGCGGTCCGTTCATCTGTAACAGTTGCTGCTGCAGGAAGGAGCACAGACAAAGAGAATAAATCCAAATACTAGTTTAATGACGTTAGTCACAGGGTAACAGGCATGGAAACACAACACAACTTGCTCAAACGGTGAACGGACAAAGACTGAGTGAACAGGGGGAAACTAAATAGCAAACATAACAAGGTTGATTAATGAGACACAGGTGATACAGATGAACTAATAATGAAGGCGGGAAACAGAACATGTGATCATGGAAAACAAACAAAGTCCATAAACTGAAAGTGAAACTAAATAGACTTTGACAATATCAAAGATAAAAGTAATAATGAGAGTAGTTTCATTTTGAATAAAAAAAAAGAGCAACTGATTCTGTGTTGAAATTTTATTCACAAACGAGGAGAATTCATGACAGACATATAATTAGCAAAAACACTTTTATTTAAACAGACATTAACACTCTTTACACAGGGTCTTGGGATCCCAGACGAATGAAAGTTTGGTCTGCTCATGCAGTCCCAGTGATACCAGCCTTTGCAACTGACACAATCAATCTAAAAAATATAATAAAATGACATTTACAACAAACCTGTATTATTAAGATTTTAAATATACTGTCATGTTCAAAACAAAGTGAAAAATAAATGTGTCTGCTTTGTCTGGTGTACAGGGATATTTATTGGAAAACGTCATCTTCTTTGGGAAAGAATCAAGGTTATATTGGTTATCACATGCATTCATCATCGCCTATTAAGATAATCATTAAATATATTCAAAGTACATTAACATGTTTTCATGCATGTGTGCAATTTTGGAAACATATATAGCCTAACAATAGAAATTCAAATCTACCCAGATTAAAAGTGTTTCTGCAAACTAGAAAGTTTACCGCTGCCTTCACCACAGGAATTTAATGTTATTATGCTACCATACATTTCGGCAAACTTTTAAAACGATACGAGGTAAAACAGAAATAACAAAAATAGGCTACTTAAACGCTATTGGCTCATTTAGCAAATCCTGACACCTCTGGCAAATCATTGGCTGTGTTAATGTCAAACATAGCTAACACGTCTTACAATATAGCCTACATATAAACTATTGTGCATCAGTAACAGTTATAAAATAAGCTTTACTTCGTTTAACGCTAAAACATATGCTAATTTCCTTTATGTAAGCCGGGGAGTATGGTGGTAGATTTGTAGCTAATCTCCATAAAAAATAGATTATGATCCACAAATAACAGAGAGCACTGTTTCTCTGGCATTTTTAAATGGCGCATAAAATATAATAGTTTGGCTTGGCTTGACACACAGTCTAATGGTCTAACGAAATATAAATTTTAAACCTCTTTTACTGTACAATTGTTTAAGAACCCTCTACTTGCTTTCTAAGCCAATGCAGGACAAGACCAGCCCCGATTGTAAAGCAAAACGTGATTGGTTGTAGCGAGAGTGTGCTGTGATTAGTCAGCACAACGTGGCTGTTATCTGATTTGCTTGAGTAGTCGGTGGGTGGAGTCGACCTATTTGTGGATTTGTCTGCAGTCGTGATGCTAGAATTGTTTCAGAATCCACAAATGCATGAGGTGATTCACAAATGCGCAGGAAGAGATCCACAAATGCGTACAGCGATCCACAAATGCACAGAAAGCAATTCACAAATGTACAGGTGGTGATTCACAAATAAATGCAGGCAGAGTTGTGCTTGTGACATAAAAACATATTTGTGAATATGTTTATTAGCAAATCTCATTTTATTCATTTGTGAATTCAATTAATTTTTGTTGTAAGACTTGATTTTCCTGCTAAGACAAAACTGAGATCAAGTGCCCTGCAATAAAGCAATAAAACTCATCTGGAGAGATCTCAAAGAAATAGCATAGGACAACGCCTTGCCCTCACAACATCTACAGGATGCAACCCCCTAAATGGTCTTAGTTTCACAGCAGTCACTTATGTTATGAGGAAGATTGAAAACTAAGGAGAATTCTGTCCTCCTTTTGTCTCTTCAAGATATCTGATAACCCACCCCTCCCCAAAACAGGTGTTGGTGTAGTAAATATCTACAAATCCTTTGTTCTGGTCTGGGTATATAAGGTAAAGTGCAAAGCGGTCATGTGGGATTTTCTGTAGCCAGAAGCCCCCATGCAGAGATGGTTGAATGTCTGAAGACATTCACACATCACTGTGTGTATATGCATTTCTTTGAGTAATTGATGTTATGCATTTATTATTTCTGAATTGACTTCTAATTGTCCAACTATGTAATTGACATGATTCATTTTACTTGACAAAATAAAAGGTTATATTTGATTTACTCTGGATTCTTCTGAAATCATTATGACCAGTAGATTATTGGAGTCCATATTTCCGCAAATCTGCGTCTGGATAGATTAAAACTAAAGGCCCATGAAAGGAGCATGTGAGCACATCATGGGACCTTTTGATTTTTGTCTATCAACTGGCTTAGCAAGTTGCAGTATCGTGACTAAGAAAACTGTGTTTTTGTATGAACAAGCATGTGGCGGTTCGACTCAAATGCATTAGTAAACTCTGCACCCTCTGACTAAGAATCAGAACTGGCGAGTTTGTGATCGTGAAATGCATTCAATCGGCCGAAGTGACTTTTCTAAGTGATATGGGTCCGTAATGAACGAATAATTGAAAATATGGGATACCCAGAATAATCAAATATCTAAATTAACACATAACAAATGATTAATTTCTAATTGGAAACACAACCTAAGAGTAATAATCATTTGAAATTGGAGTCAGATTAAACGAGTGAAATTACGTGAACTTCACAGGGGCGCTGAAAAGACATACACACGTTAACCTTCGCCCAGGCCGTCGGATTCCGTTTTTGGGCCGATGGGGGGTTCCTTACATTGTGAAACTCCTAACATATATTTGTGGATCTCATTCTATTCATTTGTGCATATGATTATTTTTTGTGAATATCTTTACATTTATTTGTGGATCATTATCTATTTATTTGGAGATTAGCTACAAATCTATATTTCAGAACACCGCCGTTGTTCTGAAATATTTGGTGTTTGAGATTTTCGGTGACACTGGGCGGAGCTTACATGAATATTTACGAATTTCCTGTTTTCTGTTAAAGCGACACTGAAAATGTTAGTGCACTCCCCTCGGCTTACATAAAGGTAATTAGCCTATGTTTCAGCGTTAAACGAAGTAAAGCTTGTTTTATAACTGTTACTGATGCACAATATTTTATATGTAGGCTATATTGTAAGACATGTGTTAGCTATGTTTGATATGAACACAGCCAATGATTTGCCAGAGGTGTCAGGATTTGCTAAATGAGCCAATAGCGTTTAAGTAGCCTATTTTTGTTTTTTCTGTTTTACCTTGTATCGTTTAAAAAGTTTGCCGAAATGTATGGTAGCATAATAACATTAAACTCCTGTGGTGAAGGCAGCAGAAAACTTTCCTAGTTTGCAGAAACACTTTTAATCTGGGTAGATTTGAATTTCTATTGTTAGGCTATATATGTTTCCAAAATTGCACACATGCATGAAAACATGTTAATGTACTTTGAATATATTTTAATGATTATCTTAATAGGCCATGATGAATGCATGTGATAACCAATATACTGTCTATCTAATATAACCTTGATTCTTTCCCAAAGAAGATGACTTTTTCCAATAAATATCCCTGTACACCAGACAAAGCAGACACTTTTATTTTTCACTTTGTTTTGAACATGACAGTGTATTTAAAATCTTAATAATACAGGTTTGTTGTAAATGTCATTTTATTATATTTTTTAGATTGATTGTGTCAGTTGCAAAGGCTGGTATCACTGGGACTGTATGAGCAGACCAAACTTTCACTCGTCTGGGATCCCAAGACCCTGTGTAAAGAGTGTTAATGTCTGTTTAAATAAAAGTGTTTTTGCTAATTATATGTCGTATATGTCATGACTTCTCCTCGTTTGTGAATAAAATTTCAACACTCTCATTATTTACTTTTATCTTTGATATTACAGATATGCAAATTACTACATGGTCTATTATTTTAGCCTCGAAATAAACGTCATTAAAATGTAAACATTCTAATTGTTATGGAAACTAAAATTTCATTGCGAATATACTGCAGGTTTGCTCATTTCACAACTTAGCTCCTACTACACTGCTGTGTTAAATTGAATCCTGATTCACAGTGCTTCATGTTATTTCAGATTTAAGATGTTTTGTCTACTAAATGCATCGTTTTGTGGGAAAAAAAGATTGAGAATGTTTCCTAATAATATGAAAAAAATAAAATATAAAGTCAAATATGTGCATGTGAGTGCATGGGGGATATGGGTGAAAAGAAATCTGATTGGATAGTTTAGTTTTGTCGCTTTTTCCGCACATGAAAAATGACATTACAGATAGTTAATGTTTAAAAACAGGCTCAAAATGAGTAAACGCTCTCTAAAACAGCTAAATTCGACTGAAACATTTGCAAAAAGGCCTAAAATCATTAGGGATGGAGAAATGAAGCCTCTTAAATCTTTGAAGCTTTTCTCTAAATCAGTGGTCTCAAACTGCCGGCCCGCGGGCCATTTACGGCCCCCCTTCCCCCTCCACCTGGCCCGCATCTGATCTTTTAACTCTTTTCCCACCAGCGTTTTTTCAAAAAAACTTTCATGGCCCCCAGAATATTTTGTTGTATGAATATCTGAACATGCAATACATCAAAAGAAAGGACATAACCTCTTCTTAAAAAAAAAAAAAAAACTTTTTATTCTAGTTTCATGCATTCTTTTTTAACCAACACTTAAATGTGGATAGGTTTCATTTAAAAAAAAAAAAAAAAAGCATTTTGTACAAAAAGCTGAGAAAATCTCTCTCTCTCTCTCTTTCTCTCTCTCTCTCTCTCTCTCTCTATATATATATATAAATCAAGTATATATACTCTATACTACACTACACAAGTGCACATTCAATATAATTCACAAGGGTAGTCATATAGCTATATACTTAAAGATATAACATAGTTAAAGGCATTAAATACTGTACAAGCCAGCTGTCCCTGTTCTTCTCTCATATCATTGAGAAAGCAGTTGTCAGGCTTTAGAGCCTAAGTAAAATAGCAGGATGATCAAATTATATCTCTGAGTTCTGGCAGACTTCAAACCTTTAGGCATATAAGACAATGTTGACATTTGCATTCTAAGAGAGAGGGCAATTATGTGAATCACTGACTTGTTAGCAGTTTTCTAACCTGACAATGATCTAAAAGGTGCATTTTTCCAAAGCCTTCTAGTGTGTCACACTGCCACCGGCTACATGCAGAATTTAATGTGTGGCAGTATAGAAAATCTCTAATCTACTATATGTAGAGCAGTGCCAGAGATTTCAGTGTCTCATTAACTACTTTTACATGCCAGGTTGCAACCTGTTCTCACTCCTTGCTCATCACTATTGAGACACTAAAGGTACCCCCAGGTGGCGCTATATTGTGCCAACATATTATACAAATTAGGAACTCCACTGCTTTCGATGACAAACCTTTGGCTTCAATACACAGATGCAAAAGGCATAGAAATTTTAGCATCATGAAGTGATATATTGGGGTATAATGTTGTCATTATACTCTATTCAGAGAATTTCTAAACACCTACCAAACCCTACCCCTTAAAGCTAACAATTTATCAACATAAAAACACAGGATATAACAGGCAGATCTGTGCCTGTTACATTAATTTTTAATTTTTACAATAATTTTTAATTATAATAATTTAAAAATGACAAATATTCCATGTCTTCCGAGGCCAAACAATTGCTTTGTTTGAGGAACAGATCCAAAACCGATCAAATCACACACATTTTAGAAATTTGGCACTTGAAGAAGCATTGCATCAGCTTTGATGAGAAATGCCACTGGCTCTCATGTGTCTTGTGACTGATTGCATCATGCTAAAATGTGGATTTATCTTTTGAGTGAGATGTGACTGCATTACACTCTGTTACTAACATTAATGTACTATATAGCTTCAGAAGACACACTGTGCAAAAGTTTTTAATTTTACAGAAAAAGTTACAGTATGCTACAGTAAAAAACAATCTGTTAATTATTTAACTGAGACATTCCCAGAAGTCCCTGCATGCCACATTACACTTTGGACTTGGAATCCAAAGGTCACGGGTTCGAGTCCCAGTACCGGCAGGAAATGTAGGTAGGGGAGTGAATGAACAGCGCTCCTTTCCACTCTCATTACCCACAACTGAGGTGCCCTTGAGCAAGGCACCCAAAACCCCCAATCGCTCCCTGAGCACCGCAAAAAAAAAAAAAAAAAAAAAAAAATGGATGCCCACTGCTCCAGGTGTGTGTTAACGGTGTGCTGTGTGTGTGCACTTGGATGGGTGAAATGCAGAGCACAAATTCCGAGTATGGGACTGAAGTATTCTTGGCTACACGTCACTTGTTATCAGTATTCTACACCAAGGTGTTTTATATTAAATGTTATGTTATTTAGTTAATGTTTGTTGCATTATTTTAGTGTCATGTGTGTTACCCTGATTGTGTTTTGTATTTGTGTGTGTGACCCTGTGCACCGTCTATATACAATTATTAGCCATGTTTTATGGACAGACCATTTGTGATGAACTCTGATTCATCATGTGTTTTTCTGTTTTACCACCTGTATTATTATGGTGGATAGCAGTACATTTTAAGGTACAAAGCAGATTTTGGTATAGTTGAAATACAGCAGATAATGTATACATAAAATTACAATAAATTATTTTGACTGTATTTTGTTTTTGTGTGTTTTATAATGTTTATAAGTGGTTAAGTTTAGGGTAGAGCTGGGGATAGGTCACCAAAAACATCTTGCATGCAAAGAATTAAATGTGTAATCGATTTAAGTTTACAAATGTGAAGACAAGCATAAGGCAAGTAATTGAAAGCAATGGAGTTCCTATAGTTTGTTGATATAGAGATGCCTATCGGGACCTTTAGCATTCAAATCAATTTAAATATTTCCAACTATTATTGTATTAATATTTATTTATTGCCTCTTATTAATTTTAGATAAAGTTTCTGAATATTTGCAGTATTATTTCCATTTTAAAATATACTATTTACATATATTTCAGTTTCATAATTTAATATACAATTACTTAGTTTCAGTCCTTGAATCTGATCTGCCTAGCAGTGTTTTCATTAACCGTTTTCTGCAGGTTACATTGTTTTTCTAGTAAGTGGTGACAAGCTACGGTCTTTGAGTCATTAAGATATTCACTCAACTGGTTCATTCAACAATACTCTATTTATTCAGGAATTAAACACTACCACTTAGTCTTGGTCTGAATATACTAGCGTGATATTGCTTAAATGTGTAACATACAACACATACAACTTTCTTCTCTTTTCTACATTACCTGTTATACTAAAAGGAAATCAAAATGATTCTCACTGACAGTTACATGAAGCAAATGAGTTTGAAACATCAACTTGTGATGGTGGCTGCCCTGATTAACTTTAAAGTGTTAAATTTCATTCAATTGTTCGGGAGCCAGACAAGTCAAAACTTGTCAAGAAAAAAAAAACAAAAAAAAAAAAAAACAAATCAATTTTAGTTTCCCAGTAATAGCTCATAAACCACCGATACATAAAATGGATGCCATTCAATATCTGCAGTAATCACTGAATATGGACTTAAATGACAGTCACAGAATGAAGGCTTTTAGATCAAAAGAATGTTATTTAAGGAAACATGAAAATAACAAAACAGTTACACAATTCACTTTAACAGCACTTGTATATTTTTTCAGTGACAAACAACTAAAATACCAAAAACAACAAAACTAAATGAAAACACTGAAACGGAACAGTACCAGAGAAATTTTTGCTTAAGTTCAAAATTTTATTTGATTTCACAACTTAGTGTCTTTGATTCACAATACATAATTCACAATCGTCTGGGTTTTTTTTATTTTTATAACCAGTTTTCATAGAAATGATTAAATTTCAAACAAACAAAAAAATATAGAAGAGGGGGAAAAAAAAAACAAGAAAGGGGAAAGAAAACAAACAAGCGATTATCTCGCTCGGTGTATGCATGTGTAGTGGGCGTGCGCGTGTGTGTGTGTGTTGCGTTGCTGGCTGCGTAGCGGCCACACTACTGGACGTTCAGAGCCGTGGAAAAGGTTTGGAGATTTGGCGTTAAAAGATGAAGTCAATGCGAATACCTGTGGCAGGCGAGTCAGACTTAAATTACGCTGCACCCGGCAGACGAACCATGCGGAGCTCAAACATTCCGCCGTCACTCTGTGATCGCGCCCGGTTGCCGAGGAACAGGTTTGGAGATTTGGCGTGGGGTCATGGGGTCATGGATGGAGTCACTCAATGCGAATACCTGTTGCAGGCGTGTCAAACTGGAGGTAGCTGGAGGTATGTTGCACCATATTCAGGTATGTTGCACCAGGCAGGCGAACAGTGCAGAGATCAATTCCCTTCGTCACTTTGCGATCGCGCCCGGTCAGTGCACAGAAATTCCAGCAACAACTAACAGCGGCAGGCCTTCAGGTAGCATGTGTCCCACTTCAATAACCTATACGATTCGTTTCCTTTTCCTTTTTTTTTTTTTCCCCTTCCGTTTCCCCCTCTCTTTTATACCATTTCCTCTTTACTTCCTGATTGTTAATTTCCGCCCATTTGGAAAAGTAATTGGTACGCATTTTTTTTTTTTTTTTTTTTTTCCACAACGCCACAAACTGTGACAAATTAGACCTGAAATGCACCGCTTTACAACATTGCTTCTATCTACAAAGGATTGTCAGGTGCAACATAACCCAGGTGCACATATACTCATGGCTGGTTTCTGGCTCCCACTCTGTCTCTAAATGTCTACATAATTAGTCTGTTTGAAGCAGTGGTTAGGCTAATCACAACTGAAATCATTTAGATGTACCTATGAGAAATGTGTACCAATAAACCATAATAACTGTCCTCAGCATTACCAGCAATATCCTGTAAACCTGTTTAAGAGTCTGTACTGGAGGTGCATGATCTGTTATTACCTCTCATAAATCAGTAAACAAAGTATGGACCTGTTCCACGTCTGTCACATATTTTCTCATTGATCTCCACAATACCACCCATTAGAGGCTCTAAACCCTCTGTAAAATAATGACATGAAAGAACACAGCAGAAGCAATGATTTCTTAAGATTAGACCTTTGATATGAGATCCTGTACCTTCTCTTATGTAAGACGGTGGTTTTCTATATTGGTGATCATGATGAGAAACACTGATCAGTGGGATTATGACACTTCATTTTGAATGACCATTGACAGAGAAATATAATTTTTGTTATACAGTTAAAAGTACAGAGAATTTGTAGATAAGTTAAAGAATAGTTATTGTAATAGATTTTTCTCTTAAAAAAAAAACTGTCCATATTTATTTATACTTGAGTTGTAAGTACTGAGTTCAACTGTCACCATTATGTTCAGTGTGTTTTTGTTCATGGACTTTTAGTTTGTAATTCTTTAGTTCCTGGCTTCGTTCGTCTTGTTTTCCCGCCACTTCTTTGTTACCATGGTCACTGTTATTAGTTTGTTTTGCTTTCAGCTGTTTGATTAATTATCTTGTTTGAGTTTAATATTTAAATGGTACCTTCTCCTGCACTCATTGTCTGGTCATGCTTATGATTACTGTTTTTATTTCTTGTTTGGCTTATTTGTATTAAACTTCATGTTGGAACTTTACTCATCTTTGTCTTCATCTGTCTGCCTGCACATACTTAACTAAAATGTTTTTCTGTCTTTTGAATTTGACTGATGCAATCAAAATGGTGGAGATTTTCATGAAGCATTAGCAGAAAAATAATACATGGATGCACACTTCAAAAATCCTTACCACCTTCGTCATACTGTTTTAAATATAGGCCCACTATGAATTTTGATGCATTAATTCTAATTTAATTCTTATAATAAGATAATTAGTATGCATCCAGTTTTCACAATGTTTAAAATAAATCTGGATAATTGCAGGAAGTGACGTGGAATGGACAGGATGAGCTACTCATAAACCACTATTGACTCCACATATGGGAATTAAATAAATTTCTCCACTGAAAATAAGTCTCAAAAATACCAACAGTACAGATTAAATGAAGTTAAGAATTAATGCAAATACTTTACTAATAATACAAGGATAATACAATCTTCACAGTCAAACCCTCTGTCTGTTAGGGTTCCGTTGTAAGTGCATTACTATAAATGCATTTTCTTTCCTTTTCATGTTCACTGTAACGTCCCTGACATTTCACTTCCAAAAACTCCATTATATTATCCTTCACACCATGTCCTAACCAGACACGACACAACGCTGCAACACCCAATAAAAGGGATCTTTTCCATGTTAATCAGAGTTTTTGTCCTAACCAGCTGCAGCAGCATACTCAATGTTAACAAACAAGTGTATTCTATGACAAGGATTGTTTCAGTCACCCAATATGTAGATTTAATAATGTTAAAATTGTGTAATATTTATGAATTTTACTTATCCATTTTGTTGCGAGTGCAGTGCGCTTGCAGAGAGACTCCACCCATAAACTCTTCTGATTGGCTGTGATTTTTTATTCATTTTGTCGCGTGTCATAGTTGTGTCGCATCTGGATTGCTGGAATCTTATTGCATCTCGTCTGGTTAGGACATGGTATAACCCTTAAAAATTTCACACCCTGATACACTAGAAACATACAGTATTAAGGTTGACTATTGATTAACTACTTGATTAATGCAAGGCCAACAGATTCCCAGACTGGTTGACATCATCTTTATGGGTGTCTCCTGTCGGTGATTAGATCAATGGAGGGAGGAGTGTGAATCATGTTCCCTTCACCCAGGAGGCGCCAAATATGCCGTTTCATTCAAAGCATGTGTGCACCAAATAAAATGCCTTCTAGGGAGCCAAGAATGTGAAATACAGTTGGCTTTCACAAATCGAACACAGTGACCACTGCTCCATTCAACTAAAACAAGCAACTGTGCCATTAAGGGAGTATCTACATTCCTACCCAAAAATCTGGTTAATTAGTGCAAGCACAGATCCATCTCCCCCTCATGCCACTTTCTGATCATGTCTTTAGTTCTGTTGTGCCTCATCTAGCTGTTTGTAACACATCTCTCATCTCTCCTTTGCACTCTTTAATCTTTCCATTCAAAAAATAAGCTTTCCATTAATGCCCTCTGAGGACAGTTGCGATGCACATGGGCACACATTTGCTCTTAAATAATCTCATAGATGCTGCATTGATCCAGGAATTATCACACTGTACCGCACTGGCTTTGTCTTCCACACCTTTTCTTTAGTCTCTAGACAAAACACGTGGTCTGAAAACCTATATTGAGCTTTCCATTAAAGAGCAAGCCACTGTAATAGTTAAGTAGACTTAAATATATCTCACCCTGTTTTAGCCCCAGCTGGATGTTCATGCGGTGAGGTTCTATGAGTCACCTCTTTAAACACTGTGTAGTGGATGGAAAGTGTGAAATCGATCATTATCCAATAAATGAGAACTCTGTTGGAGGTTGTCAAGCCGCCAAAGATTTGAAATGCATAGAGGCTGCTGTTACAGCTTGTAGTATAGTCACCGATACTACAATATTCTATAAAACATCATGTCAATGTCACCTATTCAGGAAATGTACAGCACGCTCGTTGCTTATAGCTTTCACAACATTGCGAACAATGATGTTTTAATGTGCTTTTTCTTTACTACTGTATGTACCTGTACTTCACACTGGGGGACCTTGAAGAGTTCAGGATGTGAAAAAAAAAAAGAAAATTTTTTTTTTAAAAGAGCATAAGGTTTTACAGGGCAATGTAGCTCTATTGTATATGAGAGGAATCAGTTTTTTGACCAGTTAACCCAGTAAAGTCAAGTATAGGGTAAGTAGGGTAAGTATTATTACCCTGTAATAATAGTCAGTAAAATCTTTTTTTTTATTTTTTATGGAACCATTTATTGAAACTTTATACAAAATATTTAAAAATAAATCTAAAAACTAAAAAAGGTGTGCATATATTTTGTAAAAAAATGATACATCAGGCTTTTATGTCCCATTTTTAGTAGTATGATATAGTAAGAACATGGAGCTTACAGTTGAGGAGGAAAAAACACATATGTTTTATTGTTTTATTAGCCTTAGCAAAATGATATTAAAATGCTTATTTAATAATTTAATTTAATTTAACTTAATTATTTAATTTAATTAGATTTAAGATATATCAAATATCTGTAGTTTTTATTGTGGGGATCATAAAACGAATGCAATACAGTGATGATTAAGATATGTACAAATAATGTTTTCTTTAAAAGCCTGTTGAATCATATTTGATACTTAAATGATTTGTCTAAAAATCATGTATGGATAATAAAGTAAACATAAATTGACTGAAAATGAAACTTTCACAGCAAAAAGACACGTGTACCATGACCTGAAGGGGGATATTTTTAGAATTATACTAAAAGACCTTTTACTTACTAAAATAAGTATTAACTATCAATCAGAGTGCAGAAGGCATGTAGAAGATTGTGTACAACAAGTTTTTCAGAAAAGTTTCCATCATGTTAATAATTTAGAGGCTTTATAAAGTTAAAGTGGCCAGCGTTTATTTTGGACCCCACTGACATTTATTATATAGACAAAAACAGTTAAACATTCTTTAAAATATCTTGTTTTGTGTTCTCCAGAAGAAATAAAGTCATATAGGTTTGGAATGAGATCACGGTGGATACCCAATGAGGAACCACAGCCTGGGATGGACAAATGGAAGCGTGGCTTCTCTCAGGTACTTTATAGTCCTTCCTTGGGGAATAAAGTAGATGAATCTGTATGAAGTCTCTAAGACTCTTATTGTTGAATGACGTCAAACTCACGTTGACACTCATTAAGCCGCTGTACAGTCTCCTTGGCAACCTGTCCTCAAAGGCAATGATGACCCATACAGAGGTGTTCTGACCTTCATCACCAGACCCAAGATGCAAGCATGTGCTACAATCAGTGTCTTCCTTTATTTCAAGACATCATTTTATCAACAGAACATGGATTACTAGAGTAAATATATATTTCTAAGTCTATCAAAAATGATAATGCAAATAATAATAATAAATAAATAAATATATACACTACCAGTCAAAAGTTTGGACAAGGTAAGATTTTTAATGTTTTTAAAAGAAGTTTCGTCTGCTCACCAAGGCTGCATTTATTTCATTAAAAATACGGTAAAAACAGTAATATTGTGAAATATTATTACAATTTAAAATAACTGTTTTCTGTTTGAATATATTTTATAAAGTAATGTATTCCTGTGATCAAAGCTGAATTTTCAGCATCATTACTCCAGTCTTCAGTGTCACATGATCCTTCAGAAATCATTCTAATATGCTGATCCGCTGCTCAAGAAACATTTATTGTGTACAATTGTACAAAATATTTGTGTACAATATTTTTTTTCAGGATTTTTTGATGAATAGAAAGTTAAAAAGAACAGCATTTATTTGAAATATAATCTTTTGTAACATTATAAATGTCTTTACTGTCACTTTTGATCGATTTAATGCATCCTTGCTGAATAAAAGTATTAATTTCTTTAATTTCTTTTCAAAAAATAAAAATTCTTACTGACCCCAAACTTTTGAACGGTAGTGTATAATGTTACAAAAGCTTTGTATTTCAGATAAATGCTGTTCTTTTGAACTTTCTATTCATCAAGGAATCCTGAAAAAAAAAAAGTTAAAAAAAACTGTTTTCAACACTGATAATAATCATAAATGTTTCTTGAGCAACAAATCAGCATAATAGAATTATTTCTGAAGGATCATGTGACACTGAAGACTGGAGTAATGATGCTGAAAATTCAGCTTTGCCATCACAGGAATAAATAACTTTATAAAATATATTCAAACAGAAAACAGTTATTTTAAATTGTAATAATATTTCACAATGTTACTGTTTTTACTGTATTTTTAATTAAATAAATGCAGCCTTGGTGAGCAGACGAAACTTCTTTTAAAAACATTAAAAATATTACCATTTCCAAACTTTTGACTGGTAGTATATATATATATCTATATCTATATCTATATATATATGTAAGCATGTGCATGTTGGTCTGGAACATTATTACAGACCCCTTTGCAGTGGCAGTGAAGTAATGGAGCTCTGGGACACTGACCTTGGCTGCGGTTGTGTCCCTCACTAGAAGGCCACAGCAGCCCACGGCAGGCTTTTATGAATAAGCAAACATGCTCAGCATTCTAATGCTACCATGGAGACCTGACCCCAGCCACAGATTCAACCTCTTGGCTCCACCCATCACTCTAATCCCATCCAAACCTCTGCTTTATTTTAATGAATAGGAGTGGCAGGAGGTCTGATCTCCAGCCTATGAGTTCATCTAAATGGCATATCTATTAATGCAGTACACTAGCTATGACATGTAAGGAGCTCAAATACTGTGTGTGACTACTGCCAAAACAATAGCCCTGGTTACCGTTATTAAAAAATAAATAAATATATAAAAATTGATGGGGTAAATATAAATCATATTATTAAATTAATTATACTACATTATACTTGACCATGAGCAAAAGGTTGCAAACACCATGGTGAGGTGTATCTTTAGAACGGGTGATAACTATTCAGCCTGATAAGCTGGATGCCACCCATTAGGATGATTAAAAAAAGAGCCAGATTATGCAAAGCTTGAAATGAATGGGAAGTTGCTGAATCCTGTGTGTCTGGCAATTTGTGTGCTTACCTTAAAGACTGCAAAACACACAATCACAATCTCTCTTTCTCCCTTTCTTTCTTTACAAAAACATCTATTTTCAAAAACATCTCATTTCTACTCTCAGAAGCTTCAGTCCATATTCTTATTCACCAACTCTAAAGACAAGAAACGTTTATGCCAAAACAGCAATTTTAAACACCAAATGTACAGAATGTACAAATGTATTCATGTGGGAATGAGGGATAGAACAAAACATCCTGGTTATTTTAATATTAAAAGATTTTAAAATGACCTGACTGCAAAAGATCAATTAAATGTAAAGTCTAAAAGGCCTTTGTCTCTTTATTAAGCTTTTAGGTATTAGGTATTTGTAATCTTCTTTCTAATGTCTTTAACATTAATGCATCAATTGTTTTATTATTTAAAATATTACTATTAAAATCATCTGATTATTAGGTTATGTGATCAGAAAGTTGTTAGTAGAGTCTAACTTTCTTTCAGTTTACCAGAACCTAGGACTAGCACTGAAAACAACACCATGTTCAGACATAAAGTTGTCTTAATTATCTGTAACATTACACAATTGCTACTTATTTTTCAAGGAGGGAATGCCATCCTCAACATTTCACGTACAAATAATTGGGCACAAATAAATATCCTCTAAGTGGCAGATGACAAAAAGATTACATCTTACATTTTTCACCAATGGGCAAATTTGATCATCTACGGAGCAAGGTTTTGCCTGTCCTCTGTAACTCTGGTTTTATATCAGTTTTGGTGTTTCATGCCAGGATTTGGCTAAAGAAAACCACTCCTAAACAGCCTTCTGATAGTCATCTTCTGTTGGCCAACACTAATAAAAGCCCTGTTTAAATAACACAGAGAGGAGTGCAGTGGCTCTTCCATACACAGTGAGCAGTGATAGCATTAATGAGACACTGTCCGCTTTTTCTAAAAATAAAAAGACAAGGAAAGCGGGGGAAAAAACATCCCTTCATAAACATGATAACAACATAGAGGCTTCTGTTTTGTATCATTTGCATTTTAGATTCTCTGATCCCACTCCTCGGTGACAAGCAAATCCTGAATCCAGTTGGTTGAGATAAATGAGTTATAGCAAAGCACTCTGATAAAGGAATAGTCCACCCTAAAAATGAAAATGTTGTCTGCATTTGATTCTGTCAACATTTTTCAAAATATTCTTCATGTAACAACATGAGGGTGAGAAAATGGGGTAAACTATTTCTTTAATTCATCGATACTGGATAGAGGATATAAACAATGGGAAATGGGAAAATCTATGTGAGGAGAGACCAATATATTAATGACAGGTCATATTGAATTGCAATGTAGAGAGAAAAGAAAAGTGTGTGAAACAGACAGAAGGGTGATAAAGACATGACCCAAAACTGAGATAACTTTAGAGGAGATAAACAAGCAACTGTGCTAAACCCTTGCGGGATCAAACCCTGCCAAATGTACCAACACTATCTATGCTCTTAGAGGAATGCAAGACTTGTCTTATCTATTCTCAGTAAATAGGGTTTCATCCAAATAGCTATTCCATACCACAAGCCCTTCCATTGCCCATAAGATCCAATCAGACAAAAGCAAAGATCTACATCAAACATTCACAGCCTATATTAGGAGGTTTTCATCCACATTTCCAGTTGAAATGTAATGAGGCCAGCACATTTTTAACTCACTATGGCAAGAAACAGTAGATGTTAACTCCTAGTATCAAATTATTTTGAATCACAGTGCGTAGAAAAGGCAAGTAATAAAACAAACTTCTTGTACTTATTCGTACTTAACATATTTAATGATTAATTAAATACTTCACCAAACTGTAGTGGAAAAAAAAGAATATGTGCTAACATTAAATGCATTTGACCTTTGAAGAAAAGTACTGTCTACTTTTGTTCATTGGGACACTAAATGTGGTCCATGTTATTAGTGATGTGATTGTTTGTCACAGAACAGTCTAGCTGTAACACCAGTGCAACTGTGCAGAGCTCAATACAGTAGCTAAGAATAGCACACTATTGAGTAAAACCTTCTTAGTTTATTTCTCTAACCACTACCCCCTCCCTCTGTTTATTCGTTTGTTACCTATTTATAATGCCTAGTATATACATAGCACTGTACTGAAACTTTTACACACAATACAAACACACACACAGTGTCTTCCACACTCTGATGAAGTGCAAGGAAGATGCCGAATTAAATCAACCTGAAGGCTGATCCGGCTGTCAGAGACGCCGTGTCACAGTGATTACCCATCCTCTCAGTCTCGCTCTGTCTTTCTTTCTGTCTATCGCTGCTTAATCACAGCTGGGACTGGCTATCCCTTGCAGCTGCTTGCCAGAGGCTCTGACTGACTCCTGCCACCTCCCTCTGCATTACGGCCTTCATTCACACTCGCTAGTAGTTTATCAGGCTACGGTAACGTGGTTCGACAGTTATGTTCACGCTTAAAAACGTCTGTTGTTTGAGTGTGAGAAACAGAACAGTCAAAACATTCTACCACATTTCCATTTCAAAAGCCATTGATTTGTTTAAAATGCATTCAACATAAATGCACTATAATGAGACAAAATAAATGCACTATAATGGCTCAATATCTTCAGCCAGGCCAGAAATGATGAACACTTATGTGCACAGAAGAAAAACAATGCCAAAACAAAAGACTAATTTGTGGTTACTGGCCAGAATTTATATCCTCAAACAATACTTTGCAAGCATTTAATAGAAATAATTGTTCAGTATAGAGGCTGTTGCAAAGAGATTATTCATACGGGAGGTTTCTGAATAGCACTTTGGTGAGACATGGAGAAGGTAAAAAAAACAGGTGGCAGGTGGCAGTATAAGTTGTCCTATGTTCAAATGTTACTTGTCAACAGGTTGAAATAAGCACACATCCTCTCTGTTACACTGTAAACCTGAATAAGTTGACAAAACTCAAAAAAGTTGAGGTAATCACATAAATTTTTTTAAGTTAAGAAATTCAAAGTTTAAGTAAGCAGAACTGGCAGGTTTCAGTTTTGTACTTGTACATTTTAATTGCTCTTAACTTAATTTTTGAGTAAATTAATTCATACATTAAACTTAAAATGATTATGTAATCTTAACTTATATTTTATATAACCAGACAGGAAGCAAAGTGGGAGAGAGAGAGGGGGATGGGATCGGGAAAGGTCCGGGAGCCGGGACTCAAACTCGGGTCGCCCAAAGCGCAATGGCGCTATTTGTCGCCATACAATTATATTTTTAGTTGTGGAAATTTAGCTAGCTATAACTAGCTAATTCAGCAAATGCTAAAGGTAACACAATGCTTTGATAACATTAACATAGCATAGCAATTGCTGAAAGAGTATGGCAATATTGAACATTTATGAAATAGAAACCCCAGCCCAGTTCCATGTAAATTTAAGTTTGTCTAAATTAAAAGAAACAAGTTCATAAAACTCAAAACAATGAAACAATTCAGATTACTTAAAATGTGTCAGTTTCGTGAACTCAAAAGAAAAAGAAAGTTCTATATACTCATAAAAGTTCATTTGATTGAACATTTCATTTGAGTTTGTCCTACTCAAACCAATTAATCATTTTGAGCATTAAGGTTTACAGTATAGCCTTTATCAAATTGTGTTGATACTGTCTACATTATTATTATTAGCATTATTATTTTGGTCTAATAGTTTAAAACAGCCCACACATTCTTTCTTATAATTTCATGAGCAACTTTAGAAATACAGAAGTGAGTGACTTTTGGAGTGCAGCAGCTGTCACAGATGCAAACGTCTGTCACAATCGTCATTGACATAATGATGTAGTAAAATTCAAACTGCTTGTGTAATAATTAAATATGCCCCCTGCATCAAAAGGCCTGTGACCTTCATTATACTGTAGTCGGTCAGTAACACGACAAAGCGTGTTTCAGCACCACGGACAGCAAACAGCACAGCAGCACAGACTTCAAGAATCGAACCCTTTGCCAAATGAACCAGTGAATAAGCAAATCACGCCACCCACTTATTCACCAGCTTATCGGTGACTCCTTCATTTAAACGACAACTTACAAGCTCTCGGTAAATGTTTGATCATTAATTACACCCAGCAACACAAACGTAAAGAATACGGCAAGATCGCTTCCTTATCAGCAACAGGAGCTATACAGTTTGCCATTTCTTTCGTCGCCCAGGAGTAATCCATTTAAGATGACAGCGGGAGCTCGAAAATTAACCTTAATGTCAAGTTTATGGCGGTTAAGAGGGCACCCTGTTGCAGCGCGCGCAGAGTGCTGTGCAAACAAGACCAATGAGAGAGGGAAAAGACTCTTGTGATAGATTATCTGAGAAAGCACCGGTGCCCTATTAACGTTATTGAAATGTACTCAGTGTGGTGGACATGAATGAACACCTGGCGGAGCAGCTCTATATTCAGTTCAGAGAGACGCACCTGCGCGCTATAGAATGACGCACACACGTTGAAAGATTGGCTTTGCAGCGTTTGTGCATTGACACAGTAACCTTGGATCAGCAGCAACATTTAATTTCCTCCGTTAGATTAGACCAGAACAATGGGTTTTGCGTTGATCACGCTGCACAGCAAGGAATAAATGGAGGCACGAGGAAGGGAAAAGTTTAAAAGCCTGTCTGATTGCCACCCCCCTAAAAATGCAAAGTTGGCATCGCCAACTGATGCAAAATGCGGAAAAAATAGAGTACAATATAAAATGCACTTTTCCCCCAGTAAAACATCACCACGTTACTGTCACCAGTTACCATGACGACTGAGAGCGAAGACCCAACTCTATTGAATGAAAAGCGAGGAATCCAGATAATAAAACCCTACCTTGCATTCTTCCATGCACGTCCTTACTGAGTACACATCCGTCTCGTATTTATCTGCCATCATCTCAAATTCCTCATATTTCTCCTGCGCGTGCAGGTCATAACGCTGGTATGCCTGAACGCACAGACTGCATCTGTTTTGGTCGCCGTCCATGATCGCGTCAAGGCTGCAGTTCAAATTGTCCGGACTTAATGATCCGTAAAGCAAATCCATAAGAGAGTAGGAATTACAAAAGGAAAGGTACAAATCGCTTATGTTCATCCACCGAGTCCCCTCCGTTTCCGAAAGGCCCCTGCACAAGTGGTCAGCGTCGACAAAAGTGAAGCAGTTTTCAGACAAACTATCCGGGTGGCAAGTTTCTAGTTGCCACAAAGGTTTGGTAGAATTGACTACAAAAATAGCATCTTCGTTTCTTCTGAGGCTGCTGTGTGTTGAAGGGAGGTCGGGTCTGTGGTTTGCGCTCATGTCCATTGATGCTAACTTGTCTCGGGTCCTTGTCAGTTTGGCCTCGGCGCAGAACCACAGATGATCAGAAAGCAGAACGGTTAGAAATAAGAGGGACGCTAAGGACAATCGCCATCGCTGGGCCCTCTCGGAGTCGGTGAATGGCTTCTCGTTCTCGCGGGGAGCACACCAAATTTTTAAGCCGTCATCTCGCTGCCGCCACTTCCAAGCACCGCTGGTCATATTTTGGGAAAGCGCAGCGCTGGCTGACTCCACCGTGGGGGCTTTTCTGCCACAATAGTCATTGACGGGAGGTCTGTCTTGAGTTTTGACCACTAAACGATGACTAACGAGCGGTCATGGCTCACCTCCGCGATTAACTGCAATTCCCGATCAGTTGCTGTGTTCAGGGGGATTACTGCTTTCATTGTCGAATCCCCTCTCCCCGTGCTTCTCCGGAGAAAAACCCAGCTATCTGTAGCAACATGTCTCTCCCTGCTCGTCTGTCATGGGTTCCGCTCTCCCCTTTTGCGCAGAGTCGCTACAACACGGAAAAGCCACTGTCTGGCCGCTCGCTCTGATTCCGGGCTTTCTGGTGAAAAGCGCAAGGACTCCTCGTTTTAACACGCCGAATTTTGCCTCTTCGGTCCGACAAGGTGGGATCTTTTCTCGCGAAATGATCCACAGTCATTTTGGCCAAATGTTAAGTTGCCGCCATGTTCGTTTTGAAAGAGTTCTTGAAAGAGAGCAGGGTCATTTGCGTCAGCTCATGTAATGTGATTGATCCATCATAGCGAACCGGCCAATTTGCAAACTGTTCATATAGGCTGAACTGACAAATCATTGCAAGAGATAACATGGTTGATGTACAAGATCGCAATCATCATGTTAGAATCTACTGTATAATACGTTTACATCAACAGGTTGAACAGCTGCACATAAGCTTTTACACTGTAAAACCAAATGTTACCACATGAAGCACATTCTCAGGTATGACAAAACACAATGTGATCAATTGTTTACAAAAAGGTAGACCACTCTTGTAATGCATAACAACATAATGAATATAATGCCCAGTTTCACAGAAAGGCTTAAACCTAGTCCCAGACAAAAATACATGTTTGAGCTGTGTTAAAAGCAACTTGCACTGACATACCTTAAAATATGTTAGTGCCATTGTTTTGTCTCAAGATGCACAGCAGTATTTTTTTAATAAAAGCTACTTAAAGGGATAGGTCACCCAAAAATTTTCTGAAGAGACTCAAACACTTTATATGATGAACAGATGTAATTTAGGCTTTTATTCACATATAAACAGGCGCGCCGTTGGCACGGGGGACAGGGGGGTCAGGAACCCCGCAGTTTTAAAAAGACAGAAATTGACCCCGCACTTTTGATAAGGGCTGCTTAAGTCAGTATCAAACTAAAACAGTATCAAATAAAGCTACAAGCTACAATATTTTCTTTCAAATGAGACCATTTTCACGTTTCTGTGAGCTTTTGTTCATAAATAATCAACTGTTTTGTCGCGGATGTGCAGAACAGGAAATGCACTCTCGAAGAAACACGCAATCTCCAAACCATCGATCAAAGCGTGCTAACGTTTTCTGAGGACATGTCGATGGTATATAAATCATGCCCGAAAGCTAGCATTCGTGGGGACATGTCAATCAAGCCAACCCTCCATTCAGAAACCGAGAAATTTGACACAGGCTGATCTCTCACATTCAGTATTCAGTATTTGTGAGTTTTCGTGAGGATTTATAGTTTATGGACTGTTTTGATTTCGAAAATCACGTTTAGCAATAGAAAAGCATCGATGGCATCGATAAAAGAGATCTCTGAAAGCGAAACTAAAGTGATTATTGCCTCGGCCAGCGACGCAATTGGGAGGACACACAAGAGGAGAGGACTCTGCGTTTGGTATGTATAAACTGTGTTACTGCATTTACAATGCTTATACTCATTTTTGATTTAATTATTATTATTTTAAAATGTGAAAGAACAGCAACCAATATGACAAACTATTATTTGACCAAAAAAAATGTCAAAACTATACGTTTGGGATATGGCAAGGCTACTTGCACACTGCACAGCTGTCTGCAACTATGCAAACTTGAACAGAATTGCCATTTCAGTAAATCTACATTTTGATATTGTGAAATGGTTATTATTACAGTGCAAAAACTGTGTGTATAAACAGTAATTTCTTTGTTTCAGTTTCTGTTGAAGTTTAGTGAGCAGCAGCAGCAGCTGGCATCACATCTCCAGGAGGCAGACGGGTGATGCTGAGGTGATGAACACAGGTGACAAAAAAAGATGCACATATAAGGAATTATATATTATTATTATCAAATCTGGAGGATGTTCTAGATTGTAATAGAGTCTTGTGTCTCCTGAAAGAATAAAACTGATCAAAATCATAAAACACCTCTTTTTTATTGTTTGTTTGTTTGTTTATTATAGCACAGACAAAATATATTATAATATTTATCACTTTCAGCAGTGTTTTATGTATTTTCATAGGGTTTTCTGTAAAATAACACTGCAATATTGGATTTATACCACTGTAAATGGTATGGGGAGACTTTTTATTTAAGTATACAATATATACTATAATTTTTTTTTATCACTTTTAGGAGTGTTTTATGTAACTTCAAAGGGCTTCCTGTAAAATGACACCAAGATTTTGTATTTAGAGCACTGTATGTGGGTATGGGAAACTTTGAAAATGTCTCCTGCGCCCCTGCATATAAACATTGATCAGCGAACATAAACAATTCAACCGAACCTGCTTGACGCACGAGACAGACCTCATTGGTTCTTGCGGAAGCTCAAACGTGCTGCGTAACACACGAGAATGAATCTCATTGGTTCTCGCATGTCAAGCAAAGATGCTTGAGCTTCTGTTTACCACATGTGTGAGATGATGAATGTTTATATGTGAATAAAAGCCTAAATTCAATCTGTTCAAATGGTTGTGTCTCTTCAGAAAATTTGGACTAAACAATTCATATGGATTAGTTTTCTGATCTCTTTATGAACTTTTCAAAGTGTCAAAGTGTCAGTTGCGTAGCTGTCTATGGGGGGACAGAAAGCTCAGATTTCATTAAAAAGATCTTCATTTGTGCTTTGAAGATGAACAAGTCTTACGGGTTTGGAACGACATGCGGTAATTATGTAATGACGGAATTTTCATTTTTGTGATTGTGATTATGGATTTTATGTCAGTTATGTAATTTAGGTAATGTAAGTGTTTCTAATGTGGCATCTGTAGCCTGTGTAATTATTTCAGCATCAAGGGTGATTTGAAACATGTATCTTGCATTGTTTGCTATTAAATTAACTGATTGTTAAAAGTACTAAACTGAAAGAAGAACATACTGTTGTGTTTTGGTGATTCAACCAAATGTTCTCATTACATATCACAAATGATCTTGTGTTTTGAAACAGTGATTATGTAAAATGAAAATATGTACACCGAGAATGAAACATGAGATCAGGTTTTGAAAGAATGACTAGCTGTATTAGAAATGTGATCAGTTTGGATTTTTGTACTAAGAGTTTTGAAAATGTACACCTTACTTGAGAAAATAGTACCAAAGCAAATAAAAAAACTGTAATCTAAGCCCTGTCTGTGAAACCAGGCCATAGTATTTATAAAAAACTATGTTTATGAAAATAATTAAAACATGTTTTAAAAGAATGTGAGCAGTAATATTTTCTTAAAGGGATAGTTCACCCAAAAATGAAAATTTTGTCATTTACCCTTATGTCATTCCAAACCTGTAAGACTTTCTTTCCCTCTATGACACACAAAAAAATCATTAAAAAAAACCTATTTAACTATTCAAACTATTGAACTATTTAAGTTAACTATTTTCATGTGAAATGTATGGACATCTACAAACAATCTTTTTTGTTACACCCCTTTTTTCATTTTTACTAAATGGGAAGCAGTGTTTTGTTTTGTTTTTTTTTTTTTGTTTTTTTGTCTCTCAGTGGACATCCATATGGCAGTGTGTGAACCTGCAACATTTGCATAAATTGACAAACACACACTCACACAGCATGTAATGACCTGAAGCTTGACACGTTTGAGCTGTCTAATCAACGGCATATGTGTTCATGCTTGCAAAATGCATTTGTCCCTTCATCTCCTTTATTCTCTAATCAGCAGCATGAGGTTTGATGCTGTGATGAGAAAGCTAATACAAATGGATCAAAGACATGAAATGCATAGTATTAATAAATCAGAATATTGTGAACAAATTATTATACATGCATACAATAGGTGTAAATAGGATGCAGTTGCATTTGCTTTTTGACTTTAATTACAGCAATTAAACAAATATTATATATTACCCAGTGGTCTTTACAAACACTGTACATTTTTACACATTTCTTTAGCTTTCTTGTTAGCATGCTTGCCTTTCATACCATACCAGCTCTTGCCGGTTCAAGCCCCACTCAAGTGGGCCAAGTGGAATGCTAAAGGCATAATATATATATATATATATATATATATATATATATATATATATATATATATATATATATATATATATATGTACACTACCAGTCAAAAGTTTGGACACGGTAAGATTTTAATGTTTTTAAAAGAAGTTTAGTCTGCTCACCAAGGCTGCATTTATTTAATTAAAAATACAGTAAAAACAATAATATTGTGAAATATTATTACAATTTAAAATAACTGTTTTCTGTTTGAATATATTTTATAAAGTAATTTATTCCTGTGATCAAAGCTGAATTTTCAGCATCATTACTCCAGTCTTCAGTGTCACATGATCCTTCAGAAATCATTCTAATATGATGATTAGCTGCTCAAGAAACATTTATGATTATTATCAATGTTGAAAACAGTTGTGTACTTTTTTTTCAGGATTCCTTGATGATTAGAAAGTTCAAAAGAACAGCATTTATCCGAAATACAAAGCTTTTGTAACATTATACACTACCCTTCAAAAGTTTGGGGTCAGTAAGAATTTTTTTTTTAATTTTTTTTTTAAAGAAATTAAAGAAATTAATACTTTCATTCAGCAAGGATGCATTAAATCGATCAAAAGTGAGAGTAAAGACATTTATAATGTTACAAAAGATTATATTTCAAATAAATGCTGTTCTTTTGAACTTTCTATTTATCAAAGAATCCTGAAAAAAAAATATTGTACACAAATATTTTGTACAATTGTACACAATAAATGTTTCTTGAGCAGCAGATCAGCATATTAGAATGATTTCTGAAGGATCATGTGACACTGAAGACTGGACTAATGATACTGAAAATTCAGCTTTGATCACAGGAATAAATTACTTTATAAAATATATTTAAACAGAAAACAGTTATTTTAAATTGTAATAATATTTCACAATATTACTGTTTTTACTGTATTTTTAATTAAATAAATGCAGCCTTGGTGAGCAGATGAAACTTCTTTTAAAAACATTAAAAATCTTACTGTGTCCAAACTTTTGACTGGTAGTGTATATAGTATGTGTGTGTGTGTGTCTAATGTGTATTGACCTGACACAAATTATTAAAATAACATGCAATAAAAATGAACAGGTATCTCTGTGCGTTACAATGCATGGTTTGAATGTTTTCCAGTTGTTAAGAATTCAATAACATAAACCAGTCTATGTCTATATTCAGTCTCAAAAAATAGAAAAGGATCTATAAAAGGAAGGAAGTAGGGAAGAAAACAGGATGCACAATGAAAACACTCCGCCTTCTCAAAATGCTTCTTGTGAACACAGTGGTTTTTGTTTGACTCCACTATTATTTGTTATTTCTGGTCATTAACTATTATTAGTCAAGCTACAATTAAGACCTGCATTTCACTTTAAAGTAGCAATTACAGGCGTTTTCCTCTTCCTCAGTCCAGCAGTATTTGTCAGCTACAGGACATACGGCCACACGCAAACAACTGCTTTCAACTTCCTTTGCCATGCGTCAGGTTTTGCCCTATTTATGTCATCTGTTGCAGTGGTTTTATTATATGACAATGAGTGATATCACAACACTTTCCAATTACAAATGATTCTGAAAGTCTGAATATTGCAATTAAATCGATATACTGCAACATGTTTTGTACTGTTTTTGGTAAATTCATACACAGTTGGTGTAAGGCTACAATGAAGAGGTCAGGAGTGTGGAGAGCAGAGGTGCCATCTTTCAACACACTTGAGGATGGAATCTGAAGGGCACAATATCCATAGACAAGGTCAGAGGTATTTCATCTACATCAGCTGCAGGGAACCACAGATTCAAACTGAAACTCATAATTACTAGGTTTCCTGTGTTACAGAAACCAAACTGACTGACTTGAAGCAATACAACTTTAGGGGATGCATCATCCATTCTATACTCACAGCTATCATTACATTTGATCAGACATCCTGGAAACACCTTAGAGCTTATTCAATATGAGCAAAATCAATAGGATTGTGAGAAATAACGAAAAAAAAGCACCATGATGTACTCTGAGGCTTTATTTACTGTAACTAAACTGTAATCAGATACATTAAACCAGAAATGAGAGATTGAAGAAATGTCTCTCCAAAAGAAGCTTTTAGTCTGGTATCTATTTTTTATATAAGTTTTTACATATGTACATACATCTTGCTTGTACACAATATATGCCATTAGGATAAAGAGGGGGAAAGGACATCACTGTACCTTTAAGCAATACAGACCATTCTGAACAAGGATTTCAAACAAAGTCATTTAGATAAAAACATGCCCTTACAGAGGTGCAAGGTAAATCCTCTCTTTTCTCCACTAGCTTTTTCGAAATGTTTCATCACTTCAAAGCGAAGATTCAGAAGCAGGTCAAAGACAACATATAATCCCTCAGAATGTGGATTTATCCTCCCTTTTCCCAAGACAGGAAACAGACAAGAGAAAAATACTCTAACTGAACGCCTTATCTGAATATGAGCAGTATCACCTCATTTAGAGGATGTTAGGCTGGGAATCTGAGACCTGCAAAATTCATTCATACACTAGAAAAAGTCACTTCCACAGCGGGTGTGCATATGTGTGCTGAGATCATGGCATTAAAACAACAATAGTATTCAAGCTGAGCAAACGCACTAAGCAAGGCTATAATTCACCAGGCTCTCAAATGATACAGTATGACTCATGTGTAAGAACGTAATGTCATGATGGCTGAATTTCCACCAGTACTTTCTCACTATATTATACTTGTTTCCTATTCTATTTCATTTTCATTATGAAGTGATCATTATTATACCAACAACAATAATTTGTCATCATCATCACTATGTTTTTTTTCAAATAATAACTATTTTCATCTCAATATCAACCAATCATTACAGTTTTCTTTGAAAAAGGCCAATGGCTCCAGACAATAGGATCAAATTATATTTATAAAAACAACTAGCAGGACTGCATTAATGCCAGTTGGACATACACATGGCATGCAGTGTCCAAACACACCAATTCATTCAGGAGAAATTAGAATGGAGGGTAATGAGGGTTGGCTAAAAAAAATATGTTTTGTCACTCCATATATGATAAGCAACAGTCCAATACTCTGTTCAATTAAAAATGAATTGCTTTTGACATTTTTTAGTATCTTCCTTGAAAACACTAACAATCAGTGATGAAAATCCCATACCGATTTAAAAAAAAGTCTCTGCAGACTTTCAGGCCTTCTTTCTTTGTACTGTAAAAAGATTTTGAAGCATTGGACAGGCAGAATTGTCAAGTGGTTATGGAATAGTAGATCCTGGACCAGTGGCTCTAAACTAACATGCTACCAGAGGGAAGGAACACTCATTTGCAAAGCAAATCTACCATTTTTGAGTAAAGTCTTCTGGCTCTCAGCGGGAGGGGGCGGGGAGGGGGGGGCGGGGGTGCATTTCTGTCAAATGCATGCTGCCATTTCCCACCGCTTTATTTCCAGCAAGCCCCAGGGTAATGGATCCTCTCTTTTCTACCAAGTATATACATCCAATTACTGCTGCTAACTGACTAAGACTTCACTGCTCAAAGAGAGATTAGCCATCAGTAAGAAAACATGAGCTGCTGTCCTCTTGATATGGACATCATAAATAACAAAAACACAAATCGAAGGTGAATTAATCTTACCAAAACGCTCATTTTAATAGTTATATTGCTAAGCCTGTATCCATAAACAATATCAGTTACCAACTTCTATCATCGCAGTCAAAGCTACTGCAGAATGATATAAACCCATGATAATTCCCTGACCTTTTCCATACAGGAAGCTTTCAACAGTGGGCACCCCACCTAGCAGGCACTCTGGGACACATCTTCGGTCAGATTCATATTGCCTTCCAATGTTCTTGCTTTTCTTGCCCAAACCCTGTAACAAGATTTTCTTGCGGTAGTGTGCATCACTCTCCCAACATCAGCACAGCAGGGTGATTTCACAATCAAAGCTTAGGATATGTGTGTGTGAAAGACAAAATACACACACAAAAAAAGAGAATTTAATTTTAACTTTGACAACCACAAAAAGATCTTTTTCCCAGTACTTTCTTATAAGAGTTTGTCTTTATCTGAAATCAGTGTTTGGTTTGTTTACTAATGGTTTATCTCTATACCATTCTGTACCTTTTTAATTAATGAGGTAACGTCCCTCCATTTAAATAATGACCATGGCTGGATTTTCCGATAATATTGTCTCTTAGCGCGCTATGAAGACTCTAAAGGTTTTAATTCTGAAGTGAACTAATCCTTTAAGCCCAGTCCTAGACTAAAATGCATGTTTGAGTTGTTTTACAGTTTTTTTAATTGCTTTGGTGCAATTTTCACAAGCAATTGGTACATTTTCAAAACCCTTAATACTAATATCACAACAGATCATCAAAAGTGCACTATTTTCAGATATTTCAGCATGTTTTCAATTGTGTTAGTATACAATAATACACAATATCACAAAGTATCCTTTTCACAACACAAAATAAGTGTTTCATTTATATAAATGTTTCATTCGCAGTAACTGCCTTTCGTAATGCTATTACTATCAAAGTTTTGATTTTCATCTCTTTTTGTTCAGTATAGTAATACCAGTAAATTCTGACCTTGTGGGGACATTTTTTTGGTCCCCATAAGGAAATAAGCTAATAAATCATACAGAATGATCTTTTTTGAAAATCTAAAATATCAGAAAGTTTTCTGTGATGGGTAGGTTTAGAGATAGGGGAGAAAATATACAGTTTGTACAGTATAAAAACCATTACGTCTATGAAATGTCTCTATAAAACATGGAAACCCAACATTGAGACACAGTGAGAACATTTACAAACTCTCTCCTCGCACAAAACCTCATGGCCATTTCATAACTTCATCACACCTTTTGAAAACACACTGAATAGATACTATAACAAACATTATGGCTTTTATGCCAATTATGTAATTTAGGTAATGTAAGTGTATTTTCTAATGTGTCATCTGTAGCCTGTTTAACTGTAATTATTTCACCATCAAGGGTGATTTGAAACATGTATCTTTCAGTGATTAAACCAAATGTTCTCATTACATATTACAATGATCTTGTGTTTTGAAATAGTGATTATGTAGAATGAAAATTTGTACAACTAGAATGAAAGCATGAGATCAGGTTTTGAAAGAATGACTAGCTGTGTGATCTGTTTGGATTTTTGTAAGAGTTTTGAAAATGTACACCTTAGATGTGAAAATAGTACCAAAGTGAATAAAAAAAACTGTAACTGAAACTTGCACTGACAAATCTTAACACTTGTCGTTTTGTCTCAAGATGCACACCAGTAATGTACGTTTCCTTTTTTGAGTGAACCATTCTTTTTAATATCTGTTAATCATGTTTATGGCTAACATAAACCAGTAATTCCCAACTAGGGGTACAAAGTACTTTGAAAACTTTATATTTTTCTTTGTTTATTTATAAACATTCAGGTGTGTTATGACTTCTGTATGTGTATATTTTGTCCATTTGTTTAGCTTAATATTAAAGATAATGCTACATTAGAAATATCAGCCCAATATGACAAGTGATTCTTATCTAAATTATAAGTCAAAGAGCATATAAGACAGTAAAAGCCTGTTCACACTAAGAATAACAATAACTGTAACTACATTAGTGTCCACACCAACAGACTATATTGTACTGTTTATTCTAAGTGCACCCTGCAGTTATGCCGTCTACTGCTTTAAATGCCTGAGCTCTTTAAAGCAGGATGGATTCTGATTGGATTCTGATTCATGTTGTTCATCAGCTGTAAAAAAAAAAAAAAAAAAAAAAAAATCTCAAAGTGATTCCAACAATAATGTTTCTCTGTGCCGTTAAAGTTGCGGTGTGGACTCTGTTATTCTTTTATATTTAGAAATATTTTTATTGTCATTGTTATTGTGCTTGTTGTGAACGGGCCTTAAGATTATACATACACCACAATGTTACAAAAAGTTTACACATCTGTTGAACAGTAAACAATTTCCCTTCCTAAAACACAATATTGTCTTTGGACTATTTTCTTGTCATTAGAATGGCTCTGCAACATAAATTTCCACAACAAAGCACCTTCCTGTACTAAATGTGGATTTCACAACTTATAACTGCCGCAAGCACATTAAGCTTTCATTTTCAAAGGATAGCTTTGTCACTCACACTTCTTCACAAACTCACACCAATTACCTAGTGTAATATCCATATTACACAAATGCAAATCTATCTTTACAATACCTAGACACGCAGTTGATTGCGTTTGTGTGTGAAGCCTCAATCATTCTATTAGCACTCTGGAAATTAGATCTCTGGAAGCATTACAGTAACTCACATTCCAAACAATTAGAAAGCTACAGCTCTCGCACAATAAATTCAGTGTGCTTGACAAGCTGTTCAAATGGAACTTCAAGCTTGTCAGAAGCTCAATTTGTCTGACTGTAACGAGTCAAGTTAATGTACAAGAAAAACACTTTTGACAGGTTCAATTAAAAATCTGAATGCCTCTTTAAGAATCAAATTTAATTACACGTTATTTTGCATATAATTTCCATCTTAAGCAACAGTAACATCAATGTAATTTAAAGGTCAAGCTTCCTAAGCATTAGGTTATCACCACCCCATTTAGTACAGTACATTCTATGATGTCATACTACACCACTTTTATTTAGAATAAAACACATAAGAAAAAAATAATTTATTTCCAAAAATGTTTATTCTTGTTTTCATCTGTAAACTTTTTCTTAGTGCTTTTTCTCAGTATTACATACTGCTTTAAATCAGAACCATTTAACAAATTTTAAAAGGCACCAATATACACATTTTTCAGCAGCAAAATTACACTCTTGCTGATAACAAATTTCTCATAATTCAAACTGTGATGCTTCCAGTCCCATCATTAGTTTATTTTTATAATAATTACCTTTAATGCTGCAGTAATGGTTATGACACCTAGTATTAAAATGCTGTAAGCTTTCAGTGTTTTAACATTTTGTGTAGTAGCGGTCATCGCTATATAAGGTAGTCGATCTCATCCTCTACATGGCCTGCTTTGATGGAATCGGTCACCCAAGATTCCCGAACAATTTTGAACTTCTTAGTATAAAGTCGCCTCAGTGTCTTTAAGTCCAGAGCCCTTCTCTCACCTTCTACTATGACATGTGAGATTCCTTCCTTCAGTTTTTCCACAACTGTACCACCATGAAATCGGAATTCTAACACACGTGTGTCCAAGCATGTACCCCGGATAATGGATTTCGGATCTCCTAAGTCAGCACACCGGTCAAAGTATGCACTGTAAGGCCTAAAAATGCTAGTGGGCAAGTCATCCCAGGCATTCTCTGCTTCTATCCGAGCCACAGATGAACATTTAGCTTGTGTGGGGCCAATCCTTTCAAAGACTTCCATCAGCTGCTGTTCATCCGTGTCAACGTAATAACTGTCCCCATACTGATCATACTCTTTAGCGAAGTGGTCCCTTGTGGAGGGTGACATATGGATCATGTGACGTGGTTGCCATGGTATAACCTGCTTATTTTCCAGACACTCCAGAAGCCAAGCAGCCCACACCACATCATGCTGGTCTGAAGAGATGAGGTTCTTCACTCTCATGTTCTGCACAGCTGCAATCACACAGTACGTGTCTTTTCCAGGGTTTTGCACAACGATGCCTCCACAACGGGCCACACCTTTCTCAAGCTCTGCCTTGGAATGTTCGTCATCACCATTTATCACACAAAACTCAACATCTTCAAACATATCTGTCTCTTTGGCAACTGCTGATAAATCCTGAGATTTAAAGTGGCTAATGACTCCGATGGTCTTCTTGGGCTTGGCTACGAATTTGCGCTTCTTTTTTTCAGGCTGGTCCTCTTGGATGTGCAGATGTCTGGATGCCAGCTTTCCAGAAGCCCTGGAGCGGAACTGGCTAAGGTCGGTCAAGGTCATGCACTGATGCCAGTCTTTGTCTTCTCTGATTCTTTCTATTCTGGGGAAACGCAATGTGCAGTTGGTTTTATACATATCACTAGAAACGATCTCCGCCGCTTTGACCTGTATGATGACTGAGTTGCGTGGTTCTATGTAAACCTCTGGTTTTTCTGTTCCACACAAAATGGCCGCTGGAGGATTATTTTTGTTGTAAACTTTCCAATGTTTGGCTAACTTCAGACCAAGATCGTACAGTTCTTTCATAGTGTAGCCTGATCCAATGCGGCAGAGGGTGTGGAATACTGTAGGCTTCTCCCCCGGACTTGGCACCTCTGCTACCGCACAGAGAAAATGCGAGAGCATCCCACTTCTCCTGCCTTTACCCCAGTAGCCTCCCACTATCAGCAGATCGAGTTCATCCATCAGACCGTCCACATATTCAGGCTTAATTTTCAGCCATCCTTCTCCACGTTTATCCGGTTTGTAGATGGACATGGGATCCTTAATCATAATCCCCTCTTCCAGATTGTCAATGGCTTCATTGAGGAAATTCACTACTTCTTGCATGGTTTTGCCTTCAGATTTAGTGATCAGCTGGATACGGCCTTTGATGGGGGTGAAGACAGTCTCAAGAGTTTCGTAGCGCTTCTTGAGAGGTTCATTTCCAAACTTCTGATTGTTCACTAACAAGACATCAAATACACAAAAGCAGGTTTGCAACTCCGAGTCATCCATTAGCTTTTTAATATCAAACTTACTGCCCTTCTGCATGAAGGTCTCAGTTTTAGGGTTATAAGCCATCATCTCTCCATCCAGTATGCAGTTCAACACATGAGGTTTGAAGACATTGTGAATGTATGGCGTGAGGGAGCCCTCTAGTGGAGAGGCCCCAAACTGTTGCGTGTACTCATAAGAGTTCCTTGTATAATATTTGTAAACATCTCCAGCTTTGTGGAGCTGAATGCGTTCACCATCGAGCTTTGTCTCAATATAGAATGGCCGGTTGCCCATTTGCTTCTCTATCTGTCTGATGTTGGCAACAGCAGCCAGCATTGGTTTAAACGCAGAAAACAGATCAATGGAGACCTCACTGAGGGACACAGATGGATCATGAAGTTGTAGGCACACTTTATTCAGATCTGTGGTGACATTGTAGAGTTCTGTTGCATCTGGATGGAAAACCTGAAGAATTGTCTCCTTGCTAATGCCAAGTTTCATGTCCTTGAGGATCATTCGAATGAGCCACTTCTGTTCCAAAGCTGAGCTCTGAGTTATTAGATGCAAAAGGCTTTTCTTCACTTGATCCTTCTGTTTGCTGGCATTGTTGATAGCTACAGAATCCAAGAAGTCATTGACTTCCTTAATGCTTAAATTCCCCTGACTTGTGCACCTTTTTTTCAGGACAAAGTAGGCTGTAAGGGCAAAGTCACCTGCTTCTCCTTGAGATGTGGTTGGAGCTCTGTAATTTAGAAGTTTGTTTGCCTCAGGTCCATTTTTAGGTAAGCCTAAAACCTCAATATACAGTTTGGCAAGCATGTTCTCTTTTATACCGTAAGCCATTCGCTCTCGCTCAAATGGAGGCACAATGAGACGCATTGCTGCGTAAAATGAATCTGTGGTGTTGGAATTGTCCTTGTGAAGTGCTGCGTGAAAATTCCTCCATGAATCTATAAACTCCTTTAGGATTTTGCTTTTGTCTGGTCGTAGTTTAGTCTTTTGAATCTTCTCCAGTACTGTGCAGAGGTGGATGAACGGAACTTGTGCAGCAACAGAGGCCTGTGGTGTGGTATCACTTTTTGAGGTTCCTTCCATCATTGCAGAGGATACCTTTGAGGGGGGAAAAAAAGCAACAGCAGAGATTATCTAAGGGGGTTTTGATTCCAGTGGTTTTTACTAGAGCTAGTAAAAATATTTGAAGCATATGAAGAGCCTATGAACGTGTAGTAATTTTCCTTGAGGAGCAATAATGTAACCTTCTAACCTAAGATCATGAACAGAACAATATACTCATTTAATACTGAACATAAATCAAATTAATTTATACAGAATCACAAAATGTGACCGTTTGCCTATAACTATAGACATAGCAGCCTATTGTACATAAACACATACCACTTAGAACACATACCAGTTAGAAACACATACCACTTGTACTGATATAATTTATTTTAATTATGTATTAATATATCTATTATGTGTTGCGTTGCAATACGTTATTTTCGATGTTGCAGTGGTTGTTTAAGAAAGGAATATTTAAGATATACTTTGCGTGAATGGGAGAATATCAGAACGTTAAAATGTTAGATTATTAAATGAGTTCTGCTACAGTTTGCGAAACGCATTGTTTTGGCAAATAAACACAATATTTACATAGCAGACATTATAATATACAAAAAATAAAATAAAATGTTGTTAACCTGTGAACGAAGACTTGTACTTCTGAAACGAGTCAGTTCAAGTCAACTTCCGTGTAATTTACAGGACGTTTAAACCGTGTCCGAGACATCAGTTATTTAATAAACAATCCCGTTTTTATTAACATGTAATGTGATTTAATTAGCTTATCGTTCATGCAATGTTACATTATGCATTCAGCGAATCTTATAAATTTCAACTACAGCGACTATCAGGAAGTTTTTTGATGTAACTCAAGGAAGTTGCTTCTTCTCCTGGTTTAATGTACACTCACTCCTTTAGGACTTTACCGCCACCTATTGAACATTATATAACCCGAACAAGCGAAGCATAAAACTAGGATCTTGAAATCCAGTGGTTTAAAAAACATAGCATGTATAGAGTTTGACATTGTCATAGGCCTAATTACAAACAAAATGTCGTCTAACATCACAATATTTTTTTTTTTACACAGTATTAGGCTACGCCTTACATGAAAATATTTTAGGCTTGCTGCCTTGAGGGTCTTGAAATTATTGGGTTTCCATGTTTTATGGTGACATTCCATAAACAATTATTTTAATACTGTAGCCTACAAACTATATTCTATCACCTAACCCTAAACAACTCTCACAGAAAACTTTCTGCATTTACCTTTCAAAAAACATAATTTAGTATAATTTATAAGTTGTTTTCCTCATAGGGACCTAAAATAATGTCTCTACAAGGATAATAAATTACTGGTGTTACTATCTTGGTGGGGACCCAGGTGAAAAAAAAAAAATACTATAGTAATTTATAGTAAATACTTTAGTGTTTTTGAACCATACTATAGTAAATTTTAGTATACTGTATATATTATAGTATTTACAACACTTGTTTGTCACATGTTCTCCTTTGTTCTCAGTTTCCCACCACTATCCTTGGTTACTCATTTGATTAGTGTCTTCAGTTCAGCTGTGTCTTGTTAGTCTCGTTAACTCATCTGTTTGCTGTGTTTATAAACCCTGTTTCTGTCTGTTCTTTGTCCAGTCACTGTTATGTTTTGGATGTGCCTTACCTACCTTTTGAGTTATTATTAAACCTTTTGTGTTATTTGGAAACCTGCTCTCCTGCTTTCTTTTGCCTGTGGTGACACACTACCCATATGAAAAAAATCTGTATGTTTCATATACAGCAACCATATATCTTCCTTACTCAAATCGGCCAGAATTACCTTATGTGTTTCATACAAGTCCAATACAAGTCATATACAAAATCAGACTGATAATGGCCACTTTCATACTAAAAATCACACATACAACTTGTATGGGATTTTTAGGTCATATATGAATACTGTAAAAGTCTTATATGAGTTTTACATGACAACAGTATGCAATGGTATATGGTTTTAGTAGAAAATGTGTATGAATATCAGTTATTTCCTATTCAAATCATTTAAAATTCTTGATTGAATCATATGCTAGTCAAATAGGATTTATTTAAATTTTGCATCATTTGTTTGTATGAATTTTATACAGATTTTATATGTTTTTAATAGGGAAATTGTGTGCCTGTTCTTCAGGCTTTATATGTTTCCACCTAATTCCTCATACTACAGCAATAATATTATTATATCTCTACATATAATTACCATATATGATTTCAGTCAATATTCCAATATCTCTGCATATACAAATCATATATGATTTCAGTCACTTACTTGCACAAATTTGCATCACAACCCACACACACACACACACACACACACAAAACAACAACAAAATACCTCGAACACACTGTCATGGCTATCAATCATCAAAGAGCATTAAGGTTTTTGGATGTTTTTGTGTTTTCTTCCCTCTAATTTCAGTAAGTTTGGCATTGATGGCTGTACCAATGCTGGCGGGCACCACATGAGGACAATTTCTGCAATGTTGCTCCTGTGAGACAAACAAATAAAAGGCAAAACATTGCTGTTAGGAAGCAAAGTGGCCCACTGTCCATGAGTACTAGGGATGGGCGATATCTTATCGTTTGCGATATACCGTTGAAAATTCTCCTCACGATAAAAATTTGTCTCCTCACGATAATAACGATAAGTCTAGTTGATGACGTAGTTTCGTGCGCGACCGATTCACTGTTCACGTGCGGAGTAAAAACAAGCATGGACGGACGTGAGGCTGAGGAGCAGCTTGTTGTTAAGCGAGGAGCTACCTTCACAATTTGGAACTGGTTTGGTTATAGAAAATCAGATGCGGAGCAAACTACCGTAATCACTATAAACAGATGTTCAATGCAAGAGCCGTATGCTCTATGAGCAGTCATTTACGCCGTCATCAACCGGGTGTTGATAGCGCGCGAGCGCAGGTGAGACCTGAACATCTCACGTTGCTATCTGTGTTTAAACTAAACTCATTTAAACCTTGCCAATTTAAACATTCAACCGTAAGACGCAAAAGACAACTCGCGCGCACTGTGAGGAGATTTGTGTGTACTCATCCGAAGCGCCTACAGGGAGAGCCGCATCACAGCTGTATTTTGTAAACTACCTGAAGATAGCTGGGATTGTTACTTTTTGATACAGTTAGGGCTGTGACGGTTGGCATGACAACCTCGGTCGTGGAGTGTCACCAGCAGTAGTGTGACTTGTGTGTATATATATATATATATATATATATTATATTATATTATATGTGTGTGTGTGTGTGTGTGTGTGTATATATATATATATATATTATATTATATTTATATATATATATCTATATCTCAGAGGTCACGTTAACTTATTTCTTTTTTTTTTAGCAGTGACGGAAAAAATATGAAGCCCATCCGTCATTTTGACAGATTACTGAGGCTGATGTAGCTTGTAAATGTAATTCCCACCCCTGTCCAGTTGGTGGTGAGTGTGCTCCAGTGTGTCTGCAGAGCGCGAGTTCAGTCTCCAGAATAATTTGATTACACGCAGGCAAGCAACCAGTTTAAGTCCATTTTATAATAATAAAGTTATAATACTTATACTTACATAATTAAGTTTCTAATCCAGTTGTCTAATTGTTGTGTTATGTTTTTCAGCACAGTCACTGGAACACAGCTTAAACATAACATAATTTGCTATTTTACAGAAGAAAGTAATATATAATAATAATAATATATATATATATATATATTTATCGTCATTGGTATCGTTATCGCAATAAATACCTGAAATTATCGTGATACATTTTTTAGGCCATATCGCCCATCCCTAATGACTACATATCAAGTGGGGAGTGGTCCAGTGTTTGGGGATCTGGGCTTCCAAATGGAACCAGAAAGTTGTGAGTTTGACAGGAATTGCCATTATTGTGGCCCTGAGCAAGACACTTAAAGGATTAGTTCACTTTGAATTTAAATTAGCCCAAGATTTACTCACCCTCAAGCCATCCTAGGTGTATATGACTTTTTTCTTTCTGATGAACATAATCTGAGAAATATTAATAAATATCCTGATGCATCCAAGCTTTATAATGGCAGTGATAGGGATCAATGAGTATGAGCTGAAGAAAGTGTCTCCATCCACATCCATCCATCATAAATCTGTGCTCCACACAGCTCCGGGGGTTAATAAAGGCCTTCTGAAGTGAAGCGATGAGTTTGTGTAAAAAAATATCAATATTTAAACAAGTTATGAAGTAAAATACCAAGCTTCCGCCTTCCGTATTCAACGTACGAAGAAAGTGTAAAACTCTCGCAGTTCACTAAGCTTACGCTACGTCCTATGCCTTCCCTATTCAATTTACGGAAAAAGTGTTACTGACGTGACGCCAGTTTACACTTCCTTCGTAAGCTGAATACGGAAGCAAAATATTTTACTTCATAACTTGTTAAATACGGATTTTTTTTTTTTTTTTTTTCACAAACACATTGCTTCGCTTCAGAAGGCCTTTATTAACCCCCCAGAGCTGTGTGGAGTATGTTTATGACAGATGGATGTGGATGGAGACACTTTCTTCAGCTCATACTCGTCACTGCCATTATAAAGCTCGGATAAGTCAGGATATTTATTAATATTTCTCAGATTGTGTTCATCAGAAAGAAGAAAGTCATATACACCTAGGATGGCTTGAGGGTGAGTAAAGCTTGGGCTAATTTTCATTTCAAAGTGAACTAATCCTTTAACCTAAACTTACTCCCACTGGATCACTTTGAATAATAATAATAATAACAATAGGTCTGAGCACTTAATTGACTAGATAAACTAGTACACTACCTGTTCTTCTGTGGATACTGCTTTCGGCGGAGAGAGCTCTGTAATTACTCTGTGGCAAACCCTGTCCCATCTTCCAAGTCAGAGCTGACTGTTGCTGACGAACACAGACTTCAGGGCCATCTTCACTTCATTTATCAGATCTGGTAGCTCTAGCAACAAAAATATAACAAAATAAGATATGATAAAGCAATCTTTTATACCCATTTACCAACTCGACTACCTCCTGTTTACATATGGTCATCTAAGCTGATGAATTTAATGTTAATGATGTGTTTTACAAAGCCATGTCATACCAAATGTTACAGAGGTTGGATAAGTTTCTGGTTTCTTGTCATATACTTGATAATAATACAATTAATTACCAATAATTATTAAATTCTTTGTCTCAACTTTACATAGCAAGTTGAATAATAATATTGAAACAATAGCAGTTCTACAGTAATTTTGAAAGTTTGAAGTGCAAAGACAGTAAAAACTAAGTAAACCACCAAACAGTTTGATAGCTGGTTGCTGATTCACCACAACAGTAAAATAATTAATACACACCTCTGAGCATTTTTCTTACTTTTTTGTTGTAATTTCTCAATTTTTCGTTTTCCTCCATTTTTTTCAGCCTCTTCTGAGTCTCTGTCAAGGTTGTGGCTTGATACTCATCAACAGTCATTCGGGCAACATTTCTCTGTGGTTTGGGAATCACTGTCCTTTTCCTTTGGGTCTGTCAAAGAACAAGAAACAAGAGATGGAAATGATACGTATTCATCTTCTTAGACAGATATTTGTCTTCTTACCTCTATAAATGTAAACAGTTTAACATAAAAGGACTGTACCTGAAGGGGAGGGAGGCAGATCTCAAAAGAGATCTGTTAATACTTTATTTTAAGGGTCCATAATTATGCATGTGTTACGCACAAACACACTAGTAATTAATAATTAACTAAACATATAGGCTAGTAAGGGCATATTATCCATTATTTAAAATTTATTCACCATTTGAAGGATCCACATTCATGCGATAAATAAGCAAAAATAAGCTAGTAATTAATGATTAAATGAATGTACAGTAAACGCCTTTTAACCATTATTTAGCAAACCATATTTTTGTGTAGTAATGTATTTCACCAATGAAATAAACTGAACAATAAGAAGCTAGTAACTATGTTTAATTAGTACTGGTTTTATTTATAAATTGCTAAAAGTGTGTAACAAAATTTGACCCCCTGTTGTAAAGTGAAAGTTATATTTAGGTTTATTGGCCAGAATAAATAATAATCATCACATTCACACATAGAAAGAAAGACAGGGAGAAAACCCCAGCCTTGCAAAACACTAATTAACTTTTGATTCAGACATTTCCATAAATCATATGAATCTCTCAAATTAACACAATCAAATTAAACATTAATTAATAAACAGTTATTAAACACACTGACACTCATATTTCACTCGGTCTCATTTCATGACACAATTATCATTTTTACACATGGTAGCTTTAGCCTAAAACTGATGTGCTAATCAGCTCGCGCTGTGTGCACGCGGCCTACTCAAACCGGCTCAGAATGTATCATTTTAGAAACTTTGACATGTCATTTACATTATATTCGGATTAATATCTGGAATTCCACTCACTAATGCGAAACAGAATCATATATTCACACAAAGAAGATTACTCTCAGTGCTTCAACACTCCGGGATCCGCTCCGTCTCTCTCTTCTCTCTCTCCGACAACACTTCAGACTGACACATCGACTTAAAAAGTTCCACTTTCAGTGCACTCAATCACATTTCTAGTTAGATCAATGCTTAACCCATGGATTTTCTGGAGAAACGGTCTGTGCTGATCTGCTCTGACTCTCTCATTTGCTCATGCTGAAAGCAGCGCCGGCGCGACCAGCGGGCGGGACTTATGAATGCGCCGCTACTATTGGCTCTTAGGGGTGTCTCTCACAGCAGCACGATCAGTGATTGGATGAATCTCTTTTCCTTCTAGATTTTTTTTCCTTTTCTTAAAGGCTTAGTTCACCCAAAAATGAAAATAATGTAATTTATTACTCACGCTTATGCCGTTCCACACCCGTAAGACCTTCGTTAATCTTTGGAACTCAAATTAAGATATTTTTGTTGAAATCCGATGGCTCAGTGTGGCCTGCATAGCCAGCAATGACATTTCCTCTCTCAAGATCCATTAATGTACTAAAAACACATTTAAATCAGTTCATGTGAGTACAGTGGTTCAATATTAATATTATAAAGTGACGAGAATATTTTTGGTGCGCCAAAAAACAAAATAACGACTTATATAGTGATAGCCGATTTCAAAACACTGCTTCCTGAAGCTTCGGAGCATTATGAATCAGCGTGTCGAATCAGCGGTTCGGAGCGCCAAAGTCACGTGATTTCAGCAGTTTGGCGGTTTGACATGCGATCCGTCATCCGGTCATTTTTTAATTTCCTGTGGCGGTCATTTTTAACCATGAAGGAGCCAAGTGTGACTTTTTTCCTGACCCTTTTAACATATCTGAATCATGTCCATGATTTTTGTGTTCACATAGCTAATGCGAATAAAGTCACCAAGTGTCATCCCACGTTAACACGTTAATCTAATTAATTAGTTTTATAATTAAAATATGTGCTTGTGTGTGTAGTTTAGATGTGTTTCATCTAAGATTGAAAGTCTATGATTATACATTATATGACTGATTGACAGGCGTAGGGCTCCACTTAGGACAAGATAAGAGCGAGGGCATGAGTGAAGTACAGCCTTATACTGATGCACTGTTTTATACACATCTTAAGAGATATGGTGGACATTCATAGGCCTATTAAATTTGCATTATTTTCCTATGTTTTTACATCATGAAAATCTATAAGACTTTAGTTATATGTGGGACATATATGACATATAGGATTGAAAATACATAAATATTATGCAATTTGTATATGCGGTTTTTGCAGCATATATGTCCCATATAATATTCTGTTGGAACATATAAGAATCACAGATGTTTTTAACAAAACTTTTCCATATGGGTATAAATTACTATAGTATTTTTTTTACCTGGGGACATTCACTAGCCTATTCTTTGTTCTCTTGTTTATAAGTTAGACTATGTACTTTTTTACATTTTTGTTGCTAGGTAAGTTAATGATTTGGGCAAAGTTGGTTTTCATTTGGTTAGTTATTTTGGATCCAACCCTGAAGCCAGTTTGTTTCCTTTTTGGTGACAATGGTGTTTTTATCTTTCCTAAAAAATATATATTTGTGTGTATGTCTTGTTTCATACCTCTTAATTTATATTGCACCTTGACCCTGAATCGGGTCTGTAACAGATGTTTTAACATTTGATGAAACATAATTTGAAGACAGACAAGCAGAAGTGCAGCAATAACACAATGCATTCTCAGCAACAAAGACGTTTTTTTTTTTTTTTAACTACTCTAGAGGTAGGGAGTTGCCATTTGCCTTGACCCAGTTTAGCTGCCCTATATCAAAATAGGCCCACTAACATAACTATTTACAGTTCAGTCAGTCAATCAGGTTTCCTGATCACAGAATAATCCTATAATTTCAGACAGTCCCGATGTTTGATTACTCTAGCCAGATATCGTCTGACCTACTCTGGTAGAATGTCAGGTGCATTATGGCTGCGTCCGAAAGCTTAAAAATGCTGCCTTCTGAGGATGCATTCTCAGAAGGCACATCTGAATCCAATAGTTAGCTTCACTTCCTTGTTTGAGACTCTACTTGTGTGTCACTATATGAACATGTTGCTCTTTTTGTGATGGTGTGGTAGAAGTGATACTTACAGAAGTCAAGTCACCTTTGTTTATATAGCACTATATAGCAGCTTTAGTGATCAACAGGGAAATAGGGAAACAGAATTCAATTCTGCTGTTAAGCAGCTCAAAAAAGACAATAGTAGACAGTCATTATTCAGTTGAAATCAGTTCAGTGTTGATTCAGTTCGATTCAATATCTGTATAAAGTTAATCAATTATGGAATGAGTTCAATTAATCTAGAAAGCAGCTCTAGAGAAAACAGTGATGTTATCATCCAGCTTAGTTCAGTTCTCATCCATAGTGTCAGTGCATTTAAGTCAATAATATTGCAGATTATTAAGAAGTCTGTACAGCAGTTGGCACAATGATAGTGTAAGATGGTTGTGTCACCTGAGTTTCAGTTGTTCGATTCAGAATGGATTATAGTTGGTTGCCATGGCATCTCCATTCCTCAGAAGCTTCAACACCCAGAGTGTGCGATACTGGACTACCTTAAGCAGTCACCTTGCCTGATGGCTATCTCTCTCTTGCCCTGTTATGACAAGCAAGCACAGTGACACTGACGACAAACTGTCTAGGCTTTAAACGACCAGCTCAGTGGAGAACCTGGGAGGTTTATGTGAGTCACACAGCAGCTGTCACATTGGGTTTAAAGGCATCTAGACGTGCACAGCTGTGCCTCAAAACCAAGAGGGATGGGGGAGTCCTTTGTTGTTGGGTGTGGTGTGTTGCAAAATGTCAGCAATGATGTTTTAAGCTGTCTCTGAAGAGTAAATGAACCCCTGGAGGTCTTCAGTGTTTGTTTCAATGTCTGAACAAACCTTTCAGCCTGCCCATTGGTTGTTGGGTGATGTGGAGCTGAGCCGATGTGTTTCACATGTTGTTGATGTCATTAACTGCACCTCTGGGCACTTTGAATGTGTGTCAACTATAAACCATGGCACTCACATGTCCAGGAAAATGTACATTTATATGCTCCCATGGTTTGCTTGGCCATGGGTGGAGGGGCACTTGGCATGGCATTTTATGTAGGCTATCTGTTTACATGACTGATGTGTTTTCACCTGCAGTTAAATGTCAGCATTGGGATGTTGCTGATGCTGCAGAGCAAATATGGAGACTTGATAAGACATGATAATGCTGTGGCTAAACCAATATACATGCATAATATGCCAACACAAAAACAGATGTTAAACAACCATGAGCATAATACAAGCCTCCAAAATGTAGATCTATCGCCAAGGCATATGTACTGTGGCTGCTCCAAAGAGCCATGTGAAATGCATGTTGCCATCATCTTCATCTGCTCCGTTCCAGCTCCGTTACAACTACATCATATAAATTTGATTTTGATAATTAGTTAGACAGTGTATCTGTAGTTTCCAGCATGCTTTGCGGGGGACTACATTAGGAAAGTAAATTTAGATATTAAGTGTTATTTAATGTGTTTCCCTTTCGAAAGGGAACTTGCATTGCATCCTAGAACACTAATGGGGAACACCTCCGCGGGAACCGGTGTCTGAAACGCTATCAAATCACCCCAATCGTATTGGCCGGCGACAGCCTATGATGTCACTACTAGTGCGACCCGAACGCACATAAGGGGCGCCTAGAGAACAAGTCGATCTCTTTTCGTCTTCAGGGACTGTTTTGTCTAAACGCTGTTCAAACGCTGTTCTAGGTTTTTAAGCAGACGTTTCAAGCGGTGTGTACATCCGTGTCTTAGATATTTGATGCTTGATGACACTCATGACTTGTGCGTCCTTTGTTAGAGCATGCATGTGCAGTACTTGAGAGTTCTTTACATGTTTTTGCAGAGCTTTCCCATTGAGGAAGCTCCACTCTCGTTTGTCTCTCTTCCTGTGGGAAGAGGGACAATCTTTTGTGCTCGATGCGCACAGAAGAAGTTCGAATGAAGTGTTTGTACGTGTTTATTTCGTATGCTTCAGCGGCTGATGAGAGTGTTGTGCTGTTTGAGGATGCTTTGTCTTTTGCATCCTCAATATCAGCAGTCTGTGCTCTTTACGTTCGAGTGATGTGTGGATTGGCTCAAGTTTCTCACGCTTAATCACACACATTACTTGTGCGTTGTTTGTTTGGGCGAGGAGCATGCGCGTTCAGTTTTTGAGGAAACTGTTTGCTCGCGCTGTGTGTGTGTGTTTCCCATGGCAATCCCAGTCGCACGTTGTTTATCTGCACCCGTGTATATGAGCCTTCCTTTCCCTTTTAATCTCTGTTTTGAGATCGACAGGGTGTGGAAGAATCTGTTTTTTCTCGCATCTGTTTACATTTGCATGTAATTCATACAGATTTCAAAGCTCTGGTCCTGCTCGTATATGACAGGACATGCGCGGCAGCAGATTATGCTCTGTGCCCCCTCCCTAAGGTGTGCTCCTCAGGTTGAGCTTTAGGTTACCTCTCCTTTCGTGAGAGCCATTGACATTACCCTGTGGTGAGTGAGCTGGCTTCCTCTCATTTGAGAGTCTCTATTCGAAGCCACCGCTCCATTGAGCTCCAGGTGGTGAGTTCACCTGTGTGTTATGAGCCGGCCTCCTTTCTTTAGAGTCGTTAGGCTGAAGTCTCCACTCCATTAAACTCCAGGGAGGTCATGAGTGTGTGGCCTGGGCTAGTACTTTAGGAGTGTCTTTTAGACAGAGGGGGTTATGCTGTAGCTTTTCCGCTTCCTAGCATGCCCTAGCTTGGAGTAGGCTACTCCTAGGAGAACCTCTCCTGCTTAGGACTGGCAGCTAGTGATCCTAGTATGCCTCCTCTCATTGTGAGAGTCATCCCCGGCCAGGGCCCGCCTTCTGCTTTAGGCTATTAATGCGAGTAGCAGGCTTTGCGGCCTCCTCAAATTGCCTAGGTCGAGCTGGGGCTCCTATTGATATTAGAGTAAAAGCGCTATGCTGAGCTTTAGTTCCCTAGTGGTGTTAGGCACAGACAGATAGCCAGGTGTTGTAGGCTTTCGTAGAAAGCCTCCCCGGTGGTTAACTCTGAGCGTTGTGGCTGTGTTAAGCTAGAGTGGTAGGCCCTATCTGAGGCCTCCTCACAAGCCCGGTCGCATAGATTTGTACTCCCCTTGTTTTAAGGGTAGAAAGCGTTATGCTGAGTACACGGCTCGTTATGGCAATGCAAACAAGTATTCCGAGCCTGCAATACCTCTAGTTGCTGTTTCTGCTGGAGCTGATTTGCTACCAAGTAGCTGGCCCTCCTTGGGTCTCCTTGGGAGTGATCCTCCTGGTTGAGCTAGGTTCCTGTGTGTCTTAGTTCCCTAGAGTTGAGCAGATGGTTATCAGGTAGCCCAGGCTCCAATGGAGCCTCCCTGATACTAGCCCTGGAATTCTGGATCTGCTAGCAAGTAGTTGGCCATCGAGCGGGCCACCTTGAAGGCGATCCTCTGGGTCGAGTAGGTCCTTAGCACGTCCAGCTAAGTTTGTATCCTAACTACCTAGAGTTATATCAGAGTGTAGGCTCTTCAGGAGCCTCCCTGGTACTTGCGTGAGCTTGGTCAATACTCGTCTCGGTTGAGTCTAGTTTGTACTCACCTCGTATTGAGGGTCTTTCCTTAGAGTACAGCACTCCCGAGTTCTGGTCGGAAGGTCGAAGGTCTTTTGTGAGACCTCCCTGGTAGATCAGTATTTTAGGCTGTAGGTACTCCCCTCTCTTGTGTGGGTCGTCATACAGAGGACCTCGCTCCCTAAGTTGGTCTTAAAGGTTTAAGAGATTCTTTTAGTAAGAACTCCCTTGGTATATCAGCTCCTGTTGGGGCTGGAGGTATGCCTCTTATTAGGGACCCTTTGTAGAGTACTCAGCCTCCAGAGTGCCTTATTTTAGAAGCGCTCTGTAGATCCTAGGTGGAGCGGAGTAACTCCCCCCGATTGCAAGGGTTTTAAGTGCTTTGCTAAGTCCTGCTCCCCAGGATGCCCGTCTCTACGATCCGGTCTGAGTTGGTTACTGCCAGTTTGCAGTCCCTCTTTCTGGACGCCTCCTCTGGAGGCAAGTGCTTTAGAGGTCTCTGTTTAGGTAACAGACAGGTTGCTGACCAGACTAGGTCACTAAGATAGGACCAGGTCGGCCTCCCTGGTGGCGTTAGAGGTAGACTATTCTTCTATTCAGTAGTGACTGGCCGGGGCTCCTTTCGGCTCCCTGGCCACATTCCCTTAAAGGGACCCCTTCTGTTTGTAGTTGTTGGTTCCAAGCCCTTAAGCGGCCTTGGTAGGCCTCTGGATATTTCTGGGGGCCTCTTTCAGGCCTATAGCTTGGGCGTTGGCCGCAGGGAATGCTGTCACTGACAGCCTATTAGACCCCTAGGAGGAGTGATTTTGACATTTCTGTTGGAATTGTCCATCTGTTTTTTGTCAGCCATTCTTTGGCTTGCACTCGCCTCAGCATGGCGGCGTGGGTATTTCGTTCTCCATTAGCGTTCTAGGATGCAATGCGAGTTCCCTTTCAAAAGGGAACGTCTCAGGTTACGCATGTAACCATGGTTCCCTGAGAACAGGGAACGAGACATTGCGTCTCCCTGCCATGCCTTGGGGCCGCCTGCTGAACAGTCCCTTCAGACGATAAGTGGTCAAGTCGTTAATTTGAGATATTAAGATATTAAGTCGTTATTGTATATCAAGTTTAATAACAGATGTGCATGGTTCAACATCTGTAGTGGTGCAACAGTAGTGTCTCCACTTTTTTATAATAACGACTTAATATCTCGAAATAACGACTTATGTCGAAATAACAACTTAATATCTCGAAATAACAACTTAATATCTCAAAATAATGACAATAATGAAATAATGAGATAAGTTTTCTCTTTTTTTCCTCCCCACCATAAGTTTTCTTTTTTTTTTCCACCATGCAGTTCAGGGCTTAAGCTTCTGTGTCATAATAACCAGCAACCAGCGTATCTAAGGGAGCCAAGGTTACGTTAGTAACTGAGTACGTTCCCTTTCGATACTACACTCGTACTGCGTCTTTTGCCGTGCAATCACGCCGTGCCAGACATAGTCGGGGTCGTAGAAGAGGTCCCCTGGGTAGCTTCGAGGTGGTAGATCACACAGAAAGTATCTGTAATGCAGGAACGTCTAGGTTATAAAACCTGACGAAAGTGGACGGCGAGGCCCAACCAGCCGCCACACAAATCTCTGCGATGGATACACCACTGAACCAGGCCCAAGAAGAGGCCATGCCTCTTGTGGAGTGTGCTCTAACCCCGATAGTACATTGGAGGCCTAAAGAGGAATAAGCGAGAGCTATCGCATCAACTATCCATCTGGATAGCCTTGGCTTCGTGACTGGAAGAAACTTTGGTGCAGCCACCGAAGCATACAAAGGGCTGTTCCGACTGTCTAAATGAGGCGGAATGGTCAATGTAGGTTCTTAGGGCCCTAACTGGGCAGAGCAAGTTCAACTCCTGATCATCCTGAGAAGGAGGAAGTGTGGAGAGAATGACCACCTGAGCTCTGAAAGGAGTGGAGAGAACCTTAGGAATATAACCATGTCTTGGTTTCAGGACGACTTTGGACTCGTTAGGCCCGAACTCAAGACAAGAGGGGCTCACAGAGAGCACCTCTAAGTCTCCCACTCAATTGACCGATGCTAAAGCTAGTAGCAAGGCGGCCTTGAGTGACAAGGGAAGCAAGTTGGCAGACTGTAGTGGATTGAACGGGGGCCCTTTAAGGCCCCTTAGAACCGTGGACAGGTCCCACGTAGGGACAGTGAAGGGGCGAGGAGGGTTCAGTCTCCTAGACCCCTTCAAAAAACGAACAATGAGGTCGTTCTTGCCCACCGACTGCCCGGCTATAGGAGCACAAGAAGCTGCTATGGCCGCGACATAGACCTTAAGAGTGGAGGGTGTGCGACCCTTATCTAATAACTCTTGAAGGAAGGACAAGTAATGTCACATGTAAATGGGACTTTACCGTGGGCTGTACACCAAGCAGCGAAGACAGACCATTTAAGAGCGTCGAGGCACCTTCTAGATGGAGCTCTAGTCTGCGAAATGGTATTTAGGACATTCTCGGGGAGGTCTACAGGCTCCCATCAAGAGGCCATGAGTGCAGAGCGCACAGCTCGGGCCGGGGGTGCCAAATTGTTCTGTTCGCTTAAGAGTGAAAACAGTGACAGTTTTATTGGTGTTTTTCAAATGGATCAAAGCTACTGTACCCACATCTTTTTTACGATCTAATAAAACTAGAGAGCTAAACTTTGTATCTAAGACACTAAAGCCCGGTTTCACAAACAAGACTTAGATTAAGCCAGGATTAGACCTAGGACATTTAAGCAGCTTTTATAAGTGTGCCTTAGGGAAAAAAACATACTGGTGTGCATCTTGAGACAAAACAACGACATATGTCAGTGCAAGTTGATTTCAGTTAAAACAGCTCAAACACACATTTTAAGCCTTGTCTGTGAAACCGGCCAAAAGAGTGAGAGTAACTGTATAACTGTATCACTACTTGCTAAAAATACAGGAATCCAAAACAGGTTACATTTGTTGTTCTTAGCATGCCGTGAACTGCTTTGCCAGCAGTGGCCTCAGAACCTCAAGCCCAAGTACATGTCTATCAATAGTTTTCTAAACAGACAAATATACTAAATAAGGTTGGAATGTTCTAGTAACCAGTGGCCTGTTGCACAAAGCTGGTTTCAGTTTCTACCCAGGTAAGTTCAAGATTAGTTTGAGTAAACTGGTTTTTCGGGCTTATGAAGGTGGATTGGTTTTTAACGGGTTTCATTGCTATGGTAACTTATGCTACACGGCTAACCTGCTCCGGAGCAGGTTTTATTCTCGGTTAGAGATCGCAAACCAAAACTCGACCAATCAGCTGTGAGTAAAGTGACATGTATCTGATGCAATAAAGCCACTCCCCCTGTATCTCGCTCCAAATTAAAGCAGTTGATAGTGAAAAAATTTTAGAGGCAAAATTGCTCATCTTTTGCTGCTAATTATTTATTATATTTATATTATATGAATTAATTATGTATAATTCATATAATAGTATATTCATATTACTATTATATTACTTGACAATTAATATTTAACTTTGCTTTTAAATTGACATAAATATAATACATGCATCGATATATAAAGCTTTTAAACAAATTAAGCTTATATGTATTCATTTGAACTTTTGTGAATCTAATATAAATTATTATATTATAAATTATTAGGCATAATACACATGCATTGATATAGTCAGATATTTTCTTTCAGCTGCCTTCTCAAACTTTCACTGCAGCAGTGTTTATTCCTGCCTCATAATGCATTTAATTTCATTATATTTTTCATAACGATCTAATCTTCAGAAGAGAAGTGAATTGCGCGGCTCTCTTGCTATGTGAATCAAACGGACGCTCTGCATGTTCCGTGTGATTGGCTGTTTGCCGCACGTGTCACACTTTCAGGTGCACGCGCTTCAGAGTTAATCGCAAACTCTGGATTAAACCTGGTTGACAGAGAAAGTTTATACCGAGCGCTGTGCAACATCTGATCCTGATCTTAACCAGTTTGGATTTATCTGTATTTGTCAACTCTAAACCTACTCTGAAACTCAGAGTTTGTTCATCAAGCTTCATGCAGGCCACTGGACATTATTCAAGTCAAGTCAAGTCACCTTTATTTATATAGCGCTTTTTACAATGCAGATTGTGTCAAAGCAGCTTTACAGTGATAACTGGTATATATAATTTTGGCTGCACAGCAGCTCTTAAAGAAAATGGTGTCAGTATCCATCTTAAGTAAATTCAGTATTGATTCATTCCGATGTAAGAAACAATAGTTATTAATTTAGTTCGTTTATCTATATCAGCACTGGAGTAAACAGTGATGTCATCATCCAGCTCAGTTCAGTTCTCATACAATGGTGTCAATGCAGGCAGATCAAAACACTTTTGAATATCAAATGTCAAGTGTCCCCAACTAAGCAAGCCAAAGGCGACAGCGGCAAGGAACCCAAACTCCAACAGGTGGCAAAAGGTGTTAAAAATGGAGAAAAAAACCTTGGGAGAAACCAGGCTTAGTCGGGGGGCCAGTTCTCCTCTGGCGAACAGTGCTTTGTTATGATTCAGGCAGTTATCATAAGTTCGATGGGATCGCAACAGTCAAAGTATTTATTCCAGTTCCATCCTGTAGGAATGTAAATATTATGAAATTACTAAATCATGACAAATGATGTGACAGTAGGAGATGGCAACTATTCTTCACCCAAAGCACACCTACTGTAAGCACACGGTCTGCTAAGTTTTTTTTTTCTTTTTTTTTCCGAGATAACTCAGAAATTTTGGGTTTCTTTCCTCTACTCTAACTTCTGTTTTGGGATGGTTTCTTATAGGATTTGGGGAGTTTAGAGTGTGTACACATTCCTGGTTATAAAACAGGGGTGTCCAATCTTGCTCCTGAAGGGTCGCTTTTCTCCAGGGTTTAGTTCCAATCCTATTTAAACATGCCAGAACAGATAATCAAGGTCTATAATGAAATATGATGTCAGGCATTGTGGCAGTTTTTTTTTTTTTTTTTTTTTACAAAACATATAACAAAAAACAGGGCTGTCGCTAGTGGGGGTGGGAGTTGGGAGTGGGACTGGGAACAGGGGGCTCAGAGCTACTGGCCCCCATGATTTCTACCGAGGGGACCCTAAGCGACACAACAGAGCTGTGGTTACAGTATATACTGTATATACAGAAAATGATTTTTGGTTACTACATTGAATATTTCTTTTGATAACCATAATTATAAAATGGTTAAGAATGGGCCATTGTAAATTTGATATAATTTACATTAGAAAAAGGAAAAGGACCATATTTACATCCATTTATATCTATATGGAACCCAGACCCCAAAGTGTACCTAAACTGCTCTATCATCTGGATTCAGTTAGTGTGTGGAACTTGCATCAAGTCTCACACATTTATTCAAACAGTGTTTGCTCTATTATTTGTTGAACCATAAATACTTTTATTGCAAAAGATTGTGTTGATCAATATGTTTACAGAGCATTTACAGTGTCTCCTGAATTAAGTACCAGAGTTGTGCTCCATTAAAAACTTAATTAAGAGTAACTACATTAGTTCCCTTTCGATACTTCACTCGTACTGCGTATGGGGAAAAACTCCTTTTTCCCTCGATGCTGAAGCCTTTTTCAATAACGCAGTGTAACTGCACGGCCATTGGTTCAAACTGGAAAACTTTTTGAACCAATGACGGCGCGGCATAGCTGCGCGAGCCTATGGCGATGCGGCGCGCCGAAGCCCTTCAAAATGGGCGGGGCGACGGGCTATATAAGCGAGCGTTTCGCCATAGGATTTCAGTTCTCTCTCCTTCAGCGACGACAACGCATCTCTTCGCTGGATCGTCGAGCTGAACGCCTTCGCCTGCTGGAACGAGCTCTCCGCCGTTGAAGAGGCACTGCAGCGGACCAGCTGAGATCGCCGAACGCAAAGCCGGCGCCCTCGCAGACTGCCGCCCTCGAGCGCTCTCTCGGGCCGCCCGCCTCCCGCTTCCGGCCGCCTTCTCAGCGCGTCTCCTGCCGCCATCCGGCGCGCTTTAAAAGAGCACTTCCCGCGGTTCTACCGCCCGCTAAAAGAGCCTTCCAGCGGTTCTCGCCGCTCTAAAAGAGCCCCACAATCGCCGTTTTCACGGCGGCGGCGTTGCTGCAAATGCCGCGCCACAACTGTGGCACATGCAGAGCCCTCTGCATGACGCATGACGGGCACGGTGAGTGCGTCTTTTGCCTGGGCAAGTCCCACGCTGAGGCGGCGCCACTGAGACTTCATGCTCTCACTGCGAGTATGAGTCTCGCCTCTCTGCGCCGCGGATCGCTTTCTTCAATGAAAGCGGTCCCGCCGCGCGCGCCTCCCGTCTTCTTCTCGCGAACCCGCGAAGAAGAGACAGCGGGGCAGAGGGGCTCAGCGCCCGAGTCGTGTGAGCTCACGCCGGCTCAGCTCCCGTGCCTCACCCTCTCCCACAAGAGAACCGTCCCCGTCTTGTTCTCCCGCCCTGAGCTGCGTCCCTCGGCTGAAGCGAGCGACCTCGTCTCTTTTGGCGGATCAGAGGACGAGCCGCTTGATGACTCCATGTCACTGGCGGCTTCCGAAACGGAGGAATGGGTCGGCGATCCTGAAGACCCCGCCCACCTGCCGTCACTGGAGCCCATCGATGCCAGAGCTGGGATGGACGCCGAGTTATTCCGTGTCCTCTCTAAGGCCGTTGAGGAACTCGACCTCGAGTGGGCTCCGCCTGAAGAGCCAACGCGCAGCAGACTGGACGAGTGGTTCCTGCCAGGTCGTCGTCAGGCCCCCCGCCAGCGCTCTGCGCCGTGCTTCCCTGAAGTTCACGACGAGCTGACCAAGTCGTGGCGCGCTCCCTACTCAGCCCGCCTACGCACTTCCTCTTCCACAGCTCTCACTTCAGTCGATGGCTCTCAAGAGAAGGGTTACGAGCACATGCCGCCCCTGGACGAAGCCGTGGCCGCTCATCTCTGTCCCCCCGCGGCCGTGGGGTGGAAGAAAGATGGCGGTCTCAGGCCCATCTTAGATCTCAGACTCCTGAACCTCTCCCTCATGAGACGGAAGTTCAAGATGTTAACATTGAAACAGATCCTCACGCAGATTTGCCTCGAGGACTGGTTCTTCTCGCTGGATCTGAAAGATGCTTACTTTCACATCCAGATAGCCCCCCATCACAGACGATTCTTGAGATTCGCATTCGAGGGCGTGGCTTACCAGTATACAGTCCTTCCCTTCGGCTGTCCCTAGCTCCTCGCACATTTACAAAGTGCATGGATGCGCGCTTTCCCCTCTAAGACAGATGGGAATCCGGGTTCTGAATTACCTCGACGACTGGCTCATTCTGGCCCAGTCACGTACCGAGCTAGATCATCACAGATCCGTGCTCCTCAGCCACTTGGAGTGTCTGGGACTCAGGGTCAACTTTGCCAAGAGCTCACTGCTCCCCAGCCAACGGATTACGTTCCTGGGTGCAGTTTTCGACTCAGTCAGAATGAGGGCTATAGTCTCTCCAGAGCGCGCCCTCACGATTCAGCAGCTTGTGGCTTCCGTCAGGAACAAAGCCTGTCTCCTCTGAAGTTTTTCCAGAGGATGTTAGGGCTGATGGCTTCCGCCTCCCGGTTTTGCAGCTCGGCCTTCTACGGATGCGGCCCCTGCAACACTGGCTGAAATTCGGGTCCCACCTCACGCTTGGCGGCATGGCCGCTTTCGTGTCAGGGTCAATCGGGCCTGTTTAACAGCCCTGAAGCCTTGGACGAACCCTATTTGGTTCAGCCGCGGGGTACCCCTAGAGGCAGTCTCCAGAAGGACGGTGCTTTCGACAGATGCGTCCAACTGGGGTTGGGGCGCTCTGTGCGAGGGCAGACCAGCCTTCGGCTCGTGGTCTCACGAGGAGAGCCTTCTCCACATAAATTGCCTCGAGATGCTGGCAGTATGTCGAGCCCTTCACTTCTTCCAGGCCATCCTGAAGGGGCGCCATGTCTTAGTCCAATCAGACAGCATGACAGTGGTGTCCTACATAAATCACCAAGGCGGCCTTTCGTCCAGCCGCCTCTGCGCACTGGCAAAGTCCCTCTTGGAATGGGCATTACCCAGGCTGCGGTCGCTCAAAGCGACACACATACCAGGCAGAACGAATCTGGGAGCAGATATGCTATCTCGGAGCAATGTCCTCGGACGAGTGGATGCTTCACCCCAGACGGTTCTCTTAATCTGGGAAATCTTCGGAAGGCACAAGTCGACCTCTTTGCCTCAGAAGACAATTCTCACTGCCCAACCTATTTTTCGAAGGAGATAGATGCGCTGGCCCACAACTGGCCCAGCCTCCTCCTTTATGCTTTCCCCGATCGCTCTGATCCTCAAGTCATCAGGCGAATCAGGGAAGACAAGCACAGAGTCCTCTTGGTGGCCCCACTCTGGAGGAGCCAAGTTTGGTCCTCGGAGCTATTCAGGCTTTCCACAAAAGCCCCATGGCCGATCCCCTGAGACGGGACCTCCTCTCTCAGGCGAACAGGACAATCTGGCATCCACAGCCGGAACTGTGGGCGCTACACCTATGGTCCCTCGATGGGAGCCGTTAAACCTCCCGGGGGCGTGCTAAACACCATTTCTCAGGCGAGAGCCCTTCTACGAGACGCCTCTATGCCCAGAAATGGTCGGTTCGTTGATTGGTGCTCCGCGCAACGAGGATCCTGTTGAGTGTGACGTGTCTCCGATACTGTCATTTCTCCAGGAGCGTCTGGATAAGGGCCTCACCCTTCCACGCTCAAAGTATATGTAGCAGCCATTGCAGCATTCCACGCCCGGTTGCTGGCCAATCAGTGGGTCGACACAGCCTCATTGTGCGTTTCCTGAGAGGTGCTAGGCGGTTAAACCCCACGCCCTCTCACTGTCCCCACCTGGGACCTTTCTTTGGTCCTCAGAGCACTCAAAGGGCCCCCTTTGAGCCGCTGCGGTCAGCTGACCTTCAGCCATTAACACTCAAAACCGCTCTGCTACTTGCTCTAGCATCGGTCAAACGTGTTGGCGACCTGCAGGCCCTCTCCGTGAGCCCTGCTTGCCTTGAATTTGGGCCCAACGACTGAAAGTCATTTTAAAGCCCAGACATGGCTATGTTCCCAAAGTGCTCTCGACCCGTTCAGAGCACAAGTCATTTCCCTCTCAGCACTGCCTCCTCGTCGGACGAGCAAGAGTTGGAATTACTCTGCCCGGTAAGGGCATTGAGAATCTACATTGAGCGGTCTCAGCCGTTTGGCTATCTGACCAGCTTTTTGTCTGCTTTGGTGGCCGCACCAAAGGGTCCTCCGGATCTCAAAGCAACGACTCTCCCATTGGATAGTCGATGCTATCGCTCTGTGCTACTCCTCTATGGGCCTCCAATGCCCCATAGGAGTAAGAGCCCACTCCACTAGAGGATGGCCTCCTCGTGGGCCTGGTCTAGTGGTGTCTCCATCAAAGACATTTGTGAGGCAGCCGGCTGGTCCTCGCCGTCCACTTTTGTCAGATTTTATAACTTGGACATTCCGACCTTGCATGCTCGGGTCCTTTCAGTATGATACGACGGCCTCAGTCGAGCTCCGTCATCATGCTATTCTAGGGGCCATCTCCCTAGCTAGTGTAACTTAGGGTTCTAGGCTTCGGCCTCTTCACTTGTCCCCTGGACCCTCCGGTGTCCAAGATAAGCTAGTCGTTCCCTTCCTTGCACGCAGCGCGGTTGAATCGTTCCCCATACGCAGTACGGTGAAGTATCGAAAGGGAACGTACTCGGTTCCGAACGTAACCTCGGTTCCCTGAGATACGGAACGAGTACTGCGTTCTATGCCGTGCCACGCGGCTGCGGCTTCAGTGTCGTCGCTTCAGTCGAATGACCTGAAATCCTATGGCGAAACGCTCGCTTATATAGCCCGTCGCCCCGCCCATTTGGCGGCCGTCATTGGTTCAAAAAGTTTTCCAGTTTGAACCAATGGCCGTGCAGTTACACTGCGTTATTGAAAAAGGCTTCAGCATCGAGGGAAAAAGGAGTTTTTCCCCATACGCAGTACTCGTTCCGTATCTCAGGGAACCGAGGTTACGTTCGTAACCGAGTACGTTCACATGAATTAACAATCAACAATACTTCTACATCATGTATTAATCTTAGATTATGATCATTTCAACATGTATTAATACATTTTTAAAATCAAGTTGTATTTGTTAACATTAGTTAATGCACTGTGAACTAACATGAACAAAAAATGAGCTCTATTTTTATTAACTAACATTAATAAAGATTAATGAATGTTGTAAGTAATACATTTCTCACTGTTAGTTTATGTTAGTTAATACATTAATTAATGTTAACAAATGAGACGTTATTGTAAAGTGTTACCGAAAATTCAAAAAGAGAGAATTTTTTGTTTATGCACTCAGTATTTTTAGGAATCCTTCTCAGCTCAGGGAATAACTTTTGAGAGAAAAACAAAAAATCCTGTGCCCTTAAAATAATCCAAGCATAATGGCATGTGCAAACATGAACCCGTGACCTCAAACACTGGAATAGAGGGGCTGAGGTAGGCAGAATGCAAATATGTCAACAGGCCAGCAGTGTGGAATTTTACATTTGTATTTTATATATTGACCACTAGAGGGGAGTACTTTCCCTAATAAACACAGAGATGAAACTGCACTACTGGAACTGTGTCATGGCCACCCTGGCTTGTTTACATTAGTCCTGCAGCAGTAGAAAATCCATTGAAGGGACAGTGCCTCCCCCGCCAACCCTCCTGATCTACCAATCTCATTTATTCCATCCCTCAGAATGACAACATCAGTGCTACCACTGGCTAGACTCTACATATCACATCAAACACAATTACATGCATGACAATGAGGCACATCACTCAGTAAGAAACAGTTCATTACATAAAACTCCACACGTGTGATCGTGCAGATATGTACATGTGTGTGCTGGATGTAACCGAGCTAGAGAGAGTGTGCTGAGCTGCAAAATGGTAAACAAGTGACGTCAGCATTTGTGCTGAGTCCATTTTCAAGTGGAACTGAACAATGTGTGTGTGTGTGTGTGTGTTGAGGGTTTAGAGGAGGTTTAGTGCATTGACAATGCTCTGTTGTCAGGGATACTTCAGGTCAGCTGATGTGACAAAATCACCATGTCCCTCTCTCTCTCGCTCGCTTTTACCCACACGCATTACACACATGCATACATATATTCCCAGCTGTTGTCTGTGAGGCTATTGCTGTTTTAATCTTCATAGGATTACTCAAAGCACTGCACATCAAATGACTTCAGCAGTACTGAACCACAGCCGACAACACTTTACAGAAGTCATAGTCAGTTGTTAGAGGCCAGGGGGTGGCAAGTAAGAGGCTATTTAGAAATTGCTATTCTGAAGTCTCCAACCTGCAATAAGGGAGCAAAGTTTACTTAACATACTCATTTTAAGTTATTTTCTTGATATCTGTCTTCCTCCGTGCCTCTCTCCCTACCACTAACCCCACAATGATGCTGTTGTGGAATTCTCTTCTATTTGTGCATAAGGTATCCTTCATATAATGGTGTAGGTTGCTCAAAAATTAAAATTCAGTCATCATGTTGTCTTAAACCTGTATGCATTTGTTTCTTCTTGTTGAACACAAAGTGATATATTTTGAAAAATGTCTCATTTTATCCATACAGTGAAAGTCACTGGCTTTCATTGTATATACAATAGCTGTTGAAACATTCTTCAAAACATACACTGTGTTCCAGGGAAGATGTATCCCTTTAAAGACTGGGCATTGCTGTACCTGTTTCACAGCGATTTATGTGGTGACCTCTTTCCTCTAAACTGAGACTGAAATGTCTTCCATGTAAACAGAGTATCATTGCACAGCCAGAGGGTTTATACTGAGCACCATACATGCACACACATCTCAATGTGCTAGCCTTATTCCAACATCTGCTAAGTTGTTTGACCTTCTTCCCCAAATTTAGAATGACCCTCACCTGCTCTTAAGAGTGCTTCGGCTAGTTCCAATATATATATGTAAATAGTAATTTTAGTTTAAACTAATAAATAAATAATAAAAAGCTCTTTTCCATTGAATTAGAGTGGCATGACCATGCTGATACTAAAACCTACTTGTATACTACCTTTAACATATACTAACAACTACTATAATAACACAGGTGGTAAAAGATAAAGCCGCATGAGGAATCAAAGGTCGACACAAGTAGCTGTTCCACAACTGAGTTAGAAAGTAAAATATAGAAGGTGCACAGTGTTATACAAACACCACCATGGTAACACACACTGTAAAACCCTAATGTACATAACCGATAAGAAATACTTTTAACTAATAAGAAATACTATTTAAATGAAGTACAATCAAATGTAAAGTGTCACACAGGGAATTATAGAAATGTCAATAATTTTTTTTTCAATATGATAAGGACTTGTATTCTCAAAAACTGTACATTTAACAATATTTTACAGTAAAATTACATGAAATGTCATGTTATATTATTATTACAGATATTTATAGTTTATAGCACTGAAGCATTTTCTCCCAGACCTCAGGGGTTACCATGTTCTTGTCTAGTCAGACAACACATCAGTGGTCACCTTTATAAATCATCGGGGGGGGTCTGTGGTTGCACCCACTCTACAAACTGGCACACCAGATCCTCCTGTGGGCTCAGGGAAAACTGCTCTCCCTGAGAGCAGCTTATATCCCTGGGCATCAAAATCAGGGAGCAGTGTGGCCAGGTGGAAGTGGATCTATTTTCATCTCAAGATACGACACAATGTCCACTATGGTTTTCCCTCAGTCATCCAGCCCCACTCGGGTACAGACGTGGCTGAGTCTCCCGGGGAGTTCTGGAGAGAGTTCACTGGGATGAGGCCCCCGTCCTGACCATCTCGAGTATGGTTCTTGAGCCTTGTGTCCCTCCTCGACTGTTCTCCTTGGGAGATTCTGGTCAGGAGGGACCTTCTACTATGTCAGGCAGGGGGCAAAATCCATCATTCCCAGCCGGACATGTGGAGACTGTGGGTTTGGCCTCTGAGGGGGGCCAACTCCTAGAATCTGGTTTCTCAACTGAGATTGTGGAGACTGTTCTCCATTCCAGAGCTCCCTCCACAAGGAGACTTTACACCCTAAGTGGAGAGTCTTCACTTCTTGGTGAGGGAATCGGCAGCTTAACTGCCCAGTTGGTACAGTGCTGGAATTCCTGCAAGATTGGTTCTCCGCAGGGTTATCCCATTCACTTTAAAGGTGTGTGTGGCAGCCATAGCTGCTTCCCATGCATCTTTGGGTGGTGAGTCATTGGAGAGAAACCTGTTTGTGTATATCATTTCCTCCATGGTACCTTGAGGCTGAGGCCTGCAACACACACGAGGGTACTGGCCTGGGATTTGGCCATTGTCCTAGAAGGCTTTGCTGCGGCCCCCTTCAAACCTATTGTATCTGTTCCACAAAAGTTTGTCACATTGATAACTGTGTTTCTTCTGGCTTTAACATCTCTTAAGAGATTTGGAGATCTTCAGGCCCTATCAGTTGCCCCTTCGTGTTTAAAATTCGCACCAGGCATGGTGAAGGCTTTCTTACACCCTAGACCAGGGTATAGTCTTAAGGTCCCCACTCATGTGGCGCAATCTATAGTGCTGCAGGCTTTCAATCATCCCCCTTTTCGGATATCGGACCAGGGAAGATTGAATCTGCTATGTCCAGTCAGAGCATTAGGTGATTATGTCCACAGAGCTGCCCTGTGGTGTAAAACTGACCAGTTGTTTCTGTGCTTTGGGTCACCTAGATGCGATTCCCCGGCATCTAAGCAGAGGATGAGTAAGTGGATAGTTGAGACCTCTGGTCTAGTATGAGACCTCATATGAAGCCTCTGGTCAGCCTTCACCTATGCCTGTCAGAGCTCATTCTATTAGGAGTATGGCGGCTTCTACAGCCTTATTGTCAGGAGTGTCCCTTCAAGATGTGTGTGATGCGGCAGGCTGGTCCTCGCCTCACACATTTGTGAGGTTTAAAGACCTAGACTTCAGCTCTACTCCAGGGTCCCACATGCTCTCGTCTTAGTATAGTGTAGTGCAGTGTTTTCCACCCCTATTCTTGGAGGCACACCAACACTACACATTTTCCATCTCTTCCTAATCAAACACACCTGAATCAATTCATCAGCCCATTAGTAGAGACTCCAAAACCAGAAATATATGGGTCAGATAAGGGAGACATCCAAAATGTGCACTGTCAGTGTACCTCCAGGAGCAGGGTTGGGAAACACTGGTGTAGAGGGTATTTCGTTTCCATAGCGTGATGACGCAGCACAAGTTCCCTTCTCTCGTAAGCTTTTCAAGAGTTCAAAATATAACATCCATTATATTTTTTTGAAAAAAAGGTCTGAAAATGTAATAATAATAAATATAAAGAAAAACCATTAGATCCTTCATTTGTGATGTGGTGGAGTGCTATAACACACACCTGTGTTCTTTCCACATCTTTTATGTTTGTCAGGGGTCAAATTCAAATCAAATACTACCAAACTGCCCATACTACTTCTGAATAGGATGTCTACTTCATATATTGTATGCTAATTATGGAAATATACAGTTCAGATAACTCAAGCCATGTATGGAAAGTCCTTATATGGTCACCAAAGGAGTCTGGATGTCATCTAGTGAAAAAGCCTGGTACTGTGCCCAAACAAACTCTTAGCTCATTTTTTGAGATATCAACCTAAAATTTCAAACTCAACTTGTTCAGATTTTTGGCTTTGATATTCTTGCAGTTTTAGACTCAAACATGTTTTGTAAATTATATATTTTTTGTTAAAAATAAATTAATATTTTATTTTATTTATTTATTATTTTACAGTATATGGTTTTAAAATAATATTTAATGATCACATATGAGTGTGGTCTCCAGGTGTCAGCACACTTTTGGCCATATATTGTACCTAACCAATCTCAAGAGAATAACCACATTTTTAACTGCCTCAATTACAGACAATCTCTAGAGATTTCTTAACACAAATTTGTCTTTCTTATCTCAACTGCAGGCTATAGATTTTTGAATTTTGATTGATAAATGTTTACTTCTGATGATGGCAGATGTGTGAAATGCAGAAAAGGATGGATGTCCCAATGGAAACATACTCAGTCATGTTAATTTTTGGAATGCTGATCATATATTTCCAGGATCATTGCTTATATGAGTCAGGTGTTCACATGTGTGGGAGGAAGGATAAAATAGCACTATACAGTGCCTAGGAGATAAATCACATTGCATCTCAGAGAGTCTAAGTATCTCCTCCACCCCTCAGTCTATAACTGAAATCAGGTCGGTGCACAGATTTGAACAAATGCTTCTGCACAAACCTCTGAAGTTCCAGGCTGCAGCGGAGGTCACAGTAGTGGCTATAATTTCTGCATCTATGCTCACATGTTCCTCAGAGATACAGAGCAGTAGATAGAAAGCAATCTATTACATAACATTGCAATAAACATAGAAAGCTAATCTGCTACAAGGTAATTCAGAGCTGAGTAAGGTTTCTAAACAATAGACCTTATCCACAACAGCGCCATCTTTGATTTTTAACAGGAATGAAATCGAGGCTATGAGGGATAAACATACATCTCTTTAGTGGTTTGTACTGTTATTTAATGTGTTTTTGGATTGTTCTGCTGACGAAACACTGCAAAAATATCTTTCCAAGAAATTTCACTAGGCAAAAACTTCAGACAACATGAGCTGTGGAAAATTATAATCTAGGAGCTTTATACAGCTTTTTACAGCGGATGCCAGTGGACACGGAAAGTCTATCCCTCACAGCCTCGCTTTCATACCTGTCTATAGCAGTCTGGCTTGTATGTTTTAGTAGAAAACTCGGTAACACTTTAGTATGGGGAACAATTCTCACTTTTAACTAGCTGCTTATTAGCTTGCATATTGGCTGCTTGCTTATTAGTACTTATAATCTCATGAACAGAAATTAGCAGAATCCTTCTTTTGGGGCCCCCACCCATGTGCCTTTAAAATATCACGTCTAGACGTCATACATGTGGAAGAGTATGCAACCTTAAAAAATTGCAACATATCTTTGTGTATGTATGTGTGTAAATGTGTGTCAAGTCAAGTGAAGTCACCTTTTTTATAGAGCACTTTTATAATACAGATTGTTTCAAAGCAGCTTTACAGTGATAAACAGGAAAATAATGATCAAATATAGCTGCAAGCAGCGATGGCGGTCCCAAGCCCCGGCTTCACTGCCACTTAGAACAATTGTGCATAGCGGGCAATGTGCATTTAAAGTGTGTAATTGTAAAAGAACTACGTCAAAATCATTTGAATATGCCACATTTACTGTAGCCAGCTGGTGCCACTATGACCATGAGCCACAACAGCCACATCCATGAGATCATTTAAATTTAGATGAATTTCATTTCATAGAATGTTATAAGTCACTTTCAAATGATCGTGAAGTTATCATTTGCAGCTCAAAATTTTGTAAGTCCGTAAGTATTTATTTAAAGTTTATATATATCAACATATTGACAATATATATTATTGATTTGATTGTCTGTGAAGTCAATGTCACAGTTCCCGTGTTCCCCGGACTCCATTTCCCAGGATCCTCCTGTCTCCACACCTGCACTCACTTCCCTCGTCTTCTCCCCATCAGCACTCATCACCTGCACCTGGACTTCATCATCAGCACTCCCTATTTTATGGACTCACTCCCTTCACTCCTTGTCTGTCCTATTGTTTGATTTAATGTGTTTGGTTGTGTGTTAATCTCCTTCGTTGTAAATAAATACTCTTCCTTGTGGATTTCCGTGAACGACTCATCTCTACTACAGCCAACCGTAACAGAAGGACAGACCAAACCGACAGGACATCCACAAGAGCTATGGGTATTTTCCTTGTTCCCGTTCCCCCAAAAGACCATGGAAGAAGGCTCACAGTCGAGGACCGTCTGTGGACTGCCAAGCAGGACGGCCGTCCACTGGAGAGATATGTTGAGGAATTCGCTGAGCTTTCTTCTAAGGTGAGCTGGCCAGATGCAATCCTTAACTCCTGTTTTCTGAGGGGTCTGGATGAGGATGCGATTCGGTATTTTGAACCAGAATGCCTCTTTTCCCTAGTCGAGTCTATTAATCTGATTCTCTTTCTTAATGGTTCTGAGTTCGAAATTGAAGAGGTTCAGAACCGATCGTATTCTCCTCGTCCGGCTCCCTCAGAAACACGGGTGGCCTGGCCAGTTCACCAGCCGCTGAATTCCTCCACCTATCGCTCCAGTGGGCATTCCCCTATGGCCATGTCTAACCCTCAGCCCAAGTCGTCCAAAGAAAAGTCCTCCAAGAGGTCCAGACGGCCCAAGAAGCCAGTCTTTCACAAGCCCGCTCCAGCCTTCCGCGAGCCGCCAAGGGAAGCGGAATGCTTAATAGACTTTTGGACAGAGCCAGTGGCTCCAGCCGTCCTCAAACCCGCTCCAGCCTTCCTCGAGCCCGCTCCAGCCTTCCACGAGCCGCCAAAGGAGACGGAGTGGCTCATAGACTTTTGGGCCGAGCCCGCAGCTCCTGCCGCCGCCGAGCCCGCTTCGCCATCCACTGGGAAATCCCCCAAGAAAATTTTGGGGGGGGGGCCAGGTACCCGTGGGTGGGGAACTCCTGGGCGGGCTTTCAGGGTCGTCAGAGCCTGCTAAGGCTCCAGACCCACCATGGCCTGCCACGTCTCCAGACCCGCCATGGCCGCCTGCCGCGTCTCCAGACCCGCCATGGCCGCCCACGGCCTCTGACCCGCCATGGCCGCCCACGGCCTCTGACCCGCCATGGCTACCTGGACCCATGGACCTGCCCTGGAGACCTCTGTTCCTGTCCACTCCTCTCCCTGCACCTGCGTGAGGTCTCCAGGGCGCCCACCCCCCCTCCCTGGTTGTTCTATCTACGGCGCGAGGCCGCGCCTACCGGGAGGGGGAGGTACTGGGTGGGGAACTCCTGGGCGGGCTTTCAGGGTCGTCAGAGCCTGCTAAGGCTCCAGACCCACCATGGCCTGCCACGTCTCCAGACCCGCCATGGCCGCCTGCCGCGTCTCCAGACCCGCCATGGCCGCCTGCCGCGTCTCCAGACCCGCCATGGCCGCCTGCCGCGTCTCCAGACCCGCCATGGCCGCCTGCCGCGTCTCCAGACCCGCCATGGCCGCCCACGGCCTCTGACCCGCCATGGCCGCCCACGGCCTCTGACCCGCCATGGCTACCTGGACCCATGGACCTGCCCTGGAGACCTCTGTTCCTGTCCACTCCTCTCCCTGCACCTGCGTGAGGTCTCCAGGGCGCCCACCCCCCCTCCCTGGTTGTTCTATCTACGGCGCGAGGCCGCGCCTACCGGGAGGGGGAGGTACTGTCACAGTTCCCGTGTTCTCCGGACTCCATTTCCCAGGATCCTCCTGTCTCCACACCTGCACTCACTTCCCTCGTCTTCTCCCCATCAGCACTCATCACCTGCACCTGGACTTCATCATCAGCACTCCCTATTTTATGGACTCACTCCCTTCACTCCTTGTCTGTCCTATTGTTTGATTTAATGTGTTTGGTTGTGTGTTAATCTCCTTTGTTGTAAATAAATACTCTTCCTTGTGGATTTCCGTGAACAACTCATCTCTACTACAGCCAACCGTAACAGTCAAAATATTTATATTTATATGTATACAGTATGTTTATATTGCATCCTTGCTCTTCAAAATGTCTGTATTCTTGATGTTGAAAATGCTCAGTAAGTGATCAGTATGTCTTCAATATTTAGTTGTTTTCAGAGTTAAGTGTGTGTGGTGCCACAGATCTTTTCAAACTGAAAATAGCCTTTGTTGGCTCAGCCACAGCAACTGACTGAAACAGCTTATGGTTACGCTTTTATAACACATTGTCCTGCTTTCCTTCTCAATTGGGCCAATTCACACTAAGAGGCTTTTAACAGTGAAAACATGCAGGAAAAAAAACAGCTGAATATCAACATGCAGTCGGGTTGAACTGAGGTAACATAGTAATTGCAGGATAAAATGTGCAAACAGTGATTTGTGAGCGTTCAAGAAAACAAGGCAGGCTTGTTTACAGATAGGAGATGCAGAGAGTGAGAGAGTGAGCTGCAGGTGGTCAGAGGGGACTCTAATAAGTGACCTCATAGACTGCTAACTAAGAAGATTGGTTTTAAATTATTAATTTAAATTTACTGTTAATTTAACTAATGACACATATATCATCTCAGATTGACAATGTGTGCATTTATGGAATGAAATTGAAATGGAGTGTTATTTAAAAAAAGGGTAAAGTAGGATTCCACAAGGGTGAACTACTGTATGCAAAATTAGGTATGGTATTAGGTACTATGGTATTATTAGGTATGGTAGATTTGGTAGATGAAACACTGATAACAGCTGTGTGTGTGTGTGTGTGTGTGTGGTGGCACAACCCTCCTAAATGTAAATATATACTAAAACAATATTTAAAAATTTCTTTGTGGTAATGATGAACACTGTATTTTAATGAAAAAAATATATATTTTATTTAAAAAGAGACATTTAAAAACTTAATCTAGACGTGCTAATGACCATAAATAACCAGCATGTTCCAGTTCCATGTCCACTTTATCTAACATGTTAAGATAAAATAGGGCAGTACGAAAAACCCTCACAAATTATTAAATCATGAATTTGTGCATTTTTACACAAATTTAATTAAATATTGAATGTATTCATTTTTTAATGAACCAAACAATTGTTATTTAGAAACCACAATTTTTATACCAATGATTTATAAGCGTCTATTTTTTCATACTTACTGTGATTAGTTACATATTGAACACATCCAGGATGGTATCAGGTGAATACAAACGTTTTCAGAGTAACAGAGACCAATATGGCAATTATTAATCACTGTTACATTTGACAACCTCCTGATACTTAAAGGGCAATGGTCTACTTCATCTGACGTTCTATGTCCAGTCTGATGAACTACTATAACTTAGCTGTGAGGGTGTGATTGAAGCAAACAATAATAGAAAAAAAGCAGGTTCTATGTGCAGCAGTCTTTAAAATCAAAATGCTCAGAACTTCTTATAACACAAACAGAACAACCAGCGAACATAGACAATAACAGAGCAAGAACAACTGAAATTAAGGGCTATATATACACACAGTGAAACACTGGGGATTAAACGAGATAATTAACAAGACACAAGTGTGACACATGAGGACAAATAAAAAACCATGGCAACTAATGAACAGGGACAAAGGAAACATGAACTAACGCAAGGAACTGAACTGAAAACACAACTCAAAAACAAAAACTCAAACCCAAACTCAAACTCAAAAAAATCTAATGTAACATCAACAAAATGTCTATTTTCTGTCTTTAGAGTAAACACAGAAGGTAAGGAACCTTTATGGATGCATTTAAGACAGGGTTCTGTCTTCCATATTAATGTTTTTTATTCATGATCTTAAAGACAGGCAAATTACAATGCAGGATTGGAATTTGGTAATAGAAACCAGTAGCTAATGGCCAGTGTTTTTCTTTTAAAATTATTGCTCCATACTGTCTTCAGTATCTCCATGCCTTTAGGGATATCTTCAGTATGTCAAATCTGTGGTGTTCACCCACTACATCTCAGAAAAGGGTGCAACTCATGAACAAGACAAGATAACTCATGGCACTAGTTTTACAGTTCACAATGCATTAGAAATACAGTGTACAATGTTTTTCAGAACAGATAAAAAAAAAATATCAAAATGGATCTTGCTCTTTATTGAAACAAACACCTCTAAGCAAAAAAAAACTTGATTTGATGGTTGTACAGTTGCGTCGTCACCTACAGTTACAAAACTGGGTATTATGTTTGATAGCAATCTATCCTTTGATAGTGACACTGTATATTACAATATTTGTAGGATAGCCTTACTACAACTTAAAAACATTGCTAAACTGCAACACATACTGTCTGTTTTTGATACTTAAAAACTAATTAATGTGCTCATAACCTTAAGACTATATTATTGTAGTGCCTTATTGGGTGGTTGCCAAATTTGATCATCTCTACCTGTTCTTGTGAATTTCAAAATTCTGCTAATTATTTACAAAGCCTTGAATGATCTAGCTCCATAGTATTTATGTATTTTTTTTTTATCTTGCTATAATCCATCACAGTCATTACAGTCAAAAAATTCTGGCCTGTTGATGGTACCCAAAATTTCAAAATCCACAAAAGGAGGCAGATGCTTTTCCTGCATGGCTCCTAAACTTTGGAATAGTCTTCCTAGGACTCAGACACACACTCTCAGTGTTAATATAGGCTTAAGACTCCTCTTTTTAGCCTAGCATACACTTTTTATTCTTCAATTCATAGTCATGCTGCATTAGTCAGGTCTAGCTGAACTGAAAACACTTTACATATTAGGTGAATGTCATTTGCAGTTATGTCATTGCTTTTCCCTCTCTTTTCAACCATGGCATTATATCCCAAAGGTACCGTACCAGGGCCTTCTAGATTCAACTTTGGCCTAGAAGGATGTTCTATTCCCATCGTTCTGTGTTGATGTCCAACGACTGCAATTCACAGCCTATGCCAAGTGGCATTAAGGCATCATAGACATGACAGTATGACTTTAAATCTTTGACTTTAAAGCGCTATACAAATACATTTGACTTTTACCTTTTAGCCTCTCAGGTTCAGGCTCTAAGCTGACGGGAAATCAAAGAGATGATGCTCATTTTGAGGGATTTGACTTTCATTTCCTTTCATTTTTGACTGAAAGCTGTTTTGACTTTCTGACCTCAACATGAGCTTGAATGAACCCTTCAATGTGGTATTCTGTGTTAGTGTTATGGTTCCTCAAAGAGATCTTTAAGCCTGTTTGAAGGGACAGTGCAAACCAGAATATTTCTGTAAATAACTATATAATACTGTCTTTCAACAAAAGCCACACATTGTAAAAATATTCTATAAAGAAAAAAAATGTTGATAGGGAAGTTGTGATAATTAAAAAAAAAGAAAAAAAGAAAGAAAAGTAAATTGTAGTAATCTGATTCTGCGCACTGTACTGAAGGTTGATTTTAGTGAAAAGTGTCATTCTAAATGAATAACTGTCAAATAGCCTATTGTCAAAATAGTAACAAAATCAAACTAGTGTAAGGGATAATCTGTGTCTGTTTCTGTTTTGGGTTGGTTTGACATGTTTTAGTTTACTTTCCTGTGTTTCAGTTTGTTTCTATGGTTTCTTATTGACTGATTAAGTTAAGTACACCTGGTGCTTGTTTTGTTGACTGGTTTGTTTGTGTATTTAAGCTCTGAGTTTCTTTCCGTTCATTGTCTGCTCTCATCACAATATACCAGTTGTTCTGTTCATGTTTTGAGTCCAGTGTTTAGTTAAATAAAATCGTTACTGCCAGCACATAGATCCAGCTTTTCTCATCTTTATTTCAACTGTGTGTGACAGAAGAACGGACCCTACATATGGATCTAGCAGCACTTTGAATCCTCCTCCTCTCCCAGGAGGATCACTCCCTTGAGAGACACACAGAGGAATTTTTAGACCTTGTGCATTGATTGGCAGACACAATCTGTCAGTTTAAATCTAGACTAAAAACATTTTAGTTCTAGACTAAAATGTGTTTTAAAGCACATTTTATTTCATGTTGTCTCAAAATAGCACATTTGAGTACACTTAGATGTTCTTAAAATTATCTTAAGAAGTACTAAAGAAGAATTTTTAGTATATTAAGTACAAAATTAGTGCGCGAAAATAGAGCACTTTAAGTACATTATAGAAATGTACTTTTTTTACCTGGGTTCAAATGATGTATTACTCTTATCTGTATGACCAAATGACAGAGTATTTTAAGTTGTTTCTGCTGTTATCAGAAAAAAATTCAAGTGATTGCACCAGCACCTCCATGTCTTGCAGTAAGCATGCTATACTTCAGCTTCCAAACTCCACACAAACACTTGGAAACGCGCCTAATAATAGCACACATTTATCTAGGTTAATGTTAAAGCGAGCGGCCACATAAAGTTGCTACTACTTACATGTTTCAAATGATAAGCCATATTTGACGTTGATGGATGATGGGCGAAGGTTTGGATTTCCTGCCCAACATACTATAATTACCACAAGTACCCACTGTTAATGATCTGTCCCTCACTGACTTATTTATTATTTTTATTAGTCCGTTAGTCACAGAAAAAAATATCCTCGTGGCGAAGTCACGAGTTTATTTTTTTTCTGCGATTAACCGATTAATAGTTGACCAAGCCTCTTCTAGTTGACTAACAATTAGTCGACTATTAGGGGGCAGCCCTAGTTCATTGCACACAGTAAGTCCAAGAAGCATATGCTGTAGCAGAAGCAATAATGAATGAGAACAGTAAGGAATGGGCATACCTCAGCTAGCCTTCTTGCACTGATAGGACTCGAGAAGCTAGCGAAGGAACGTACAAGTTATAGAACCTGGCAAAAGTGTTCTGTGAAGCCCATCCTGCTGCTGAGCAGATGTCTTGAATAGAAATACCCTTTGCTCATGCCCATGAGGAAGCTATACTCCTGTAGAGTGGACTCACACACCTATGGGGCACGACTCATCCTGTGAATCATAAGCAAAATCTATCGCATCCACAATCCAATGGGATAGTCTTTGTTTCGATACTGGTAGGCCTTTAGTGCAACCACCAAAACACACAAGAGCTGTTCAGAGAGCCTAAACTGTATAGTACGCTCGACATAAATATACCTGCTGACTGAGAGAGCATGCATGTTGCTGACTCATTTAACTGAAGTGAGTGCAAGCAAAAGCACTGTCTTGAAAGAGAGCACTTTAAACGTGGCCGATTGAAGCGGCTCAAAAGAAGCGCATGTCAAGCCTTTCAAAACCAAAGCCAAATCCAAAATGGAGATTGTAGAGGAATGAGGAGGATTTAACCGTCTCGTGTTATTTTTTCGCACTGACTGCTTATCAATGTCATTATGAAAAGCTGATATAGCGGCTACATACACTTTGAGCATAAAGGCATACGGCCATCATCAAAATGCTCTTGTAAAAAGGACAAAATGAGTGGAATCTGGCAAATCCTGGAACCTCATTCTTTGAGCTGCACCAGTTTGTGAAATCTTTCCATTTATGAGCATATAGGCATCTAGTAGATAGGGGCTCTCACTTCAGAAATTGTCCTCAGTACCTGTTGTGGCTGTGAGACTGACGCTGGTGTGCTCCGTTGAGCGGCCAGACATGCAGGTTCCACAACTCCAGGTTGGGGTGCTAAACTGAGCTGTTCGCTTGAGAGAGGAGATCCCTCCTCAGCGCAACAGGCCATAGGGGACCTGACAGCATCTCTGTCCGGTAATCAGGGTTGCGTGGGCCATTTCGGTAGAACTGACTCCTTTTCCTCCCTGATCTTGCACAGTACTTAGTGCAGTTGCACTTGCGCGCTGATGCCTGATGTGTCCGTCATGTCTACCTTGTGTCTGCACACCGCCCAGATCATAAAGAGCTGTGCTCATCCAGGGGGCTAGCTCCTCTAAGCATTCGTGGGTCATTAAGATGCGCATCAAGCCTGAGTGCCAAGTGTGCATGGGGACACGTGCTTTCAACCATAGTTGAAGCAGTCCTAAGTGACATACCACTAAGGAAGCTGCCATCAAACCTAGCTCTTTCTGAAAGCTCTTCAGAGGAAAAGACCTGAACGAGTGCTCCGGTAACAGGTTGGTGAGCATAGCAATAGAGTTCAGACTCATGCCCAGAAATGGAATACTTTGCATTTCTGCAGGTTGATTGTAAGCCCCAAGCACTATAGGTGGTTGATAAGCTGATCTTTGTGGTTGCACAGTTCTTCGCTGAAGGAGCCTTAAGCAGCCAATCATCCAAATAATTCACAACATGTACTCCACTCAGATGAAGAGGGGAGAGAACAACGTTCATGCACTAGGTGAATGTGCACGAAGCTAAAGACAGACCGAACGGGAGGACTGGTAAACTGGTAGGCCACGCCTTCGAAGGAAAATCTCAGAAAGCAGCTGTGTTGAGGGGATATCTGGACATGGAAATAGGCATCTTTTAGATCCACAGACATGAACCAGTCCCCGGGTTGAATGAGCGAGAGGATCCATTTCACTGTGACCATTTCAATCTTTGCTAGGGTATGATTCAGCCAACTTAGGTCTAGAATAGGGCAAATCCGCCATCTTTCTTAGGGACCAGAAAATAGTGGCTGTAAAAACCAGTCCCACACTCCTCGAGAGGCACAACCTCCGTGGCTCCCTTGGCGAGGAGGTTGTGAATCTCTGCCCTTGTTGCTAGACCATCTCTGTTGTCAAGTTTCAGATTCCTCTTCCTTTTGGGCTCCCTGATGCTAAGAAAGTGCATAACGCCGGTGCCAAGAGTCATACCAAAGACTCTGGATGAGAGCAAGGTTTTGGAGTGGGCGTCGTCCGCAGTCTAAAGGAGGAGCACTGGGTGGACGATAAGAGCGAGCGTGAAGCAGTAGGCTCTCCGGCATGCTTCAGCATAAAATGTTTTAATGTCTTAGCCCTTGACTGCTTCTGTGTCTCAGTTAATCACTCCAAGAGGGATTCAACTGAGTTGACAAACAGCCCAGAGGGGCTGACAGGGGCATTAAGGAGGACGGCCTTCTCTGCGTCCTTCATATCTGTCAAGGTTAACCACAGGTGCCTGTCTAGCATGACTACTAGCCACCCACGGTATGATCTGTGTGTCCGGAGGGCTCACCAGTGTCACTGCGGTGTGAATCAGAATCATCCATGTGGCTAGCCTACCAGTCTTCAGACGCTGCCGGAGACATGGCATCGTCATGTTCCTCCATGGGCACGCTAAAAGAGACAAGGTCACAAGCCCGTTACAGAGGTCAGAAACCAGACTTGGCAAATACCACTGGGGAGGGTTGGTCCGGGTAGTGGGAGGAACACATGCGCTGTGTGTCAGTGTCCAGAACAAGGCTGCTGCTTCTTGCTCCGTGGAACTGCCGGAGCGGCGGGGAGAAGTGCAGCTGACCAGAGGCAGATGCTTCATTGAGCAAGAGGGCTATCCTTCTACAAAGAGTCCTAAAACTCAAGGAGTCAAAGTGAGGTCAGTTAAGGGTCCTCAATGGTGGCTTCTGTGTGGGCACGCCCCAGGCGAATGCACATGGTCAGAGAAAATCATAGTTTCGGGTGGGTGGCAGGAGGATGATTTATTCTTAACAATCCACAGTTCTAGTTTTTCCGGTTTCCCTATTTGAATGACAAATACAGACTACTTCCACCTGCTGGCATGGCAGAGTTATGTTCTCTCATGCAGGCACTGAATGTAGAGACCCGCAGGACCCACGGGACCCAACACAACAGAGTGCGGCGCGCAAGATTTGATGGGCACGTGCGGCCACGGGCGGTAAGACGTTCATGTGTGCGGGTTGCGGAAGAATAAAATGATTCACGGGACTCGCGCAAAATAGAATTATCTAAACATCTAAAAATATCTAAAAACTAATAAATTGTTATTCATATATTGTACAAAAGCAACAAGAACAAATAATATAAAATAAAAAGATTTACAGTCGCAAGCATATGGGAGATTCTATATATAACACGTGTTTGCAGTGTTGAGCAATGTAGCCAATCACAGACATATCTGTTGATTTCTGAGACGCAACGCAATTAGAGGTGTTTATGTTAGAATCCTCTCACCGCTCAAAATGCCGGGGTTTTTATGCAGTGCTGAAATTTGCGTGCTCATGAATCCTATTATTATAACACACGAAATGTAGACATTATGAAAGATTCATTGTTCATATATTCATTGTGTACTTATAACAGAGCTTTGTGAGATCGCAATGAACTGAGATGTCAGCTTTTTAGTCATTATAAAGGCCATGCATGCAGCACCTTGCTTTTCAGCTAAAACTAACTTGTTTGTGACTGTTGATGCTTTAATAACAAATACTTTATGGGGAGTGTTTATGCTGGGATGTTGTGGCGACACATAACTTAATATTTTTCATGTAAATTTCATGGATGTACTGACAAAAATCTATATGCTACTTTTATGCGGGATTCTGCGATTGGGAGCTGGACAAAACATGAATGTTGCGGGCGGGAGCGGGACAAGATAACATATTTTTTTGCGGGAGCGGGACAGAATCCTGCGGGAGCAGGCGGGCTGAATAATCCATCCTGCGCAGGTCTCTAGCTGAATGTACGTGCTAGTTGGCCATCGGCTGTAGTCTGTGTGGTGTTTTAAAGCGCAACTTTTTTGCGCTGATGTTTTGGTGTGTCCTACCTTATGATAAAGTCATTGAATCATTTACTCAACTGATCTGTTGAAAATCATATTTACATTCATACAGTAAAATTTCATAGGCAAAATGCAGTCATCTTAATGGGAATCCATGCAATCAGAAATTTTGACATGAATTTTGTCATTGAACTTTGACATGCAAATTCACAGCATTGACAAATACAAAGCTGCTTAGTTTGGTAGCAAACTCTGTGTGGCTGATGTTTCAACCTGTAACAACCTGTAACCTGTAACACACGGGTTCATGTATGCTAATGGATCTCCCATGGCAAAGAATATACCCAGGTGGATTTCACATTGGGTTCTAGTTTGTGACCTTTGCCACATTGATAAAATAAAAAGTGGCCTTTGTGTGAGCAGTGCTTTGTACATTAGTTCACTACTGACAATGGACACAAAATTAACTACACCTTCATTTATAAACACTACTAGTGTGTGTTGCTCTGACATGCAAAAATGTATTGATAAATACTGTTTCCTTAAGGCACCCACACACTTTGAGATAACTAGGCTGATTTTGGGCCCAATTCTCCTCTTCCAACAATCCTAGGTAAAGTCACGATTATCTTGATGGTTTCATAGATTATCTTATCAGATTTTCCCGTGGTGTGATGTGTGTTAAGAGTGATCTGCTCAGAAGAACATTGGGGCCGCACCAATGTCAAATCGTAAAAATATCCAACGTGTTGAATATTTACGATCAGAAATCCTGTCGTGTGAGGGGAACCCTGAGGACAAACACGCATGCACTCTGTAGATTGACATGTGGAACAAAAAGATACCAAATCAGAAAGCGAGCTGACACAATTTTTTTGCAAAAAGCAGTGGAAACACTATTATCGGCATTTCTTCCATTGACCGTCAAGTTTGTTTGCTCTAAAGTCACATTTGACCACAAGAGATTTTGTGAGATTTCCTGTGTTCACAGTCGGGACTCTGGTTGTTTGTGAATGGAATCTGTTCTGTGGTGTGCTGTCTCGATCACATCATGGCACTACACTATAGGAACAAAACTGTTAAATCTATTATTTTTTTTATCATTATGTTTGTAGTCTCTCACATTTTGAAAATCTGATAAAACTTTAAAAATATTTTAGTGTGGGCCAGCCTTTGCAATACATGAACTCAAGTAGGTAATCTGTATCATGAAATTGCGGTCATGAAGCTCAATTTACGAGTACACGTGCACCATCAGTTCCAAAATGAAGATTTCTGAACAAGTCTAAATCTAAATCTAAACTGAAACAAATCATACCAGGATTTGATCTCAGTAACAACATCTGCTAAGCTTTTAAAATGTATCTTGCTCACATGCATGAGCAAAAATCTCATTGAAGTTTGTGTTCTGTAAACAACCCAGATGAGCTATAATTTCCATTACACTTCATTCAGGTTAATATTTGCTTACAGAGGATCGTGGCACTAGAAACTTTACAAGACTGACTCATGCTCACACTGACAACCGGTAAGAGAGCCAGTCAATGATGCGCTATGTACCGTAACAGGTACAGACAGTTCATAGGCACATTAATAAGGTAATAAACCACCAAATCAGTTTCTGTTAGAGTTTGTTACAGGCAGTCCTTAATTCTGTTTTATTAATGCTGGTGGTAAACATGTTCTCAAGCCTCCTGTGCCTGGGCTTGCACCAGGGAGGCTTATCGTGAAAAACACCAGTCCTTAGAGTAGAGCACCTTCATTGATGTGTGCCATAAAGGTCTAAACTGTGTCATGAAAATATATCTTTTTCTTATGACTACCTTTAAATCTTTGTGGCAAAGGTCTTAATACTGTCATTGTCTTCATAAATGCACATTACCTCACAGTATTATTATGATTTGTTTAGATCTGTTGCCAAACAACATCAATATATCAATAAGAATGAGAGAGAGAAGATACATGGATGAATAAAAGTGGTGTGTGTGGGTGGATAATATTTTATCTACATTATGTGGACATTTAGGATAGTAGCATGGTTTACTAAACATAATAAGTAAACATACTTTGTAATTGTAAAAATACTTTTTATGAAGGTTAGGTTTAAATGTATCAGATAAAAAGTACCTTTAGCTCATTATAAAAACAATAGAAGTCAATGGAAAGTACCCATCATCATAGAAAAACAAGTGTGTGTGTGTGCGTTGTGCTTGCACAGTACACTGTGTTCCCCTGTCTTGTTCCGGTTTTCTCCAGGCTCAGAATAGACAGATAGACAGGAGGGGAGGGCAAGAGGGGAAGGGGAGAGAGGTGAGGGGGAGAGAAGAGTGTAAATTATGGATGACAGGGTTCAGCGCACAGCAGAACAGCAGTGAGAATCTCTTATATCTCTCAGGAGAATGTCCACCATTTCCTGACCTCTGTAACAATGTGTTGGTTTAGATCTGCTCTCATCATATACACACAAAACCCACAAGGATGATGATAATGTGTTTTTGGTTGTTTTGTGAAAGAAAGATGTCACTAATAATTTGCAGTGTCACTCCAGCTGTAATAAACAAGTTTGGTGGATAACTGTGCCCCACTCAAGAGACCAGCATCCACATTAACACATGTCTGGAAAACCCCTTCTGTTTGATGTCAGTCTGTCTGTTGTCTGGAATCTTTCTAATTTCCTAAATGAATTTCCAAGACTTGCAGCACAGTGAGCAGGGAAAAGCTGGCATTATGTGAAATCCTTTTGATTCCAGTCTTTTGGGGGAATCCTTCCATATTCTAAATGAGATTAAATGTTTTTAGCTATTTTTATTTGTGGTGAAACTAATAGGGAAAAAATTAAGATAATAAAAACTGATATAAACAACCAGAGAGCAGAACGCTTGTGTTGATTTAGGTTTGCGTGCTGCTAGGCTCTTCATTATGTCTCAGCCTCATTACTTGCTGTACTGTTCCCTGCTTAGCTAACCAAAGCAAGGGACACACTAACTCTCTCTCAAGCAGATCTATGTAACATATCGTCTTGTTGTTGTGTCCATCTTTTTCTCACTCTTTTCATCTCTCTGTAGGTTTGTGGAAGATTGAATGCATGGCTTGGATACCACAATTTGCAAAGGGATTGCATGTGACATTTCAGATACAGTGTGACTAAACTCTCTCGCTCCTTGAGTAAAAGGTTTCCTATTATTTTCTCATAAAACACACACAAAAAAAGATCTACATCTTGGATGATCCTAGAACAACGTTCCTAGAAACCAATCAGATTTAAAGGACAAGTGCTTCCAAATGTTATTCAGCTATCATTTCCTTCTGATTTAGGGATAACTTATGGGTAGGGTTATGTTTAGGGGTATGGATATGGTTAGGACTAAATTCTCGGACAGGAATGTTGTTCCAGGATCAACAAAATATGTTGACCCAAGAAGGCGTCTAACTCGGCAAAATCAGGACATGCCACAATATGTCCGTATTTTACAAATGACTACTCCATCAATGTTTTTTTTTTTTCTTTGTTTTTCTCTATTGTAACATTCAGAAAAACACATACCATTAATTAATTCTTCATCCGTTTTACTTAAAGCGCTAGTTCACCCAAAAATGAAATTTCTGTCATTAAGTACTCACCCTCATGTCCTTCCAAACCTGTAAGACCTTCGTTCATCTTCGTTCATATTTTTGGTAAAATCCAAGAGGTTTCTGAACCATACATAGGCAGCAACATCATTGCACCTTTCAAGGCCCAGAAAGGTAGTAAAGTCATTGTTAAAATAGTCCACATGACTAGAGGTTCAACTTTAATGTTATGAAGTGACGAGAATACTTTTTGTGTGCAAAAACAAGACAAAAATAATGACTTTATTCAACAATTTTTTCACTTCCCTGACAGTTTTCTATGCTGCTGACTTAGTAAACACAGTGCAGCGCTTCCGGGTTCTACTTCAGGACGCCGGCTCAGTATTGGTCGACACTGTATGTGAGCAGCACAACAACAAATGTATGTGATGCTGACACAGGAGCTGGCCAATAATGAATAAAGATGAACAGTGATTCTATGGATGTAACCAGTTTCAGTTTTGAACTGCCAAAATTTCACATCAAATGTGTAAAGAAAAGTTATATTTAGCTTGCTACGGAAACATGTCTGAACAACTTCAATCAATTTGGAGTTCAAATAAAGAGTTATTTTTTGCAACCATAGCAATGCAAACAGCAAGTAATCCATGCTTGAATTCACCTTGAATCACTTCAGACACAACCCCACAATGACGACAAAATATAAATCTCACATGCAGACATAATTCACATTGGATTATGAAATACATGGGATTGGGGCTGGGATTTGGAGCAAATCAGTGCCTCATGCTGTGAGAACCTTTGACCGTCATCCTTTTTTGAGCTTTAATAGGTTTTAAACAGTAATTTCACTTGACTCCACATCTTAGTCACATTAGCTATAATTTCAGATGACAGAGATAGTCTTCTTACACACCTCGAATGCTAAAGGTGAAATAGCCCACAACTTCCCTTGACTTCAAGAACCATCTGGAGTACAAGTGAACATGGCAGTCATGAGTTATATAATGCATCCCTAGGGCAATGTAAATTATCTCACAGTTGTTTGTGTTACCCTGCTTTCTTTGAGAAGACAAGTACTCTGCCACAAGTACTCTGTGAGCTATATTTTCAGTAAGCATTCATCAACTAATTTCAATGCTAGCAAAGTCCATAAAAACATGGTAACGGGTCATTGAGAGCCCACATGAGACTTGCAGAAAGAGTGTGTGCCAATTCTATTAGCAAAATATCTTTCACTGATAATTAAACACTATGTCCCATGATGTGTTTGTTGCAAAAGCGTTAAGAGATAATTTGTATTTCCTATGCTCTGAAAGTTATTTGAAAGAGATAAAGATCACAAAATAGCAGTAAAGCTTCTATCTCAATACAGATGAGTAATTTTTGCCCTTTACTCTTTAGATAATGTATTTTAATGTGATATAAGGCATTTAAGTTCATGAAAACCCACATATATGATTTTTAGTACTAGAATATTTATTATTTCATAAATATAGTTTTATAAAAAAAAATTCTTGGAAATATTGAGAAAAAAAACTATTGACAAAATATCTATAAAGATGTCATTTTTATTTGCAAATTTCTTTTCACAAAACCATCATGTAGACTCAGTTATGTACATTTTATAACAAATCAGAATTGATAATGCAAAAACATTTTTTTTTTTACCAGTAAACTACTTAAGACAACCCTAACATAATACAGATCTCACAGCAAGAAACGATAAAACCTTATCTATCTGATTAAGAAAACTTATACCATGGGTCAATCAGTTCAGACATTTTTCACAGAAGCGTTCAATTCCACATTGTATGATCAAAGCACATATTCATACACATACAAATATTTATATAACATTTAACCACACTGACAGATAAGGTGATAAGGAGGTGATGAAGTGAGGAAAAGCCACAAAAGTCCAGTTGTAGTGCATTTTTTCAGATGCATCTCACATTGATTCTTGTATTATTTTATTATACAGTAATTTGGATTAATCTCAATGTGTTTTGTGTTTTGTTGAGTTCATTTGTCTGCTCTCATCACTAGTATTACTAGTATTTTGTTTTGAGTTTGTGTTTAATAAAAGTCATTACTGCTGAAATTAGATCTGTTTTTTTTTTTTTTTTTCATCTTTGTTGCAATCAACTCTGACACAGAAATCTTTCTGAGGTATAACAAGGTTTCACACATGCCATTTGGTTTTTCAATAGTGTTGCTAGTTATTGACATTGAAATAAAGGAAAACATTGACAAAAATGCCAATAAACTTCTTTGCAAATCCACTATAGCAACTGACATGCAGGTTTTAATACCACATACTAATGTATAACATGCCTGCATAGTACTTGGTTTGTCAAACTGGTCAATGGGAGCACAAGTACTTTTCTGTTTGTGGTGATCAAAACATCCATCCTCTAAAACCCAGGAAGTTAACTATAGACATCTCTTCAGCAATTGAACACTTTGAAGGTTATAGAGGCCCATGTTACTCACCCCACAGAGCTCTGTCTGAATAGAATAGCAACAAAAATAAGTAGCTTTTCTGCCACATTGTATACTGGAATGTTTCCAGCACCTTGTTAAACCCATGCCACAAAGAATTGAGACTGTTCTGGGAGTAAAGTAGCGACTTACCCAGTGAACTGTACATGGTGATAAGCCTGATCCTGGTCGTTCTCGCTTGACCTCTATTATTAAAGTGCCCCTATTATGCTATTTTAAATGTTCCCAATTTTGTTTTGGAGGTCTCCTACAACAGGTTTACATGCATTAAATGTCAAAAAACACTTTCATTTTTTCATAATATACATTGGACATCACAACATTTTTTTAAAGATTCTCAAACGACTCATCCGAAGATTCACCCCTCCTTTCCAAGAGCCTACTCTGCTCCGATTGGCCAGATGACCCTGTCTGTTGTGATTGGTCGACCACTTACAGCGTGTCTCGGAAACGAAACGGTCATTATCATAACTGAACTTTAGCTCAGGAGGCTTACTAAAGCTCCGCGATTGTACACACTAACGATGGCATCGATTTTACCATATCAATCTGAGCGAGTTCGATGATGAAATATTATAAGAACTAGTTATTCAACCTGAAACTCCATCACAAGGACGACTTGAGCAGGACGTTTCTCAGTGATATGCTTCTCAGTTTGTCGTACATTATGAAATGTTGCAACTGTAAATCCTCACCATCAGCATTAACAAGTGTATGTCCATCAACAAACCAATGAGTATTTCTAATTTATTGCTGTGCACATGTGGGAACTCTATAATTAACTGTATCAATAACAGTGCATACATTAGCCAAGCACTAACGTGAATGACTGATGTAACAATAAACTTTGTAAAACAAGTCTTGCTCCATCCTTTATCATTACAAAAAGCAGTAAGAACAACAGACAATCTGCATTAATGGACACAATTTTAGATAATATTGGGCCCGCAGCTGATTAGCAGAACTATTTCAGTAAGACAGTAATAAGTGAGTTAGCCGATTAGCCGAAGACCTACACAATATAAACTACATATACATCAGTTATTAATCATACAGGTTGTGATTCTGAGGAGCTGTCCCATCTTTAATAAGCGTTTTGTAAATCACATTTAGACCTCACAGAGATTTGAGAAGCAATCATTAAAATGTTATACTGCTGTTGTATCGCTGTGATCATTTTAACCACTGACTCTTCACATCCTCATTCTTTGGAAGTGTTTACAAAGAGAATTTGCTTTTGCAGAGAAGAAAACATGTCTTCTCAACATGTACACAACACAAACCAGCTACAGTGTTTGAGGGAGGGTCAAAGTAGATGTTGTTCCCGTGCAGCCAATGAAGACCATAGGTGGGGATTATTCCAATTTTTACATTGTTAAGTTACGGAAGTAAGAATGGAAATACTGATGACTCATTTCGGCAGACCACACTATGCTGCTTCTACACTTGATTGAGCAGCACAACACATTTCTGCTATGAATCAAAAGGTATCTTAATCAGCACATTTGAATGATTTGGTCCCAGCATGCAAAAAGGTGTGGTCTCCAACATATACAAAACTATTTTTCAAAAAAAAAAAGATTTCTGATTTCTCACCCCTGTCTATGATACAGCAGAATTACAGTAGGTATCAGATTTCTTCCAAGGGGGAACCAAAACTCCATTACTAATGAACTGGAAAACTCCTTCCCCACCCAGTTATTTTCATTGGATGCATGACCTGTTGCAGTTTATTCAAATAAGAAAGTTTATACAAATTAGATTTACAGTGCTTGGCAGAACAGAACAATTTCACATGATTTGGCAACCTTTCCTTTTGTACTTTAAAAAATAATTTTTTGTTATAAGTAACCCTATATGTAACCCTTCCTCTGCTTTTGACCCTTGCAGAGAGTACATTAAAAAAAAGGGAAAGAAACTGTACTTGGTTTTCCCGCCAGCTGGCAGTAATTCTTTATAAAGGTGAATCTTTTTGTTTCTTTTTCTTAATAATGTTTAAATTTTTGCTGTGTTGTCTATATTTTATTCTATATTTTATATATTTATATATTTTATACTATATCTTATATACACTGTATGTATATATGAGGTAAGTATATATTTTTTATTTAATATTATTTTACTTGTATTGTAATATACTAGTACTGTATGTTTTGAAGCTAGCATTTATAATAATTTTCTTTTTTTTTTTTTTCTCAGAGAGTAAGGAATGCTTTTGTTTAATCTCATCTTGATTTCTTGGTCAATATGTCGAAAAACAAATGCTGTATTGTCTTTCTTTTAGTAACTCTGATTGAAAAGCATCAATTAAAAGAGTTAAACTAAAAATGGTGTATATGCTACTGTACGGTAGGCAATATGCCTACACTGTGGACGTTAAAGGCTTGACAGTACATGTACTTCACCCAAATGAATTTCCCTGCCAGAGGCCACAAATGACCTTTCCATTTAAACTGTCATTTAAATTCATTCTTAAGAGGAATCAGAGCTTATTTACTAAGGATTTATAGGTGACAAGGATGTATAATAATGACCTAAAATAAGGCAAAACAAACACTTACAACCTTACGAAACAGCTTTTGGTGTAATGCTTTCAAGGTTCTTCAAAACAAAAATCAGGCCAAAAAGATTTTTGTGTCAAATAACATGTGGAAAGCATATTTACATTCTTGTACATTCTCCATATACTGGAAATTCAATCTTTTACATTTTTAGATATTCTATAACAAAATAATAATTGCAAAATATGTTTGTTTTTCTGTCTGCCCAGAAGAACTCTTTTATTTCAATTAGGGAAAATGACCTATGAAGAAAATATTTAAAAATAAATAAATAAATAAATAAAATAACCTCTTTAAGTCACAGTTAATGCGCTAAATCTTTTCTGCTCCTTAACAGAGTTTGTTCTCATCAAATAGGTCAGCTTAGTAGCATTGTGCTTGAGGCAAAACTTCAACAGGGAACGTAGTTAAAAGAGAAATTGAATCAGAATTACCACTATTTTATGTAATACACACTGTAAAAAAAAAATGGCTTTTTGATTGTACTCAATTTTTCAAGCCAAGTGGTTATATAAAATTACCTTCAACATATATTTTTAGTTTAACATAATGTTTTTTAGTTAGTTCAAATTTAAAAGGTTTAAATTCATGTCCAGCTTTTGGGCATAAAAGCTAAAGGTGTGTTAAATGAGGATAGAAATGTTAAATTGCTTTTTTGTAGCCAAGACTATAGTCAAAGTATATGTGCCTTTACAAAAAATGACTTTCAAGAATAAACCTACCTTAAGAAATATTCACTGGATTAAGACGTGCATCAACTTCCCCTTGTCTCTCATATTTCACTTTGTGAAAAAAAAAAATAATAAATAAAAAATAAATAAAAGTTATTTATTTCTCACATTTCTGGTATAGGGTAAAATTGGGTAAATTGTAAAAATTCATACATTTAAAAAGAACATTTGAATTAGAATTTTATATTTGAAAAATATATTTTTCAAATTATATTTGAAAAAACAAACAAATTATTACAGATATATTTTACATATTCCGCAACAAATCTGCTCTTTTACTTTCGCTATATGTTTTAATTCACAGAAAAAAAATTAACAAATGAGTTTAATGTTTAGCCCATTCAAGTGATTTCAGAAAGCTTCAAACAGACTTTGAGGGGAGGGGGCGTGGCTCTAGCCCTGCAGCAGCAGCAAGCACGTGGACTTCTTTACAAGCTCGCGATTACTCGCCACTGTCTGTGTTCTGTTCTCGTGTGCGATTAGCACTAAGCCCATTCATAGTTCCTCAAAACATGTTACTTGCCTCCAATGGAATGTTATAAAGTTCATTTATAGTTTAGATAGACAGAGAATAGAAGTAGGGAGCGGAAAGGAAAGATCAGGTTACACGCCATCAGCTGCGGTCCCTGACACTACGCACGTGAGCTACAGTTTGTTTACATGATCTGTTGCATGTGACGGTCTAAGGGACACCCAGAGTGCAAGGTTGCTGTTTTTTGTTTGTTTTCTTTTACACTGGATAATGCCAGCATCTCCTTTTTCATGTTGAATCAGGTTTTGTTGGTAATTTATAATAAAATAAACCAAATTCTCAACCAAAACACATATATTTCTGCTACTCAACCAGTCCCTAAGGAAAAGATGGCAAATGCATGTGTTGGATGAAGCCATTAAGTGGATCCATCCAAATGCATTTTAAAATTCTAAATGTCCTGCAGTCATTGGAGCAACTCGGGGTATTACCAGCAATTAGATTAACATGCTGTCAAACACTATTATCTGTTCTCACCCATTACTCTGTTCTGTTAGTGTCAAGACTTGTAAAATGATCCTGCTGTAATGGCTCTATAAATGCACCATGTAAAAGCATCACAACTGAAGCATATATTCACATGTACTATTAAAAGAAAACTGCCATGAGAAAAGTCCCTGGGAATTTCAAGCAACTACAGTTTCAAATTTTATACTCTGGCTGTACAACAGGTAATCATAAATGTGAACCATGTACAGGTATAACTCCAATTAAATTAATTACAGTCAACTTAGATGCATAATTAACTAATTTTGCAATATCGACACTGTTATTAAACTGAATTGGGTCAACGTTGAACTAACTTGAGCTGAATAATGACATTTTTTGTAGAGCTGATTTACAGCAGAAATTGATGGTCTCATATTTAATGAAGTTTGCATCAATGACCATTATTTTCCTGTATATTACGTGAAGGTGCTTTGAAACAATCTGTATTGTTTAAAGAACTATATAAATAAATGTGACTTAATCAATAATTAATTGTTGGTATTGGCACAAACAGACACTATAAGCATTGCATTCTGGTCATATTATTGTAGTACTTGCTGTTGTTTTCAGTGTATTCAATAGATAAGTATATCAGTCTTGATGAATAAATACAAATAATAATGAATGTTATTTGTTGTCTTCTTGGCTTTCTTTGTAATTGTTTTCAGTGCTCATTCATTCAGAAAATATTTACTCTTTAACTTTGATGTTAAAGATGCTAATGCTGAGTTGCATGTCAGCTGAATATGAGAATACTGAAACTAAAGTAGTTCCCCGGAGGGCAGTATAATAAGCCATGTCTGGAAATAATGTGTGTTTGCATAATGGATAGATGTGTGTGCTTGTTTGCCACCATGACTACTAATGGGTCCTTCATAAACAGAGCAATGTTCTAGTTGAGTAATGGTCACTCTTTTGATTGCCGTGGTGTTTGTGATCATGTGGTTGCACAAATGTGCATGTATACTCTGGACACATTTGATGTTCAGGACGGCAGATATTAATTACACTGAACAAAATTATAAACACAACACTTTTGTTTTTGTCCCCATTTTTCATGAGCTGAACTCAAAGATCTAAGACTTTTTCTATGTACACAAAAGGCCTATTTCTCTCAAATATTGCCAAAAACCAGTCAGTATCTGGTGTGACCACCATTTGCATCACGCAGTGCAACACATCTCCTTCGCATAGAGTTGATCAGGTTGTTGATTGTGGCTATGGAATGTTGGTCTACTCCTCTTCAATGGCTGTGCAAAGGTGCTGGGTATTGGCAGGAACTGGAACACGCTGTCGTATACGCCGATCCAGAGCATCCCAAACATGCTCAATGGGTGACATGTCCGGTGAGTATGCTGGCCATGCAAGAGCTGGGATGTTTTCAGCTTCCAGGAATTGTGTACAGATCCTTGCAACATGGAGCTGTGCATTATCATGCTGCAACATGAGGTGATGGTCGTGGATGAATGGCACAACAATAGGCCTTAGGATCTCGTCACGGTATCTCTGTGCATTCAAAATGCCATCAATAAAATGCACCTGTGTTCGTTGTCCATAACATACGCCTGCCCATACCATAACCCCACCGCCACCATGGGCCACTCGATCCACAACGTTGACATCAGCAAACCGCTCACCCACATGACGCCATACACGCTGTCTGCCATCTGCCCTGTACAGTGAAAACCGGAATTCATCCGTGAAGAGAACACCTCTCCAAAGCGCCAGACGCCATCGAATGTGAGCATTTACCCACTCAAGTCGTTTATGACAATGAACTGCAGTCAGGTCGAGACCCCGATGAGGACGACGAGCATGCAGATGAGCTTCCCTGAGACGGTTTCTGACAGTTTGTGCAGAAATTCTTTGGTTATGCAAACCGATTGTTGCAGCAGCTGTCCGGGTGGCTGGTCTCAGACGATCTTGGAGGTGAAGATGCTGGATGTGGAGGTCCTGGGCTGGTGTGGTTACACATGGTCTACAGTTGTGAGGCCGGTTGGATGTACTGCCAAATTCTCTGAAACGCCTTTGGAGACGGCTTATGGTAGAGAAATGAACATTCAATTCACGGGCAACAGCTCTGGTGGACATTTTAGAGTGGCCTTTTTATTGTGGCCAGCCTAAGGCACACCTGTGCAATAATCATGCTGTGTAATCAGCATCTTGATATGCCACACCTGTGAGGTGGATGGATTATCTCGGCAAAGGAGAAGTGCTCACTAACACAGATTTAGACAGATTTGTGAACAATATTTGAGAGAAATAGGCCTTTTGTGTACATAGAAAAAGTCTTAGATCTTTGAGTTCAGCTCATGAAAAATGGGGGCAAAAACAAAAGTGTTGCATTTATAATTTTGTTCAGTGTATAAAACAATTTGTTTAGTTTGTTGTTTGTAATGAAGATGAACAGCTTTTATTAGGTGAGTAAAACAGGACCAATACTGTGCATGTGAGAATATCTAAGTAATATCTTGTTGTAGACTAAACACAAGCAGAATGTGAAGATACATGTATATTCATATCCTTCATCCTCCTCTTTATTATCCATATCCTCACTAACACATTCGCTATTCTAAATATCAAATGATTTTACCTAATTTTCTGTACCCCATGATTTCATTCAGACACTGGGACTTTCAGTGGCCTCACCCTTGTTTTTTTTTTAGCTGTAGTAGTTCAACCCTGCTCTCTTTTCCATCCCACCACATCATTATTCAGGCAGAGTACAGGCTATTCCATGCACCACTGGCTTATTGTCCTGGAAAGACAGGTGATAGCCTGTCTGACATCTGGGGAATCCCAGTAATTTCCCATTTACTGCCAGTACTGTCCCAGAGAAAAATATGTTCTTTGAAAACAAGTCCTGGTGTTATCTTACACAAATTTACTTTATTATCGTGTTCTAAGACTTTTTTCTTTTCTTTTCTTTCAGACTAAAATTATATTTAACATGGTACATGAGAAAGTGATGTGGTAACTCTGTCCCATTCAGCATTTTCAGATGTTGAGGTCTATGAACAAATTTAAACTGACAAAACAATTTTTTCTGAACTCTTCTTGACAGGTGACTGCATGATTGAGTTGACCAATGAAAACGGCTGCAGGGCAGGGTTTGTGTTTAACTGGTTTGCAAGAAGAAAACAAATCATGCAGTCTGCGACTCTGCTGATCAAAGTGTCCACACAACGTTTTCTTAGCAACACTGCAAATTTAAATGACTTAGATTTTCATATTCATTTTGTCTCTATGTGGGAGGTCTTTTGCAAATATTCCAGAAACAGGCCCTGGGAGAGAGGCAGGGGAAATTGCAGTTCCGGCACAGTGTGTTCTCTACACACTGACATGGATTATTGCATAACACAGTGCCCTTGCCTCTTTCCTCTAGTCACAGTGATCTAACAGAGGTCCTGCTGCCCTTGTGCTTCATTGTGTGAGTGCAAATCTTTTTTCTTTTTTTTTTTTTTAAGGTGTTTGGTCAACCCCTGTGCATGAATCAGGACACATTGATTTTCTGAAATGATCTAATTAGATCAATGTCTTAAGTATTTACAGTAGTATGTGTGCATCATAAGAAAAATGTATTATGTGCATGAGTGTTTTCATAGCCTGTGTCTTAATAGTCAACATTGCATAAAATGCATAGTTGAAGATGGAAATTATATTATTTATTTTGCTTTAATCACGAAATCATGATTAAGTGAACATGGGATGAATTTGTTACTGCTTTGATTTGAGCAGATGTTTTTACAGATGCTTTGACATAAAACTACATAACTTGCCAATTAAAAAAAAAAAAAACTCCAGATGTTTCTTGTTTTCCTTTATCTTTTTTTTTTTTTTTTTTTAGAAAACCTGGGAATACCTTTTTAACTGGTAATCATTTCATTTTTTTCCCCCCTCAATATTCCCAATATCATTTTGCATTTGCAAAATCTCAAAAACAAAAGCCAAATTTTTTAATAGCACAATTTACCATGAAGTTCAATGGTGGGAAATCAAACAGCACAAACATTGCTGTATTAGTATGTTTTGTGTTGTTGGTTGGTTTGACTAAAATTGTTTGTTTGATGAAATCCCACACTAAGCTATATGTGACCCTGGACCACAAAACCAGTCATAAGGGTCACTTTTTTTTAAATAAATAAGCTTTCCATTGATGTATGGTTTGTTGGGATAGGACAATATTTGATCAAGATAACATCTGGAATCTGAGGGAGCAAAAAAATCAAAATATTGAGAAAATCGCCTTTAAAGTTGTCTAAATGAAGTCCTTAGCAATGCATATCCACTCACAAAAATAATTTTTTGATATATATACGGTAGGAAGTTTACAAAATATGTTAATGGAACATGATTTTTTTTTCTTAATATCCTAATGATTTTTGCATAAAAGAAAAATTGATCATTTTAACCCATACAATTTATTGCTGGCCATTGCTACAAATATACCCATGGCGACTTATGACTGGTTTTGTGATCCAGAGTCACATATAGCTAACTTTTAACTCTTTATTTCCAACCCTATTGAGTCCATCCTGTTAATGTTTCTGCCATAAATAATCTAAGATTAATAAAGTGCTGGAGCATAATCCTGAAAGCCAAGTATTCACTTTCCAGAATTACTTTCATAAATCACAGCACCTGAATAACTGTATAATTAGTTTAAAGAGCTCAAAAAGTACTCTAAGGAATGATCCAGATACTGCATAATGTAAAGTGAAAAGAAGAAGGATGTCTTACTCTATTAGCTTCCTGCAGACATAGGTAGGAAAGGAGGCATGTGGAGCTGGCACAGACTGAAATTTTGTGATTCATTAGCATCCTGTTCTATCAATGAGAGCCTGGGAATCATGACATGAACAGGAAAACACTTGCCTCTGTCCTGCTCATTCAGCAGGAAGTAATATGTCGACTTGTTTATGAATGAACTGTGTGTTCCTTCCTCTATTGCCCTCAAGCTTAGGGACACAGTGTCAGTAAAGAGGTGGGAATTATTGCAAAATATTGTATGTTTATATAATACGTTTGCATCATTAAATGTTCTATTAGTTTATTATTAGAATTTCACATTTTGTAGAAAGGATATAAGAAACAAAAAATAAAACTGTTATTTTATTTTCCTTAAATAACAATATTTATTTGTATTATTGCATGTGACTATCTTTTGCAACACAAACAAAAGCAATATTCATCTAGGATATTTTAAATGATTTCTCAACAGCATAACAATGAACAGTATGTGACATTTGTACAATGGAAGACACAGCTTGTTCAATTAAACCTGGCAAATATTGAAAATATATTTACCCTTTGATACATACAAACAATAGATATTTATTTTTATACTTAGACTCAAGATCTTCAAGAACACTGTTGAATATATATATATATATTTTTTTTTTCATAAAGCAAAATAAAACAAGCTTTAAAAGTTGGCAGAAAGAAATGTACAAACAGCATAAATTCAATATCTCTGTAAAATCTTTTAACAAATATATTAACATAATATTTTTTACATTTGGTTCCACTTTGTAAACTAATCTGATTTGTAAGTATTGCATATACAAAGGGTGAATGAATGCTACCCAAGAAGCAAGACCTTCCTAAGAATCAAGTAGAATGAGTACCATTACCTCAAGAAATTACACAATAAAGTGGCATTGTGTCATGTGTCACTCTTTTTTAGGACTTTAAACATAAAATTTAAAAAAAGCATCAACACGTCTACATCAGTGCTATACATGTGTTTTTAGATAAGGGATTTATTAAGTTTTGAACAAATCACGTTTCACCAATGCAATGCGTAGTATCTTGCATTTTGTTATTTGCTTAGCAGTTTATTTGCTTAGTATTTTTATATAAGACACTATTGCGTAGTAGGAGGAGAACTATTTTAAATGTCATGAAAATGTTAAGCAAATCACATTTTTGCTTTTAGTTCACAACATTCAGGGAAAAGCAGACAATGGCTAAAATTACTCCTGTTGTGATCATTTTTTCTGCCCCACTAATCTGTTCACTCATACTGTATAAGTGGGTTTTGTGTTCTACATTCAGACACGTCATGTGTTACAATCTAGTTGAATGAGACATCACTGCGATATTATCAACAGAGAGCCAATGTGAGCGGATTAAGATAGTCACCAACTATTAAACTGTTGTCAAGTAGTGATGCACAGAAAGGAACAGAAATTCTTGTCCAAATTCTGGACCCACACATCTAAAAAACTGAGTTCTCATTTTAAATTAGCCTTCAATTAAAAAAACTATCAATTCTATTAATGATATTTATTAAGTGATTACTCTAACTTCCATTTTACTCTTTCTGCTTTAGCCAATGGTGGTGTCTTATGGCATTTTCTGTGGTCAAAATTTCTGTGCATCAATACCATCTAGTGCAGTGCATGTCTTTATCTATGCTATTTCTACGCAAATGGGAAATAGTCATTGTTATATCATATATTATATTACTGTTTAATGCAATTCTTGAGGCAGAGGAACAGGGAATGGCCATGATTTACGCAACAAGGTGAGAAAGTGACAATGAATCTGAGGAAACAGGAGCAAAAGGTTGACCATATTTGGTCATAAATATAATATGTTCTTGAGTAGTTATTAAATATTATGTGCAATAACCACCTCTGATTAAGTGGTAAGACACTCTGCATATCAAAACTCTTATATAGTAACTTACTATGTAATTGTTTAATAAACTAGATATTTAGAAAAATAGAGTGAATACAATAAATATCACATATTTTGATATTTTCTCATTGTTTAGGTCCAGATAAGTAGTCGCAATTTTGCCGACAGAGAGAGTAAGGCTTTGGATTGGTCATTTGAGAACATTCAATTTTGGAGGAAAAAATAAGAATTCTTTATCTCTTCTAAATTGCGTACATCAGTACAAGTCTTTTCCTGAGAAAGGACTTGTGGAAATCTTTTAGACATCATTTAAACTGAGTAAAATGCCACAATTGTAGCTATTCATAGGATAGGGCAATAAGTACCTTACAGTTGTCTATGTCAGATAAATGAAGATTACAGATTTCAGGGTAAACTATATTCCAATCAATGTTCTGAATTCAAACAAACCCAAAACAAAGTGTTCACATCAACAACAATAATAAAAGTTCAAACATACAAGTGGCATGTACGTTTCGTGACTCTTGTTACCAACAGAGCAGCAGCTTTGCAGATCCCCCAAAAATGGTGCAGATGGTAGAAACAGGAGTAGCAGGTTAAAGTGGCCTCACTAGAATAATCACAACCCAGCCGCCTGAGATCAGCATTAGGATGAGGTGCAAAGGTCACAGTTCATTTACAGCAGCATAGTCCAGACCAGACCAGTCAAGTCTAGTTACTGGTTGAGTTTCCACTTTCCCTCAGTACCAGGACTCTGCTTCTTGCTCAATCTGAAAGTAAGAGAGAGAAAAAAAGAAGATATCTTTAAAGCTCTATTTGAACAAAAAATATAACCACAAGCAACACAGAGAATGAAAAAGTGTGTTGAGGAAAAACTGTAAATGCACTATAAGTAGAACCCTTGAAGTCAAACCATAAAGCACCTTAAACGTTTATAAATCCATTTTTATGAATTGAACCCATTAAAAAAACTGGGTTAGAGCAGTTACAGCCAAAACACAATTAATGGCCCAACTCACAACAAATATCTTTTTCTTTCTTCGCTCAGTACAAAATACCTTCTGACACTTGTGTTTTCTAAAATAAAACAACATGCATACACAGAAAAGAAAGACTTCTCATATCTTATTTGGACGTCATATCATGACATATTAAATGCACCTCCCTTTTTATGACAGTTTTTTAACAACAGTTCCTGACTAGCATGAGGGATTAACCCATGATGCACAGTCATATTTAAACCTCTCTCAGATAAGCGAGGGAAAGTGTACCATGTCAGGAGGGATGGCGCTAGCAGCAGTCTTAATCATCTACTGTCCACAGATGGGCTAATCCTGATATAATTCCCTGATAATCTCATTGGAATTATAGTCACAGACCAAAGAAATGGGGGAAATCTCAGGGTCTTTCTTTGCTGGGTCTGGGGTGATCCTGAAGAGTATGAATTACATAACAAACAAAGGGTAAAATGATGGCAAAGCACTTCAGACTCTTATTTTACATGAAAGGAGATGAAGAATGGGAGATAAGATGCAGCCAGTGATAATGGCGGGAGCAAAAATTATGATTCTTGCAGCAAAATAGAACATTAGTCAATAATCCTTCAATAATAAAGTGGACTTCTCAAGTGGACTGTACTCTTCAGGAATGTTTAATATATTTGCTTTAAGACAATGTGGAGTGAGTTCATATAGTCAAGGATAGAGAGGTGGAATCTGTTAGATAAAAAGACTAAAATACTAAATTTCCAGATTTCCTGACTTGTTGATGAAATAAAGTCACTTGTAAATGAAAATAACTGTGAGGTCATGATGCAACTTTGTCAGTGCAGCAGGGTTGTGCACCATTCAACATTGAAATGAGAATGCTTTTTTTATTCCTGTTCAGTTCCTGAATTTGAATTTAATTTGAATTAAAATTGTAGCAGTGTAACAGTATAAATAACTGCATTTTAAAGTTGAATGTAAGGCATTGACCAAGCATTGTCTGCAGGTATACTTATGTGATTGCCTGGAAGAACAATAGTTAAAGGATTAGTTCACTTTCAAATGAAAATTAGCCCAAGCTTTACCCACCCTCAAGCCATTAGGTGTATATGACTTTCTCATTTCTGATGAACACAATCTGAGATATTTTAATAAACATCCTGACGCATCCGAGCTTTATAATGGCAGTGAACAGGGTATGAGCTGAAGAAATTGCATTCATCCACATCCATCCATCCATCATAAATGTATACTCCACATGGCTCCAGGGGGTTAATAAAGGCCTTCTGAAGAGAAGCTATGCGTTTGTGTAAAAAAAAAAAACATCCATATTTAACAAGTTATGAAGTAAAATATCTAGCTTCCACTAGACCGCCTTCCGTATACAACGTACAAAGAAAGTGTAAAACTCTTGCAGTTCAAAAAACTTACGCTACGTCCTACGCCTTCCCTATTTAACTTACGGAAAAAGTTTAACTAACGCGACGCCAGTTCATACTTTCTTCGTAACTTGAATACGGAAGGCGGTCTGGCAGAAGCTAGATATTTTATTTCATAACTTGCTAAATATGAATATTTTTCTTAAACAAACGCATTGCTTTGCTTCAGAAGGCCTTTATTAACCCCCCGGAGCTGTGTGGAGTACATGTTTAAGATGGATGGATGTGGATGGATGCACTTTCTTCAACTCATACTCGTGAACCCTGTTCACTGCCAGTATAAAGCTTGGATGCGTCAGGATATTTATTAAAATATCTCTGATTGTGTTCATCAGAAAGAAGAAAGTCATATACACCTATGATGGCTTGAGGGTGAGTGAAGCTTGGGTCATTTTCATTTGAAAGTGAACTAATTCTTTAAAGCTTTAAACGTTGGTTCATTTAATCCTGAGTAATTTACACATATTCCAATATATTTCAGGGCTAATGTGTAGCAAGGATGCCATTAAAGACCAAAAGGCTCAGGCTTGCATGCAAGTAGATGAATTGGATGGTGACCCTCCCTTTTAATTCAGATGATGAGATTTAGGGTTTGCGTGATAACGGTACCAACAACCATGTCTGCAGCCTATAATGCAGTGTGTAATGCTGAAAGCTCTAGGCAGCAGTGAGTGATGCTTGGAACAGGGAAATAGTCACGCAATGATGATTTAATACACGCATGACATAGCATCTCTGCTAGCTTGCGCATCACTGAATAGAGATGTCACAGCACCTCCAACTGTGGAACAAGAGAGCAACTGAGTCCTTTAAGAAAGTGTCTAAGCTGTGGGTTTAATAAGGGTTAAAAAACTTTCCACTGCAATGGGTTAAAATCTAGGCCTATAATCGTCAGAGAACCAAAAACTAATGAGGCTGTGCAAAACCATCCCGGAAATGCTGTGACGTCTGCATGAGGACATGGTTGTTGTGAACCTGCATGAATGACTGTCTATGTCTGAGTCAATGCTCCTTTCATCCGCCTCAAAACAAGCCGCTGAACAATGTCTAATCCCCCACTCTCCCCTAAGAGTAATCTCCTCTCGCTCCTGGCTAAATGTGGGTAACATTGACAGTGTTGACATGGCTATCTCAGGCGGGAACATCCCGGCCTAGTTTAGCCAGCTCTGCAGAGGTGGAGAATCTGAGAGAACTGCTTGGGTTAACAATTTTTGTTGCTTAAATCTCAGCGTGGTTAAAGTTAGAGCTCAGATTAGAGTTGCAAAGTCTTGGGAGCTGATATTAAGCACCCCCTAATAAAAAAAAACAAAACAAAACAAAGAAATGTCTGGCCAAATATTCAGTTTCGACTCACACAACTAGTCAATATATTTAAAAAAAAAACTCTCTTCACTAGCAGACAACATTTAAAGAAATAAAGAAATAAATCATAATGTAAGTGAACAGAAAGAGTAGGCATTCTAGCCTTCTTCTGTTAGTCTATTGTTATACATGTTTTATCATTTTTGATAAATTAGAAATAAATACTTTCTATGGTAACTGACTGGTGTTTACGTTGTGGTATTAAGCTGTAAAGTTGTAAATAACTGTTTCTTCAAGTGGCTAAATGTGGGACAAGAAAGTAACAACAACATACTGTGAAATTATTCTATAAATTGGCACCAGGAATATGAAGGAGAGAGAGACACAGAGAGTCTAGTTTCGAAAGAGTAGTAGAATAGTAACTAAATTCTCTGAAATGCACACTCACTGTCCTTGTGCTGAAGTTACACAAAAACTTTTGTGCAAGTGTGATCTTTTCTGCTGTTCATACACATTCAGTCAGCCTGAAATATAAACTGTACCATTTCACACCTTAAAATTACTGATGCAATGAAATTTCAGCAACCAAAAATATTCAGCCGAAACAACCAAAAAAACAAAACAAAACAAAACAAAACAGTGATGTTTAATTAGCTCTTCTCGGATGACACACTTTGAATGTGGCAGTGTTTTGTGTACACAATGTGGATAAGCTACAACAGGTAAACATGTCAGCAGGGTGGACTCACTTCCCTGTGACCAAAAATGATGCTAGAGTAGCAATATCTAAAATTTGTTTGGCTGAAATATCGAGAGGCAGCTTGTTGCTGAAGAACTTCACTACGACTAGTATAATTTACCTGAGAACAACACACCCAGAATAGCATAAAGTGCTATTTTGGTTTCAGTGTTTCTGTAAAAAAATCATTTTGGTGCATCAGTACTTAAAATGTGCAGGTTTGTCTGAATTTAAAAACAAAACACTTTCACATTTTCTTTTCTTTCTGCAAACTGCTGCTGATCTTTATCTCTCTATCACTGTTTCTCTAGCTCTCCATTCCCCCACCCCCGCCTCGCTCTGGCTGAAGGGACAAGCACTAGCCACTGTCCTGGGGCAGAAGCAGATGGCCTGCTGTCATTAGTGTATTGTCTGTGCTGCTGCCATGCCTGATAACAGACCTGCAGTGAGTGGAGCGGCAGGTGCATGCGCACACACACACACACACAGCCCCACACCCTTCTCTGCTCAGCCATCTGCCACACACGCAAATGCACACAAACTCCTCAAGGAGTATGATTCCAGAGAGAAGGAGAGAGTGAGTGGGCAAAAGAGAGAGAAAAAAAAAAGTTTTGGTAACACTTTACTTACTTTGTGTATAATGTATATAAGGTATTCATAATGTACATAATAATGCATTATATCTTTTCATAAATAATTGTAACCAACGCATAATATTTGCAGATTCCTGAAACTGGTTGTTTGTCATTATGCTTTCTAAAGGTGTGAATAAAAATGAATAGATAAGTATTATTATGATATTATAACTGTTACAATAATTCATGAGACCATACAATGCATTATAAGGTGCATTACAAGGCATAATTAATGCATTAAAAATGCTTTTATAATGCATTATACAGTCTATAAAGGCTTAAAGTAAAGTGATATCAAAGTTTCTTATGAAATAAATGTCTGAAAACAGCTTCTTGAGGACTTGGTCAAAATAAGTCTCATTTAGCAAAATTTATTTTGTATAGCATGGTGTTAACTGAGGGGTCCAAAGTCACCCACCTCATCTTAAACCACAAGAGCAGTAAGACCATTCTACATATAATCATCAATGTTAACACATAATTACAAAACAATCCACTTTTGGCAAGAATCTCTGAGAGGACTGTAAAGAACTGAAAGGAATCCCTATTGACAGATGAATTTGTGAATTCTTGAACAATGTTTAATTTTCTTCTGATGTTTATTTTCAAAGGTGTGTTATCTTAAAAATGTCAACATCTCATTAACTGGTAGTATCATACTAAAAGGTCAACTGTATGACATTTCATAGGATGTCTGTGTGTGTGAATAAACAAGCATGTGCATGTTCTTTTCCTGTTATTCTTTTGTGGAAATACTCTTTCCATTTATTGCCATTCACATTTAGTAATTCTGTACAGTAATGTGCATGCAAGGGCAACATAATAAACCCATTAGAGGAGGTAGACAACCACCTACGGTGCAATCTCTTGAGTTGGGGGTACCTATTAACCAAGCCAATTTCACTGCGAGCCCTAGTAAAATTTCCTGTGCTCAAGTAGATTTTTACTGATAAATCCAACAGAGAATCAAAACACTATCAGAACACAAATGTGAAACCATGCTATATCACAGCAGGCTGCTTTTTTGAAAGGTAATTTTGTGAAATGAGGCACCTGTTCTCTTTCTATATGTTGTTTCTCTTTCACTACTAAATATGATACCAATTTTTAATTAATACCCTATGTTTTCACCGGAGCTGTTTGAATTTTTTTTCCACATAAAAAACTCATAACTGCTTCAGAGTTAGTGGACAAACAGAAATGAAAGAATCATTATGTTTGTCAGTATCTGCCATTCTTTGATTCAAAACAAATCAAAACTGTTTCTTGTCAACACACTGTATGCTATTATGTGGCCTGGCAGTGAGTAGAGAGAGAACAATACTAAAGCTGAAGGTGAAATGAAAAAAAATTGAGTATTCGCCTCTCCCAGCAACCTTTACCCAGTCAGGCATTCCAAGCGTGAAACATCATCGTTACCTGACAACGACCTATGAACAACCACCTGGCTTGTTTTTCCTCCTGATTGAAGCACATGGCTTAAGCCTCCATCAGGCCCTCCCTCTTCTGCTCAGCCAACCCGTGGACATGGCTGCACATGTTCATTTCAGAGACAAAATGCAAACAAGCTCTTACCCCACCTCCTCCTGCCCACTGTTTTCTCAAGGCTCAAAACTCAACAAGAAAGAGTTAAACTCACTGTGCTGTCCACTATCCCTCCTCTGCCTGATGTTTACACTGCAGGCTGCCTGCAATGAAAACTACCAGCCATGAACAGCCTTTTAACCAGTGGGGATAATTTTGGCCCACAACACGGCCTCCAATTGAGGCGTTATGGAAATATGGGAGAACCAGATGATGTGCAGTACGTGTCTCAGAACATGGTATGTTCAATCTTCTGTATGCTGCAAAAACAGTGCACAGGAATAAGCCACAGGCACAGCACTTTATTAAGAGCGGCATATTTTTCCGGCTTGTGACAGGCATTTGATCTCACACACGCCTACATATGATTCAAGTAGGCAAATTAACGCATGCACTTTTGCAGGAAATAGGGCCTATGTCATGTGTGAGGAGTATCTGACATGGGAATAATTCTTAACCTTATATAAGTGTCCCTGTTAATGGGAAATGTAATGAGGTTTCATGAGGTTTGATTGAAGTAAACAGGGCATAACAGAATTAAGAATACAGTGTGAATGATAACAGATCTGACTTAGAGCACTCAAAGTAAACGGAGATAAGTTTATTGGAAAGGACCGACCAGGCTAGTCTTATTGAACGAAAATACTGCTGCGCATGTGAGCCAAATGAGCCTCAAAACAACATTTTTCTCTCCTCAGTGCATCATGCTCCATCCCCTGATAACAGCTCTATTTAATAGCCCCGTTATACACAAGCCTACAAACCTTATTTCAATGTTTAACCTCTAACGCACTTCAGTCTGTAAAAAGCCAGCTTAGATCTAGTTTGGGGTAAATAAACAAGCGTGCGCTCACCGCTCTATACTGCAGCGTCATAGTGCCTGCGCAGTTGGGTTGTTTACCGCGCGCGGGCACTCTGTCACGTCTCTCACGCTTCAAATTTCTCTGGAATTCCTCTGAATGAAAAACACCTTATCAACGCCATAAACGCCCCCATGTAATGTCACAAGTAGCCAGAAGTGCAAACCTCAATAAATATTTTGAGTTACATACTTATATCGTTCCGCCCAAGTGTTTTGTTTATTTACTTTATGTACCGTGTGAGTTTAATTTCGATACAGTTGTCCTAAATATCGTATAATGTGCACATTTACAGTTATAATAAACTCACAAAAACATTTTATGCTAATAGAAACAAGGCCTATGTATACGTGTGTATATATATATATATATATATGTGTGTGTGTGTGTATAGTTGCAAATTAAATATTGCAATATATATATAGAGAGAGAGAGAGAGAGAGAGAAATTTAATTTGCAACATGCTGCATCATCTTTTCATCTATTACCAGTTTATGCCAGTCTTCTTTTCAATCATAACAGCCCATCATGTCATCTGAACTCACCTTGTACAGTGGTTGCAGTCTCTTTGAATCCCAGACACACATATGGAGTTGCATGTAATCCATTTAGGCCAGCTTTACAGCAACCACCAGTCTTGAAGCCCACAAGGTTTTCACAATTGCCCATCTCTTGTTTCTCCATGAGGTTTAAGGCGATGTAGTTAAGTCCATTCTGATAACCAGCTGAAGTCTCTCTGCACATGGGAGACCCGTACTCCTCATCAGATCCTTCACTGCTTCGGACAGAGATGTTCTCTACTGAGGCAGAGCTGTGTCGCTTAACATTGTGTGCAAAGGAAGGAAAGACAGGTGCAACTGTGGTGGTGGATGAAAAAGTCTCAGAGCTATGCCGTCTCCGGCCCTGAGGGTCTGCTCGAATCACCTTCGCTCCTCCGTTTGGGTCTACAGAGGAGGCAGCCAACAAGAAAGCACCAATTCCTTTTGACACTCCCTGATCGCTCAGGTTCAGCCTTTGAACCCTGCTAGTGGAGCTGACTGAAGCACTCTTATCATTCTCAGACAGGAATGGAGGTGAGATGGGACCATTGTTGAAACTCATCTCAGTGTAATTGTCTTTACCTGTGCCAGATGGGCATGGTGAGTTTCTTCGTTCATTGTGGAAATAAGCCCCCTCATCAGCTGGGCATGGGCATTCAGCCAGCTCTGGCATTCTATCCAGGGGACTGCTGAGTACTTCTCTCAGTTTATGAGAGTGTGAATTCGGATTGAGGTTCATGTAGTCTGAGAGGGGGGATCCCTGTCTGAGGTTGGACAGCGAGCCCTGGCTTTCCACAGAAACCATAGAGGGAGAAGAGCACTGTGTAGCAGCAGCAAAGTCTATGTTGATGTACTCACCAGGGCTTTTAGGCTCACAAGGAAGAGGATGTTCAGTCATGCTGGGAAGCATCCTCAGAGTGTCTAAAGATAACCTATTGGGTCTGTTGACTCTTGCTCTCTGTGCCATGCCATCAGGGCGACGGAGAGGGGGCAGGGCAGAAACCCTGCTGGCCTCTTCTATTGGATTTTGGCTCTGGGGACTCATCAAAACATACTGGTCATCCTCTGCCCGTTTAGGTGCCTGTCTTAGAGATGGGGAGGATCGTTGTGTTGTTTCACATTGACCCAGGAAAAAATCTGGTGGTGTGGGCGAGACGTATGTGTCAGTCGGTGACATATTCATGTATTCTCCATTCACTGCTCTCCCATCAGAGCTCTCCAGTGAAAACTTGGATCCAGACCACATCTTCATGTACCCGCTATCCTCTAGAGATCCACTGCTGGGTGAGTTAGTAGTGCAGCCACTGCCTGTGGGCTGAGGATGTGACCTTGGGTTAATGATCTGCTTGGGTGCTGAAACACTCATGGGACTCATGGGCATGTAGTGCTCATTTTTGGCACAGTGAGGTGCCATGCCTGGTGTCATGGGCATGTAGCCATCATCAGCCACATTACTGTTAGAGCCAATGTCAATGTTCCCATAATCTTCTGGGTATGAGACCTTAGGAGATGCAGAATTTGTGCTCCGTCCAGAGTGGCTGTTTGCAGCCCTCATCAGCATGTATTCATCAAGTGATGCTGAGGATAGCTGGGAGTGTGCTACCTGTTGTCGCGGGGTTGTCAGAGAATACGTCCTCTTCCTGTATGTCTCCACCTCCAACATATCTCTGCTAGTTGGCCACATCTTGTTCTGGGAGTTGGATGGCCTGTCCATCACCATATAACCATGGAGCTCACTGGCTTCTCTTGAGGGTGGTGTGCTGGAAAGAGAAGAAGGTGTGTCACTCCTGTTTACTAGGTTGTACCTCACATCCCCTGGGCTAGAACTGTAATCGTCACACGAGAGGAAGCCAGTATCATTGGGTGACCCAGAAACAGAACCACTGCAGCTGGAGGGTCTGTGTACTGTGGATGAGATGGAACCATTCATACTAATTGAGGACAAACTTAGTGGGCTTACAGCAGATGGAGGCGAGTGGGACATTGTCGTTGACATGGACCTGCTGTGATGAAGCAGTGATGGTTCTGATGTCCGGCAGCCCACAGACACCGTGTTAGATCTGCTTATGTGGTTCCGGCCGACGGTCATCGGGCTTCCATTCTCAGATATTGATATGGACACTGGCCTGGTCATGGTACCTTCCCCTTCGCTCGCTGTCCGTATTCGACAGGAAGAAAACTTGGTGACGGGAGATGTGGCTGCTGTACTGTCCGTCCTTGACCTCCTCACCAACCCTGTCTGACTAGGGGGTAAATTGTTTAGGTTCCGCCGAGTGGGTACAGATATGGGATTTGATCCTGACGACTGGCTTTTGCTGCGTGGTCTGAACTCTGACAGCTCTTTCATCGCTTTCATAGCTTCTAAAATGGTCTCATGTATATTTTGTGCCACCACAGAATCGTCTGCTTGCATCCACAGCTCTCCAGGTCCAGTAGAGGCAGATCTTCCCACCTCAATGAAGAAAAAGCTATCAGAGTGCCCACATCTGCGTATATTCATCAACTGCAGAGTCACAGATGCCACCTCCGAGTTAAGTTTCACAAAGCTAATTGTCCGACTTGATAAGCACAGTCTGTAAACTCCAGTGATATTTCTGCTCTGCCCAAGTCCCTTTGCTTTAAGATTAACTTGCCATACCTCCTTATACGCAGCATTCACCGGTGTAATCATGCCGTAATTTCCCTCGTCGAAGCCCACCAGAGATGATGCCGAACTAGAAACGGAGCTGTCACACATTTTTCCCTTACTTAATAAATCAGTTAAATCTCCGTGCCAACTCTCCTGTTCTTGCTCATTCTCTGCAGCAACAGCAAAATACTCGTCCTTGGTATAGAGGGCTATCAAATATCTGTGTTTCGCGTCAGCGCGCTTGTTTATGCTCAAACAAGAGTCGAGAAAAATTACTCTTTTTGCAGCGGACTTGTTTTTCCATTTCTTTTCATTCTCATAGTACTCCAGCCGCGCAGGGAGTCCGTCACTCTGATCTTTCAAAACAAAATAGCGCCGATGTCCATGTTTTTGCTTCTTGAGGTATCCACATTTTTTAATGTTGTTTGAATGAATGTTGTTGTCATTTGATAACGAGGATCCCCCTTTAAGAGGCGGACTTGCCATACTTGCGTTTACAATTTATTTACTTAAGTTTTTAGAACTTGTTATCCATCCGTAGTGAAAGGAATTTAAACTTAAATATCCGAAAAATTGAGATTTCAGCGCTGTTTCACCAGGCGACGTCTATTTGTTCACAGCAAATAACTCCTCACTCAGAATGACTGAGCTTAAGAAAAAAACAACATGTGACGTTATACACAGCCCATCTTGGAACAGTGAAGAAAAAACAGTCATATAAGGCGGCGCGATCTTTAAGAGGCGTACCTGCCAAGCCAACGAATGAGTTGCTCATTGGATTCATTGGCCAGGCGAAAAGATTGACAGCCCTTTGACAAATCCGTGACGTAGTATAGGCAAATCCCCCTTCACACAAGCTGTTCTCCCCTCCTACTAAAACAAACAGCGCTTGTGTGGATGACACATCTACTGTACATACGCACTTTTCAGTGCTGCAGAGACTTTGCGTCTGGTTAACAGTAAAACGTGTTTTTATGTCGCAGATAAACTAGTTTCGAATATATAGGCCTTCCAATCGACATGTTTTAACCTGGAAATTAATCAAACCTACAGACTCCAAACACATTCGATAAACGAGTCTTTCTAAATATCATGGAGACAGAAACAGCTGAATATCCCTATTTCAAAATTATAATTTAGTCAGACCCAATGTTCATTTTAAAAGTGTACCAGGCTGTGAAAATACGTACTTGAGAGAGTGAAAAAATGCATATGTCATTTATTAAGTTCGAGGCATGGAGTCCATTTTAACTTGTAAACAAGCGTGAAGTCGTAGTGCGCGTGCTGCGTGTTACATAACGCATATGATGGTCTATTTTTACACACTCGGGTGTCCCTGTCCAGCAACAGTGCCTGCGAACTAGCGTGTGCGTTACACATTGAAAAATATGGAAACATAGAGGTTTGGACTAAAACATCTAGTTGTGGGGTTTTTTCATGAATGTAGAATATCTCGCATTTGTTGTGCCAGACATATGGATTTTCAGCGTGGAATAATTTAGCTTGAAACCAACAAATGGTGGTTTGTTAAATACACTCCTCTTTGGTTTTGATATTAGAGCCTTACTTTAGGGACACTCGAACTGTCTGGAATGGCAGAAATTAATCTGTTCCAGAAAAAAATTAACTGGGCAGCACGTAGAAGTAAAATTACGCCACCTCTTGGTCATTTGTAACAATACAAGAATATAAATATCATCCATTGAACTCCTTGCATCACGGTTTATAGTTCAAGTTTAAAATTGACCTTTGCATTTAGTTAGATTATGCAAGCATTGCTGTGAGACCAACAAGTTTGTAGCTGTAGCTACACATATGCCTACAAACCACTGACAAATGTTTGTGAGGTCTTAATATTTCTATTCTCAGTTGAGCATATAAATGCATGTACCAACTTCTTTAGTTTTGTTATATTAGTCTAACTGCATTTCATAAATAATCTAATGAGCATTTAAAACACCATGTGATATAAGTTAAGTAGGCTACCAAATCTTATCCAGTGGCAATAGCAGCTTACTTGAGTAGGAAATAGTAATGTAGCCGTATGGCTACAGGAAATGGTGTCACATCAAAGACCACTGAGATATGTTTATAAAAAAATCAACGTCTTGCTATATGTGTTGCATAACATTTTTCTGAATAGTTCTTCCTTGACAAGAATGAGCATTTTGTTCTTTGCAGCTAGCTTGATTGTTTTCCCTCTCAGCGTTGCAGCCCAAATCAGGTCATAAAATAAAAGCAGCACAACACTTCAGTCTGTGGATTTCGTTATTATTAATGAATGTGTGTGTAATCCAGGGATTTGACATCTAGATGCAACTGGAGACTATTTGCCAAACGTGGCATTGAATTTATAATACAATGATACAATGGTACAATAATACAATACAATGGTACAACTCATTGTACCAGTACCCGTTTATCCAGCAGAAGTTCACTGGCTACTGGATACGGCTCTGTAATTGGTTTCATAATCTGTCCCTTAAAGAAGATTATGGTATATAACAGCATGGCTGATCTACCTAGGAAAGATCTGTGGCATTTATACCCCAATTCTGAAAAGAGCAGCTGTCTATTGTTAATACTCTCTGTCACATGCGCATGCCAACAATCCTATGGATTAAATGAGCTTCAGATGAATGATTGCTGTCATGTTGCATTTTCCTCAGATTCTGTTGTGCTGTTGTTTGTTGATCTGATCTGATGTTTTTGCGTCACACAATAGCATGTGTTTTGAGGCATTAGGCGTCTCTAATCTTACACAACATTGAAATGAAGTAAATAAAGCCCATTGATCAAAGCTTATCCACAACAAATCTACTTAGACAAGACTGCAGGCCTCTATGTGATGGGGTGAGCTGATGGGGCCAAGAAAATGGAAACATTTAAAATATAGTGTAACAACATGTCTTTTGTATTTACATGGTCCTACTTTGTTGCATTACTTATACTGACATGTATTTTAAATAGATGCATGATCTAATATTGCACATAAATTCTATGAATACTGTTACTTTTACAAATTACAAATTAAATATATTAAAGAGGAACTTTTATTAACGTTCCATTTGTAACAATAACTTGTGGTGTTGTAAATCCAGCATTTATTTTAGGAATAATTTATCTTGTTTATATATGTTTATGTTTATATTTAGCCTGGATATCTGACTACTATTAAACAAGACCTCTTAAACAACATCACTTAAATAGCAGCAGCAGCCATACACAAAGAGAAAAAAAAAAACAAGAACAAAATAAATCTAAATATATTAAATTCAAATTATTAATGAATAAAGTCAAATTAATTGTTTTGTTTTGCTTCATCACTGTTTTTTTGTCAAAGAAATTAAATCATGATAATTCAGGTGTGAATAGAAAAACAAAAACATATTTTAACTGGGCATGGGGTGGTGGATTAGGTATAAGCTTTTAATAATTGTTTTGCTTGCTTTACTTAACCAATGTCAATGATCTGAATATTGAAGATCATGTTATTACTGTAGTGGATCCCTTTAAATTAATTGCATGTAATGTTGAGCATGTAATAACACATCAATAACTTTTGTTTTCTCTCTTATTTGTAAAGCAAATTTGAATTCTGCTTTTAAAAAATATACCCCCTAAAAACTTAAGCAGCAAGCCATCTATACACACACACATTAAAATTTCCTTACGGAATTATCCAAAGTACTGTCAACCCCACCGTATCCTCCTGCTCATTTATGTTGGGCAAAGGTGATTTCCTCTTCTTCGAATTTGTTTATGGTCCACTAATTACGCTAGTTATCCAATGGACCTACCAAAGGCAGATTAGGATGCTGGATGTGTTTCTAATCCAAGACTTGTTGTATTTGTCTACTTTGAGATAATAGCCTGGAGACTAAAAGTTTGTTCACTTTGACAGTACATCCTTGGAGTGTGGGTGTAGCAAGACGTACTTGTATATCCATTTATAAGACATTCATAAAGAGAAAATCCACAGTGTATGTTGGTTTAATTATCTCCATGCTGAGAATGAAACGGATAGTTCCATTCCTTGAAACACTGACCTGTGACCTCAATGCATCAGTATTACTGCATCTGTCAATGCTACATATGTGTTACTGTGACTGTGTACCTTAATATTTGTTAACAATAAATTTTTACATTTTTGTAGCATACATTTGTGTTTTTATATTATGAAGCCTTGCCAATTAAATAGTAATCATTTTATAAAAGGAATAAGGCCACAAAGCCATGGTTTGCAGTGATTTTAAAACAGGAGGTTCTGCTATGCATCATGCCTTACAACGATCACTTTAAACCACAGCTTTTGGGAGCTCATTGTGTTATTAAAAAATGCACTCAAACCAAATGGATATGCACATAACTTTTTTTTTTCTTTTTTTTTGTATTTGTTACTCTTTACAAAAAATAAGTGTGCTATTAGTATACTTCTTTTAAACAAAAAAAATATGTATACTTTCAGTCTACTTTTTATGTAACTTTCTAAAATATATTAAATGTTCCTCTCAGAAATAAATTCAAAATAACACTAATGTTAAGTATGTTAAGTAAGTTCACTTTAAAAACAAAATGTACAAGTAAAACTGCCATATACAACTACTAAACTAGTAGGGTATACTTCAAAGTGTACTTTCATAAACTATAAAATGTGCTATTTAACTAGTAAATTATCAGCATACCTATGAGTTAACTTGTATTATTGCAGTTCAAAAAAAAAAAGTTGTAAACTAGTCGTGTACTCAATGTTTTCCTTTAAAACCTCCTATGTTTCTGATAAGAATAAACAATGAACTTATTCTTAAGCCCTGAGATATGAAAACAGACAATCGGTTAATGCAAATATCTTTATAAACTGTCAACTAGAGCTATTAGTAGTTTGTTTCATACAGGCCTAAGACTGAGAGAAAAAAAAATAACATTCTAATTCATATTTAAATTTTTATTTCATATTTATGAATTTGCTTAGAATTACTGCCCTGTGTTTAATGTCCTTTACATTCAAAACAATAAATTGTAACTGTCAGACGGTTGTTTTTGTGAGTTGCATGGTCCCTAATAGAGGACAAGACACAAACAATAACATTCAGTAAGCCAGTCAGCATTAGCTGGAGCATTTATCTGACACTTTAGTTTAATGATTTGAGTTCATTATGTCACCAAAAAAATAACAAAAAAACAAAACAATGAACTGAAAGAAGGAATGAACTTGTAACACGTAACATGACTTGTAACATGAAACGGGTGAGAATCAAAAGGGAGGCCAAAAGGAAAGGTGGGGAGGACAGCTCTATGAGGATTCCTTAATTATTTGATTTCATTATTTTATTTTATTAAACAAAATAATAAAACAAACTGATAATACATCTGAAAACAAATTCTTCTTTTCACAAGCAAATGAATTAAATATGTGAAGCCAAGGCTGTTAGATGGCCAAGGTAAATGGGTGTTGTAGGAAAGAGAATATGGAGTTCTGCGGCATCAGCAGTTGAAACGTGGCCTATATGCACATTCTCATGGAGATTGCTTATGAAATGATATCTGTAACATGAGGTAAGTACGTGTGTGTGTGCGTGTTTTTGTGACATATCAGGACACAAATTTATATAATGACATGGGTATGACATAGGTATTACAAGGAGAGGGTGACTTATGACGACATTACCCCATGTCCCCATTTTTCAAAAGGCTTATAAATCATACAGAATGAGTTTTTGTGAGAAAGTAAAAATGTGCACAGTTTTCTGTGATGGGTAGGTTTAGGGTAGGGGTAATATAGGGCGATAGAAAATACGGTTTGTACAGTGTAAAAACCATTACGCCTATAGAATGTCCCCACAATTCACAAAAACAAACCTGTGTGTGTGTGTGTGTGTGTGTGTGTCTGTGTGTGTGTGTGTGTTTACATTGAGTTCAGGGCAAATGTTATATCGATAAATCTGCAGGAGAAAGAGACAAACCCAGAAAATAATCAACACCACAATTTTCCATTCTTGGAAATGTTAGGGTTAATATATTTTGACTTTCAGTTATATAAGTCAATATCAGAGGATTAATGAGTAGTGCTGAGTGTTATTTTCATTACAGTGCCACAAATATCAGGTTTAAAGGGTTAGTTCACCCAAAAATGAAAATAAAGTAATTTATTACTCACCCTCATGTCGTTCCACACCCGTAAAGCCTTCATTCATCTTCGGAACACAAATTAAGATATTTTTGATGAAATCAGATGGCTCAGTGAGGCCTGCATTCACAGCAATGACACTTCCTCTCTCAAGATCCATAAAGGTACTAAAAACATATATAAAACAGTTCATGTGAGTTCAGTGGTTCTACCTTAATATTATAAAATGACAAGAATACTTTTTGTGCACCAAAAAAAAAAAAAATAATGACTTTTCAACAAAATCAGCCCAAAATGTTTTGAAATTGGCCCATCATTATAATGTTGAAAAGTCGTTATTTTGTTTTTTTGGATTTAATCAAAAATATCTTAATTTGTGTTCCGAAGATGAATGAAGGCCTTACGGGTGTAGAACGACATGAGGGTGAGTAATAAATGACATAATTTTCATTTTTGGGTGAACCCTTTAAATCTGATATTTGTGGCACTATAATGAAAATGACACTCAGCACTACTCATTAATCCTCTGATATTGACTTATATAAGCCAAAGAGAAACACTGAGAGTGTACATGGTCTGTTCACTAATTAAATTTGTTCTCTGCGATTGTGTACACTGAGCTTGCATGACAAACAGCCTGATAGCAGCCTGAAGGTCACTATAATTGGACCTTCTTCTGTCAAATCTGGTGCTAATAAGGAGAAAAAATATGCCAGTTTATGTCCTGGACCATACCCTTTCTTTTAATGCAATTATCACACCAAATTAAAATACTGGATACAGCCATTGGGCATTTAATGTAATGTTTAATGTTTTTGACTGTGCTTTTAATTTTCATGAGGAAAAACTGAATTTTGAAAGTTTATATTTAATGAAGAGTTCAGTGATATCAACACCAAAAAAAAAAAAAGAAGAAAAAAAAAGCATACAGTATGAGAAGAAGAATTAGGGTCTTTTTTCCTCGTGTTATGTAGTCTGGCACAAATTACAACAAATTATTATTATCCTAAATACATAGCTTTTTACTTTATTTTCAATCAGTGAGCCCAGAGATGACTGAGGGCTTATTTTCTTCTTTTAGTGTCTTCGTTCAGAAGCTTAAAGCAGGACTGCTGGTGAGCTTCATGCAAAGGCCAACTTAAAGAGGATAGGTCATGAAATCCTCAGAATAAAGAAGCTTCAGCGTTCTGTTTGTAAACAGGTGCCTCCTTGAGACAGTGAGAGGTCACTCGTAGGGCCTAGCCATCTTACAGTGTATCCATTGCTAGTTTTCAGCCTACAAAACAGTCAAAAAATAATTCAGATGACATAAAATCTGGTTAAAAACTGTTTGAGAAATGGATTGTGATACAGTGATAAAACTAATTGAGCTTCATCGATTACTCATAAAATGTAATAACACACACAAACAATTTTACTTTACACATTTTTGTTGAATACATTGAGCTAATCATTCAAAGTGCAATGTAGGAAAAAGTAAGTGAACCCTTCAATTTAGTAACTTGTAGGTCATCCTTAAGCGACATCCTAAAGCAGTGCTAAACCATAATGCTCCTTCCACCATGCTTCACAGTTTAGATGAGGCTTTGGTGTTTGGTGTCTTTTTCCTCAAAACCAGGGGTCTCCAACCCTGCTCCTGAAGAGCTACCGTCCTATAGAGTTTAGCTCCAAATTGATAATTACAGACAGGTGTGTTGGAGTAAGGTTGGACCTGAAATCTGGGTTGGAGTCCCCTGCTCTAAATACAGTTTTTTGTTTGTTTGTTTGTTTCTAATCCACAGAACATTTTTCCAGAAGCACAGTGGAACATCCACGTGGTTGTGGGCAAATGTTAGACATGCCTGAATATTTTTCCCCAGCAGTGGTTTCCTATTTGTTGTGCTTTCATGAACACTATTCTTGTTCATTGTTTTTCTGATAGTGGATTGTTGAACAAAGACTGTTTGTAGAGCTTTCATTTGGAATTGCTTCACACCTCTTTTAGGATTGTCTGTTGTGTTCTTAGAGTGATTTTTGCATGAAGCCCTCTCTTAGCAAGAGTACCAACAGTCCAGAATTTTCTACATTTGTAGACGGGGTATCTTACCAAGGACTCATGAACACCAATGTCTTTAGCAATGCTTTTTTAGCCTTTGCTTTGACATCTCTGTAATGTGTTTTTAAGCTTTTGGGATTGAGGCATGGTTCACACTAACCAATCTTTCTTGAGAAGACTAGATTTGTCAGCAACCAGGCTTTATGTGCTTTTATTTAAAGGGCAGGGCGCCTGTGCAACCCGCACTTCCAATCTCATCTCCACAATTGACTCCAATTAGCTTTCGGAGAAGTCATAACACACATAACACTTTGTCCAGCCCTGTCAATGATGACTCAGTATCTTGAACAAATTTTTGGAAATTGTTTGTTGTATTATTAGTTTAGTCAGATTTTGTTTGTCTATAATTGTGACTCGTTGTAGATGAAGGTCAGACCACATTTTATGAATAATCAATGCAGAAATCCAGATATTTTCAAAGCTTTCACAAACTTATATCGTTGCCATTGTAGCTGAATTTAATAAAAAGACTGGATGAATATTGGATAGTTTTGTGGATGACATTTTTGAGTCCAAACTAATTATAAGGTGCAAAAGCTCATGGTTTAGCACGAGTACTGCGCTCTCAGCAAAAGCAAGGAAAATTCCCTGTTAGGTTAACAGGTTGACAGGTATGTGTTATTATCCTAACAGGTTCTGGCAGAAAAGAGAAAAAGCAGTGGAAATCCTATTTCAAAAGCAATGATGCACTTTTCTTCATGCTGTTAGAGTTGACCAGATACACCAATCACCACTGCTGAATACAATTCCATTGCAATGTGGACAATAAATTAATTGATTTAAAGGGATAGTTCAATCAAAAATGAAAATTTACAAAAATGAATCACTTACATCACTTCATTTTGGGGTGAACTATCCCTTTAAACTAATTATTTAATATCTGTTTGACCTTAGCACTATCTACAGAAGCTTAGATATCTTAAAACTATTTTTTGTTTTACTTAAAGTTGTTAGCGCTGGTTATTAAGTCTTCACTATGTCATAATTCAAGGAGCCCATATTTCCATTTATACTAAATTTGTAGGATTCAATGTGTCCTATTCTCCAACTGGTGCTGCTTCTTTTAACAGAGGTTTTATTCTGTTATTACACTATGCACGTCATGCAAACGTGCTTTAGTCGTATTACAAAGTATAAAGCGACGTCTAGTGGTGGAACATCGTAGTAACATTTTTGCAGAAAAACAAGCAGCAGACTGTAAACGATGGAAATAACTGAACAAATTACGAAAACAAATTTAGCAGACAAACAAACAAACAAACAAAAAAACATTCAAAATCACGTAGGCCTAAATACACAATTTTTCATAATGTAACTAGCTACTATAAACTGTGATCTTTGACACTTATTTGTAGGCTAAAAAGGTTGACTAGCCTACACTGTAAAAAAAAAGTCCGCAAAAATAAGGCACAATGTACTGTATAAATATGAAGGAATTTTCCGTATTTGTATTTTACAGGTTGTGTTTTAATGATTAACGGAAAATTCCGTAAAATTGCGGATAAAGTCCTGGCAGAAAATTACCAGTACATTTTCCGTTTTTATAAAAAAAAAATCATTAATCATTAAAACACAACCTAATGCAAACCTTAATTCAAAATACAGGTAAATCACCTGTAAAATACACATACTGAAAATTCCTTCATATTTATACAGTACATTGTGCCTTATTTTTACGGACTTTTTTTTACAGTGTATATGTTGCTCACATTATGTTTCGATAATATAATAAAGATGGAAAAAAGAGTAAAATGCACGGGGGCTGTTGCACGTGAGCATATTTGCTGAAGAGTGTTTGGAGTCATGCCTGAATGAGTTTAGGGACACTGTTAACTGATCTGTTACAAAACATTGTCACAGTAAACAAGTACATTGTTGGTGTGTGTGTGTTTATTTTCAAGATGATCTCTCTTTTTTTTCTTCACAAATAGAGCATACAAAGACTTTGAACTAGTTTCTTGTTGTCTAAGTTTGTGCTTCTGTATATCCAGTCTCAGCACTGTCTCAATTTCTCAAAAGCACTTCTCTGCTGGTGGCCTGATGAAGCGCTTTATGGCATCATCCTGAGTCATCTTTTTGTGCAAAGGAGGTAGGCTACATTTTTGTATACCTCGTATTTTTCATCTCACAGTCACACATAGCTTTTTATAGTTATATAGGCTACATTAAGAGGGCTCTAGCTGTTCTGTTATGAGTGACCATTATTCTTACGCATATCTAATATTAGTTTCTATCCCGTGGCTTTAACATTCCTCATGTATCTAAGCAAAATGCAGCCAGTTACTGTAGCGGTTAAACAGACACCCTCAACTATGAGAATGAAACGTCAAATCAGAAGAACAGTTTTGCCTGTTAGCATCAGATTGCGTTTGAATGAACTTAAGGAAGCGGCTTATTCCCGGGTTGTTAAACTAAACGCAAACGCCGTTTTCTTTCGCCGTAAAGGATTAGGGTCATTTAAACACACCTTTCTGGCGTGGTTTATGGTCATATCTAATGTAGACTACTATAAACGCAGAAGCGGCACGGGGTTTTTTTAAGTGTGCGCACTACCCATTACGCTGGGAGGATAACTAAAGTAACAGAAAGTACAGAAAAATCTGCTTACAGACTACGACGCATACTGCATACACGGGTAATGTGCTAACCACATTTTTTGAGTTTTCTAGCAGGAGTTTTCATTTTGTTCATGAGACCTGAATGCCAAGAATGTGGCGTTAACTTTATTTATCGTCGCTGCTGTTATCAGTGGCGGCAGTAAGACACTCCTGCATAGAGCAAAGTGCATAGCTTGAAGTTAATTCAAAACAAAATTATATTAATTTGTGTCTCCAAACCTGACCTAGGCTACTAAATACAGCGATAATTATAATTTTACAAAAATGCAAATTGTTTATAAATCTAAATGTATAGCCTGTAAAAGTTTTTGTAAATGTTGATCGATGCGTTTAAGTAGCTAGCTGTAGGCTATACCTACAGACAAACATAGCTTGCTACAGTATGGTAATTGTGTGCATTTAATTATAGCCTATTACGTAAGTTATGAAAACTTGAATGATTGCTAAAATCACTGCAATGAGTGACGTTAGATTGTTTTAGCCTATGTCGACAATACAACTCAACGTGCAATAAAATGAAATACTTTCTGGACATCTCTCATTTTAACGTTATTATTAGCTAATATTCACGTTTTGACTTTGAAATTAGCAAATATTAGGCTTACTTTGTCCCGGATCTAAATGATGCCATAAAGTCTTGATATGCCTAACCACTCCGAAAATGTGTCTTTTATAAAATCCAATCCTTTGCCACGTACATTTTCAAACAGCCTACTGATCAAAATTATGCTGTAGTCATCATTACTCTTCTGCATGAAATGCTAGACTAATAAACAGGAGGACTGCAACCTTGCGGCCAGAAAGAAGTGAAAGTAGGCTAGATTATTTTGCGCCATTTTACACCATTTTCTTTTGATTGGAAAAAAATGAGCATAGGCTGTTTTTATAAAAAAAAATTATAATACCGGTTTTATAACAGGCCTACTGTTATTTGCGTATGAAGGATTTAACGTGTAGCCCACCTGGAAAAAACTAAGTTAAGCATGAGGTAACGAAACAATTTGATCTTCTTATCATACACACTTTAGCTTAAAGGTATTTGTTCAGTATACAACCTCTCTGGTTCTTTATGCATCTTGCCTTTTAGAGCATCAATGAAGGTTTGAATCTTAAAGGCCTATATGAGTATGTGGTGGTGTTGTTGGCCCCCCAGCTCTGGGCCCCCTAGTACTCAGTCCCACTTTTCCCTGCACCCTGCTATTGATAATTGCTCCTATAGGGTTACAATAAAGTGGCAAGATGGGCAGCTGTATTAAAACCATGATTATTTTGTCCTTATGAATACTACATTCAATTAGTATTCACAAGGACACAAAAGTTTAAAGATTTATTTGTATGTGTGCCTCATTAGATTTACACATGCAGCTCTATTCATGGAGAAGACACAAACATTCAGCGACAGACATTTCCCTCCAGGATGCAGGTACATCTTCATATGATCTTAATGAAAATGCATTGTATGCTTTTTAACAGTGTAGGTATGGATCTTTGCAGTGACTGTTTTGGTGATTTAAGTGTGATACAAATAGACAGATACAGTGTTCCCAGACGTCCTGGAAAAGATATACTAACTGGTCTGCCAAACATGCCGCTCCATTCTTGGTTGTCTAGGTTGTTCCGATAAATACTGTAAGTTTATCTACATGTTAATTCAGCCATATGAATTCTAGCCTCTATTGCACAGGGAGAGATCAAACCCACGGGAGTCCAGCTGTGTGTCCATAAAGAGCGACCAGTCTATGGGCAAGCCAATACAATTAAAAGGAAGACACACATCAGCTGATCTGAGGTACATTTCTGTCAAAATCAACAGGATGGACGGACGGACGGATGGATGGGCAGATGATAGATAGATAAATAGAGTGCACAGCATAAATGAGTACACCCCCTCTGAACAAATACAAAAGATGTATTTTCTTTATGATCACTAATACAATTCATGGAAAGATGGCAAAACTAAAATGTATTAAACATATGCATAATAAAAATAATATGTCATTAATAGCCATAAAATAAGTAAATTGGCCAATTTTGTTTAAATTAAGGATTGCAGAAATGAGTACACCCTAGATTTAATTAAACAAATGTGTAATATTCTAGTACTTAGTATGCCCTCCATAATTTTGAATATACTGCTCTGACCCTTCTTGTACAAGTTCATGACAAATTGTCACATTTGTCCTGTTTAACTCCTGGATGATGAGCTCTTAAAATGCCCTGATCTTTAATGGGGAGTGTTGCTCAACTCGTCTCTACAGAATCCCCCACAGGCGCTTAAGAGTGTTAAGATTGAGTGCAATACATGTCCACAGAAGGTTTTTCACCTTGGGAGAATCCATATCCTCATTGTCATGTTGAAAAAATGCCCAACAATGCAGGGAATTAGGGAAGGGTAACATCTTCTGTTTCAAGTTTGTGTATTAAATTATACAGTGGTGTGGGAATTCATGACAGCATTGATAAAGCACAACTCCCTCACACCTTCAGCACTCATACATACAGTATATATATAAGAGCTTTACTACTACTGAACTTTACTGTGGGAATCAGGCACTTCTCACTGTACTCCTCCTCTAGCAACACCATAACATTTTGGATACTGTTAGATCCAAAATGATTGATTTGGTCTCATGAGCAGAGTATTGATTCCCAGAATCTATATTTTGTAAATATGGGCTTTGGAAATGGCTAACTGACTTTATTGTGCTTTGGCTACAGTATGTAGTTCCAGTGAGAACAACAACCATGCATGTCATTTCTGCAGGCTGCATCTTATTCTGTGAGATAAACAGTCACTCTTTTCATAGCTTTTGCTGGCTCTGAGACACTTGCTTGGTTTTTCTCCTGCTCTTTGTCTAGCAAAAAAATCCCTCATCATCACTAAATGAAAGCTTAAAATGAAGGCCTGATTATTTCAGGGGCTTTGTCACAAGTCCATTGTTTTTGAATTTCTGTGTTACTTTTGCTATATTTTCACACTTAAAACAATGATTTGGTAATCCTCTTGTACCACTGTCCTCTTTTGTGCTAAGAAATAAGTCTCCTGACAGTTCTCTCCCAAGTGGTTCCATTGTTGTCAGCATTAAGTCTGAGAATGATTCAGTGGGCTATATAACACTTTTAATTGTCAAGAAATTACTTATCTTTAAATGTTTTGGTTCAACATACTTACCTGTTGATCAAACATTGCCTTAAACTTACACCAGAAAATTTTTATTTCGTTTATTTAGTAACTTTTAGGAGGGTGTACTCATTTTTGCTACACAACATTTTATCACCTTGATAAGAAAATCTTATTTTCCTGAATAATTTTGACATGCTTCTTTGGTAATTGATTAAGCAGACTTGCTGGAACATTATATCTCTAAAGAACCCTAACATGTCTTCTAAGTAATTGAGTAATTGCTGACTTTCAGAAGTTTCAGAGAGGGTGTAACTCATTTATGCTGTGCACTGTAGATAGATAGATTCCATATATAAAGTTTATCTACATGTTAAATCCACTATATGAATTCTTGTCTGATTTTCTAATGTCTCTATGATATTGTTTATTTTAAGTCTATTGCACAGGGAGAGATCAAACCCACGGGAGTCCAGCTGTGTGTCCATGAAGAGCGACCAGTCTATGGGCAAGCCAATACAATTGAAGGGAAGTCACACATCAGCTGATCTGAGGTAAATTTCTGTCAAAATCAACAGGATGGACGGATGGACAGATGATAGATAGATAGATAGATAGATAGATTCCATATGTAAAGTTTATCTACATGTTAGATCCACTATATGAATTCTTGTCTCATTTTCTAATGTCTCTATTATATTTTTTATTGTAAGTCTATTGCACAGGGAGAGATCAAACCTACGGGAGTCCAGCTGTGTGTCCATGAAGAGCGACCAGTCTATGGGCAAGCCAATACAATTTAAGGGAAGACACACATCAGCTGATCTGAGGTACATTTCTGTCAAAATCAACAGGACGGACGGATGGACAGATGACAGATAGATAGATAGATAGATTCCATATGTAAAGTTTATCTACATGTTAAATCCACTATATGAATTCTTGTCTGATTTTCTAATGTCTCTATTACATTTTTTATTGTAAGTCTATTGCACAGGGAGAGATCAAACCCACGGGAGTCCAGCTGTGTGTCCATGAAGAGCAACCAGTCTATGGGCAAGCCAATACAATTTAAGGGAAGACACACATCAGCTGATCTGAGGTACATTTCTGTCAAAATCAACAGGACGGACAAATGGACAGATGATAGATAAATAGATAGATAGATAGATTCCATATGTAAAGTTTATCTACATGTTAAATCCACTATATGAATTCTTGTCTGATTTTCTAATGTCTCTATGATATTGTTTATTTTAAGTCTATTGCACAGGGAGAGATCAAACCCACGGGAGTCCAGCTGTGTGTCCATGAAGAGCGACCAGTCTATGGGCAAGCCAATACAATTTAAGGGAAGTCACACATCAGCTGATCTGAGGTAAATTTCTGTCAAAATCAACAGGACAGACGGACGGACGGACGGACAGATAGATAGATAGATAGATTGATTGATTGATTGATAGATTCCATATGTAAAGTTTATCTACATGTTAAATCCACTATATGAATTCTTGTCTGATTTTCTAATGTCTCTATGATATTGTTTATCTTAAGTCTATTGCACAGGGAGAGATCAAACCCACGGGAGTCCAGCTGTGTGTCCATGAAGAGCGACCAGTCTATGAGCAAGCCAATACAATTTAAGGGAAGTCACACATCAGCTGATCTGAGGTAAATTTCTGTCAAAATCAACAGGACAGATGGATAGACAGATGGATAGCTTTTTCAATTGTACTGTAAATAAAAATTTGTTTTACTGTAAGTTTATGTAAGTAAAATGTACACAAATTACTGTAAAAAAACAATATCATACTGTATTTCTACAGTGCATATGAACTATAACAGCACCCAGCATGCAATGCAGCACGAATGCTGTAAATCCACTATATGAATTCTTGTCTGATTTTCGAATGTCTCTATGATATTGTTTATTTTAAGTCTATTGCACAGGGAGAGATCAAACCCATCACAGTCCAGCTGTGTGTCCATGAAGATCAACCAGTCTATGGGCAAGCCAATACAATTTAAGGGAAGACAGACATCAACTCATCTGAGGTATGACATTTTTGTCTAAATCTACAGACAGATACAATTCTATGGTACAGTTCTACCATCTGGTCTGGATACAGACTGGATCCAAATGACTGCAATAATCTAGACATAAGGGTGAGACAAATACTAATATAAGAACAGAACTCTACATCACAGAGAGTGAAAATGGAAGGATCAATAATGAGCATGAGGTGAGGCAGATTGAGACACAGACCAGGAGAGCAGCAACAGATGACACACCAATCAAATGCAATGACATCTTTAGACCTTTACCTGGACAAGACAAACCCATAAGAACTGTGCTGACAAAGGGAGTCGCTGGCATTGGAAAAACAGTTTCTGTGCAGAAGTTCATTGTGGACTGGGCTGAAGGGAAAGCAAATCAGGATGTCCAGTTCATATTTCCACTTCCTTTTAGAGAGCTCAACCTGATGAAGGACAAAAAACTTAGTCTTTTAGATCTTCTTCAGGTTTTGTTTACTGAAGCAAAAGGAATGCAAATATGTAGTGATGAATATAAAGTTTTCTTCATCTTTGATGGTCTGGATGAGTGTCGTCTGTCTCTGGATTTTAACAGCAATGTGAGGTTGTGTGAAGTAAGTGAATCAGCCACATTGGACGTGCTGATGACAAACCTCGTGAAGGGGAATCTGCTTCCCTCTGCTCTCATTTGGATCACCTCAAGACCAGCAGCAGCTGATCTCATCCCCTCTGAGTGTGTTGATCGGGTTACAGAGGTGCGAGGCTTCAATGACCCACAAAAGGAGGAATACTTCAGAAAGAGAATCAGTGATCAGAGTCTGGCCAATAGAATCATCACACACCTGAAGTCATCAAGGAGCCTCTACATCATGTGCCACATCCCAGTGTTCTGCTGGATCTCGGCCACTGTTCTTGAGGGAATGTTGTGGAAATCATGGAAAGGAAAGATCCCCAAGACTGTCACTCAGATGTACACATACTTCCTGATCCTTCAGACAAACATTAAACATGAGAAGGACTATGAGAAGAAAGCGGAAGATGAAGACATGATTTTCAAACTAGGGAAACTAGCTTTCCAGCAGCTTGTGAAAGGCAACTTGATCTTCTATGAGGAAGACCTGAGAGAGTGTAGTATTAATGTGACAGAAGCATCAGTGTACTCAGGACTGTGCACTCAGATCTTCAGAGAGGAGTTTGGCTTGTATCTAGGGAAAGTCTTCTGCTTTGTTCATCTGAGCATTCAGGAACATCTCGCAGCTCTATATGCGCACATCTCCTTTACAGACTACATAAATGTGTTCGATCAAACCTCAGAACAAAATATTTTATCTAAGGTTTTAAACTGGATGAAAAGTAATTCATTATCTGGGCTGCATCAAAAAGCAGTGGATGAGGCTTTACAGAGTAAGAATGGACACCTGGATCTTTTCCTGCGTTTCCTGCTGGGTCTCTCACTGGAGTCTAATCAGACACTCTTACAAGAACTACTGACACAGACAGCAAGCTGCTCCTACAACAAAGAGGAAACAGTTCAGTACATCAAACAGAAGATCAGAGAGAGTCCCTCTCCAGAGAGATCCATCAATCTGTTCCACTGTCTGAATGAACTGGATGATGATTCACTGGTGGAGGAGATCCAAGAATATCTGAGATCTGGAAAAATAAGTCAAGCCAAACTCACTTCTTCACAGTGGTCAGCTCTGGTTTTTGTGTTGCTGACATCGGAGCAGAGGTTGGAAGAGTTTGATCTAAAAAATTTTATTGGAGGACAAAATACAGCAGATGAAGTTCTTGAGAAACTGCTACCTGTGATTAAAGAATCCAGATCAGCTCAGTAAGTAAATCTGTAAACAATCACTACACATTAAAACATTATAACATTTATGATTTTAGCATGTGCTTTCTTACCAAAGCAACAAAAGGGGGGAATTTTCATAAAATCATATTACTGGCAGTTACCAGCTGAGGAAGTTTTTTAAGTGGTCTGTGTGGAAGCTGGGTGATAGAGGTCAATTTGTCAGATGCAATGAAGGATTGAATTTGAGAGGGATCAAAAATGGCAGCAAACAGCAACAGTGTCGTTAACAGTGCCATTTTCTGTATTTTGATACTGTATGATTTGGACTGTTTGTCCTCTAGTGATGTTTATGACACCTTTTACACCGGGCATTAACATTCAGTTTTTTTTGTTTGTTTTTTGTTTTTGTTTTTAGTGGTCAGTGGTAAATACAGGTGTAAAATGGCCTAAAACATTTTGCAGTTGGAACACTGAAACCACATATGGTAGTGTAAACATTTATCCGTGGTGAAAGAGGTACCTACTCTCCTCGCCACCTGCTCACCTAATAGGCCTACATGATTGTTCTGGGATGTGAGAAAGCGCACCAAAATAAGTGTTTCAATTCAATCTTTGCTGTGTTGTACCAAAACATGAATTACCACTGAAATCACAGCTGCTCTTATCCTTTTCATTCATTTTCTTTTTTCGCTTGCTCGTAAGCCGTGTATCATGCGTTCATTCATTCAGTAGTATTTGTGTGCCGCAGCTCGTTTCACTAAGGAAAGTTATGTAGAATGTGGCAAAATAGGAGGGGAGTGTCTTAACGAATTCTGATTACAAGTGGTCACTGGTCATAGGAGACACATACCAGGTGCAAACGTAAATGCGCCTCGGTTGACCACTTGTAATCGGATCACTGAAAATGCATCTTAAAGGGATACTCCTCTCAAAAAAGAAACTTCTCTAATTTCCCTTACGAAAAATAAATTTATTCAAGTGTGCTATTAGTATACTTCTTTTAAAATAAAAATAAGAAAGTATACTTTCAGCCTACTTTTTATGTACATCTCAGAAATATATTTTATGTAGGCTACTTCTCAAAATATACTTAAAATTGCACTTAAGTATACTTGACTTATACTGACAGAAAAGTCTAAGTATATTTGGTCTATACTTGTACCCAATCTTTTGATCGAGATGTACTTAAAAGTATAATTAAGTATTCTAAGTATACTTGGCTTGTAGTTGTGTTTACTCTTTTGATTGTGTAGCCTACTTTTTTCACATGTCTAGAACCTGTGAGTCTGTGCTCAAGCCCAGAGCAAATACATCAGAGGGAAAACAATGCACACACACACACACACCTAAAAGAAGACTATAGATTTACATACTGTCTTGTAAACTTACATTGTTTAAAAAGAAGAAATCAGATATGTTCCTAATTCTGAGAATCTGAATTTTTGTGTAGGCTAGTCCACTGGTAGTGTACATTTACTTCAGATCTACTTTACTTCAGATCTACTTTACTCTTTCCCTGCCACTGACTGAATTTCCTGGCAACACTCTAAAAAAAGGCTGGGTTAAAAACAACCCAACTTGAGTTGTTTTTAACCCAGCATTTTTTTAGAGTGTAAGCTTTGGGGGTGTTGATGGACTTGATATACTCCATCTATGTTTTGATCATCGTTCTGAATCCGAGCCGGACGTAGTGTTTGACAAAAATGCCATTTTCTCAGCTAAATGTTGCTATTTTATGAAATGAAAAACTTAGTTCTAAACTAGTTGTGTACTCAAAGATTACTACTGTTACATTTAAAGTATACTTTTAAGTATACATTGTACATTGATATTAGTATACTTACTACATAAAGTATACTTAAAAATATACTTGAACTTTACTTAAATATACAGTACTTCTACAGTTTGTAGAAGAATCAAAGTCATACATTTGGGATGGCATAAGGGTGAGTAAATTCATTTTTAGGTGGAGTATCCTATTAATATCTGGTGTAAACTGGGTCTAAGAATATATTTTACTGTATGTATGAATTATATTTGCATTTTGCAAAGTTTTCACATGATTTTCTTCAGCTGGTGTCAGTTCATCACCCACATTCATTTATACAGGTTGTGTAGGTGTGGTGTCACAGACAAAGGTTGTGCTGCTCTGGCTTCAGCTCTGACATCAAACCCCTCGCACCTGAAAGAACTGAAACTGTCTGGAAATAAACTTCAAGATGCAGGAGTAAAGCTGGTCTCAGATGCATCCTCATTCCCCACCTACTGGGATTAATGAATGATATGCAATAAAATTAATTTAAAACAAAAATTTAAAAAGTCTAAAAATTGTACTGTCAGGTAAGTAAATATAAGGCTGTTTTAATCTTTATTAGGTCCTTTTCAATGTGTCTGACATTATTTTACATACTATCTTTATAATAGTATAAACATGATTGAATAATGCATAAAAATAATCGGACAAAAAAGAAATCAGACATTTATTATGCTGATATTACAGTTAACTATGGAAGCTTATTTCCATCACTGAATAAAAAATAAAAAAGGTAATTGCGACTTTTTTATCTCACAATTCTGACTTCTTTTCTCACAATTGTGAGTTTACATCTCACAATTCTGACTTTTTTTCTCAGAATTTCGTGATATAAACTTGCAATTGCGAGTTATAAAGTCAGAATTGTGTGATATATACTTTTTTCTCAGAATTCCGAGTTTGTCACAATTCTGACTTTTTTCTCGCAATTGCGAGTTTACATTTTGCAAATCTGACTTTTTTTCTCAGAATCACATTATATATACTCACAATTGCGAGTTATAAAGTCAGAATTGTGAGTTATAAAATAAAAAATTCAGTCTTTTTTCCCTCAGAATTGGACTTTATAACTCACAATTGCGAATTTATATCTCGCAATTCTGACTTTATTTCTTGCAATTGTGAGTTTATATCCCGCAAATGTGAGTTTATAATGCACAATTGTGTTTATTTATTTCTCGCAGTTGTGTTTATATCTTGCAATTCTGACATTATAACTCCCAATTGCAAGTTTTTATCTCACAATTCTGAGAAAAAAAGTTACAATTGCGAGATGTAAACTCGCAATTGTGAGAAAAAAGTCAGAATTGTGAGATACAAAGTTGCAATTACCTTTTTTATTTTTTATTTAGTAGTGGAAACAAGCTTCCACAGTTAACACTATCAAGTATCCGTGCTGAAAAAAGAGAGACCACTTAATCCAGTTAGGTCCAGTTTATGGTGCAATTCTGGACTTTAGACTGGGCCTGTTGATTGTGCAGTGGATTAAGTCTTTTTTTATTATTATTGTGAAGTTCCTGCTTATCTGAGCTGTACATCCTGAACTGAGAGATTGAAGAGAATCATTGTTTTCTACAGGTTGAGTGATTGTGGTGTCACAGAGGAAGGTTGTGCTGCTCTCGCTTCAGCTCTGAGTTCAAATCCTTCATACCTGAATTTTTTGGATCTGACTGGAAATAAGCTAAAAGATACAGGAATGAATCTGATCTCTGCTGTACTGGAGAATCCTCAATGTAACCTGAAAACACTGCGGTAAGATTATATAAATGTGTCAAAATCCTCATCCTCATTTTGATTTTAAAATACCTGCTTATCTGAGCTGTGTAACCTGAACTGAGAGAGTGAAGAGTATCATTGTTTTCTACAGGCTGATTGATTGTGGTATTACAGATAAGGGTTGTGCTGTTCTGTCTTCAGCTCTGAGATCAAACCCCTCCAACCTGAAAGAACTAAATCTGTCTGGAAATAAACTAAGAGCATCAGGAGTGAATCTGCTCTCTAATGGACTGGAAGATCCTCACTGTAATCTTGAGATACTGTGGTAAATCATGTCTCTGAGAATCACACACACTGTTACACACTAAGAAATATTCACAAAGAATTAATAGTTAATAGCAGTTCTGACAAGGACATAGGATCCATCTATAGAGTTTTACCCACGTCAGAAAATATACCAAGTGTAAAAAGGAGAGGCAAATCTGTGTTACTAAAAAAATTGCCTCATTAATGACTCTCAATATTCATCAGAGCTTCACATCACGTGGCCAAAACATATGAAATTGTCCTTACCATAGGCGGAGTTTCACATTTGCGCTTAGCGGGGCACCTACCGGCAGGGGTTGTTGTTTTAAAGGAATTAAATAATAATTAAGTATTAAAAAAAAGTTCTACTGCAGTTGTGAAGTAGGCCTAATCAATTGTCTTTTGCAAATACGGTTTTGTTTTAAAATATGCACGTTCACTCTTACTGATATCTGATCTGTCGCAAACGCAAAACGTTTCTTGTCTTGTCACATTCAGTTATGAGTTACAAGAATCAAATGTAAATTATATCATATTTTACATTCAAAACAGTGACATTTTTTAAAAAGTTGAGTTGCTTGCATCCCTGGATATTACTGTCGGTCGTTCAGCATTCCTCTCGTAAAACAGTTAAATATTGATGTTTAGCTGCTACTTTCCATGCACTCTTTCAGAGATAAAACTAAAGTGTTGTGCTGGAATACTCGTCTTCTGTAAGACCCGCCTTCTTTGATTTGATTGCCATCTCACTCATTTTGACATCTTCTACATTTAAAATTTATAATAAACAACTGCTATACACAGAGTGTAAAAAAACATCTTAGGCCAAACATACCTAATACAGAGGAAGCCGCCTCTTTTCCGAGTTGTGCCTCTGAAGCATCAGAGTTAGAGGCTAGAGCCCATTCTCCTTTAGTTGTGGGCTTATTTAAAAAAAAAAAAAAAAAAAAACGATGAATAAATATCCATTTAGTTTAGTTAGCCTGCTATTTAGCACAAGCATAAACTAAAGCAGGAACAAAATCTTCTGGATCTTGTGTCCACGACATATTATCACATTGCCACAAATTAATATCTTATGACCATGACAAAACTAAGTGAACCAAACATGTCCCCTCCTGGTCACTGTATATTTGATTAAAGGGTGATGATGTTAATTTTCCTAGGCTGGACATCACTTTTGGCCACCTCTATGTATCTATCTATCTATCTATCTATCTATGTATCTATCTATCTATCATCTTACTGACATTTTAAGTACAAGTTTTTCAGTACATTTTCATATCATATAGATGTGTTGAGGATTTTTTGAGTATTTGCATAAAATAAAATTAAATATTCTTACATTTATTATGAAATTACTCAAGCATGTAGAACTGGGTCTGCATCCTTCACTGGACCTGTTAATATTTCCTTATAGTTAGTTTTTCTTTTTGATTGTGAAGTTCTTGCTTATATGAGCTGTACATCCTGAACTGAGAGACTGAAGAGTCATTGTTCTCTACAGGTTGATTAATTGTAGTGTCACATATAAAGGTTGTGCTGCTCTGGCTTCAGCCTTGAGATCAAACCTCTCACACCTGAGACATCTCAATCTGTCTGGAAATAAATTACAAGACAAAGGAGTGGAAATGCTCTCTACTGGACTGAAGGAACCTAAATGTGAACTAGAAACATTGTGGTAAGGTTGCAGTTTTCCTCTTATGGTCTTTAAAGACTCAAAAGTGTCCTGTCAAATAACTGTAGCGTATGTTTCGCTTTGGCAAGCCGTTTTGAACTCCCAAAACAAACACAAACAAACTTCGTTTAGACCTGATTTTGTTTAAAATCACGTCACATCAGTTTGTTCTTCGATTTTGTTTGAAGTATATTAGGGCCTTTAATCGTCATTAGATTCTGACATAAGTATTTGACATAATTTTAGTATTGATACTCTGCAAGTATAGACTGTTTTCATGTCAATCAGATGTGATTAGGAAATAAGGTTAAGGTTTCTTACTTTTTTTTTTATGATATTAACTCCCTCAAGCAGTCATGTAGAACCAGGGGCCTGTTCTTCATACATGGATTACTCAGTTATCTGGATTTTACTGTTGATGATTTGACATGATCCAGGATTGTTTGGTTCTTCAAAGCTCATCCCAGAGTTGCTGTCATAGCAACAGATCCAGAAGCTCAAACCTGCACTGGAGCATCTTATTTCATTTAAACAGGATTAGATTGCATCTTTTTAAGTGGAGGTGATACTTAAAATCTGTTCCAGCCACTGCTACTTGCTTACAAGAGTACTATTGACAGATTTATTTGTGAGGGAATAATTACCTAATAATTTTATTAAGTCTTTCACACATGATGTTCAGTTTCTTTATAAAGATCCAGAAATGTTTTCAATGTTCTTTTTTAATATGATGTCATTATGTTGCTGTTTTGCTGCCAGCCAATCGCTGCTTTGCTGATCATGGTTGCAAGTATTGATATATCTGCCCTTTCCAAGAAAATGCAGTAATCTCGGGCAACATAAGATATTTTAATCAAATCTGCAAATTTGTTTGAAGAACCAAATTAGCCAGAGATCATTTATCACAATTAGAAGATCTGGCATCTGTCAAATTATCTCAGATGTATTAAGCGAGGTATGAAGAATGGACCCCAGGTCTGCACTGCAGGTTAGACTAGGCCTAGTAATCATGACATGGATTAAGTCTCTCTTTTTGATTGTGAATTTTCTGCTTATCTGAGCTGTGTCATTGGTTTCTACAGGTTGATGGATTGTAGTGTCACACATAAAGGTTGTGCTGCTCTGGCTTCAGCTCTGAGATCAAACCCCTCGCACCTAAGCAAACTGGATCTGACTAGAAATTTTCTTGGAATGTCAGACGTAAATCTGCTTTTTGCTCTGAAGAATGATTCGCATTATAAGCTGAAGACACTTCTGTGAGTAGTGATGATTAAAATGTTCATATTAATATTCTATTAATTCTAAAAAGTCATAGTTTTAAAAGGGGTAGTTTACCCAAAACTGAAATTACTCACCCTCATGTCATTCCAAACCCACATTTGTTCATTTTCAAAGTGAAGATATTTTTAATGAAACCTCAGAGAAATCTCTCCCTGCATTGAAAATCCATTCCACCGAAACTTTGACCTTCAAAAAGGCATCATAAAATTAATCAATATGAAACAAGCAGTTTAATCTAAGTCTTCTTAAGAGACATGATCACTTTATGTGATGACAGATTTCATTTAGGCTTTTATTTGCTTTTTTTTTTCAATAAATTAAACATGTATTTTAATTTTTTTTCTTCAGAATAATAGAATAGTCGTTCCCAAGTGTCATTCCCTAACCCTAAAATTATGTATTTTAAGAATTTTTTGCATCTGTTCTTTTTAAAAAAAGATAAAGGTAAATGTATATCACCTCTTTCATTATAAATGAAAACATTACACATAAGAAGACAGTCATACTGTATTTAATTATAGGTAAGGGTCAAAATAGGGGTGGGCGATATGACCAAATTCTTATTTCACCATATGGGAAATTTTATTTCACGATAATGATATATATATCACGTTATAGTCATTTTGTGTTATGTTATCTCATATCTATTATTAAAAATAAGAAAAAGCAAGCAAATTAAAAACAATAAGACAAATACAATATAACAATTAAACAATTTAAGTTTTTTAAAGAATTAAACAAATTAAGTTTTTCAGGTACAGTGTTTAAAATGTAATTAGAATTAGTACAGAAATTTAATCAAATGTAAAAATAAAATATTGCATAGTCTTTACTGTATGAATTAAATATAAATGTATTCTTATTAAAGCTAAAAGTTATTCAGTCAAGAGCAGTAAGTTATTTTCTCTTTTGTTTGATTCACATTAATGAGTTATACTGATACACATTTACATAATTGTGTGTGTATTCGACTATTTGAGTGCAATAGACATAAAAAGAGAACTGAATTTGCGATCGCATGCTGAAAGATGCGGCTTTCTGTGTCTGTACATCTTACTCTGTGTGTCAGCGCGTGTACCACATTGAGTTCCTTTTCACTGATTATTGTGCTTAATAACACTTTTTAACATCAATCACGTCACCAAATTCGCGATTGCCTTCTGAGAGTGGCACTGTGCCAGTCAGCATGAGCACCGCACTGAGCTCCTTTTCAGGACATATTGCGCTTATAACACTTTTTAACATCAAGCACGTCCCGCTCTTTATATTCTCATTCATGCAATTCATCACTCTGAAGTGTCAATAGTGCTATATATTTACACACCATGATATACACAATATAGCAATTTTATACCGCGGTAACGATATATATCGTCATACCGCCCAGCCCTAGGTCAAAAGTTAAATCCTAAATGTTTAAAAATGGCACTGCTGGCACTATACATCACAGAGTTATATTATTATCTCTTGCCAATAGAGCTAATAGTTTGTTTTGAAGTTCTTCTGAAGTGGATAATTCTCTCAAGCATTTGATTGTCTGTGTTTTACAGATTTTAGATGTTGTCTGACCTTCTCTGGATCAGCTGAATGTGATTAAAGAGCCACTACAGAAACATCACATTCAACAGAATTAACAGAGACAATTACATAGTGATCATAACACATGGATGTGTTTGTGTAACTTTCCATAATGATCCAATCCTTGATCCATAGTGAAACAAGGAAAACTTATGATTCTTTGTCAGAAATGACATTTGTACTGGTCTCCAATTTCACATATTATCTCCTGTTCAATCAATACATTTCAGCCCGACATAAAAAAGTTGAAGTCTTTACTTTAGCAATTAATTGAGGTATTAGAAGCATAATTTGTGTTCAATTTAGGTATCATAGAACTGTTGCTGTTTATTTATTTTGACAACTAATTGAATGTCAGTCATTCAACGTTTAATTTTTCAGTTGCAAAACTGTTGAGAACCATGAGCTGACTACAGCAAGTTGAAACTGTAGGGTGAACTGCCTTACTATCAATATGCCAGGAGGTGAGGAATAAAACAAAAACTGTCAAATTCATTCAGTATTACTTGACCTACCACCACTATTTCAATTACAATCAATTCAAGTACAATTAATGTGTTGATTGCACTAAACCAGTCCAGTACTTTATAGTCAAACTCATTTTTTGTCCTGGCTCACTTCTGATGATTGTTCACATGAATCGCTGTGTATGCAGTATAACCTGTAAAAATAGGGTTTTTTTTGTTTTGTTTGTTTTTGTTGTTTTGATTTTGTACATTTTTACATATATATATTTTTTTTTAAATAAAGTGTCATGCCATTTCAGTTTTGAGGTCCCCAATTCTCTCAGCAAATTCTCTACTACCGACTTCTACAAGGGAATTTCTACATCCATCCATTCGTTCTCCAAACTGCTTGTCCTATGTAGGTTTTGGTGGATGTGCCACTGTTTATCTCCAGTGCCAGAAGCTTCTGTACGTAGTTTTGAGGCAAGTGGTTCTGATGTTCAACTAAATGCTTTTACATGGGGCTCTTACATGCTCTTACTCTTAAATTATTAGTACACCATAGGAAGTCAGTGTAATGTGGCAATTTGGAACAGCATGCATCCAAATTCAACAAAAAACTCAAAGGCAGCAATATTTCATCAGTTTACAGGGCTGAAAAATTGTATTTCAAATAAGTAAAAAAAAAAAAAAAAACCTTTGCTTTGGAAGAAAACAAGGCAGGTAATGAGGAAGGAGAGGTGAAGCAAATTAACCAAAAATGGGTTAAGAATGGGGTGGGGTCAAGACATTAGACAGGAGAGCACATTGCACAAACAAACATGACAAGCCATGTGCTCACACCAAACATGAAAAAACGAGCACATGACCAATAAACACAAATCACAAGCCACGTGCACAAACAAAACAACACAAGTCTTGAGCACATGATGAATAAAACAACATTCAACACCAAGTGCTCTCAAAAACAAAGAGCATATGGCAAACAAAGTCATAAGCTAATTGCTCAACAAAGGAACACATGGCAAAGGAAATAACCCCCGCCATGTCCACAAAAACACACAACAGACATGGAGCATTGGCATCTGGATCCTGACACAGGAGCAAATTAAATCACTTTGAGGATATGCTTGTAATTGAATATTTTTAAACTTAGCTTTAAAAAAAACACAAGTGAGATAAAGCTTGTTCTGTTTAGAATCTACAGGGCTAGTTCCCTTCATTAGCATTATCTCAACTAGAGTTGATTAAGAGCCACACTCTTCTGATTTAAGATCAGTACAAATCAAGATCAGGTGGATCGACTGGTGTAGTTGTGGAAGTGATTTGGTTTATTTTAGAAAGTTAGCCAGTCAATAACTTTTGGAGAGAAGTTTGGCTTGAAAAGTGTCTTATATTTCTAGGGTTTAAAGGCTCTGAAGTTTTGCTTGCTGTGGTACAATGCTGAGATTATTGATGGTAATTTTCACTGGATTACTAGTGCTGGTACTTTACTGGTTCATTGCAGTTGTGATTGTGTGTGCTTGTGTTTTTTGTTATATTTTTCTTGGTCAGTCCAGAGGGAGTGCATTTCCATATATATTTGTCAAGCAGGTATATCCAGATGGAAAACTCTTGCTGGGAGCATGTTTGGAGCATGGCTTCCAGCCAGCTAGAACCATTGTTGGTGATGGCAGCTCATTGGTCGACTCCTCTTTTGGCACTTTCTTCTGTGAAATAGGTGCTGGGAAGTATGTTCCTCAGGTAGTCTTCATTAATCTAGAGCCAACCATTGTTGGTAAGACTGAACACTGTTCAGAATTTTTATTTTATGGTTTATTTTATACTTTTATTCGTTGAATTTATTCATTTTGAAGTCATTATCTCTGTTTTTGAGAGTAAGATATCCAGCTTCGGTCACATCCCAAGTAGCCTGCTACTTAGTAAGCCAACTTTGGCAGAAATCAATGCTTCTAAACAATTTTAGTATAACCTTGTGTGTTGTTGAAATGCCCAACCTCTCTTTTTACTTTTCAGGATTTGTTGGTATTTAGAATGTATTCTTCCTTCTATTTTCACAACATTGTCTGTGCCACTGACAGCCACACAACTCCAAAGCATAACTGATCCACCCCCATGTTTAACAGTTTGCAAGGTATTCTTATCATCAAATGCTTGTCCCTGATCTTTTCTCCAAACATACCTTTGGTGATTAGCCAAAGAGTTCAATTTCAACTTTATCAGACCACAGCACTTGGTTCCTAAAGGATTCTGGCTTGTCTCAGTGTTAAATCGCTGGTAAAGTTTTTTTCTGATGGCCTTTCCATACAGATTATGTTTATGCAAGCAACAGACCTGTGTACCACTACTCCTGTGGTCCACTATCTTCCTGCAGGTCCAGTCTGTATGCAGGCCAGATGGACTTGCACCCAGCAAAGACTACAACACAGCCCTTTACAGCCAAAGAAGATTAATACAAACCATATATATGACCATTATAAGACCAGACAAATGCAGACACCCTATGGCCAACTAAGGCTGCAACGCATCATGCCAGGACCAGCTAGGACCGTAATGCAGACCTAAATGATTAGCAAGATGGTTGTGCAAACACTCATTGGTAAGCCAGTCATCTACTGCTGGCTATACTGCATCTTTACTTTAAGACCTGTGATGTAGCTTGGAATCATTACAGAGGAGAACTTGACTTGGCACAGATTTGGGGCTTCTGGTTTGCAATCCGGATCAGTCTTAAAAGCAGTTCTGTTGGAGTTTGTTGTTGGTCTTCTCTTTGCCTCCTCTCTTCAGTTCCTCTTCTTTCTTAGTTTGTTTCTTGTTCTTTAGTTATGTTTCAATAGAAATTGCTAGCAGGAACCATTTAGCATTCCTAGCATTCTTATTTAGCATTCTTAGCCTTCACATAAGCATTCATAGCCTTACCCTGCCTTGTAAGATCTTCAGTTTGCTGCTTAGAAGATCCTATGACACTGCACAGTCTTCACTGTGTGAATGAAATATACATAGATTGATTCTTATTAAAGCTACTAAGTTATTCTGTCAAGAGCAATAAGGGAATTTTATTTTGTCTTTGGTTGTTTGATTAATGGCACGGACAGCAGCAGGTAGTCTACACATATTAGGCTGCAGTCTTCCTAAAGCACATATCCAATATAAAAGAAAAAAAAATGCTTTTATTAAAATATATACTTAAAAAATACATGCATAAAATCAAATGATTTGGAGCCACCTCTACCACTAACTCAAAATTGTGCATTTGTTATAGAGTGCTAAATACACAAGGCTCTTTCACAGACTCTTCCCCATCCCTTCCCCATGAGAAGTGCACTTTCTGTTTCTGATAAGGATAAACAATTAACGGTTTTACTTTTACTTTGATGGTTTTGGATAGAATTAACTCAAGCGTTACTACATTCTTCTAAAAGAATTACTGGCTGGATGGATCAGTATTTTAAAGTAAAGATCATGGTAACCCACTAGTAATGACTCAAGTGTTACTAAATCTGTCAGAAGCAATTACTATCCAAAACCTTACAGAAACATACAAAAACCTCAAAAGCTTACAATGACTTCAGTCATTACTAGAGAGTTATCAAGATTTTCATTTAGAACACTGTTCCAAATAATTAGCAATTCCTTTAGAATGGTGTAACACTTGAGTTATTACTAGTGGGTTACAATAATCTTCACTTTAGGATTAATTATAGATTATGCATTATTCACATTAATTATTAAAGTATACAGTATATCACAGAAGTGAGTACACCTCTCACATTTTTGTAAATATTTTATTATATCTTTTCATGTGACAACTCTAAAGAAATGACACTTTGCTACAATGTAAAGTAGTGAGTGTACAGCTTGTAAAACAGTGTAAATTTGCTGTCCCCTCAAAATAACTCAACACACAGCCATTAATGTCTAAAACGCTGGCCACAAAAGTGAGTACACCCCTAAGTGAAAATGTCCAAATTGGCCCCAAAGTGTCAATATTTTGTGTGGCCACCATTATTTTCCAGCACTGCCTTAACCCTCTGGGGCATGGAGTTCACCAGAGCTTCACAGGTTGCCACTAGAGTCCTCTTCCACTCCTCCATGACGACATCACGGAGCTGGTGGATGTTAGAGACCTTGCGCTCTTCCACCTTCCATTTGAGGATGCCCCATGGTGCCCCACTCAATAGGGTTTAGGTCTGGAGACATGCTTGGCCAGTCCATAACCTTTACCCTTCTTTAACAAGGCAGTGGTCGTCTTGGAGGTGTGTTTGGGGTCGTTATCATGTTGAAATACTGCCCTGCGGCCCACTCTCCGAAGGGAGGGGATCATGCTCTGCTCATTCATGGTTCCCTCAATGAACTGTAACTCCCCAGTGCCGGCAGCACTCATGCAGCCCCAGACCATGACACTCCCACCACCATGCTTGACTGTAGGCAAGACACACTTGTCTTTGTACTCCTCACCTGGTTGCCGCCACACACGCTTGATACCATCTGAACCAAATAAGTTTATCTTGGTCTCATCACACCACAGGACATGGTTCCAGTAATCCATGTCCTTAGTCTGCTTGTCTTCAGCAAACTGTTTGCGGGCTTTCTTGTGCATCATCTTTAGAAGAGGCTTCCTTCTGGGACGACAGCCTTGCAGATCAATTTGATGCAGTGTGCGGCGTATGGTCTGAGCACTGACAGGCTGACCCCCCACCCCTTCAACCTCTGCAGCAATGCTGGCAGCACTCATACGTCTATTTCCCAAACACAACCTCTGGATATGATGCTGATTACGTGCACTCAACTTCTTTGGTTGACCAAGTGAAAAATGACAAAATGTTCATGTTTTGGTAACCTATTCTTTTCCCTCCTTCCTTCATCGATGAGGTAAATACATCTGGGTTGGTTCATTTAGCAATACTACTAACAATTAAATCAAATAATGTTCCTTTTTCAACCCCGTCTCATAATTTTTTCTGATCATTTATGGGGTCAGTCAGTGGAATTTTTTGATAGTGTACAGATTCAGCTGTGAAATTTCCGTTCCTCACTCAAAGCTATCGCTTCGGCTATGATTTCAGAAGACCATTCGCTTTCATTGTATAAAAAAGACCAGTATGAACATTTCGCCTAATCTCATTGTCTAATTTTTGTGTTTCACACAATAAAGAAAATCATTGGGGTTTGGAAAACATGAGGTTGAGTAAATGATGACAGAACTTCTTCACTCAACTTCTTTGGTCGACCATGGCGAGGCCTGTTCTGAGTGGAACCTGTCCTGTTAAACCGCTGTACGGTCTTGGCCACCGTGCTGCAGCTCAGTTTCAGGGTCTTGGCAATCTTCTTATAGCCTATGCCATCTTTATGTAGAGCAACAATTCTTTTTTTCAGATCCTCAGAGAGTTCTTAGCCATGAGGTGACATGTTGAACTTCCAGTGACCAGTATGAGAGCGTGAGGGCGATAACACCAAATTTAACACACCTGCTCCCCATTCACACCTGAGACCTTGTAACACTAATGAGTCACATGACACCGGGGAGAGAAAATGGCTAATTGGGCCCAATTTTGACATTTTTACTTAGGGGTGTACTCACTTTTGTGGCCAGCGGTTTAGACATTGATGGCTGTGTGTTGAGTTATTTTGAGGGGACAGAAAATTTACACTGTTATACAAGCTGTACACTCACTACTTTACATTGTAGCAAAGTGTCATTTCTTCAGAGTTGTCACATGAAAAGACATAATAAAATATTTACAAAAATGTGAGGGGTGTACTCACTTCTGTGAGAAACTGTATATAGTAGATCTTAGTGGCCTTCTAGGAGGTATGAAAAATATAGTTATTGATTAGCTAATAGTGAACTACCACATTCAACCGAGTGCTATTACTTACTAATTCGTTAATCAGTTTCTTGTTAGTTAATAGTAGTTACTAAAATGTTAATACTGTGTTACTCATTTGTTCCTGTATAATTATTCATTAATGAGGGAACAGTATTATAAAGTGTTAACCCTAATTCATAGTCACTTGAAAGTGACTTATTTTTACACACTCAGACACAAGCAGCTAGAATAGGTTTTTTTTTTTTTTTTTTTTTCTTTATTAAATGCATTCTGTAAGTTCACTGTAGATGGGTGTTGTGGAAAAGAGAATGTGGAGCTCTGCTGCATCAGCAACTGAAGCGTGGTCTATGCACATTGCAGGCTCTGCTTCACAAGTTAATGAGTGTTTAATTCAGGACAAATGTTATATCACAGATGGATCTGGTCAGGAACAGGAGACAAACCCAGATAATAAACAACACAACAATTCTACTTTCTTGGAAATGTTAGGTTAGGGTATATATATGATTGTTTCATTAGTATGGCACAAACAAATGTGACTTGACAAACAACACAAAATAATTAAAAGGCACCTACTGATTACAATTGCCATTAGTGTTTCATAATGCAATGAGCCCATATTTTGATTTCTAATGAGATTCAGTGTGTTCTATTCTACAACTTTTACTCGAATCTTGCTTCTGTAATTACACACAAACACGCCATGCAAACATGCATGCTTTTTAACCTTTAGCCTTTTCTCAGTGTAATGTGACCTCTAGCAGGGAGACATTGTAGTAACATTATTGCACAAAAAACAAGGATGACCCAGTTTTAAATGAGTGCACAGAATTGTAATGACAGCAGACTGTACAAGTGGAAAAGAGTGAAAGTGAAAAACAAACCTATTAACAACTTCAAAGCACTCTCTTTTGAGTGATAATTATATTCATAAACCTTTAGTAAATGACAATCACTAATCAATAAAAATAATATAAATACCCATTTTTTATTAATTTAACAGTGTTTATTCAAAATAAAATAATTTTTACAAATATAAAAAAGTATTTATTTAGGCAGACTATTTATCGTGTTCAGAAGAACATGAACAACTTGAGGGCCAAAACACTGAGTAACTTAAATCCAAAGTCCTTGTGCTCTATCTATGAAAAACAAGATTATCTCAAAGATATAAAGAGACACACTCTCTCTCTCTCTCTCTCAAATTCAAAGTGTGCTTTATTGGCATGATAATTGTTACAATGTATTGCCAAAGCAAAATAATCAAAATACATGTACATATACAGGGGGAAAAAAAACAAGTAGAACAATCAATCTCTCTCTCTCTCTCTCTCTCTCTCACACACACACACACACACACACACACACTCAGTGACCAACGAGCCACTTTTTACTGTGACAACGTACAAGATTTACTGGAGAGTAAACAGTTCTGTAACAGATCAAGTAACAGTGTCCATAAATCAATGGATGTTCATATATGACTCCAAACACTCTTCAGCAATTATTCTCATGTGCAACACACCCCTTTGCTCTTCCTCCCCTCTTCATTACAGTCCTCCAAACACACTGTGGGCGACTCATTTTGGGAGCGTTTTTGAATGATGGATGGCAACACCAGATCAAAGAGTGTCTCGAACATAAAATCTACATTAAACCCAGTCTTAGCACTTGTCTCGAAGCACATCTTCTCTGCTGGTGGACTGATGCCCTCTAGTGGCTTATAGTGAATTATGCGGTTGTAAAGTGCTATGGCATCCTCCTGATTCACCTGTTTGTGCAAAGGAAAGTCTGGGGGTGTGGGGCAGGATGGAAGGGGCAGTACACTTCCCTCTTCAGCCCTGACTTCCTCTGGGGTCATAACTTGGGCTTGAGGGTCAGTGAGGTCTGCTTTGTTGCCCACGATGGCAAATATGCTGTCATTATTGGCAGAGTCAGTGAGAGAGAGGAAGCGATCTTCAAGCTCTACAAAGCTCTGCCAGTTTGTGACATCATACGTAAGAATGATGGCTGCAGCGCCACGACAATACATGGAGCCCAGACCATGGAACTGTTCACGACCTGATGAAATCAGAAGCACAGAAATACACCGATGAATGAATCACATATATTAAAAACTGGCTACAGTCCAAGAGTAGCATAATATATGTTTCTATATAAATAAATGAATACACACACACACACGTATAAGATAAGTACGTTATTTAGTAATCTTGCCCTCCAATGAACTGTCAACTTGAGAACTGTTGTGACAGGATAGCTGAGTCTGTAAAGTGTCAGTCCAATTTGTGACTCTTTTAAATTTGTAAAAAATAAAAATAACATAAGTGAAAAATGACAAAATGTTCATGTTTTGGTAAGCTATTCTTTTCCCTCCTTCCTTCATCGATGAGGTAAATACATCTGGGTCGGTTCATTTAGCAATACTACTAACAATTAAATCAAATAATGTTCCTTTTTCAACCCCGTCTCAAGATTTTTTCTGATCATTTATGGGGTCAGTCAGTGGAATTTTTTGACAGTGTACAGATTCAGCTGTGAAATTTCCGCTCCTCACTCAAAGCTATCGCTTCAGCTATGACCACTCGCTTTCATTGTATAAAAAAGACCAGTATGAACATTTCGCCTAGTCATTGTCTAATTTTTGTGTTTCACACAATAAAGAAAATCATTGGGGTTTGGAAAACATAAGGTTGAGTAAATGATGACAGAACTTTCACTTTTGAGGAAACTACCTCTTTACTGTAAGCGCTTCAGCAAAAACACAAGCTTCACATTTCTGCTTTTAAATGCCTTGCCTCTTAGACTTCCATTGGAAGTGCAATACTGATGTCATTTTTGTTTTTACAGTTTTACAGTGCACACAAAGGGGTTAAATATGTATATTATATTATATATGGTGAAAAAGTGAATATTCCTTTAAAATAACTAATTCAAATTTTCTAAACATTTTGTAAAGAATTTTTCTTTGTTTGTTTTCCCCCATAGGTTAAAATTAGATGTGCTATATGTGCAATATGTGAAAACAACCTCAAAAATCAATGAGCTATGGGCAACATGGCTAACAATGGAGTGTCAATGAAACAGTAGCTGGTTCTTACAGGATGTAAAGCCATCAGCTGAGCATTTCTATCACAGTTGCAGAAACGTGTAACCCTCATTGACTTGTTTAGACTAAAGACAAAAAGGTCAAATATCTTTTTGACTTCATCTTTAAAACATCTGTTTATTTTTTATTTTTTTAACCCATTCTTAAATGTTTTGATGGAACATAACATAGATCTGTTGCTTCCATTCAGTAAATGAGCACATTGATATTACAGGGCAGGCTATCAAAGACTACTAAAATCCTGTGGAAAAAAAATCCACATTCATTTTGGAAACTTCTAAGATTGCAAAATCCTGCAAATAACACGAGGTAACTGCAGTCATTTATGCAATGTCAGAGCAAGTCTTTCCCTTTTTTGTCACTTACTCACATGCTGCTTTTACAAACTAGCAAAAGATTGAAAAATAGATTGATATCGCAGGATAGTGGCGACATAGGATGGATCAGGAACTAACACAAGACTAGTAAGGCTTGTCACTTGATTTCATGACAATCACATGTGGATCAACTCTTGTCCAAATCTAAATATCACAATCTGACATTTAAAAGAATAAAACAACTAGTGCTGTAAAATTCTAAAACATAAATGTGACATGTTTTTAAATAGGGCTACAGGTTAATTAAATATAACATAAATAATACTAACAAATTTATTAGACCACCTGTCATAATAAAGAGAAAACATTAATATTTTATGATTCTGTCAAAAAACCTGTTTAAAATTAAACATTTTATTGTCATTATTAAGCAAATAACAACCCAACAGTGTTTATTCACACATAACCAAAAAATATATATATTTTATTTTTATTTTGTATGGCCTCCTTTGGCCTTAATAACAGCTTGCATTCTTGCTGGCATTGTTTTCTATACTTTTCCACAGTCTATGTTGTTATCGACTTACAAATAGTTTCTAGTTGTTCCCAAAGACTTGCTTTTGATTAAACTTTTGAGCAATCAATCTTTGAATCTATTAAATCCCAACAATTACATTACAAACACTACTGTGACTAAAGAGCTTGCACATAATGGTGTGGATTAAGCATTACAGAAACATAAAAAAATGATTTTGGTAATCACCAATACTGTTAGTTTAGGGCAGCTGTGGCACAAACCTTATATTGGGTGGTATATATATACACACACACACACGCACACACAGTGCGCGCGCGTTGTTGTGATTTATGAGGACACAAATTTGTATAATTACATGGGTATTACGACGTAGTCCTCATATTTAAAATAGCTTTAAAAACATACTAAACAAGGTTTTATTAAAAATGTAAAAATGCAGAATGTTTTCTGTGATGGGTAGGTTTAGGAGTAGGGGTACTGTAGGGGCATAGAATGTTTGTACAGTATAAAAACCATTACGCCTATGGAATGTTCTCACTTTGATAGCAAAACAAACCTGTGTGTGTATGTATGTATTTTACTCATTCATATTACTCTTTTGTTCAAATTAAAATCAAATTAAATAGGTGATCACTATAAATAATATTCATCTTACCCGCTGTATCCCAGATGGAGATGTTGTATGGACCCCACTGCTTCAAGAAAAATGCTCCACCAATTGTGCTTAAAGAAGTTTCCTTGAAATTTCTCTCTATGTACCTGTGCAGCAGGGACGTTTTCCCTACATTCACGTCTCCTAAGACGACCATTTTAATATCGGGTTTTCTCATTTTCCCAGGTGGAGGCATGATTTTAACGGTGAGGACACTCAAAATTATATTAGACTTCCAACTCCGCCTTCCATAACAAATGCGTGCCGTCCACGTTTCCTCGGTTTTCTCTTACTGTCTGGTGGTGGTAATCTCTTTTCACTTGAACTGTAGAAAAATATTAAGGAGCAAATTCTCACCAGGTCTTCCGAGCTATTTAAGTGTTTTGAAATAGTCTTGTTCGTGCTTAAATACACGGTCCATGTAAAAGACCACTTAAAAGTTCACTTCTAACAATGACGAAACAGGAAACTCAAGACCAATGGCACAATCCAAAAAAGTCCCGACTCCCGCTTTAAACTGCAGATGTCGTCACACAGAAGAAAAAAAAGACAGATTTTTTATTTAAAAAATTGGAATCTTATAAATCAATCTTTATTGTCCCATGTTATTTATGTCTAATTAGGTGTATGACATTAGAGCAACTGCTTCCCAGACCTTTAATTTGAGTTTATATTCAATATTCCGACAATCTTTTCTTATTCTTCCCCATTTAAGGAGGAAACTTATGACAGTAGTCCATTTTGTTTTTCCATTACCAGTTTCAGATGTTATAGGCTGCTTACCATGTTGACAAATGAGCATAACTCACAAATGAGCACAATAAAACACTGTTGTTGTTTCCAAATAGTATTGTAGCATATTCAGACATTATGATAGTTCATAGTGTAGAAAAATTCTGTCTTGCTAAAACAGTGGTCTAATTTCAATGAATGTACAGAGGTCTTTAGAAAGCCACAACAGAATGTGTTCTAATATCAAATGACAAATCCTTCCAGAAAAACCATAAGATCTGTTGTGAAAATAGACACTGTACACAAGTCTTCCACCAATCGAACATCAAGTCCCTAATATGAATAACTTTGCCCTAACATTGCTGTGGTTAGTGTAGCATATTCCATTCTGATCATCAGCCAGTGGAGTTCGATAAGGATCCTTCACTTCAGTTATTTCTGAATAAGAATGGTTGAGAAAGGGTTAAGTACTACTTGAGGATAAACTATGAACAGAGTTGTTTTTTATTATTAACATTTACAATCTTTATAATCAGATTCGATATGTGGTGATGATAACTGGTTTTGTTGCAACTTTAGTTGCACAATATAAGTAATACTTAGGATTTTTTGCAAGCGTCTTTAGTTGAACTGTAATTTCTTTGAAGGAAAAGCTTGAACAGTCACCACTGAGATGTTACAAACAGCAATGTCAAAGTTCTAACAGATAAAGGTTTGGTCCAGTTCAGTAAGTGGTTAATTCTTCCTTGTTTCTCCTCTTCTTGTAATTTCCCAAGTGGAGATTGTGCTTCTATCCTGAAACCAACATAAAAATATTAGCACTGTAAACCATAATGAGCCTTGTTTTGTCATACTGCTCTTATAAGAGTTTTCTTTAAAGGCTCTGCTGCACTTAGTCTAACAGGATGAAATTTTACCTTTATGTGGACTCCAAGGGGTGCTAGATTATTCCTTAAGGCATCACAGGCCTTCAGCAAGGGTACTCTATCTGGTTGTGGATGACTTTTCTGAATTTCACTGCCAGGCTGGGGGTCTTGTGGAGCTTGGTCTTGCACAGAAAGAGCAAATTTACGAACCTCACTCCGAAAATGCACCAACTCCTCCACCACATTATTCAAAACTCCGGAGGAATCATGGACTTCCTAAGGGACACAGTGTAAAAGTATTGAAAGTGTTGCAATAAAATAAAGAAAAAGGACGTCAATGTCTACAAGGAAGAAAATCATTAGTGTATGTCTTGGCTCAGATGAAAACTGTGGTTTTTGGTCAAAGGAAATAATGTTGATAATAATGTGAGTTATTAAATATGAGGCATCTACTAGAGTACAAAATAAACCAAACACTAGGTGTTACATTCTGGGACATAACTTTGTTTCTAAGTATAATATGTCTGTATTATTGTGTGGGAATGTATATGTGTGTGCAGTGCTTCTGTTCTCTGTGCTCATCAGTGTTTGACAGGCTTGCTGATTATATTAGTAGCCCTCACTGCAGAACACGAGATCCAGGAGGCAGAGATGGGTAGGTTTAGATCCAGGGGGCGAAGACGCGTAGGTTTAGGGATATGTAAAGTGGGAGGAGTTAGATCGGAGTTGGATCTGGATCCATTCTCTCCCCCTGGATCTCATGTTCTGCAGTGAGGACCATCTCAAATATATGGGCAGATCAGAGTGGCTCGGCGGATACACTGCACCAGATGGAAGCGGTGTGAGGATCTCCGTTCTTCAGGTTTCCCTCTCCTGCTTCAGATGTGTTGCTGTGTGATCTCTTAGCTCGAGTAATGTGCTATGTTTATTTAACTAACGCTTCTTGTGTGAAGTCAAAACTGTTAAACAGTGTAAACAGGTGACTGAACTGAATTACTGTATGTCTTTTAAGGGCGCTAACTTTGTAGGGAGCAGGGTGCCAATTTCTTTTATAACACTTTTTCTCCTATTTATCAAAAAGCCAAGGAAGTAAAGCCATGTGTTTATTTTGCTTTTTGTTTTGGTTTACGAAAAAGAGTTATATCTTCAGTTAGAAGATTTCTGTTTGTTATTTTGGCCTGACCACAAAAAAAAAAAAAAGAAAAAATAAAGGTAAACTCAATAGCTCAAATGTACATGCTTGATGCGAGAGAATCAATGAGGTTTGTTCTCAGGGGCGCCATAACAGGGGGAAGATTAGGACGATTCTAAGGGCCCTGGTCAGACAGGGGGCCCGTTCTGTGCTATCAGGGGGGCCCACTCCCTCATTCCATTGGAATGGCATGAGGGTGAGTAATTGATGACAGAATTTACATTTTTGGGGGAACTATCTGTTTAGGTTACTGACGCAAGCTCACTGACTAAGTTCTGCAATCTCACAAATACTCCTGTTATAATCAATGAAGCTGATTACAATGCACAATCAACTTCTTACTTACATTGTACCTGCAATTTGTTGCTTATAATGCAAGCATTTGCAAGATTGCAGAACTCTGGCATTTTCGGCAAATTTCTTCTGCACCAGGGACTAATTTAAAGGATTAGTTCACTTTCAAATTAAATTTACCCCAAGTTTTACTCACCCTCAAGCCATCCTAGGTGTATATGACTTTCTTCTTTCAGATGAACACAATCAGAGTCCATATTTATCCATGTTTAAAAAGTTATAATATATATCTAGCAGATGTTGCGTCAGTTAAGCTTTTTTTGTAAGCTGAATGACTACGTTAGGATAGCGTAAGCGTTCTGAACTGCGCAAGGCATTATACTTTCTTTGTAAGTTGAATACGGAAGGCGGTCTGGCGGAAGCTAGATATTTTACTTTATAACTTGTTAAATATGGATATTTTTCTAACACAAACGCATCGCTTCGCTTCAGAAGGCCTTTATTACCCCCTCACCCCACCACCACTGCTTTGGATGTATGCACTTTCTTGAGCTTTATATTCACTGGACCCATTCAATGCCATTATAAAGTTTAGATTCGTAAGGATATTTATTAATATATCTCCGGTTGTGTTCTTCTGAAAGAAGAAAGTCGTATACACCTAAGATGGCTTGAGGGTGAGTAAAGCTGAAGTGAACTAATCCTTTAAATGCCTCTGATTGCATTCATGAGGTGAACAGACACGGCAGTGATAGTTAACATTTTTCATTCATTTTCACTTTATTCGTGACAGTCGTAATTTTTTAGTTTAATTGTGTATCTTGAATTTGAGGGGCATTTTTATGCCATTTTTGCCCCAGGTGCTCATTTATTTCAGACCCTGATGTATTTTCTATGTCCAAACATTAAAAAAACAAAAATGATTATAGAAAGGCAAAGTATTCTGCAACCAAAAATATTCTCAACCAATATTTAATATATTGCCAACTATTAAATATGGTTAGTGGTCACAGGCAAAGTCTGATGATTGCTTTGCATGGTCATTAAGGTGGGGGAAAAAATATAAGGCCATATCACACATTTCTACATGCACATGTACAACAAAAATTCCAAAAAGTTGCTCAGAAGGAAAGGAGTATGCCTATGTTTTATTACTTGATACTAATATAAATTTTAATGTATATTTATGTGAATGTAAATGATTAATTTTATTTCCTTCCTTCCATCCATTATTCCCAATGGGTTTCGCAAATACTTCACTCATGTGCCATTGTTCGGTCAAGCAGGTAGTTCTGACTCTGTACATCAGTAAACATTACTAGGAAAGGGTGAAGGATTTTAACACTGAAAAAAATATTTTAGCTTTAATGTTTGATCTCTCACCTTTGTGTCCAGCAGATCAACTCCAAAAACACCCATGATTTCCCTGACATAGGACAGCATGGCTCCAAATACAACAGGACTCCTAGGCCCATGAACCTTCAAACACAAAAAGACAGCAAAATTAGTTATTGACTAATAAATATGAATTTAGATTTAATATAATATTTTATAATAAGGATATAAAGAATGTGAGGCCTCAGTGACCTACCCTATGATGTTACCTTAGTAACAGGCTGAAGCTGACAGTTGCCATGGTGAATGAGGCTCATAATGGCATCCACAGCTTTTGGGGTGTCAAAATCATCAGAGAGTACTTTCCGAACACTGGTCTGTGTAGCACACAACCTTGACCAAACAAAGACAGTGAAGACAAAAATGAGTTGGGAGACAAAGGCTTTTTCATCATCAGTTTGTTCACACAGTAAATGTTTGGGATTGATAACCGTATTAACTATCAGGTGAAATTCTAAATTGTTCTGTTCATACAACAGCTTACAGGAGCAACTCAATTACTGTCTGAATGACAGTAGAGCCCTTTTTCTATTCTGGCGATAGCTGTGAATAAAGGCCCTTTCACACCAAGAACGATAACTATATAGTAACTATATTAGCATCCACATCAAGGGTCAATAACGTTCTGATTATTTTAAGCACAAGCTGCAGTTTTGTCATCTGCTGCTTTAAATGCTTGAGCACTTTAAAGTAGGATGGATTCTGATTTGCTGTCAATGTTTTTATTATTCATCAACTGAACAATCGTTCTGAAAGTGATCACAGCAATGCTGTTTCTCTGTGCCGTTATCGTTATAGTGGTGGTTTGGACTCTGCTATTCTTTTACATTGATAACAATTTTTAGAACTAAATCTTTATTGTTATAGTTATCATCCTTGGTGTGAATAGGCCTTAACACTTACAACCATAGTGACAGCATCTGAAGTAACTATAAATTTAGGGATGTGTTCATCTGTCAAACCAGTTTTGAGTGCTTTTCTATTTTTAAATGAGTGTAAAGCACATTGATTTGGATCACATCTAGAACACAAAAGTGACTGGATATAAAACCTTTTCATGACACACAGCTCATATAGTCATACATGAAAAGACAGAAAACACACAGGAAAAGTGCGTAACCTGGCCTTAATTCATGTCATTCTACTCTTAAAAATGTATATCAGAGCCTGAGGGTGGTCTGTCTTTACCTCTCCCAGAGAATTCCCTCATCTACAGGCTGGCACTGTAAGTGTCCCTGCATGTAGGCCTGTGCGTTGTGGCAGAAGGCAGAGATGGTGGACAAGGTAGATCGGGCTTCATTCATGCTAGCATCACTATAGTCAATTGCTGGAAAGGTTAAAAGACCCACAGAAAATGTACAGTAAATGTAGAATATCTGTCTTTACTAGATGCAAAATTGTAGGAGCATATCCTTCAGGAGTTACTTGAAGCATGTAACACATACCTGATCTGTATTTGGTCAGAAGGCAAAAAAGTCGAAACTCATTAGCAGTGTAAGATGCCAGAAAATCCTAGATTATGAAGAGATTTAAAAGATGCTATTATCTATTAAACACATACAGAACACATAATTTACAATTTTATTATTTGTTACCTTTATAGTTATATAATTCTTCAACGATTTTGACATCTTCTCTACACTTCCTTTCAAATGAAGGTGGCCTGTAAAACAAAGTTTTCATTAAAGGGTTAGTTCACCCAAAAATGAAAATAATGTCATTTATTACTCACCCCCAAGCCATTCCACACCCGTAAGACCTTCGTTCATCTTCGGAATGCAAATTAAGATATTTTTGTTGAAATCCGATGGCCCAGTGAGGCCTGCATAACCAGCAATGACATTTCCTCTCTCAAGATCCATTAATGTTCTAAAAACATATTTAAATCAGTTCATGTGAGTACAGTGGTTCAATATTAATATTATAAAGCGAAAAAACAAAATAACGACTTATATAGTGATGGCCGATTTCAAAACACTGCTTTGTGAAGCTTCAGAGCGTTTTGAATCAGCGTGTCGAATCATGATTCGGATCGCGTGTCAAACCGCCAAACTGCTGAAATCACGTGACTTTGCCACTCCGAACTGCTGATTTGACACGCTGATTCATAACACTCTGAAGCAGTGTTTTGAAATCGGCCATCACTATATAAGTCGTTATTTTGTTTTTTTGGCGCACCAAAAATATTCTCATCGCTTTATAATATTAATATTGAACCACTGTACTCACATGAACTGATTTAAATATGTTTTTAGTACATTAATAGATCTTGAGAGAGGAAATGTCATTGCTGGCTATGCAGGCCTCACTGGGCCATCGGATTATCTTATATCAAAAATATCTTAATTTGTGTTCCGAAGATGAACGAAGGTCTTACAGGTGTGGAACGGCATGAGGGTGAGTAATAAATGACATTATTTTCATTTTTGGGTGAACTAACCCTTTAAATAGATGCTTTGAGCAGTAAAGCTAAAATTTCACAGAACCTATGCAACAAAATACAGTATGCTCGTTAAAATATTACTACCCAATACCACTTCTTAAACCAGAAGACAGAAGAGGGCATTACCGGAGTGCAGGAAGTAGTTTCCCCATTGTTCACACTGATGATATGCCTCAGACTGGGCAATCTCATTCTCATGATGAGGGAAGGCAAGGTCAATCCCTCCAGAGTGGATGTCCAACTGACTTCCAAACACTGAGCTACAGACAAGAAAAGCAAACAGTGTACCGTTTCATATGAAAATATGATTTTGTAATTCTGCTACAATCCCCGTCCATTCCTAGAGAATCAACCATTCAAAAGCTTGTTACTTTTTTTGTAAAAGTGTTGTAAAAGTGTTGTTACTTGTAAAAGTAAAATATTCAAACTACTCCTCAACTGAAAACTTTAATTCTCTTAAAGTCCAAATGAAGTGGAAGTAATGACAGATGTTTTCTTTTGTATTGTGATGTATATACGAATGTAACGGATTGTCAAAAAAAGTATTTAATTTAAAATAATTTAACCCTCTCTGGGACGAATTGTCAAATCACAGCTAGAATTTATTTATTTATTTTTTAATTTTTTTTTTTTTTAACATATATTTAAGACTAAAATCATTTTCCAAAATTAGCTTTCTACATCTGACTTTTGACCTTTTTTTAGGGTGCTGTCAGTTATAAATGAAATTATGTTTGGCGAATTGTCTGAAACTTCACACATATTCAAATGCATTTTCACTATCTGAAAAAAAAAAAAATGAAAATATCTTATTTTTGTCTACTATATTTAATTTGGAACTCAAATGTAAAAAAAAAAAAAAAAAAAGTCAAAAGCTAATTCAGATGTAACTGCCTGGAAAATAGTGAAACCATGTCTAAATGTTTCAAAAAGCATTAAAAGAAAATCTTGAAAAACATTGTTTCTTTCTTGGAATTCCAAATCAAAGTACAAGTGAAAATCAACAAGACTCCTCTTTTTCATTATACCCCTTTCCACACAGAACTTAATTTTGACCTGTTTAGTCATCATTTTTGGAGCAACTCTGCTTGTCAGTGTAGTTAGGCCAATAGGCAATAGTATCTGACCTTTGGTTGTAGTATGGATCACATCTTCCAGTCTTGAGTTTTCATTTTTACAATATGTGCATAAAAAAAAATGACCAAAAACACATTTGGATGTACAATGAATTTTTTTTTTTTTAAATGGAATTTATATATATTTTCTACTCTAAAATGAACTCACTATGGTGCCTTGACAGCATGTGACCCAACATGCACTAATGTTTTCTTTTGCTTCCTTGTTGCCAAAAATGTCAAGCACATTTTAATTTTATTGGCTGAAGGGGATGTCTTATGATATTACTAAAATGTATTTATTTTTGTGTATGAACATTATTATTGTATTTTAAATACAATTTTCTTATCTTCATTGGATTACAATTTATTCATGGTGGAGGAGTGAGTTCTGTGATCCTATGAACATGGAAATGCACTTCATGTGTTCAACCTGATGATAAATTTAATACAATAGGAAAATAATATCCTATATAATTATTATTCAATCCTTTAAACATCCTATTTAGTAACAGGAAAATTAACACGCCATGGTTTAAATGGTTTTGTGTTGCATTTTATCTTTCAAAATGATAGCTCTCATTTTAAAGATTTGGAAAATACCAGAAACAAGTAAACACAACCTCCTATATGCAGAAGGTAAACATGTATCTATTGGGTTAGTCATGCAAGTCCTAATTTATATGAATACAATTAAAATTTTATTTCATATCTATTGCTGCCATAATAATGGCCCATTCCAAATGTTTTTGTTGTCATGATTTTGTTGTCTTTTTTCTTAACAACTTCCACTTACTAAAATCTGATACGATTTTAAAAATCTTTTAGTTTGGGCCAGCTTTAAGACAGAGCATTTACCTAGCAATTGTAGAACATTCAATGTGCCACCCAGGTCTTCCTTGTCCCCAAGGTGAATCCCAGTGAGGTTCATGTGGTTTGGATGCTTTCCACAGAGCAAAGTCCCTTGGATCCCTTTTATCCTGAACCCCTAAAATACAAGAAACTTTAAAATACTCTATGTGATTTAGGTCATGGTGTCTACAGCATATCAATTATCCCCAAAAAACTTCTCTTATCTACAGATTATCTATTATCAGTAATATTTGTAAATATTACCAGTAGGTTTGTTAGCCTGATAACAGAGAAAATTATTATAATGACAAATCATGTGTGCTTAAAGATTGAGAATACTACCAACATTTACTTTTATTGATGAAGACAAAAAAAAAAAAAAAACAGATGTCATAAACATACCTTGCTCCCCAACAATGCCTCCAAGATTCACAAGCTTGCCATAACGGCTTCCAATGGACTGAGTGTTGAAGTAGACATTCCCTGGGTCAACAAATCATACTGGATATTCAGTTTCATCTTCTCTTCACATGTAGAAGGAAAAGACTTGACCTATTGTCAATAAATAAAAAAGAGAGAGAGAGAGGTACCTTGATTTGTGACATAGGCATGTCCATTTCTGATAATGCGCTCTATGAAAGCTACAATCTGGGGTATGTTGTCTGTCACCCTCATGTATACTGCTGGAGGAAGAACCTGGACAAATGAACAAAAAACAGTCAAATATGTGTTAATGTTTTAGTCATTTTAGTCAAATCATCGCAAAAAAATGTGATTTACCCGCAGTGCTTGCATGTCCTTCTTAAACTCTTCCTCATGCATTCTTGCAAGGACAGTGGGCGAGATGTTCTCCTGCAAAAGAAATGAAACCAAAATAACTTTCTACGTGTCTTAAAATGGCCAAATATAAACACCCTTCCACATAAATGACTAATCTTGTATGTACTAAAAGAGGGGTGAAAGAGTATAAGTTAACACTTACCTCAAGGCTTCTTTGTATGATTTTATCATCAATGTCAGTGATTACCATTACATGGATGACATTGATTCCAAAAAGTTTGGATAAGATCCTTTGCACAATGTCAAATCTGACATATGAGCTGCATGCAAGTAAGAAAAAGAAAAAAATAGGCTGAAAAGGCTGGCAGAGAAATGTATTCACTGCTGACCAAGCAACAACCCAGGGTTATTATAGTAAACTAAAACTAAAACCATAAATAAAAACATTTTTGATACTTAAAATAAAATAAACGTTAACTGAAATAAAATATAAAAGAACTTAAAATTATTTTATTTCAGCTAGCTGTCAAGGCAACATTTCTCACTTTCATTTGTTCTACTTAATGTATCAAAATAATTATATAATAAAATATTTTATAAAAAACTATAGACATATTAAAAAGAAAAACTAATGAAAATGGTAAAAACACAACTAAATTGCTAAAAACTAAAATGTACTCAAATTTATAAGTAAAGAGAAAATGTTAGTAAAAACTAAAACAGTATATCAATGATATTAAAATAACACTGCAACAACCTAAACAAATGATGTTTCTTTCAACGTAACTGCAACTACTCTGGTACTATCATCAAGCAGAGAAACTTACCACGCATGGCCGAGATGGGCATGGTCATAAACAGTGGGTCCACAGCTATACCTGGAAGTGACAAAAGAAAAATGTTATACAAAAAAGAACTTCTATTACATGTAAGAAAATCTCAGTTAACGTAATGGGCCACTGTGTGCCTTACCAGGAAGCAATTCTTTCTTGTGCCAAAACCAGAGGTTCTTTCTGCTTGGTAAGACTGTTGTAAGTCATTACACCGGTGTCATAGCCCACTGGTTTTATCCACTTTCTCTCCGCCCCGCTGCATATTTTACAACTGGACAGCAATGACGTTTTTGTAACTTGATTATGAATCCCATGCCTGATTCTAAAGCCAGAATTAAACAGTTTTGCATTTGTAATGAATGCTAAAGGGAGCCTCATTTTCATTCTACTACATAAATATAACCCAAAACATTTGAACAGAGTCCAGGTGGTGGTTAAAAGATTGCGACAGTGCGATTACATATAATTTATCTCTAGACATTTAAACGCGTTTTCCCAATTGGACTGATGACATATTCTTTTCCAGTTCCTCTATATGTCAACACGATCTGTTTATTTTCAGAGTCATCACAAGTCCAGCTTCGTCGGTCTGCTACTGGTGAGGCTCCATCACTCATCTCATAGACATCAGCAAGCAAACTGTCACGCCGACACACGGATCTCTCTTTCGACTGTTTTCAGTGGGTTCAAGATGGCCGCGCACTGAAAATCATACCGGGGCAAAGGACATTGAAGACAGTAACGTGAAAAACTATGCAATTACGGCAATGCTCTCGAATATTCTCCACCAATCCAAATAACAAATTGTAACACAAATTTAGTAACTTCCTCCTCGTGAATGTATTTGTGATGGGACTGTATTTTTAAGTGGGAGGAGTCAGTGTGTGACCCAAAAAGCACCTCCCACCCAGCAAGATGTATTTCCAAACAAGTGGCGCTCACTGCAGAGCCAAATGACGTCCAGCTCCCCCTTCTCTGGACGTCATGGGTGAAGGTTGACCTAATTCAGCTCCACCTCTGTTGATCTATTGTTGATCTATTCTAATGGTGGAGAGATATGGTTATGGGTTGGACCTTCCAGCTCCACTCATTACGCCCAAATTACATTCAGAGAGGGGGATCTGGGCTGGGCGTCCAGAGAGGAGGAGCTGTCACGCTCCACCCGTTGGCTGTCATTGGCAAGATACACATCAATCGAAAACATACCGCATAATGTAACACAAGGCATCTAGTAAAAGGGTAAAGACAAGTTTCAGTTCTCTTATGAGCGCGACCCTTGCTTACGAGCTGTACAACCAGAAGTTGTTTTAATGTTCTTTTCAGTCGTTTTTAGTGAATCCTGAAATCCACTCTAAAGTGGGAGGAGTCAGGTCAAATTAAAATCCCAAATGGAAGTGACCTGACAACTGTGAAAAGCATTGAAAAGGAATTCAATAAGCTGCAGCCCATACAGCACATGTATACATCTCCGTGTTTGAAAGTACACGGAGAATCTCCACGTTGGAGTCGAGTATAAATGTTATGCAAGGTGATATATCCGATGTTTGTTTAAAGGGGTGGTCTAAACAGTTTGACAAGGGGGTATTCTGACCGTTCAGATTCACTTGCCATTATTAAGATTATGATGTAATGTACTTTTGTTGTAGGCTACTCGCTCGTGCCATAAATCGCAACAATTTCGGAAAAATGGAGACCGGCCTCTTCATTTTTTTTTTTTTTTTTTTTAATAAACTTTGTTGTAGGTCGTTTTGAGTCAGTCCCTGGTCTCATGTAATGTTAGGCTTGTTTTGTCAGATATTGCGGAATTTGTCATATTCACAGCTACAGCTGGTGTCGTCATATTTATACTTACGGAAAAACGAAAGTCTCCAATAGTTAAATCCACTCTGCGATTAAAAAATAAATAAAGGAAAATCGATTCGTGCTTGCGCTTTTTACAGTTACTCGCTGCCTATAACGCCTATTCGACACACATGTATCCCACTGTTGGCTGTATTGTCAGATGCTCTTGTGTTTTAAAACAAATTTCGGGGGTCATACTCCTTTCATACTCGCTGGGAGTATTTCGAGCATGTGTTCATTTGGTTGTTGTCAGATGAAGTGCGTAGCTCGGTGGGTAGAATGCGCGTGTAACGTACTGTACACACAACTGCTTTTTATTACAGTAGCACGCATACTCCACCTCCTTTGCTTTTGGATTGGATTTAAGCATGTAGATATAAATGTAAAGCAACATTTCGGGCTTGAAAGCGCTGCAGTTGGCGGGAAGAAACTGTCAATTGAATCCGCCCATTTTGGTCTCATTTGGGCGAGTTCATAGAGTGTGATTGGTTTTTGAATATTACGTGGGCGGATCTGTTTTTTTTTTTTTTTTTGCTTGGCTGTGATTTGCCGTTTTCAGTAAGCAGGGATTGGTGTTTACCTGCCAGTGTAGCCGGATTTCATACTGAATGTTCAACGTCGAGGTTAATATAATAATCTTTAAAGCACAATTTAGGATATTTTTAATGAAACCCAAGAGGTTTTTGTTCCTCTAATAAAAGTCTAGTAACCAAATCCAAATGGTCATAAAGGTACTTAAAAATAAATCTATATGATTTGAGTTGTTTAATCCAAGTCTTGTGAAGATACGATTGCTTTATATGATCACCAGATCATGATATATCACCACAATTTTTCAGTTTGGTTAAACTATCCCTTTTGAACTTTTGCAACTAGCTTTTGCAACATTTTAAATGTCTATTCTGCTGAATAAAAGTATTCATTTCTTAAATTTCTTTCCAAAAAAAAAAAAAAAAAAACTCTTACTGAACCCAAAGTTTTGAATGGTGATAATGTTACAAATAGCTTTTGGCATATTAGAATGATTTCTGAAGGATCATGTGACACTGAAGACTGGAGTAATGATGCTGAAAATGTAGCTTTGCCAACACAGAAATAAAATGCGTTTTAAAATATATTCAAATAGAAAACTGTTATTTTAATTGTAAAAATATTTCACAATATTACTGTTTTTGCTGTATTTTGGATCAAATAAATGAAGCCTTGGTGAGCAGAAAAGTATTCTTTTAAAAACATTAAAAAAATCTTACCATTCAAAAACACCTGATTTTTAAAATTCTAAAGGTGTGGTCACATTTACTGTTGTTTGTCAAATTTTCTTTCTTTATTTGCAGCGCTGACCAACAGAAAGCTGCTTGGTTTAAAAGAGACTTCTGTGTGAGCTGTGCTTCATACATCACTAAACTATTTACAATAATAGACAATGGACCATTTTTGCCTGAGAAATTTCACTAATGTGACCACACCTTCAGAATAGTAAATATAAGTTTGAATATTAAAATGTATTCACAATAAATATTTTGTATAATTTCAGAGCTCCTCAAAGAGTTAAATGAGGCCTATGAGAAACATGGCCTGGAGGAAGACCCCATCCAGCAAAGGCGTTTGCTGCACTTTATCCAAAGAGCCCTTATCCGAAGTCAGGAGCTGGGAGATGAGAAGATCCAACTCGCTAGTCAGATGGTGGAGATGGTGGAGAATCGTATCCGGCAAGTGGACAATCTTTCTGAGCTTCTGGAAGCCCGACATGAATCTCATAAATCTGTGACGGCTACTACCACATCTTCCATTATTCCCAGTAAGAAAAGGGAGGAGGAGAAACAAAGAGAGGAATCCCTTGGTTCCATAGATAGGCTTTCTGGGGCTAACAAACGCTGCAGACGTCAGAAAAACAATAATGAAACTCTGGAGAACATCGCCACAGTTCACCATGATGAAGGGATCACCGGTGACATTGCCAGGGAGAAGCAGAACAAAACCTCAAAGAAGAAAAAATGGTCCAAAGCTGACAGAGAGCTTTCACCTACAGATCTACCTATTGATCCGAATGAGCCTACTTACTGCTTGTGTGAGCAGGTGCCATTTGGAGAGATGATTTGTTATGATAATCATGAATGTCCAATTGAATGGTTCCATTTTTCATGTGTTGGGCTTAATCACAAACCCAAAGGAAAGTGGTACTGTCCAAAATGTAGGGGAGACACAGAGAAAACCATGGACAAAGCTTTGGAAAAAGCAAAAAAGGAGAGGGCATATAATAGGTAACCCATAATGGCTGACCTCATAAGAACTGCTCAGATTTATGCTTTTTTTTTTTTTTAATGTTTCATCTGGAGACACCTATCAGATAATCGCTTAGGAAGTATCATCCATGTGGTTGAAATCTCCTCTCTGAGGCAGAAATCCTTTTTTCAAAAAGAATTTAATTGAAATATGGATTTTTCATTTGAAAGCTGAATAAGTCTTTAGTTATGTGGTAATTTGTATTGTTTTTGTGAATAACCATTCTTTATTAGTCGCATGCAGCATGTGGCTAATGTATGAGAAGTTTGTTATAAAAAGCTTTCACATACAATACACATCTTTGAATAATTTACTATTTCCTGCTCTTTAGACATTGAAAACAATCCCCATTATGCCTTACTCTTCATTCTCTTTCAATGTATTTACAATTATCTTTCTTTTGTTGATTCGTTTTTTTTGACCATATTGAAACAAAAAACAGACACTGATCATACACAGATCCTGTACACAAAATTCAAAGTGTATTATTATAATATAGTACATAAGAGGCATTCAATAACACATGGAATAGAAAAGAAACACACACACACTTCAGGCATGTAACAGAACACACAAAAACAGCATAGCAGGATCACTTGAAGGTCAGTTCCGATTGAGGCATGAACAATTCAATAATGGCAGGCTGGCACCGTGTCCGTTCAGAGGTGTTTGATTCCTCTTGAAAAAAAAAAAAAAATGGCCCTTGCATATATCATCATATAGTCCAGGCTAACACAATATATAGTCACTTTTTGGACAGAAAATGACCAGGTGATATTGGCTGAGCACAATTTATCCAAGGGAAAAAGGGATGGATTTTGAGTAAAGTGCATTTTAACAGTATGAGAGTTGTGTGGGATACAGAGAGAGGAAAAAGAAAGAGAGAGAGAGAGAAAAAACTTCCTCACAATTCACTCAACTAAACTATAACCACACAAAGTCCTGTGCTCTGCAGTGTAAAGGTCAGCTGTCCCTCCAGCTCTGCTCAACAATAGCGGACACACGCTTCTCATACTCCCGTTTGTTCTCCTGGTAAAGTTGAGCTGCTTGGCTGTTAGCTGGACTGTTGGGGTTTGGTTCATCAAGCAAAGACTGAGGAAAATCAACAGAGAAAAAAAGCTGATCAAGCTGTGTTTCGATTTGCGTTGATGCTCATGATGGTAAAAAGCATCACCACTACAATGTTTTACCTGGATTGAGGTAAGAATTGATGACACATCATACGTTGGACTCCAACGGTTTTGTAGGATGTCAAGACATATGCTTCCATCTGCATATACTAAAGTATCATTGCAAGAGCTGGTTAAATCACGTCAAGGAGACGGGAGCCTTCGTAGGGCGGCAGAATTAAACTAAATTATGGAAGCTTTGTTTCCGCCACAGAATAAAAAATAAAGAAGGTAATTGCGACTTTTTACAATTCTTCGCAATTGTGAGTTCATATCTCACAATTCTGAGAAAAAAAATCTGAATTGCAAGATATAAACTCGCAATCCTGCATTATAAAGTCCAAATTGGAAGATATAAACTTTAAAGAAAAGTCACAACTGTGAGAGAAGTCGCAGTTATAGTTTTTATTATTATTATTATTATTATGTGGTGGAAACAAGCTTTCATACTATATTTGTGATTTTGAATGACAAAAAAACAAAACTAAACCTTACCATTAGGATGAAACATTTTTGAGATGAATCTAACTGTGGGTGGTTTGTTTGGGTATTCTTCTGTGAATTCTACTGTCAATTTAAATGTACCTAAAACAACAACAAAAACTTAAAAGCATGAATACAAAATACACGGCATCATATACATGCCTTGAATTACTAGAAATTATGTATTTTAAGAAGTGCATGTTTATATTTACCATCTTCAAAGGGAGTTCCTTCTGGTCTGAAAACAAAAATGAAACATTTCAATTGGTAACATTTGGATAACCACAATAATGTATCCACGACACGTCATCATTTGCTTTCAGTTTCAGTATGTGAAAACAGGCACAGGTGAATAACAACAAATGCTCAAGTAACAAACACAAAATTTGTGAACTTTATAAACGGACGGTCTTTGTTTATGCCATCTGGAGAAGTGTTCATGAATGACATAAAAATGCTCGGATTTCAGAACAAAGAAACGTGAATCTAAAAAGATAATAAACTTGGTTTAGTTCACAGCACAAACCTTTTCACAATAATTACTTACCCAAATATCACTGCATTCCATACCATGATATTGTTTTCTGAGGGTGCACCGCTAACACCGGCTGGAGGATCCTCTTGAAGTCTGTTGGGTTTGTATCAAAACAAACAAGGGAGTCAGGCCAGTTTTAGGAAACTAAGGTCCAAATAAACACAAAACAAATTAGTTCCTTTTTAAGACTACATTTGACAGATCTTCATTTCTACTTAAAAATTAATGTCGGATATGAACATGAACTTTTTTACATTTCCTACAATCAATCAAAATAGCTCCCTTCTAAATATTTCTCCTCATTATCCGGTCTTTATAAGGTACATCCGGGCGCAGTAAACAACAGCTCCTCTTATATTTTTCTTTCATTATTCACCTTTTAAAATCCCTCATGAGTCGCCTTCGTGCTGGAGTAGACATTGCTTAAACTGTACAAGTGTAAGATAATAAAATTTGTGATATAACTGTTCCTATATTATGTGCCTTTTCTCCACTTGAAAGGTCCTCGACTTGAATTTGCTTTTCGGCTCAGCTTGGAGGATTTCAACACGGAATTGCAGACGATACCACTTTCCTATGTGTGGGAGTGGTACATTATTAACCGTCTATAGACCTTCGTTAATAATGTAGAGACTGTAGTTCTAAACTACCATAAACTACCATTTAAATAATCTACAAATGCAATATTTCTAATTTAATTTGATAATTGTATTATGTTATATTCATTATATAAGCTCAGCCACGTTATTAAAAATGTTTCCCCCTTTTACAAAATATAAAATCGAAGATCCATCTGTCGAAGGCGGAGCGCTAATGACGTTGTAGGGATCGCAGTAAAGGTCGACGCAGACAACAGGTGACACCCCTGTGTCCAAACACGTGAGGCAGGAAACCGAGGTGGGCGTATCAGCTTCCCATGGGAACAGTTTGCTAATTAAATTTCACCTTTTGTTATTCACGACGACCAGTCCTTATTTCAGATACAGCACGAAGTATTTCAAAACAAAATAACTTTTAAAATATATGCAGCGTTAATATGTAAGGAATACGTTCACATTTTATTTTAATAAAGGTATAGCAAATTTATAAATAATTTTAACTTAATCAGCTTTCGCATAGAGAACTTTTCACTTTCAAAGTATACCTGCTTTTCTCAGAGCATTTTGTACAAAATGCATGTCAGAGATAAAACGAGGGTCAAAGTCAAAGTGCATTAAAGTAGTAGATGTAAGAAAAAGTCAAAGCTTTCTCTCACAAGAAAATCAGCCAATTATGGCAAGGTGAGCCTCTCTTCTCTGGGCCTACCTTAAAATAAAATACATTTTCTGCAGTTTAATAGAAGGTGGCAATGACAGGGGCTTCTTTTGTGTTTTACATGTTTTTTAATCAGAACACAGGGTAGAAATATAAACAAAGAAATGTCATACATCTTTCAGCTTTCTTTTTCCAAAAAAAAAAAAAACAACAACAACAACAACACTGTTTTACAGTCAACATGTCAGCTTTGCTTCTCAGGGTGAAAAAAAAAAAAAAAAAAAAAAACTGTGACTGTGACAAGCATACAACAAAAACTATATACAAAATTCTTTTCCAAAAAGCTGGTTTTCATTGGCACAAAACTACAAACTCACAATAAATCCACATAAAAATCAACTCCTTGTACATTCTAAACTTGCATTAAAGGGGAAAAAAGATAGCTAGGCACCCAGATAGCTAGGCTGAGTTCAAACACATACGTATAATAAAATAAATTCATTAGGTCAGATACAAAATGCAATACAATGTCTCCCCTTTGGTAGAAAGATTTTCCCCTTTATCAAAAACAACAAAAACTTTTGTTATAGCCTGCATTAAGGTGCAAGTTTTAATTAGTTTAATTAAGGCGGATAGTGCTGCCACCAACGTGACCATTTCTAAATCAGATGGACGGACATAATTTTCACTTTTATGATCCATGGAACAGCTGCACAGCACTGAGAACCTCTTGGTCATAGTGCTGCTCTACTTTCACGGTTGTAGTGTGCTCGTGACAGCTGCTTGCATCTTCCAGGTCTTCTGCCGTATCTCCGAAGCCATGGTAGTGTCCATAGCGTAGATGTTCACCGGAATCAGGCAGAAACGCACCCCATGCAGGCCGGTGAGACACGCAGCTGCTTGGGCTACCATTGAGGTGCAGTGAGCCACACATGTCGTTTCTTGATTCAGCTGGAATGAAAGGGGACTGATAGCATTGCCCGTTTGTGGCGAAGCTGTTGACAGTGAAACTGTTCTGCTGCCCATGACCATTCCTCAAACCTGTGGCTATGGCTTCATCTGTCATTCAAAACAAGACATGCGTCAGAAAGTGATGATGAACAAATGGTCTTGATTACACATGAACTTGGGTCAGAACAGAGAAACAAAAACATTTTACTAATACATTGTAGTTGAAAAAATATTTTATTGGAACACCTAACTGCAAAAGTCAGCAGAGAGAAACTCCAGAATGTTTTTCTTTTACTCCGAGAAATAACTACTATCAAATAAAAAAAAAAGTTATAACATAAAAGGTGCCTTAAATGTTAAAAAAAAAAAAAACTTCGTAAAAAACTTTGTAACAATTCAACAGAATTCAAGCAGATTACATCTGAAATCTTTAAATATGTGAATCTTTAAAATTATTGAATAAAACAGCCAGAAAATGGAAGCACAATTAACGTAAAAGATTGCCCTATGCATTCATTCATTTATAAATAGGACACATCATCTCTATGAAATATCCTAAAATCAGTAAATGCTTTCATTGTGAAATATATTGCTGGAAGTTTCAGAATATATATATATATATATATATATATATAATTAACTATTACATACAAGCTTGTATTTAAGATAACAGTAAACTAATCAACTTTTACAAAATTGATTTAGAATGACCATATACAGAGTATATGGCAAAAGTTCATGGAAATAAAGCCAAGAAAACTAGTAACTCTTCTGTATGTGTCTTTCTGTATTATTCTAGCTGTTTTGTCTTTGCAAGTACTGGGAACTTCTATTATAAAAGTCAAATTCCCTGCGTGTGCATAATTAAAGCTCTTTTAGATTTGGAAAAAGTGACATCTCATCCCAAATACTATTATATTGCAGGTATTTCAGAACCCTGAATACATCAAATAAGAATATATTATCCCAGTCATTTGCTCTGACAGCTTGTTGATAAGCCTGGGGAAACTTGCTGATAACTTGGCCATCATAAATAAGCATAAGAGTTTGTCCATAGCCAGGGGCCAGGAACAGAAGTCATAGATGTGGGCTCCAACATTTTTTGGGTGGGAGAGGGGTTCCTCAAAGAAACACTGTCTTCATGATGTTCAAGTTCAATAGACATTGGTGGAGAAGGTCCAGTCCCACCTGATTGGTTTTCAGCAGTTGATTCCACATTCATACTCTCAAGCTCCTCTCCAATTCCATTGTTTGTCTTCACCGCGAAATTCATGCCTGAAAGGAAAGCATACAATATAGTCAAAAAAATCTGTTTTTCCTTGATTTACAATTGATGTTTTGCACACTTGATGTTTTTTTTTTGTTTTTTTTTTTTTTTTTTTACATACTCTCAGTTTTTGCTTTTTTCACATGGTTTGGCTCTGTGCAATCAAGAAATCTTTTCCTATTGGCTGTCCCATTCAGAAGACTGCGGCCCTGGATATGCGTGTGGTCAGTTCCATTATGGGCAAATCCATTTAGCTGATTTAGCTGGTTGTGTGCATTAGAGAGGAGCTGAGCACAATCATGGAAGCCTTGAGCTTGGGCCAGGTCAGCTGCAGTCAAACCATTTGCATTCCTCAAGCTGCACAGTGAGTAAAAAAAAAGATGATTAGTCGGATCTGGAATTGTCCGATTAGCACTGCTAAGCTAATGTTATGCTGCAATTTTTAATTTAAGGCTGCAAAGACTTTCCCTTTTATTCTATAAGCTAATTTTGGAAAGGCCCAAAAAGTTAATTATTCACACACTGCAGCAGGAAATGATATTGTTCTGAAACAATTGTGTCTTACAATATCTGCCTCTTACATTACATTATAATTTTTGTGAACAAAATATGACAGTCTGATACAAGTTTAATACAAACATGATGATTTGGAGAATTGTAATGTTAAAAGTACCAAAGGCAGTCAATCTTTGTTTCAAGAGGTAGCTAAAACCAGAACAAATGGACCATAGTTCATTAGAAAGTTACAGAAATGTTCAGAGCATATTTATCTCCAAATGCAGTGTGTGCACTTAAATGAGAATTCAGACATGAACCAACATGTTAAATGAATAAAAGATGTTTAGACAGTAATATTATGCCAAATTACAGTAATGTTTGCCAATTTGCCAAATGGACATAAGATTAAGCCCAGTCTGTGTGACACTGATATTCAAAGATACAGCCTTTGAATGGTGTTAAAATGATCCTTTTAAAGGGATAGTTCACCCAAAAATGAAAATTCTGTCATCATTTACTCACTCTCAAGTAGTTCCAAACCTGTATGAATTTCTTTGTTCTGCTGAACACAAAGGAAGATATTTAGAAGAATGTCAGATTTCGCCCTCGCCCATTTACTCCTAGTAGGAAAAAATAAATGGAACAAAGAAATTCATACCGGTTTGGAACTACTTGAGGGCGAGTAAATGATGACAGAATTTTCAATTTTGGGTGAACTACCCCTTTAATTCCTTTTTGTCTTGAACATGTTTTAATTGGCATTTGGAAAACCACCCTCAAATCTAACACACTCGTGACCATTTTAGTCTTTTTTCAATGTCTGCACAAAGTAATTAGAAGGAATAACATTTGGGTCAGCAGTTGGTTCATTTATGAATTCAGTTTTACCTATCTGTCTCTCCCTTTGTATTTTAAAATGGTTTTACATGAAAAACAAGAGGAAAAAAAAACAAAAAAACATGACAATGCCTCAGAATAAGGAAGACAAGTTAAGACAATTTTTCAAAGTTATATGATTGGCTTGCATTCACACATTCCTGCCTAAACATCCCTTTACTAACAAATAAAATATTAAATGCTTCCAAGTATGTTAGACTGAATCTTTTAATCTTCAGGAAATATTCAATCAAAACATCAGACAATGCCAGACAATTCTTAAGGCTAGGAATTCAGTGAACTGGAGTTAAAAATAACCATTTCTATGTCCAAAGTAGAAATGTCAAAAGTACTTCAGTATCAAAATTAAATAAAAATGTAACAATACCAGACTTTCTACAATAGTATATAGACTTCTGTACACTAGGCTGACAGAAAGCTTCTTTCAAATGCTTACTTGCAGATATTTTTGCAAGTTCTCTTGAATGAGTATCCATCTGATATTCATTGTCTTACTGTTTACTCGTTTTAAAACAATGCTTAATAAAAAAAATAAAAAAAAACAGTAGTCAAAGGCTATGTGGCGTTTTAATGCATTTATTTACAATTATTAGTTATAATAAATTCAATATTTCAATTGTTAAATAAAATTAAACACTTAAAAAGGAGTGTTTAATAGCAAGTTACCTTTTGCCATTGAATATTTGCTATTATACTGAAATGTTGGAAAAAAACTTTTCATGATCAAGTTATTTCTAAAACAATTTAAAGGGTTAGTTCACCCAAAAATGATGTCATTTATTACTCACCCTCATTCTACACCCGTAAGACCTTCGTTCATCTTCGGAACACAAATTAAGATATTTTTTTTATTAAATTCGATGGCTCAGCGAGGCCTGCATAGACAGCAATGGTACTTCCTCTCTCAAGATCCATAAAGGTACTAAAAACATATTTAAATCAGTTCATGCGAGTTCAGTGATTCTACCTTAATATTATAAAGCAACAAGAATATTTTTTTTTGCACCAAAAAAAAACAAAATAACAACGTCTTAACAATATCTAGTGATGGTCCGGTTTCAAAACACTGCTTCGGAGCGTTGTGAATCTTTTAAATCGAATCAGTGATTCGGATCGTGTATCAAACTGCTGATATCGCGTGACTTTGGCGCTATGAACGACTGATTTGATTCGTAAAGCTCCGAAGCTTCATGAAGCAGTGTTTTGAAATCAGCCATCACTAGATATTGTTAAAAAGTCGTTATTTTGTTTTTGGCGCACAAAAAATATTTTTGTCACTTTATAATATTAAGGTAGAACCATTGTACTCACATGAACTGATTTAAATATGTTTTTAGTACCTTTATGGATCTTGAGAGAGGAAGTACAATTGCTGTCTATGCAGGCCTTGCTGAGCCATCGAATTTATTCAAAAATATCTTAATTTGTGTTCCGAAGATAAACGAAGGTCTTAGGGGTGTAAAACGACATGAGGGCGAGTAATAAATGACATTATTTTCATTTTTGGGTGAACTAACCCTTTAATATCAGGGCTCCAGACTGCGACCTCTCTCATTGCGCCTGCTGCACCCATGGTACGGCAGCAAAGTTCCTTGATTATTACGCCGGAATGAGAGTATAGTTCCTAGCCATATCAGCCTAGAAAATCGCAACTTTTCATTTTCCGTCGGTCTTAGTACACAATGTAACCACAGAAGAGTCAAGTTTTAAATAGGAAAAATATCGAAACTCTTTGGTCATTTTTTTGAGCGAGATGCTATTGGTCTCATCAGATTCAATGAACTATGCTAAGCTATGCTAAAAGTGGTACCGCCAGACCCGGAGATCGGCTGAATGGATTCAAAAACAGTAAAACTCAACTGTTTAACTCTAGGGGAGTTGGAAAATGAGCCTATTTTCAAAAAAAGTGGAGTGTTCCTTTAAGATTAATTTAACTTTATAATAATTTTTTCTCCAGCGCCACAAGTGCCACTGCTCTCAAATGTTAGTCTGGAGCCCTGAATATGGTTTGCTTTTAATCTTTAACCTTCATCACTCTCATTTACAGAAGCTGTCTGATTGCCAAAAATGTACCTGTTCATTTAAAATATTTTTTTTTTCCCATCATCAGTATTTGTTAAATCATTGATCTTAATCTTTACATAAAGATTACAATGTAATTCAAAAGTTGTCAAATTATGCCTTTAAATTCATTACAAATAAAATGACAAGCATTTACTTGGAAACACAATGGTGACAGGATATTATGCTAAACCCTCTAAAAGGTCAATAAGAAGGTGGTCTGCACATAGAATGAAGTTCTTAATAAAGACTGGCTTGGCATGAAAAACACATTGCTACAATAAATTGTCTGGCACTGAAAATGAAGAGGTCCTACACTTGAGTATATTTGCTCAAGGAAGCATTTAACGTTTTAAAACATTTTGTCTGTAATCTTGACATAGCTTGCTACATAGCTTTTGCTTACAAATGTACTCCTATTCAAGCTAAATGCAAGCTTATTGCTGTATGATTACCATTTATTATTGAGCCTCCCCTTAGTCTTGTTAGTTGAGAACAAATAAGAAAGAAAGTAAAAAAATCTTGCAGAATAAGTTACAAGATATTGCTGTCTAGGCAAAGCATGCAGGTCTAAATGCTATCATGACTGTTCTCCTAGAATCAAAACCAATCACCACAAGAAATACCTCGACAGATTGCCAGTGTGTAGATACTGAAGGAAGCGATAGTGAGAACACTCAATGTAAGGGTGTTCGCTGAAGAACGTGTGGCAGCAGTTTTTGGAATGCTTCCCCCCCTTTTCTGGGCTTTACTTGAGAAAATCAAGTCATGTTCAAATTCAACCGCTGCAAAACATTGAGATGTGTAGGGATTTTCCTTCTCTGTAACGGTTCACAATGGATCTTCAATATTTTTTTGCAAACATGCTACTTTAATCAGAAAAGGTAACAGATATTTCAAACAAATGATAAAGTACACATCTAAGAGGCATAAAAACAAGCAGACATTCATGAAACTCATCTATATAAAGTGTTGACACATCTTTGCTTTTAAGTATCCTGTGTTCTGCTGCACTAGCTACTGTAAACCTTAGACCATCTTTCTTAAGGACCGATTTTATGCAGATCTGACTGAAAGTAAGTTCCACTTCCTAGAACTCTTGCATTTTCAGAGGGTTATAAGCTCATTAGAAAGATGGACACAAACATTTTAAAAAACCCATGGCCTATATATTAAAGTCAGTTGGGACACAACTAAGGCTGTCACATTAAAATAATCACAATTAATCTTTTATTCAGTTTTAATGCATTCAGTTCATCTTTCTGGCTTACTGAACTATATAACTGTATACTATACAACTGTATTACAACTTGCAGTGGCAGCAAATTTATTTTTTGTTCCAAGTTTGGATTTTATTCATAAATGAATTTACCGTTGAGGAGGTCTCTGAATTTACTAATAAATGTTTCTAATAATCATGATCCCAACTATGGGCTTTCTGTGTTTTAGTAATAAAACCTGCAACAATGCTCTTGAAAAATATATAGACTCCAAATGTCAAGCAGAAGAGAACGAAACCATTTAACTATCAAATTGGGAAAATTGTAATTTTTGCTAAATACAATTTAATGGTGTTTAACAGATTTAATCTCTTTAGACTTAAACTGTTAGTTTACCCAAAATTGAAAATTCTGTCATTAATTACTCATGTCGTTCCACACCCTTAAGTGTTCATCTTCGGAACACAAATTAAGATATTTTTGATAAAATCCGATGGCTCAGAGAGGCCTGCATTGACAGCAAGTTAATTTACACTATCAAATGCCCAGAAAGGTACTAAAGCTATATTTAAAACAGTTCATATGACTACAGTGGTTCAACCTTAAAACAAAATAATGACTTTATTCAACAATATCAAACTGCCAAAGTCACATGAATCATTGAATGGTTCAATGGTTCACGTGACTTTGGCAGTTTGATATGCGCTCCGAACCACTGATTCGAAACAAAAGATTCGTAAAGCTTCGAAGCTTCATGAAACAGTGTTTTGAAATCGCCCATCACTAGATATTGTTGAATAAAGTCATTATTTTGGGTTTTTTGGCGCACAAAAAGCATTATTGTCACTTCATAACATTAAGCTTGAACCACTGTTGTCACATGAACAGTTTTAAATCTTTAGTACCTTTCTTAGCATTTGAAAGTAACTTGCTGTCAATGCAGGCATCACTGAGCCATCGGATTTTATCAAAAATATCTTAATTTGTGTTCCGAAGATGAACGAAAGTCTTACAGGTGTGGAAAGACATGAAAACTTTTTTGTTTGGTAAATGGTGTCACTCACTTTGGCTCTGTAGTAAGAAAGTATTAAAACCTCAATTACAACAAAATGAAGCACTGCTATGCTACTAGGGGTGAAACAGTTCTCTGTAAAAAAAAAATTGAACCGTATCGTTCTGCACACTCGGTTCGGCACGCACTTGCACCGCGGTTCATCTCTATCTGACGACGCATACGCATCTATAATATGGTTTGTAGAAAATAAATAAAATAAACAAACAGAGTTAGGCTAATGTATGTTTCTGTCGATGGATACCCATTCTTGCTTCCCCTAAACTTTGTTCAATGCGAGTGCCGTATGCTTTATATGACCAGTCATTCACGCCGTCATTACCCGGGTGTTGCTAGCGCGCGAGACAGCAAAGAGACAGCAACCCTTGCATTCCTGCTGTCTGGATGTGTGTTTAATGTTAATCAAACAACAAAAGACAAGGAAATCACTCATTGCTCATGACTGAATAGTAACTTAATAATTAATAATGATTTATCTTTATTTAATTTATACAGTGAAGATTACATGCAATGTTGTTTTACATTTTATTTGCTACTTTATTCAATTTCTGTACCTGAAAACTGGAAACATGAAAAAACTGAAAAGCTTTATTTATTTGTATCTTTGCTTTACTGTATTTATTTGTGCTGTTTGATTATTTGTTCATATTTTCTTTATTTTTATTTGACAGTAGTAATTTTTTTATGTGAACATAGCACATACCGAACCGTACTGAAACCGTGAGCCTAAAACCGTGATACAAACCGAACCGTGAGTAATCTGTACCGTTGCACCCCTATATGCTACATATTGATGCTATAGACAATTCTATGGACAATTATTCCAACCAGTCTTATTTATGGTTATAAGGACAATTATCAAAATGTATAGCAATTAGTGTTTCGATTAAAACTAATAAGTTTTGAAGAACTGGGCCATTTAAAATATATAAGCAAACAAAGAAATCCATTACAGACAATGCTGTATTCGACAAAGAAAATCAACAGATAAATCAAACTTCAAACTGCTTTTGGTATGTTAGCAAATGTGTCTACAATTTGACAGATATTTTGAGAATTTAGAGTATTTTGGGTTTTGCTTTTCAAAAACAATGTATAAACATGTTGTTTTGAAGAAAAAAATAATCTGTGAATCTTTTTAGAATTGAGCTTTACAAGGTTCATCACGTAATTAATTTCAGTGGTTGTATTATAATTATTTTTATTTTAAATGTCTATACTTAAAGAATTAGTTCACTTTCATATAAAATTTTCCTGATAATTTACTCACCCCCATGTCATCCAAGATGTTCATGTCTTTCTTGGACTTTAATAGCCTCCAAACGGTTGAAGGTCAAAATGACAGTTTCAGTGCAGCTTCAAAGGGCTTTAAACTATACCAGACGAGGAATAAGGGTCTTATCTAGCGAAACGATCTGTCATTTTCGAAAAAAATGTAAATGTATATGATTTATATAAACAAATAATCGCCTCGCACATGCTTCCGCTTTCCGTATTCTTCAAAAAGCATACGCTGTATGTCCTACACCTTCCCTAATGAACTTACGGAACGAACGCAGCGCCAGTTAAATTTTTTCCGCAAGTAGAATAGGGAAAACGTAGGACATACAGCGTAAGCTTTTTGAAGAATACGAAAGTGCGGTTTTGGCGGAACCACTTGGAAGGCGATCATTTGTTTATATAAAGCATATACATTTTTTTCCGAAAATGACCGATTGTTGCGCTAGATAAGACCCTTATTCCTCGTTTGGTATCATTTAAAGCCCTTTGAAGCTGCACTGAAACTGTAATTTTGACCTTCAACCGTTTGGAGTCCATTGAAGTCCATTAGAAGGAGAATAATCCTGGAATGTTTTCATCAAAAACCTTAATTTGTTTTCGACTAAAGAAAGAAGGACATGGACATCTTGGATGACATTGGGGTGAGTAAATTATCAGGAAAATTTTATTTGAAAGTGAACTAATCCTTTAAGAAAAGCAGTGCTTCAATTTTGCCACAAACTACACAACTGTATAATTTTGTGGTTGGGTTTTGAAAAATGAGAAAAACTTTACAACATGTGCCAAACCAGTTTTCACACCAACTTGCCAAGGATATCTAACCCGGATCCAGCTAAATTCACTCCTCTCAGTCTGGTCTACAGGAGGGTCCTTGATGCTAAATATGACAGACTTAAATCACTGCCAAATTTTAACTCAAGAGAAAATGATTTCAATGGAAAGGACAGGCAAACTAGAAAACGTAAGAACTTATTTCACAATAGAGAGAGAGATTTGCCTGTTTATTACTAATGCTTGTCAGATTGTTAATGCAAATTTGTGGTCTTTTCTGTGGCATGTCCTGGTATAAACTGACTGACTGATGTACCTATGAACAGTACCTGTTTGAGTGTGCCATTAACTCATTAGAAATTTTTGTAAGACTTAAGTGGATAATTCATCCAAAAATGAAAATTCTGTCATCATTTACTCCCCCTCAAGTTGTTCCAAGCCTGTATAAATTTCTTTGTTCTCCCGTACACAAAGGAAGATATTTGGAAGAATGTTTGTAACCAAGCAGATCTCACCCCCCATTGACAAACATTCTTCCAAATACCTTCGTTTCTGTACAGCAGAACAAAGAAATTTATACAGGCTTGGAACAACTTGAGGGGGAGTAAATGATGACAGAATTTTCATCTTTGGGTGAAATATCCCTTTAAAGAGAACTTAATTAAATTTCAGTTTTAAGATAATCTGGACAGAAAAGTAATTTCTTTAAGACAATATAATAAACATTACATGTCATTAAACACACAAACACAAGGCAACATGCTTTTAAGGTTACCTACAGAAGTAGGTGTTTAAAAACAAATGCACAATTACTCAAACATCCACCCATATTTTAACACTCACAAAAATCCTTTTTTTATATATATATATATTTTTTTTTAAAAGACCAGTATTTATTTTAAGAACTCATAATGGATCCTTTACTTCTCATATAGAATATTTCCAAATTGCAGTTCACGACACGTTCTATGCCAAGATTAGTAAAAGACCTCTGATCTGCTGGGGAGGAAATGTGCATTTGTTTTGTGTGAATTTCATCTTAACCTCAAATTAAATCACTGAACACAAACATTCACCTTTAAGCTAAAAGAGGACAACAGGTTTAGGCAGACACGTTAATTAAAGTAAGAAAAACTCCACTAAAAGAGCTCTGCTGGCCTACTGCTGACTGTAGCTGTATCCAATGAAACAGAGCAATACATTTAAAGGGATAGTTCACCCAAAAGTGAAAATTCTGTCATTTACTCACCCTCATGTCGTTCCAAACCCAAAAGACTGCCATCAATCTTCAGAACACAAATGAAGATGCTTTATATTCTCTCATAATTTTCATCCATCCATTGATAGTTGCAACCAAAATTTCGACTCATCAAAAAGTATCCCTATGAATCAATCAATTTATTTTAAGTCTAATGAAGAGACATGATCGTTTAATATGATCAACAGATTTGATTTAGGCTTTTATTTACATTTAAACATTGATCAAAGAAAATACATAATGCACATCAAATATTGTAAATAGAAGCTCAATTGTGCTTACTTGAAGCACGAGAACCAATAAGGCTTGTTCTTAAGTGTCACACAAGCACGTTCAAACTTCCATTAAAAAAACAATTAAGTTTGTTCTAGGGCATCAAGAACAGTTGAGCTTCTGTTTACCATATTTGATGTGCTCAATGTATTTGCTTTTTTTGTGTGAATATAAGCCTAAATTAAACCTCTCCATTCACATGGATTACTTTACATTGTCTCTTTTTATTACTTCTTGATGCGTCAAAATTTTGGTTGTGTAGACTTTCAATGGATGGACAAAAATGATTAAATAATATTATTAAATACCATCATTTGTGTTTTGAAGATGAACAGAAGTCTTATGGGTTTGGAACAACATAAGGGTGAGTAAAGGATGACAATTTTCATTTTGGGGTGAACTCTTTCATTAATTGAATTAATAATATTTAAGTAGTTGTACATTTGCCGTTGTTTTTAGAATTGAAATGTGTTTTGAAATAAAACTCTAGGAATCTTTTTCCATTTTTCCCCACTTTTGTGTTATGTGGAAAATGCCTATAACAAAACATTTATTCTGCAAATTTTATAAGTATAGACCCTGCATTACAGCGGTGACATAATTACTAATTTTGTGTGCAAAATAATTCTTGCAATAATATTTGCATTTACATTCTTCCGATTGTGGCATAAAGTCAAATGATTTTTCAGGACTAAATTAATACATATCTTCCAAGGATTTTAAAGCTTTTTTAAGCCAATCAGGTCTAAATGTGAATTTTGTATCAAGGCTTTCTCAAGGGTCAAAATCAAAATGCAGGCCCTATGGCAGAGCTTTTTTATTTATGGAGATTCCCTTTCACACTGTGATATCACATAAAAAGCACTTCATAAATTCATATAATAAACCATAAAAAAATAAAAATAAAAAAAACACAATAAGACAGTGACTTACCCTGGTTTGGCTCCCTGGACCAACAAGACATTAATACACTCCATGTTACCGGCCCGTGCTGCTTTGTGAATGGGTGCTTCACCCACATAATCCTGAAACCATATGGGAAATGCAACATTTTGACAGGCTTTCACAACATTAATTGAACAGTTCTTCACACTTACCATGCAACAGACAGGCTGACTCCATTCTGTACATCAATTTATTTATAATTCAAAAGCTTTAATGGGTACAGCCTGATATCAGCATGGTTGAAAACAATGTGGATCTACAATGCTGTTTAAAGGTCTATGTCTGCAGCTCTGGAAGATATAAATCTGAAGATGAGAATCTAACAGAACACTCAGCCAGTCAATCATAAGAAAAACATTGAACTCTTCACCCTAACACAACAGCTCCCCCTAAAGGCGGTAAACTGAAGCACAGATGATAATTTGCTCCTAAATAACCCAGATAATACCACATAATGTAGGTCAAACCACACAATTACTGCAGAAGCAGTAAAACAGTAGGGATCTCTCTCATTCACTTCCTCTTGAATCAGTGCAATAATACAGGATTGACAGCCCCCTAAGTCTCTGTGCATGTTTGTCTTCTTAAATGTATTTGATGTTAAGTGAGGTCACTTTTAAAGGGTTAGTTCACCCAAAAATGAAAATAATGTCATTTATTACTCACCCTCATGTCGTTCTATACCCGTAAGACCTTCGTTCATCTTCGGAACTCAAATTAAGATATTTTTGATTAAATCCGATGGCTCAGTGAGGCCACTATTGAGAGCAAAGCCACCAAACCTCTCAAGATCCATAAAGGTACTAAAAACATATTTAAAACAGTTCATGTGAATTCAGTGGTTCTACCTTAATATTATAAAGCGACGAGAATACTTTTTGTGCACCAAAAAAAAAAAAAAAAATAACGACTTTTCAACAATATCTTATAATGGCCGATTTCAAAACACTGCTCCTGAGCTTTATGAATCTTTTGTTTCAAATTAGTGATTCGGCTCTCCTATCAAACGGCTAAACTGCTGAAATCACGTTACTTTGGCACTCCGAACCACTGATTCAATTCATAAAGCTCAGAAGCAGTGTTTTGAAATTATTTTGGGGGGGTTTTAGCGCACAAAAAGTATTCTCGTCACTTTATAATAATTAAGATAGAATACTGTACTCACATGAACTGTTTTAAATATGTTTTTAGTACCTTTATGGATCTTGAGAGGTTCAGTGGCTTTGCCCTCAATAGTGACCTCACTGAGCCATTGGATTTCATCAAAAATATCTTAATTTGTGTTCTGAAGATGAACGAAGGTCTTAGGGGTGTAGAACAACATGAGGGTGAATAATTAATGACAGAATTTTCATTTTTGGGTGAACTAACCCATTAAACAAAATTACAGTAAATGCAAGTCAAGCAAAAGTAATTTGAGACTGATTTGGGATGCCCGATTGATCGCTGCTTATTGGAATGGTCCAGTAATCACTTTTAAGAGCTGCACGATACTGAAAATCATGATTTTTTTTGTTGTTGTTGTTGTTTAAAATAGAGATCACGATTCTCCCACAATTCTAAATAGACAACTATACAAAATTTATTTACTATAGGTTCTGACAAAATGTTAGTTGCTGCAGTCTATTTAATTCATGTAATTTTAATTATTTTTTAATCAGACTGAATGATGATTTAATGACTCCACTTGATTCATTTCTAGATGAATCAGTATTGCTGAACAAATCTTTTGAATGACTGATTCAATAAAAATGCATTTAACAGAAGCTTGTCGCCACTTACTTGTTTAACAATGTAAATGATACAATCTTTATTTGAAGAGTCAAGTTACTTTCAAAAGGTAAATTACTCTATTTTTATTGCCATCATAAACATCAGTGTTTATATCCAAACTACAAATTTATCCAAGTACAAGTGATAACTGAAATATTGTAACACTGAAATAATGATATTGTGTGGTTGAAAAGACTGTTTGTGAAGCTGTTTTATCATGACAACTGCTCTCTCTGGGTCAGCGGCAGCACAAACATAGATTTCAATGTTTCGCTGTGATCATACTTGTCTACGATTCAATATACATAGTCAAATCATTGTCATTTAAGAATTTGATCGAGTGGGTGTTTGAATCAAGATCGCAATCTTTTAACAATTAATCGTGCAGCTCTAATCAATTTCTAATGCAAAACACCTGAACCTATACTTTAAGACTTCAGACTTCAGGTCTCATTTATTAACATTAGTTAATGCATTGACTAACAGTGAGCAATACATTTTACAGCATTTACTAACCTTTGTTAATGTTAGTTAATTAAAATTTTCATGTTCACAATGGTTCAGTGCATTTATTACTGTTAACAGATTTTTGACCATAAAACTGTATTGGTAAATGTTGAGATTAACATTAAATATGATTAATAAATGCTGTAGAATTATTGTTCATTGTTAGTTTGTGTAAAATAATATAGTCAACTAATGTTAACAAATGAAAACTTAGTACCGAAAATGGCAATCTAATATGCATGTCTCCTTTTTTCTTAGTCTGCTTGCCTTCATCTGTTGTTAAGGGGTGAGTAACCTCCAATGCCCTTTGGGCTAAATCACAGACTACAGTGTTCAACCCTTGGGGAAAGACGTCACCATTCAAAGATCTGTCCATCACAGACAGGATCATCCCTAGCAATAGGATCAGTTTAGCAGAGATTTGTGCACCAGGACACCGGAGAGAGGATACAGAAATGAAGGAAGTTGAAGTAGGGATGATAAGTTAGGGCAACTGATAATTAATTAACTGACTGAGGAAGACAGTAACTAGTAATGCAACAAAACCTATTTATTTTTACCAAAACACTGAAATCGAAATTAGTTTTAATTTAGCTGAAAACCACAAGTTTATTTAATAATCAATTAAATGTATTCAATTATAAACCCTCAAATAAAAACAGGAGTTGTATATAATCATTTAAACTGCAAACAAGGCAGTTTTTATATCAACATTTTAATGTTTAATTTATGTTTAATTAATTAACTCTAATTTAATTAATATACTCTAATTTGATCTTTAAATATAAAAAAATTAAAAAGTGGCTGTAATAACTTGTTTTCATGACAGATTTATTCAAACATAAATTAATGAAGACAACAGGTTAAGTAAAAATATAACGAATATGCAATATAATGCATATATTTTCAAAATGCTCCTCTCTAGAGTTCATTTTTTTCTAGCTGTTGTGTTTTGACATCTTTTTGACACTGATTGAGTGATGAAGAAACACTTGATACAGTTGTCCTGTTTCTTTTAACATGTATTCAGATTTTCATTCATGTTTATTTTGTGCTGTAACTAGTAGTAAAGAGGAAGAGATGAACGGTTAATGTGTGATATGCGCTGCTGCTTAAACTGAGGCACTACAGCGATCTGTCATTCCACATTTAAGAGCGTCAAGTCAGTATAATATAGTACTACCTTCATCACTATAATGCCAGTTATTATTGTACGTGGACCAACCTGTCTGTTTATTTCAGCCCCAGTGTGTAAGAGCCACAGCAGGCATTCTGGATGTCCTCCAAATGCAGCAATGTGAGCCGGGGTCTGGGCGAACCGTGTTGTCAGTGCATTAACTTCACATCCCACCTGCACCAGCCTTATAACACACTCCAGCTGTTTGTGACAGAAAAAAGTAAAAATACAATTTTTATACAAAAAATAAATAAATAATACAATCGGCAATCACAGACATTCACATTCGAACGGGATTATATTTCTCAGAAGACCGTCGAGTTTGCCGAAAAACAGAAGGTAACTTGCTCTGGAATTTTTTGAGGCTCATTCTCTGCTTTGCTTTTAGAGGCCAGCAGTTGTGTTGCCGTTTCAACATGGGAAATTTACTGTATTATAGCCTACATCTATCATATTTAGAATTACACAAAATGTTCAAATGTATACATGATGTGCTTGTCTGTAAATGTGTGCATCTTTCCCTTTAATTTTCTGACTGCACAAATCTTGATAATTTCCTGTCTTTGCTCTTTTTCTCTTTGTGTCTGTACGGGAGAGGTAGGTTTATAGGTAGGATTATATTAAGCTCTAACTAATCTAATTTCATAACTGATTTGAAAATAATTAAATATGTTTGATTATTTTGATGTTTTCACTTGAAAGTCATGTTTAGTTTTTTGCCTTATCAGCTAACTTTAACTTCAAACTAATTGCATTGCAAAAAAACATTTATTTCACAGAAATGAAAAGGGCAAATTCACATTGTAAAAGACTGCTTCATCTTTTATCAGGTGTGTTGTGTGTCATTCACGTAGTTAATTCTTTGTAATTTTATTGCTTGTAGGTTTCCTTTCCCTTTCTGCATTCTGTATGGGATTGGGAGAGAAGGGTGAACTCACATTGTCTTTTATCAGTTGATGTCCATCTATTTATTACATCAAAAGACAATGCAAACAACACCATTTACAATGGGGCAACTCATTACCCTGTTCTCTGGCTCTGTTCTCCCTTCTTGACATTAATCAGACTCTCCAACACATGGAAAAATATAGTAAATCCTTTAATCATTTTCGAATCCCACCACCTCTGTTTGAAACTGCGTCATGGCCAAAATATCTGTGAAATGTGCATAATCAGCAGATGTTAGAAGCAGAAACACTTACACTCCTCTCCTCATCTAATATTTGGGAATTTAGAAAAAGGGAGGAGGGAGAGGATAAAACAACTAAAATTTATGGCAACACACCACTGAAAAATATACTAAGAAGTGGGGAAAAAAAAACTATCAGAGGTGAACGTAAGTATAGAATGGTCATCGCTGAGAAACTAGAAATGTACTAAAGCTGATTTAGAATTTGACAAAATTCTAATGACAAATAAAAAACCAGTGACAAATGTGTTGAAGTGTGGAAAACACAGCACATTTCACAGGACTTGTTCTTTGCTCAGAGTTTCTGTGGAAACTTCCATTAGGAATAATGCTAAAAATAGTTACACACCACTTCCATTTTTCCATAATGAATGCTGGCATTGAAAAATTATGATATGATGTATTTGAAATAACATCAATATTAATTGTAGACATTTGACAGAATGTCAGTAAACACTTCCACTCCTCAGTGAATTTGGATTTTGCTGCATTTCTTCTTGCTGATGAAGTCATTTTGGTTTGCATTTGTAAACTAGACTATAAACAACGTAATGACACTTTAGGCATAATAATGACACGTTGATCAGAGACAGTCATTGGACATTACTGACGTTTATTGTACAGTCTTAATCATCTTGTTTAAATGAATTCAATAATTATAAATGCATGGCACCGACCTCTTAAAAAAATATCAAAGCAGTCAAGCAATATTTTTTCTCGATACTAGTAATAGACAACAACTCGCAAAAACAGTTTGGATTTTAAAATCGCGGTTTTGGCGCGTGATGTTTTATTGGTCTTCACTCAGCCAATGAATGAATCGGCGAGCTCGCGCCAGTGCGTGCTGGCGCCTGATGTTGCTGCTTCGTTGGCCACTGTCCATGCAAGTTGATTTTTCCAAGTAATGTGATCCAGAAACAAAGAGCGAGCCAGTAATGTCTATACTCGTCTTGATTTCTTCTATTCAACTTAACTAGCAATGTTTATCCGTTACAACATACACGTTACACACTTTAGATAGACGACATAAGTGCGACTGACGCTGTAGTCTGCTTCATCTCAGATAGAAATCATAATGCTCTCACTCTCAGTTCAAACATGTATTAAGTGATTAATCTCTGCCCCCAGCATACGAGTTTGCACTCAGCCGCTGCGAATATGACCCGTTTTCTGCCGATGGCCTTATCGTCCAGCCGAAACGGCAACCCATTTCTTATTGATGAGATGTTTGTTAACGTATTTGAGTTTTCTTTTTATGTGCACATGCTGTAGTTCAGCTCTTTATGACAGCACGCCTAACTAACGATGTTACACCCTTGTTATTCCCTAAAACATCGCGCATACACATCTGTCTCCGGAAGCCAATGTACTTGGAAAAGTACTGCAGAAGAAAACATACATCTATGAGAATAATGTATTTGTATTACCTTCCCGAAGTGTGCTGCCCAATGGATGGGGGTCCAGCCGTAAAACGAGTCTTCGGCAACCAGGTCCGCCTGGTTGGTGGAGCACTGAAGCAGCGAGCACAGTGTGCCGACGTCTCCATCCCTGCATGCGCGGTGAAGCGGGTAACGTACGTTCAGCACCTCGTCGTTAGAGAAACCGGGCTCCAGTTCTATAGACATGCTCCGGCAGTTCTCCTGTGTCGCGGAAAACCCGAATTATTTGGCTTATGAACGCCCTACAGCTGAGCAAGGCGTTGTGTGCTCTGATAGCACACAAAGGAGGCAGTGAGACTAAACTGCGAGTGAGCAGAGCTCACTCTCTCAAAGTGTATCTTGAGTGGTTGTTTGGAAATCCCGTGCTGGAGTTCTTCTGGGGCTGGGAATCAGGTTTGACCCAGACAACATAATGACGTGTGGGAAAACCCGTCATGGACTCTCACCAGACGTGTACAGGAACTCGGTTTGAAACCAAAAGACGCGTTTCACAGAACATTGAATGCATGGCGGTAATAATTAATAAAAGTAATATACTAATGCGAGGTGGCCTAAATGTAAATTGAATAGTATGCTTTATATATGGTAACATCTAAATTATCTGGTTTCATGCAAGTCAAAAATGTTATTTAATTTGACTATATCATATAGTCTGCCTGGATCATACAATTAAATCATTTAAGTAACCGTTACATGTAAAAATCATAGGGTGGCACAACACCAAGTTCACTGGAACAACTATGTTGATCCTGGAACAACATTTCAATCAACCATCCGATTTGAGAGACAAGTGTACAGTTTATGTCAAGTTTAGGCTTACAACAGCCAGTGTGGTCATTTCCCTCTGATTTTAGGGATAAGTTATGGATAGAATAAGGTGGTTTAGGGGTGGGGATAGGGTTAGAAGTATATTTTTGGACAGGAATGTTGTTGAAAATATGATGATCTACGAACATGTCTTGGCAAAATCACGGTGACTGATCTTTACTCTGCCCATCTGGCAACACCATTAAAAAGTTCTCGGAGGCGCCAATGTCTGTTCTCGATTTGGGGGATGGGTGACAAGAGATGACTTGTTTTGCGCTGAACAGCGGGGGGCGCTAAAGACATCTTTTAAACATTTTAATAGGTCAGAGGTCTTTCATCCAACGTTATCAAATTTGCACTTTTTGAAATGAAAACAACCAATACAGCTAATGTTTCGTCTTTGTCATCTGCAGGAGAGGTAACTTTACCATTTTTACAAGTTCAAGCTTGTTGTTGACAAATTAGTTCAAGTTAAGTGGATCAAAGCTTCTGTGCAAGTGTTTAGCTAGCTAGTTAGCTAATTAAAGATTTGTTTGATATTTCTATACTCTTGTAACCATATCAAGACTTTTCAAATACATGTTGTCACCACAAAAGCATTTTAATTGCTTTCCAAGACCAACTCTTCTGTTATAACGACTTTTAAAACTAGGGTAGTTGTATCAAGACTAAAGTAAGCATCAGCATTACCACAAGATGTCAGTGTTCCACCATTAACACACGTTCAGTAATACAAAATACACTTAAGAGGTAATTTGGTACCGTGCATACAGCAGATGGCCCTGTCCAATGTCAAACTTACCCTGTAACGTTGGTCTACCTCTAACAGTAAACAAAAATGATCCTGTGTGTTTAAAGGATGTGGGATCAGATTGCTTCGTTCGAGTCAGAAAGCGAGACTTGGAGAAATTGGAGGCAGAAGTCAGAACACTACGAGAGTTTATGCCAAAAGTAATCAATAATGACTTTATTGATGCTATCCATAAAGGACGGTCTCTGGACGCATGTAAGAAAAAACTCTTTATAGTATAAGAAATATGCACTAATATAGAAACAATATGGGCTTTGTACTATAGACATCTATAGATTCAGCTGAACTGAAGCTCTTAATTTAAGAGCTGGAATTTGAATGAAATTGGCCACAAATTGAAATTTGAATTGGAATAATCTACTGAATTGCAATTTAAAAGAAACCAACAATGCATACTGAGAAAAAAAAAAAAAAGAAAAAAAATCAAAGCATTCTTCCATTAAGTGCAGCGCCATGACAAGCGAGGCTGTGAGGGGACTTGGTGTGTTTTCAATGGCATCCGCTGTATAAAGTTCCCAGATCACTTTTAATTTTCCATAGCTCATGTTGTCTGGAGTTTTTTTGTTTTTTTTTCTTGGAAGATATTTTTGTAGTGTTTCGTCAGCAGAACAATCCAAAAACACATTAAATGACAGTAGAACCCACTGAAAAGATGTCTATTCCTCAGCCTCGCTTTCATTCAATGGCTCACAGAAGTTACAGTACTTCTACAATATATATGTCACTTATACAATAAATCAATCAAAGTTTGTCTTAGCAAAGATAATCTCTTCTAATTTTTAACTATTCTAGTTAAAAATTCCAGTTATTATTCCATTCATTTCTACTACTTGCATTCAAATTCAAATTGGAATTAGGCATCCTTTTCCCTGGATCAATTCAAATTTAGTGCAAATTCTGAAACTAAACCAAAATTTAAGACTGTCTCAATTCAGTTCTGAATGGTGCACAGCCCTGTTTAACAGCATTTATAACAATACTAAATGGTGAATCTAATGTTGTCATCTGTTAATTCTGACTGTTGACTTATTAAAAAGTTCTTGATTGTTCTATAGTTAAAGAACGCAGTGAACGTGAGCAGCAGCAACAGAGAGACGACTGTCTGCATGTCCGCTCCAGACTAGAAGCTGCACTCAGCGACTGTCAAAGAGAGAGACAGGTACTAAAATAGACTGTAAAAGAAATGTATGAGATCACACTGAAAAGAAACCTTATGATTTATAGGAAGATTCTAGGAAAGCATCTGAACAAATTGTTTTTCATTAATATACTGTATATCTATTAAGTAGTGCAGTGGCTCTCAACCAGAGTGCTGGGACCCACTAGAGGGCCTCATCACACTTCCAAAAGGACTAAAGGGCAGCTTACAATGATCTAAAATAAGACAAAGTCAACTTTAAAATAAGTAAAAACAAAGTGTGTGTGTGTGTGTGTTGGAAATGGAAATGGCAACCCTAACCCAATGTATATACATTTATGTCAAACTCTAAAATGTTATCAGGTAGAAATTGCTTAGAAATTTGTGAGGAAAAAAAATAGAAAACTAGAAAATTTGTGTAAATTAATTTGTAATAAAAAGTGTAAACCCTGAAGAACACTGAGTCATTGAAACTTATAGTATTATTAAATTTATTTCAATTATTTATATTTATTTTATTCAGTCGTATTAATATTTGGGTCAATGACGTGACGGGTAATTTTTTTTGTCCAAAGGCCTTAATAATAATAAAAAACAAATGTATGATATCCAAAGTATGTAAGGTAGTACAACTAGATCTCTTTTATTGAATTCAAAAGATTTTAATTATATTTTGCCACATATAAAGGTATTTTAAAGATTATGAAGGATCAAAAGTCATTCGGTTTAATTGTCCAAAGGCCAATACAGCCATTTCATTTGTGATTAAAATATATTAAAATGTAATAAATGTATACAGGTGCTGGTCATATAATTAGAATATCATCAAAAAGTTGATTTATTTCACTAATTCCATTCAAAAAGTGAAACTTGTATATTATATTCATTCATTACACACAGACTGATATATTTCAAATGTTTATTTCTTTTAATTTTGATGATTATAACTGACAACTAAGGAAAATCCCAAATTCGGTATCTCAGAAAATTAGAATATTGTGAAATGGTTCAATATTGAAGACACCTGGTGCCACACTCTAATCAGCTAATTAACTCAAAACACCTGCAAAGGCCTTTAAATGGTCTCTCAGTCTAGTTCTGTAGGCTACACAATCATGGGGAAGACTGCTGACTTGACAGTTGTCCAAAAGACGACCAATGACACCCTGCACAAGGAGGGCAAGACACAAAAGGTCATTGCAAAAAAAGCTGGCTGTTCACAGAGCTCTGTGTCCAAGCACATTAATAGAGAGGCGAAGGGAAGGAAAAGATGTGGTAGAAAAAAGTGTACAAGCAATAGGGATAACCGCACCCTGGAGAGGATTGTGAAACAAAACCCATTCTAAAATGTGGGGGAGATTCACAAAGAGTGGACTGCAGCAGGAGTCAGTGCTTCAAGAACCACTACGCACAGACGTATGCAAGACATGGGTTTCAGCTGTCGCATTCCTTGTGTCAAGCCACTCTTGAACAACAGACAGCGTCAGAAGCGTCTCGCCTGGGCTAAAGACAAAAAGGACTGGACTGCTGCTGAGTGGTCCAAAGTTATGTTCTCTGATGAAAGTAAATTTTGCATTTCCTTTGGAAATCAGGGTCCCAGAGTCTGGAGGAAGAGAGGAGAGGCACACAATCCATGTTGCTTGAGGTCCAAAGTTTCCACAGTCAGTGATGGTTTGGGGTGCCATGTCATCTGCTGATGTTGGTCCACTGTGTTTTCTGAGGTCCAAGGTCAACGCAGCCGTATACCAGGAAGTTTTAGAGCACTTCATGCTTCCTGCTGCTGACCAACTTTATGGAGATGCAGATTTCATTTTCCAACAGGACTTGGCACCTGCACACAGTGCCAAAGCTACCAGTACCTGGTTTAAGGACCATGGTATCCCTGTTCTTAATTGGCCAGCAAACTCACCTGACCTTAGCCCCATAGAAAATCTATGGGGTATTGTGAAGAGGAAGATGCGATATGCCAGACCCAACAATGCAGAAGAGCTGAAGGCCACTATCAGAGCAACCTGGGCTCTTATAACACCTGAGCAGTGCCACAGACTGATCGACTCCATGCCACGCCGCATTGCTGCAGTAATTCAGGCAAAAGGAGCCCCAACTAAGTATTGAGTGCTGTACATGCTCATACTTTTCATGTTCATACTTTTCAGTTGGCCAAGACATAAAAAATATACTTCTAACCCTATCCCCACCCCTAAACCACCTTATTCTATCCATAACTTATCCCTAAAATCCTTTCTTTGTATTGGTCTTAAGTAAACATTCTAATTTTCTGAGATACTGAATTTGGGATTTTCCTTAGTTGTCAGTTATAATTATCAAAATTAAAAGAAATAAACATTTGAAATGTATCAGTCTGTGTGTAATGAATGAATATAATATACAAATTTTGGTTAAACCGAATGACTTTTTGGTGTCAAATTTTGTCCATCTATAAAAAAATGACAAAAGCAGTGTTAATTGATTATAAAAACCACATAATCTCATTGTTAACACTTAATAAAACTTAAAAATTAATTATATTTCCATTAGGTTTTTTTTTTTCTTTTTTTTTTACTTTTAAGAACCTTATTCGTCAATGACCCATATACGTTTTAATATATTCATTTGTTATTTTCTGAAAATATACCAGAAATATTTTTGGGAACTTTCAATATTATCTTTGAAAATGATGGGCCTTTGCAGTCAAGAAGGTTGTAGATTTACATTTGTACAATTGTAGGAGAAGCTGGTTCTAAAGCAGCAGTTGTGGGAGTGCAGAGAGCAGCTGCAACAACAGAAAGACTTTTGTACTGAGTTGGGCGCTGCGTCTTGCACCCTGCTCTGGAGTGCATCCCAAAGGGAGGAAGCGATCAGAGACATATTGACTGATGTAAGTTTGTACCATTTTGAGAGTGGACACTATTAGTGATGACGTCCAGTAAAAGTGAATCCGGGTTGTTTGGTGTTTGGACGACATTCATTTGTTTTACCTCAACCAGGTAGGCTTACTCTGCATGCATGTTTGTCCACAGGGTAAACTGGACCCCTTCCTGAGCATAGCAGGTCAAACCTTGGAGTCTTTCATCAAGTCTCTGGATGAAGATGCAAAGCCACAACAGAGTTACAACTCACATGAGCATCATTTCGTTCTGGCGCTAGCTGGTGTTGTTACCAGTGAGGGCACAGAGTTTGTTCTAAATACTAGTTCCATCTAACTGTCATGACATATTTATATATTACCATCTCAAGAACATGAGAAATGGTAATTTCATCTATTCATTGGTTTTAGATGTAGCTGCTGTGTCTTGTGGACGAGACTTCCTATCCTCTTCTGCCCACATCCTGTTGGGTACTCTGATGCGGCTACTGGGGCTAATGAAACCAGGAGTATTTCCAAAACTCAAAGTGTATGTCACAAGTTTAAAATACACATCTGAAAATGACTGATATTTGTGATATAAATGATTTATTTGTGAAAATAATGATCAAGTTGTGGACTCTTCAGGGTGTAAGGAAAATGTGGCTTTTTTACATGATGGTTACACCACATGACATGAATAAAAATGTTTTAACTAGATTTTTAAAAGATTTTTCCTTTTCTTTATTGTGGACATGTGTAATTGACCCAATATGCAGTCTTACTTTCACATGCAGGTTTCTTAGAAGAAATTAAGTAGTTGTTGTTGTTATTGTATGTAATGTATATTGTAAGTCGATGTACGTGCTTCTTCCTGAAATATTTAACTTTATATTTTTGTGTGCAGATTGATGCTAATGGCTTTATATAACATCACTATCAGTGTGAACGGACTGAAGCTTATAAGCGAGAGTCCTGGACTTCTACCTCTTCTGTGCACCCTTCTGGAAGGTTTGTATGTATATGTTTATGAGTTCCTGAGAGATGCCTCTCAAAACTTTAGAGTTCATACAATCCCAGTCAGACACCATCACAATGCTGTTCATGAAGACCAGGGTTTCCCAAATGGGTGTTTGCTAGGGAACTGCAGGGTTTGGGAGTTGATGAAATAAATAAATGCTAAATTAGTCAAAATAAAACTGAAATCAAAATTCCTTGATTACACCTTGCCTTCTCACAAATGCCATCTCTGTTTGTACAGTGAGTTTAACATGCATTTTGGGAAAGCAATGTGTGCTAAGTTCACTGTATTTACACATCTGCACAATTTCCACAATTTTTTGGATATAATTTTGCAACATTTTCTCCAGTATTTGAAGTGTCAAAAGGTCATTCGGTTTAACCGTCCAAAGGCCAATACAGCCATTTCATTTGTGATTAAAATATCTTAAAATGTAATAAATGTATATATTTTTTATTATGACATGATTTTATAACATCATATATCAACATAGTGCAAAATGGTATTAACATTATGTGTAGAAGTCATTGCTTTATTATGAGAAAGAACGTCCTGAAAAATGAATTTTATTGATGTCATTCGGAGTAACCAATATAAAGGGACCATTTTGGATCAAGTTATGCGGTCAATATCATGTGACAGGATGTGACATCATTCAAATACCTGCAAAGGACCATATGGTCCTTAACTATTTGAAAAATTCATGTTTTCACTTGCTCATACGCATGTCTCGAAACATCAGGTCATTCGGTACAACCGCTATAAAACATGGAAAATGTTGTAGAAGAACTTGACTGGCCTGCACAGAGCCCTGACCTCAAACCCATCTAACACCTTTAAGATGAACTGGAACGGAGATTACAAGCCAGGCCTCCTTGTCCAACATCATTGCCTGACCTCACTAATGATCTATTAGATGAATGTGTAAAAATTCCAACAAAAACACTCCAAAATCTTGTGGAAATCCACTAGAAGAGTGGAAGCTGTTATAGCTGCAAAGGGTAGACCAACTCCATATTAATGTCTATATATTTCGAATGCAATGTTATTAAATCCCTGTTGATGTAATGGTCAGGTATACCAATACTTTTGTCCATCTAGTGTATTTTGTGTCTAAGGGGTTCAGGTGACAAAAAAGTTTGTGAACCCCTGGTGTAGAGTATTACAGACTCTAACCCCATGACATACAAAGAAACACACTCTCTCCCTCTCCCACAGACCCTGACCCAGAAGTGTGTCTGCAGTCATTGAGGCTCCTACAGTCTTTACTGCTAGAGAGAGACGTCATGTCACACGTGACCACTGATTTTCTCAGCTCTTTCCCACTCGATCGTATCCACCATCTAGCTTCAAGCTGCCACCCCGCTCTCAAACAAACAGCCCAGGAAACACTTGAAGATCTGGCTAGCTTTACCAACACCCAGACCAAAGTCACAGAGAAGGAGCAGTGAAACCCAGGCTTTCATACTTCCTTAAATATTGAGAGGTCTAGGTTTAATCTAGGTCCAGCAAACCACATACTAGTTCTAGTTCTGAGACTTTGCCATGTTCTAGGCATAATCATCTAAAGAAACATAAGAAGACAGTTCCAAACGCAAGTCATGCCGAAGCGAGTGTTAAACTTTTTTGTACACAAAGAATTATTTTTCTTTTGACAGTTTAGGTTTTATATATATATATATATATATATATATATATATATATAATTAGTTTAGTCATCTTTTACTTTGTCAGGCCTGGAGATGTGTAAAAAAAATACTTATACTTTTTTTTTGTGACATAAATGCAGACCACCACTATAGATAGATGTGTTTGTTTTTAATGCCAGAGAAGTTGTGCCACATGCTTACATACTCTTTGTGCCCTTTACATCACTTTATACACTGAATGAAATTATCATCAAATCAATGTGTGCTGCCCTTTCTGGCACCATCAGCCATCTCTGTTGTCCAGCATACGTGGAATTATAAATTTAGTATCACTGTTAGGACAGCAGCAGAATAATCAGCAGATAGGGGTCAGATGTCACAGAACCAATTGAAGTATAGCCCTTTGGAAGTCAGCAGCAATAATGTTAGACATAATTGTGCCCAGTGTATCTAAAAAGTTAAATGCAGAGCTTTTTAAGGTTGCACTTTAGGTTGAATTTTCCCCCCAATGTTTGACAAATAGAATATTCTAGTTGATTTATTGTTTTGATTGTGGTCTTTCTCCTTTTCCCCCTTACTGTTTATCGGTATATTTATTTTGCAACGATATGTTTCAGGTTATACAATTAAAAGATTTTAGAAGGTTTTTTTTTTTACTCTGATGATTTGTTCTGCTGTAAAAGTGTTTGTCAGTGAAGCCAATAAGTAAGATATTCCTTTGTCCATCTCAGTGAAAGGCATCAAAAAAAGACCATCAGCCAGGTTTTCACAATGTCTTTCTTTTTACTTTATTACATTCTCACAACCTACAATGTGTGTTGCTATTATAAATTACATAATCCTGTTGTGTATATAATTTTGTGACCAATCATTAAAGCTGAATGGCTGATTATGATAACAGAAAGAGGAAATGAGGTCATTTGATGAGATAAAAAGCTGACGTCAGTCAGCTAAACAGGCAAAAACATGAGGGCTGTATTCGATATACGTCTCTTTAAAAATAGAATGTGACAAAAGCAGTATGTCTGAATTCACAGGCTGCACTTTCTTGAGTAGGTGCTTATTTGAATATTGTATGCACACTTCAGAATCTCATTTAATGTTGTAGGTCATCCGGGTACTTTTTGCCTACTCTTTTATGAGTACTGTGAAATTGGACATACTTCTTTTGTTACCTACTGTTGTTTGCTTAGGAAGTATTTGTGAATGGGAGAGGATGGGTACATACAGACTCAAAAATGATCTCTCTCTGAATGCATCTTGGCTATTACTTAAAATAATAAACAGACCTTATCATGTCACTCAAAAACCGTTGAATAAATATGATTCAAAGGATAAAAAAAAAAAACAGGTTCATAACACCAATGTAATGTATGTAATCTATGTAATGTTTCATGTTTTAAACTGACTGTAGTCAACTCATAATGAAGTCCAGTAAGTCCAATACAGTAAGTCCATTAGCAGTCTTTTCTGAAGATATTTGTTTGTACAGTAGTCACTTTATGCAGTAGTGGAGTAAATGACACACAATAACTAAATCATGAGATAAAAGCCCTTTAGTGAAAGCTTGATGAGAAAGCCCCTTTCGTTGACGTATGTATTCTGCTTTTATCATGCAAATTCATGTCTCGTTGGTCTCTTTTGACGTTTTAGGATTGTTCAGCAAAAAAAAACAAATGGAATTTAGACCGTTTTTTATGATTTTTGAGGTTATGCATCCATGTTGATTATTGATTAGGCAGAGATCAGATGTTTTGTTGTATCAAATATAGTTAAAACAGCTTAGCCAGTTGTAAACATAGTACACAATAATCACACACTCAACAACCTACTATATACTGTACAACTAACCCTGTGCTATCTTTATGTGGTTGTACACTGAAGAGCCAAAACACAGTCACACGTGAAGAGAATATCGTTGATCATCTCATATTAAATACTAGGTAGATTAGATGGTAAGCAAACAATCAGTTCTCGTAATCAATGTGTTGGATGCAGGAGAAATGGGCAGGAATAAAGATCTGATCGACTTTGACAAGGGCCAAGTTGATATGGCCAGGCAACTGGGTCAGAGTATCTCTGTAACAGCAAGGCTTGTGGGTTGCACCTGGTCAGCAGTGGTGAGAATTTACCAACCGTGGCCCAAGGAGGGACAAACCACAAACCAGTGACAGGGTGTTGGGCTCCCAAGTCTCATCGATGCACAAGAGCAACGAAGGCTATCCCGCCTGGTCTAAGCCAACAGAAGGTCTACTGTGGCACAAGTCACACAAAATTTTAATGATGGTTGTTGGAGGAATGTGTCACAACACGCCAAGCATTGAACTTTGATGTTTATGGGGTTGCATAGCCACGGACCAATCAGAGTGCCTATATGATGACCCCTGTCCACCGCCGAAAGCACCTACAATGGGCATTCATGTGGATGTCAATTTGAGGTGTGCCACCTAACTAAACATTGCTGCAGACCAGGTACACCCCTTCATTACAATGGTGTTCCCTTGTGGAAGTGGCCTCTTTCAGCAGGATAATGCCACACTGCACACATTGTTCAGGAATGGTTTGAGGAACATAATGAAGAGTTCAAGGTGTTGCCCTGGTCTCCAAATTTCCCAGATCTCAATTTAATTGAGCATCTGTGGGATGTGCTGGACCAACAAGTTCGATCCACGACGGCTCCACCTCGCAAATATTAATTTGTTATTGTGCCAAGAACACAGCTAAAAATGGGTGAGTCAGCCTTTAGTCATTTTGTCAATCTTTAGTCATTGACAATTTACGAGCAATCGACTCACTATGCACTTTTAAAAAGTATCTCAAACACATTTGTTCACTAGGGCCTTTCCTTGATTTATTTTATTGTTGTATTTTATTATCTTATTTCTATTGTGTGATTTTATTTTTGGTTAGGGCTGTCTGGGTGGAAGAGTTTGAGAGAATTGGGGAGTGATTTTTAGATGCATACTCAGACGAGAGTGTGACCGAGGACCGAGGACGCAGGCTGGTATTAGTGTACACCAGTATGACTACAGGTGTTTTTGGATGCTCCACAGGGGTGGAATGACACTAGGCAACCAGGGGTTGCAACTCACAAGACGAGGCTCTTTGGCACTTCCATTCAGATAGGGGTACTCCGAACTTAGCACAGAGTTACTAAACTTATTTGGATCTACTTTATTGTGTTTTATTTTATTATCTTATTTCTATTATGTGTGATTTTATTTTTGGTTAGGGCTGCCTGGGTGGAGGAATCTGAGAGAATTGGGGAGCGATATTCTGGATGCGCACTTAGACATGAGTGTAAGACAGCAGGACGAGAACGCGGGCTGGTGTAATTGTATGTATGACCTGTTTGGGTTTGGGTTTGGATGCTCAAATCCAGTAAGGGTGGAAAGACACTAGGAAGCCGGGTGTTGCTGCTAGTGTAAATCACAAACTGAGGTTCTTCCTTTCAGATAGGGGTACTCTGAACTTTGTCATTTTATCGCATTTTTCAGTCCCGCTCCCACCCGCAACATTCATGTTTTGTCCCTCAAAAGCCCGCAGGTATATTAAGTGGCCTTAACTACTATGTACTTACATTTAAATTAATCATTTGATACAATGCACTTATTGTGTACATACATGTTTTTACATTGTACTTATATTTTTAAAACACCTGCATGCAATTACAACTGAAATTACATTCATAATTACACTGTTGACCCATCTCTTACACCTTACCCCTACCCTTAAACCTACCCATACCACCAAAGCTTTCCCTAACCTTACCCGTATCCCACCTCAATAGCAGCAAAAGTGTTTTGCAATTCAATATGAACTCAATAAGTACATTGTACTTATTTTTTGATGTAAGTACATAGTAGTTAAGGCCACTTAATATAAAGTGGGACCTTTTTTCTTTTTTTTTCAGTATCCATGAAATAGTTTCAAGTTAGGCCCCCAAGCGCTAAACAAAGCCTCTTTGCTCAACGCTGCAAAAAACATGTTGTAAATAGAAACCTTTGAGTGCAAATACAGATATCCACTGAATAGCTTGCCAAATCTGTTTCGCCGGTATGCTATTACGGAGAAAACTGATCCTAGACCAGCAGTTATGGGCAGCTTTTCCCTCTAAAAGTAATCAGATGCAGCAGGGGAAGGCAAAGCCTTTTCTAGCCTTACACACACTTGCTCCTGTTTTTATTTTATATTTTTGTAGGTCTTTTTGCTTTTGTATAAAAGATGAATAACAATTTATTTGTTTTTAGGTGTTTTATTTTTTGATATCTATTTTGTGGAAGTCCCTCAAATCATTTTATTCTCCGGCAACCCGCACACACATGAGTGTCTTACCGCCCGCAATGTCCAATTTTACTGCACAAAAGTGACTAGTTCATTGGGGGACACCCAACAGTTTTCTACTTGCGTCAAATTTTTCCTGCCCCTGTGAGGTGTATGAGGTCACACCCATGCCCAAGGAAGAGTCCACCCAGTAAATCCACAAAAAGTGTGTGGTATTACTGTGTTCACTCATGTAAGCAGATATACTTGAATTACTTGAATTACAGTTTTTCTGTACTCCTATCATTTGAGCAATGGAGTTGTGAAAATTGTTTTCATCTTAAAATTTCTTTTTATTTTGCTAGTCTTCAAAATGTAATAATCTCACTTTGCTGTTGTCTGCTAAAGTTGTATCAACTAAGTTAATAACTGAACACTGCTATATAAATAAGCAACTGTTTGTCAAAACTGTCACCCACAAGATTTCATTACATTTTGAAAACTGACCTTTGATTTTCATAATTTTATTGATTATAGCACATAGTGACAGAATATATTAGTTAATTGTAGTATAAATTAAATGAATTAGTAAATTAATTTAAATGGGATAAAAAAAAGAATATTTTGATCATCAGAACTGTCACCTTTACTGTCAACTGTTTCACTTTTTTTATATATTTAAATTATTTTATTGCTGCTTCTCACATTCTACAGTATAAAGTGCAATGTATATTGCACAGGTTCTTGTTACTGCAAAGTTAAAATAATAAAATCTGGGTGAATCGGCATATAGGTGTCTATACAAGTCTATAACAGCATGTACTTTGTCCATTATATATTGCCTAAAAACACAGACCCCTGGTTTCACAGACAAGGCTTAAGCTAGTCCTAGACTACAATACATGTTTGAGCTGTTTTAACTAAAAACAACTTGTACTGACATATATTAAAATATGTCACTGCCATTGTTTTGTCTCAAGATGCACACATGTAATGTTTTTTTTTTTTTTTCCAAGTATACGTTTATAAAAGATACTTAAATATCCTAATTGAACTAAGGCCTAATTCTGGCTTAGGCTAAGCCTTGTCCGTGAAACCGGGCCTGATTGTTTTATTTAAAAACGTGTTGGCCAATATCCCTGAATATAATCTCCCATATTCTAAATTAACCTCAGATGATGTGTGTCCTCATATGGTCGTGCTGCAAGTAAATGCCTGTATAAGGGTGTGTGACTATAGCAGCTTTCCTATAAAGCTTGGCTGTATTGTGCAGTTTCTCAACTGGTGGGTCAGAAATGAGTTTGATATTATGTTAGACAGCAGAGGAAAACAATGCTAAATGCAAATAATGAAATGCAACTAACTTGTGCATAGTTAAGATAGCAAGGAACTTTGTTTTGCTATCTTTAAGTTCAAGTATGTTTTTAAGTATACTTTATGTAGTAATTATACTAATATCAATGTACTAGTAGTATACTTGTAAGTGTACTATTTTAATGCTACTTGGGACTAAATTGGCCCACTTTTAATGTATAAAAGTATACTTTTATACTTTGTCAAGTCAAGTCACCTTTATTTATATAGCACTTTTTACAATGCAGATTGTGTCAAAGCAGCTTCACAGTGATAACTGGTATATAATTTTGGCTGCACAGCAGCTTTAAAAGAAAATGGTGTCATTGTCCAGCTTAAGTAAATTCAGTATTGATTCATTCCTTTGTAAAAATCAATAGTTATTAATTTAGTTAATTCATCTATATATCAGCTCTGGAGAAAACAGTAATGTCATCGTCCAGCTCAGTTCAGTTCGCATACAACGGTGTCAATGCAGGCAGATCAAAAACATTGTTGAGTATCAAGTTTAAGTGTAACAGCAGTGAACTTTGAGTACACAACTAGTTAACAACTACATTTTTAGTTTGTACAGCAACTATACTATAAGACAAGTGAACTTAGGTATACAACTATAGTCTACTGTACTGTAGTTTAGTTAAATACTTGTAGCACATTTTTTAGTTTATGAAAGTAAACTTTGAAGTATCCCCTAAGTAAACTAGTTTAGTAGTTTTATACTGAATGTATAGGCTACTTGTAAGTTTTCTTTAAGTGAACTTAACATCAGTTTACTATTTTGCACTTTAAGTATACTGTTCCTATTTAGTTGTTAATTTTTATACTTGTACTTTAAGTAAATTTGTAGTAAATTCCTATATACACTAGTAAGTCAGAAAAGAGCTGTGGTGATGCCATTAATATCATACACTCCAACAACCTTTTTGAGTTCACAGGAGAAGTGGCATGTGACTGTGAGCAACATTGTAGATTATATGACCAAAAAACTAATTTTCAAAACACTGAAATATACTTAAGTGTAATTTTAAATATATTTAAGTACATAAAGTATATTTCTGAGAAGTACATAAAAAGTAGACTGAAAGTATACTTTATTTTTAGTTTAAAAGAAGTGTATTAACACACTTGAATAAACTTCTTTTTTTGTAAGGGCGTAGGTATCATGGCATAGTCTGAAACTCTCAGTAAATAGGGCAGATAGGGGAGAAGGCTAATTATTTTGTCCAAGCACGTAATAGTAACTAGTACGTGCTTGGACAAAATAATTGAGCACTGAACTAGTAGACTACTTTGTAAACACTTCCCTAGGAGGGACGCTAGTGTTACACCCCGTTAATCGAAGTAACTGTCTGACAACTTGCAATCCAGTGTACACGCATGCTGTGTTAAGTTGCTGGGCAACATGAAATTTCGTATCAGCTCTCTGACGCAAAAGTGACGTTAATAAAGTAAGAATGAGTTTGCAATGGTATGTTTGCATGAGGCGGAGGCTGAACCGATTTCACCGACTTCATCGCCCGAACTCTGGGGGGAAAATGCATGGTCGAAACGTGCACCGGTTGTTGAAGAGATGACAGCGCGAGACGACTACTCTAACTGACTACTCGTGAGATAAACAAGAAAATGATTCAATTACTGATTTAATAAAAAGGTTTACTGATTTTATTGATTATTTTTAGCATACGAAGATAACTTAAAAATGGATTAAGCTTGAAGCTCCAAGAGGTAATTAATTCAGCCAAAAGGAATCACGTTTTTCTTTATGGCTGTGAATATGAAACAAAGGACAATTGTTATTTTGATTAATTATTATTATTATTATTTATCTACACATGAAATGCACGTTTTAAAAGCTCATTTGTCTGTTTAGGTTTGGCAGTTCTATGATACGCTTGAATGACGCACATTGTTCAGGTCAAATGTATGTAAAGTAAACACTTTTTATTTCAGTGTGTTATATAGCCTACTTAGGAAATTATGTGATTACAGTTTACCTGAACTTGATAACTGTTTCAGTCCTTCTTTATCACAATGGTGATTTTGTCGGAGGAAAAGGCAGCGAGGCAGTCCGGGAGACCACTGCAAGTGGGTTTCTACGAGATCATCAAGACATTAGGCAAAGGAAACTTTGCTGTGGTAAAACTAGCTAGACACAAAGTCACCAAAACAGAGGTATGTTGTGTGTGTTTTTTTGTTTGTTTGTTTGTTTTTGTTGTTGTTATTGTTTAACAAAGTAGTTTCAACTGCAATGTACAATTACATTAATTACTAAATTAAGAAGGGGGGTAATTGCTAATTTTATTTTATGCTAAAATACATTTTTATTTATTTCAATTATTTTTATCACAAGTTTAATTAATTTACCTCTGGAAACCTGCTTTAAGAAACAAACGTATTCTCTGGTTGTACTTTAACAGGTTGCCATTAAAATCATTGATAAAACTCGACTGGATGAATCTGATTTAGAGAAGATTAACCGGGAGGTTCAGATTATGAAGCTTTTGAAGCACCCATACATAATCAAGCTTTACCAGGTAGGCTTATGTTTTTCAGTCATTGGGTTGATTACCACCCATATACATATTCATTTATGAGGCGCACACAGTGTTGATAGACCTTCGTCAGTTATACCCTTGATCCATGTTTACTTCAGTTAAATTAGAGTTTAATATTTCTTATATTTTCCTAAATCTGATATCTACCAGCTATTATCTGTATAACCTTTGACTTTTCACTTCACTAAGCTGGCTGAAAGCCAGTTTACAGTGAATTTATTCTAATGCACCATGACTTTCCCATGGCTGCTACTTCCTCTATACTGCTCTCTCAGGAGTATGTGGAAGGGGGAAAATAATGACCTCACAATGGAAAGGTCGTGATACAACTGCTTTCTCAAAAATTATTTAATATTGGTGTTCCAAGTATAGATGCATGACATGGTAAGAAAGCAAAACAGAAAGAAAAAGAAAAAACAATGAGCCATGTTCTAAAAAAAAAAAAGTACACTTTGAAACTGAAATTAGACAGAAAATGCACATGTAATTTGATTTAGAGATCACTTGTTTGGGCATTTAGCCTTTTTAATCAAGCAGGATTCCAATTTGTGTTCCCCTGAGAAGCAGCTCTTTTGTGTCACACATGTGCACTGCCTGTTGTGCCATAACTCCAAGATGTACCTTTAATTTTGATTCATCATTTTATTTATAACAATCTATATCAAATAAAAAATGCATTTAATGACTTTTTTATGGTTGCTTGTCACTAGTGTGAAGAATTTGTGTGTATCATGTAGGTTATGGAGACTAAAGACATGCTGTATATTGTGACAGAGTATGCAAAAAATGGAGAGATGTTTGGTGAGCCTAAAGAAAATCTTTTAATTACCTACAAATCTGTATTTTTTAGGCTTTTTATGTCATTGCCTTTCATGCTAGTAACTAATACTGCTATTATCTTTCTCTTTCAAAGATTATCTTACCTCAGTTGGTCATCTAAGTGAAGCAGAAGCTCGTAGTAAGTTCTGGCAACTCGTTGATGCTGTAGAATATTGTCACAAGCATCACATTGTACACAGAGACCTGAAAGCAGAAAATTTACTCCTGGACAGTAACATGAATATAAAACTGGCAGGTAAGAAAAAAATGTTCACAATTTTCTATTTTCACACATTTTAAAAAAAGTGGCATTATTACTACTTTTATTATTATTATTAAAATACGAAATTCCATAAGTTATAATTATAAAAATACCCATCCATTCTCCAAACCTCTTGTTCTCTGTAAGGTTTTACAGTGCCCTCCACAATTATTGGCACCCTTAGTAATTATGAGCAAAGGCGGCTGTGAAAATAAATCTGCATTGTTTATCCTTTTGATCTTTCATTCAAAAAATTCACAAAATTATAACCTTTCATTGAAGGAAAAGAATTGAAAGTAGGGGGAAAATAACATTATGAAATAAATGTTTTTCTCCAAAACACATTGGCCACAATTATTGGCACCCTTTTATTCAAAACTTTTTGCAACCTCCTTTTGCCAAGATAACAGCTCTGAGTTGTCTTCTATAATGCCTGATGAGTTTGGAGAACACCTGACGAGATCAGAGACCATTCCTTCATGCAGAATCTCTACAGATCCTTCAGATTCCCAGCTCCATGTTGGTGCTTCTTCTCTTCAGTTCACTCCACTCATTTTCTTTAGGGTTCAGGTCAGGGACCATGGCAGAAGCTTCATTTTGTGCTCAGTGACACATTTTTGTGTTGGTTTTGGATCATAGTCCTGATGGAAGATCCAACCATGGCCCATTATTGGATTTCTAGCAGAAGCGGTCAGGTTTTGATTTTTTATCTGCTGGTATTTGCTAGAATCCATCATACCATGTATCTGAACAAGATGTCCAAGACCTCCAGCAGAAAAATAGGCCCACAACATTAAAGAACCAGCAGAATATTTAACCGTGGGCATGGGGTACTTTTTATCCATGTGTGCTCCAAACCCATCTGGTGAGTTTGCTGCCAAAAAGCTCTTTTTTTTTTTAGTTTCATCTGACCATAGAAGCCGGTCCCGTTTGAAGTTCCAGTCGTGTCTGATAACTGAATATGCTGGAGATTGTTTCTGGATGAGAGCAGAGGATTTTTCTTGAAACCCTCCCAAACAACTTGTGGGGATGTAGGTGCTGTTTGATCATTTTTTTTAAGGCGTTCTGAGACTCAAGACTCAACTAATCTCTGCAATTCTCCAGCTGTGATCCTTGGAGAGTCTTTGTCCACTCAAACTTTCCTCCTCGCTGCGCATTAGGACGATTTAGACACACATCCTCTTCCAGGCAGATTTGTAACATCTTTAGTTGATTGGAACTTCTTAATTATTGCCCTGATAGTGAAAATGAGGATATTCAATGCTTTAACTATTTTCTTACAGCCACTTTCTGAAGCTCAACAATCTTTTGCTGCACATCAGAACTATATTCTTTGTGTTTCCTCATGTTTATACTCCTGTGGAACAGGAAGTCATGGCTGGACAATTTCATGCTCCTAGTCAACCTGGTGTGCTAAAAAATGTAAATATGAATGGGAATATACTTCAGATATATTTTACTCATAAGAATTTCTAGGGGTGCCAATAATTTTGGAAAAAAACATTTATTTCATAATGTGATTTCCCCCCCACTTTCAATTGTTTTACTTCTATGAAAGGTTAGTTGGTGGTGCTGCAGGACCAGGTTTGAGAACCACTGCACTAATGAGAGTGTGAAAAGTGTTGTAAGAGACCATACGGTGATGATATACGGCCCACGGTGCAACTTTTTGAGCAACGTTGCCAGGCAGTGTCGCCGAGCAATGATGCTTGGGCACTTTCCCATTGAGAATGGGCAACAAATTTCTATCTGGATAGTACTTTAGATGGAAATTCTCAATGGGAAAGTGCCCAAGCATCATCGCTCGGCAACACTGCCCAGCAACATTGCTCAAAAAGTTGTCCCGTGTATCATCAAAGTGCCCATATTTAGATACACCTAAAGGCTAATGTACTGTATCTATTTGTGTTTCTTTAGACTTTGGTTTTGGGAACTTCTATCTGCCTGGTAAATCTTTGTCTACCTGGTGTGGGAGTCCTCCCTATGCCGCCCCAGAAGTCTTTGAGGGGAAGGAATATGAGGGACCACCCTTGGATATCTGGGTAAGATTTTGTATAACTGTGCTGACCCTCCTCAAATTTCCAGAATGTCCTCTTTGACATTAAGGAAACATCTGAATTGTGTCTCCCTACTGCTTCTTAGAGTCTGGGAGTATTGTTGTATGTATTGGTTTGTGGCACACTACCTTTCGATGGCACCACTCTCCTTGCCTTAAGAAGAAGAGTCACTGATGGACGCTTCAGAGTGCCCTTCTTCATGTCACAGGGTATGCCTCAATATAAAAGTTTCCTCCTAACACCATTCTCATGGTCGTCTTACCTGTGTATTCATTTTCAGTATTTTAGTTGGACTTTTTCATGGTGTGGTGTGTTGAAATCTGGTGTCTTTAGCCCTTTTTTCATCCTTGCTGTCCGTCGTTCCACAGATTGTGAAAGCCTTATACGGAGGATGTTGGCTGTTGACCCTGCCAAGAGATTCAGTGTGGCTCAAATCAAACAGCATCGTTGGATGCAGGCTGATCCCTCTGCTATCTGCCATTCCTCTTTTCCCTTTTCCTGCCTTGAGAATCATCTCCAACAAGGGACTTACAATGAAGCAGTTCTGAGTATTATGCAGACAGTAGGCATTGACAGGAAGAAAACAATAGAGGTGAGGAGTCCAGAGATCAAGGTCTGTGTGGGAAAAAGCCAAAGGGATAGTTCACCCTAAAAAGAACATTCTGTCATCATTTACTTACCCTCATGTTCTGTGGAACACAAAAGAAGAAATTCTGAGGAATGCTGGTAACCAAATGGAAGTACTATTGACTTCAATTATATGGTGAAAAAAATATAAAAAGAAAAATTCTCAAAATTTTCTTTTATGTTACACAGAAGAAAGTTATACAGGTTTGAAAAAAAAACTGTTGCATAATGGGATTGAATGAGTGCGACCGATAAAATCAGATATGGTTTCGGACACCACTACAAATGGCTGTCCCCTCAAATAGTGCCCTGTTTAAGGGTATAGAGGGCGATTTTCGACACAGCCCTGGTCTAAATGATAACCCAGACTTATTTACAAAAGCACAGAAAGAGCTGAGGAATATCCTCTTGAAAATTTCAGAAAATTATGTGTAACATGCCATTAAAACAATTCTAATTCCTAAATGTTTCTGGCTGCACTTCGATATCAGTCTGACTAAAACAATATTTTGTCTTTGTAAAATAATATGTAATGTTTTAGTACCAGTCTGGTTTTTGTGAAGTCAGACTCAAAGACCTTGATAAGCTTGGCTTTGTCCTGCATGCATACACATTAATTGGACTAAAATACCTCAGCGTTGTGCATTTGCTCTTGACAGATGTGACGTGATGCATGTATTTAATCCTTCAAATATTGGGTTATACATTTATTGTGTCATTTGTACTGGGACATACAGATGAAGACTGTAGCTGGACACTATACAGTAGCTTGATTATAATATGTATACGCTTGTAAATGTACTTACCGTGTATCACTTTATTGACTAAAACATGCCTCTGTATTCAGTCTCTTCAGAACAGTAGCTTCAACCACTTTTCTGCTATCTACTGCCTGCTGTTAGAAAGAGTGATGAAGCGTCAAGCACTGCAACAAAACAAACTGGGAACTGAGTGGCTGAAAGTACCGGGGCAGAATCCTTCAGCAGTGTTGCCTCTGGAGGACAATCTTGGCACACTGGAGTACACATGCTCAGCTTCTGCTACCTGCCAACTAGAGACTACAGGATGTCAACAGTCACAGCCTGGGGATCTAAAAAAGGAGGAGGAGGACAATCAGCCCACGATCAATCCTTCTGTGGGGTCCAGAAAGTCACAGAGACACACTCCCTCAGATGCCTCCCAGAACTTTTCCTGCTTACCAAGTAAGGGATAGATATTTCATTCATTATGATTAGTCCATTTATGCTGACCAAACATACTGTGACACATTGATATTAAATTGTGTCTGGCTCTATTTTATTAGTATTCCCTGTCTCTTTCTTCAGGTATAGTCATAGATCATGTAGATGGGGCCACCTCAGACTGCTGCCTCAGGTCCTCTTCCTCTGCTTCTAGTAGTTCTTCTTTCACCACCCTCTGCACCCCATTAGAGATGGGCACTGGCACCAATAGCCGCATGACTCAGGGATTACATCCATGTTCACAGATATTACTAGGGAATTCCGGCTTTCACTCATCCACCCTTGGGCACCAGAGTTGTCTGCCCTTACCCAGCTTTCAGGAGGGAAGGAGATCCTCAGATACCTCTCTTATGCAAGGTCAGGGAAACAGTACATCGTGCAAATTATATCATTGTAAAACTAAACAACATGAATTAAACAATATTTCCTCTTTTTATTAAGGTGTGAAGGCTTTCCCTACTCATTTGAGAAAGAATGTCTGTATTAAGGGCCAGAGTTGGAATAAACTTGAGGGGCCTGTGCGACACATGTGGATCCTAGATTACAGTCCCCAAAGTGGTAGCACATTGGCGGTTTTAACAAGCCCTCCATGCTCTCGAGTGGAGCTCCACAATGGTGTCCAGGAGAATGTTTTAGAAAATAAAAGGTGAAAATAATCCAGTGATTAATGATTTACACTTGTAAAAAAAAAAGAGAAGTGATTAATTGCATTGGATTCTAATTTTAAATGTATAGTAGTGTTATTCAGTATTACATTTGAAGGTAATATCATTAGCAATGAGTAATTACAAATATACTTAAATGCGTGACATACAAGTTTCAGTAGAAATCAAAATTATATTTTAGTTGCTTGTCAGTACATTCAGCAGTACACTTATATTTCAAAGACGATAGAAGTAATTATGAAAAGATATAAAGATGTACTTAAGTCCTTCTTAAGTTGAGTAAACTATAAATGTAAACTATAATACATTTTCCTTTAATTGGAAATAATATGAAATTAAGTGTCCAAAAAAATTACATTCAGTTTGCACTTAAGTATTCTTTTAAAGTAATTATTTTTGTAATAAGTAGCTACTTTTTTAGTAAGTGTATTACTTTTTCTCAAGTGTACTTTCAGTTATTACAAATTTATTTGTAAATTTCAAACAGCTGAAATCAAATACCTACAGTATAACCTCTGTATCTTTGTATTTTAGGATGATTCCCTTTCATTGGCATCAGAGCCAGCAGCAGCTTCTCCCAGTGGCCTCTACTTCTTATGTTCAATTGAAAAAAAAAACAGGCCTAGATTCACAGAGCTTTTTCACTCCACCTCTTCCCCCACAGCATCAAAGGAATCCCATCAGTCACTCCACCTGCTCGCAGAACCCTCGGCATTCTCAATTTTCTCTCTCCTCTTCTTCCTCTATTGTGGAACCAGCCACAAAGCTTCTTGAGACTCGACTGCAGATTAGTCCACAATCTCAGCCTCTGCCTCAGGATGGGATTCACATTGGACCACCCTCAGTGAAGTGACCCTGATTTTAATCATTAATAAAATATAATTTAGTATTTGCCACAATGGAGCAGTGCTTAAGAATTTAAGAGCGAGCGACTGGACCTGACTAATAAACTCTCTAGATCTGGTTTAGCTAGATGTGTGTTTGTATAGAGGCGAATAGTTTTATTGAGACATCATATTGCATGATCATTTTTGTCATGATTGTAGTTGCTTAGTTAATGTCCAGAAAGTGGTATGTATGTATATATATATTATACATTAATTAAACATTTTACTATGATGGATGTCTTGTTGTATTTGTTACCAAAAAGTATTAATAATTGAAGACTACTTTAGTTGTGGTTCGTACTGTGATTGGTTTAGTTAGAGCATGACCTTTATTATGCAGAAATTTATTGTTTTTAATAGTGGAATATGGGGCTATGGGGCTATGAGTCTACTTATACATCTGTCTGTGATGTCTTCATAATTTTTTTTTTTCCCAAACCAGATAATTTTCAAATGTTTTTATCACTTATTTTAAAAAAGTATGCTTGCATTATTTGCCTGCATATTACCAGTTCATTAAAAAGTGGTAACCTGCGGTGGTATCTAAATTATCTAAGTTATTTTAGATACCATTAGTTACCATTTATAGGTTACCATACATGTTCTATATTTAAAGATTTAGTCTACTGGCAACACAGTTTTACACTAAAAACATATTTTTACTGTAGTCCCAATTGAAGGAAAACCAGTAGTCAATAGAAAATTAATCAGTAGCTCTTATGACAAAGAGCTGATAGCAAAGGGTTTAAGAAAGAGAAAGAACGTTTCGGATCCGTTCTCGGCAGTTCATTAAGAATTTGAAGTTATTTACATATATTATGCATCATTCAACTTCTCCACAATAATATAATTCTAAATCGGCTAGTCATAGGCTAGATGTTTAATTATTTATGTATAGTGTGACTTGTATTGTATTACATAGCATAAAAAAAAGACAAACATGGTCTAATGGTTAATGGTACACCTTTATTTTTTTAATCACTTGGGAGTCTGTAATCAGTAGAACAGGACTAAAACCTACAAAACAGGAAAGAGTCAATGACAAGAGAGGTCTAGAAAAGAGGCCTTGACACAGGTAAGAGAGGAAGCGGAGGTCTGATGACTGGTGCCAGTAATGGAATCTCTCTCAGATCAGAAATCTTCAAACAGGGCGATTTTAACCAAGCTCTTCACTTCCCCTTGTTAACCTTCCTCAGAGCATTTAGTTCTCCAATTGATCCTATACGGTAAAGGATTATGCTTTTAAATAATAATTACTCTCATAATATATCGCCAGTATGACAATGACTGCTTGTCGCTTAACATCTGACTAGAGAGGAGGGTAGAGGGTTGAGTGAAGAAACCTTTTCGCCTCTTTCTTTAAGACCCCCAGCCAATCCTGATCCATTCCCTCTGTGAGTAGCATGTAATGAAAAAAATGAAAACAATCATAGTGGATTATGGAGATTTTTAGCTAGTGTAGTCTAATGAAAGAAGGTATTAGGCCAGATATACACTGACGCCCTTTGAGGTGGAAGTGGGAGGAAGGGCTTGTTTAATGACAAACAAATAAAGGATTTGCTTAAATCCACCTTTAGATGCCCTCTGAAATTAAAGCCTAGCCCCCCCGTGAGCCCCACTCACACCTCTAAACCACCACCTGGCTTTGGGGTGCGGCCCGTCTAGGAGGAGGAGCCTGAGTTGCTCTTGTCCTCGCGGGTAACAGGAATGGTGCGGTCTCCACGGCCAGCGTCTATGCCACCAGTCTTGGGTCCACAAAGAGTGAGCAGGCCATCAGCAGACAGTGTGCAGGTGATGGCAGACTGGTCCACGTTGGAAGGCAGACGATAGCGACGGTGGAATTCACGGGAGATGTAGCCGTGATCATCCTGAGGAGTCAACCAACCGAAACAGAGAAAAATGTCAAAAAAAGGCCACATTCATAAACCCATCATGCACAGATATTATTAGCACTTTACCTCATTAGAGATGACCTGAGCAAACATGTATTACTATGTGGTCTTAGCTGACCTGAAGAAGTGCCTGTTCTGTTGGAGTAAAGCTGTATTCATTTGAGTTTAAATGATATTTCCAGGAAAGACTAAAATTGACCATGAGGATATATATATATATCCTCATGTATATATATGTTCAACAAGCACTACTGAAACAGTTGTCACCAGACTTTACCGTCTGCTGTTGATTAGGTCAGACAGAACAACAGCTTTAGGGTTAAGGCATTTTAGCACACACTCTACCAGTAAAGCCTTGAAAAGATTACCCACAAGCCCTTTACTGGCTTTTGGGACTCCAAATAGGGTGGCAGGCTATGACGCAGAAGTGACGTCAATCTGACACAAGCATTCTGAGAGATCTGCTCACTTTTTCCTCATCTGTGCCTCCCTTAAGGCTACTGAAACATGAATAAACCCACCATGCAGAAAAAGTGGCTAAGGGGATGGGAGGATGGAGATAAAAATAGAAAAGGAACTGAAAAGAAAAACACAACTGGGAAAGAAAAGGAGAGGAGAAGAGGTGGTAAAAGAGAGTGACGCAAACATGAATGTGCTTGGAATGGCTGATGAGCTTTAAAATAATTATGAGTAAAGGTCATAAAAGCCGAAATAATCCAAGATTTCTTATATATATACATATTATATACATATTTATCACATATAAAAATTTAACTAGCTCCATTACTTTTAAATGATTTATTTTGCAACTGTTACTGCATTGGACTACCTCAGTATGACTTATATCTTTTTTATTTTGGACAATGATGTGATTTCATGAAATCATGAATTATATTTTCCCATGCATTAACGTCTGAGAATAGTTCATAAGCCTTGTTTAATTACACTCACTCCTATAGTTGTTCCAGATGTTATGTTATACATATAATGCTAGTTGTGATTTTTAGAAAGCAGTCTTAATTTCTGACGAATTCCGACTGATCCACTGACAATTTGTAGAATTTATCATTGACTACTGCATATGCACTATTTAAATCTTCCAGACTGTTGAACACACACATCTAGTATACTAGTATTATAGTGTTGTACTGTTCATAGTTCACCGCACACTGAACATTTTGATGGAATACAGGCTAAATTATGGTAAATGAAGCATTAAACTTTAGAGTTGGATTAAATAATGATTCACTACTACAACTTCCAATTTTCTTCCACTATCAGAAAAATCAGCACAGCAATTGAATTTGGATGAACATTTGGATGGTTAATTTAATTTAATTGCGACTTTCTAATTGCTAACCTCTCTTGAGGAGAGAAGAATACATTCCCTGTCCTGTCATAATGAGTTATGACCTCACCTGTCTTTCTCCATGCTTGCCCTGGATCTCCACATAGTCATCTGTCACCTTGATATTGAGCTCATCAGGAGAGAAGTGTTTCACATCCAGGTACACTGTGAATTTGTCTCTGTCAGACCTCACCTGAAAAAAATGGTCAAGCAGTGGTTACATTGATCTTCATAATTTCTCATTACTTTAGCATGCCACTATGTAACTTAATTCCTCACTCGCTTAAGTCTGTAAAATATGGCACAATGTCCCATATAAATATGAAGAGACTTTCTGCATTTATTTTTCACTGGTATTTAGAACATTATCCATTTTTCTACTGATTTTTTTTTTTCTTACAGCAATGTATTCATCAGTTTTGCCCATTTCTAAATTTTAGCCTGATTCTGTTTTGTCTTCTGTCAAAGTCTGTGCATATTTCCAGAGATTATGTTTTAATTTTGCTCTTTTTTTATTAGTCTTATTTGTGATTTAATTCCTGGAGTCTGTAAGGAAAAATTCTTGAAATGTATTTTCTGGTAAGAAGTTTCACGTCCACCATATACCTCAATTTGAGGTGAAACTAATACTGTAAATTCTATATGCCCCCCAAAAGAAAGAAAGAAAGAAAGAAAGAAAGACTTTGAGTTGATGAAATGATAATCAAACCTGTATTGGGCTTTAGCATCAAAAGTGGCATTATAAAATTCTAAATCTTCTCAATTTGCAATAAAGCAATTCATACCTCAGAGATGCCAGAGCTGGAGGAGTCCAGGAAGTTGCGGAAGAGTGAGTGTCGATAGAAAGGGCTGATAGTTGAGGCAGCGAAGGGGAAGAGGTCATAGTCGAACAGGCCTTCTCCAAAGAACTGATCGAAGAGCCGGGTGGGGTAGCCCATGGTGCGTCTGATCCAGGGGTGTTGGATGGCAATATCCATAATGTCAGGCTTGGAAACTCTCAACTTCGATTAGCTAAAAGTGGACTGGCAAATCTCAGCGATTTGAGCCTCCTTCGAAGGAGAAGATGTGGACTGAAGGAGAGTAGGAGGCTGACAGAGACTGGTACAGTAGACAAAGATCCCCAAATGATGTGTGCCGTCCTCAATGGAGAAAACCCCCTGGTTATATACCTGTGCTTCAGAAAGAGGGGCTTACAAGTGGATCCCTCTGGAATGGCATTATCTCATGGTGGGAACAGTGCTGTCAGCAGAATCTGTGGGGTGCACACGGACCTGAGAATGACAGTCTAGCCCTGAATGGCTCCCGGCATAGCCTGGTGGCCAGCTATCACCGGAAAATAAGTGCCTGCCAAAACAAACCAGACCAAACAGATGAAGTGGAGTGGCTGCAGAACTTTACTAATGGTGTGTTATGGCCACTTGGTTCACCAGATGTTTCATCCTCAAAATTGAAGCTTCACTAAAAAAAAGTTAATTTTAAAAGTTGTTAGTCTGCAAAATTCTATGGAAACCAATGCTAAAATGTTACAGAACACAAATTACATAACATCCTGAATCGCATGTGCACTACAGTTAGTAAAGAGAGAGATTAGTGGAGGGAATGTAGAATGAAACTAAACATAAGTATCATGTACATGTTTTTAAACCTTTAAAACCTGACAAAATAATAATCAGAAAAATTTTTCTTTAAAAAATAAAAAAATAAAAAAAATAGAACAGTTTATTGGACTGTCAGACAATATATTTTGTGTAATAAATAAAATATTTTGTGTAATAATTGGGTGCAGTTGCTGATATTTATATGGCCAAAAAGATAAAGTTCTTTAACATAAATTAATGTTTATAACAGACTATTCACATAAAATCCAATTGTCAGTCTATACAGTGCACAGCATAAATGAACAAATACAAAATAAGTATTTTCTTCATGATCACTAATACAATTCATGGAAAGATGGCAAAACTAAAATGTATTAAACAAATACATAATAAAAACTGAGAAATATATGTCATTAATAGCCATAAAATAAGTAATATAATAAGTAATATTTTATGCATATCCTCATTGTCATGTTGAAAAAATGCCCAACAATGCAGGGAATGAGGAAAGGGTAACATCTTCTGTTTCAAGTTTGTGTTATACAGTGGTGTGGGAATTCATGACAGCATTGATAAAGCACAACTCCCTCACAACTTCAGCACTCATACATCCCTATATAAGAGCTTTTTTTTTTTTTTAAAAGCTTTTTTTTTACTACTACTGAACTTTACTGTGGGAACCAGGCACTTCTCACTGTACTCCTCCTCTAGCAACACCATAACATTTTGGATGCTGTTAGATCCAAAATGATTGATTTGGTCTCATGAGCAGAGTATTGATTCCCAGAATCTATATTTTGTAAATATGGGCTTTGGAAATGGCTAACTGACTTTATTGTGCTTTGGCTACAGTAGTTAGTTCCAGTGAGAACAACAACCATGCATGTCATTTCTGCAGGCTCCATCTTACTCTGTGAGATAAACAGAGTCTTTTCAGCTTTGCTGGCTCTGAGACATTGCTTGGTATTTCTCCTGCTCTTTGTCTAGCAAAAAATTCCCTCATCACTAAATGAAAGCTTAAAATGAAGGCCTGATTATTTCAGGGGCTTTGTCACAAGTCCATTGTTTTTGAATTTCTGTTACTTTTGCTATATTTTCACACTTAAAACAATGATTTGGTATTCCTCTTGTACCACTGTCCTCTTTTGTGCTAAGAAATAAGTCTGATGATTCAGTGGGCTATATAACATTTTTAATTGTCAAGAAAATACTTCTCTTTAAATGTTTTGGTTCAACATACTTACCTGTTGACCAAACATTGCCTTAAACTTACACCAGAAAATTTTGATTTTGTTTTATTTAGTAACTTTTAGGAGGGTGTACTCATTTTTGCAACACAACATTTTATCACCTTGATAAGAAAATTTTTGACATGCTTCTTTGGTAATTGATTAAGCAGACTTGCTGGAACATTATATCTCTAAGAACCCTAACATGTTTTCTAAGTAACTGAGTAATTGCTGACTTTCAGAAGTTCCAGAGGGGGTGAACTCATTTATGCTGTGCACTGTAACTCCCAATAATATATCTTAGAAAGATGATAATCAAAGCTTAGTTTTGTGAACAAAGCTCTTTATTAAGCAATACATGATGATTGAGAGATGTACAAATAAACGTTCCTCAAAAGCCTGGTGTATCATATTTCTATAACATTTTTATATATATATAAAAATGTATGGATAATCAAGTAAATCTAAGTTGCTTCAGTTCAGTGTTCATCTTGAAATATCACTAACAATATAAAAGTTATTCTTACATTTACTTAACAAAAATCAGTAAAGAATTTCTCCGCAAAAAGTACCAAGACCTAAAGGTGGACATTTTTACAATTATGGTAAAAGGCGACAGAAGACATGTAGTAAATTGTATACAACAGGTTTTTCATCAAAGTTTCTTTTGACCATTGATAATTTAGAGGCCTTATAAATGTGTGTATCAAATTTGATACAGCAGGCTTTATAGGGTAAAGCATTCAGATGGGCAAACCAACAAGATGAATATCGCATACCCTGCAAAATAGATCAAAATGTTTTAATAAGGTTTGAAAAGCTTTGAGATCTGTTTGTGAAAACTGTTTGTGTCACTAGCTCATATCATTACTACAGTGAAGTGTCATTATATTTGATCTGGTCTCTGCACACATGAGTTGATCAGTGATTTGATTTGATTTCAGATTGAATAAACACTTCAAATTCAGATTTGTATGGATTATTTTTTACGCTCCTTTTTGGAGACTGAAATATTTGGACCCCTTTGACTTTGACTATGGACAAGCAGAAACATTATTCATAATATCTTCTTTTGTGTTATGCAGAAGAAGGAAAATCATACAAGTTTTCAATATGAGTCGTGAGTAAATGATGACAGAATTTTCATTTCAAACTATTATTTTCTGGATAATAGTGTAGAGAAAAATGCACTGACAAACATATACACGTACAGTGAAATGGCTTAACAAAGGCTTTAGGTGTGGAATATTTAACTCATCTATCTGTCCAACCAGTGCAGCTTTGAACCCATAATTCCGATCCTAGACGTGATGACTTCCCCTCTGGTCTGTGGGGCAGCATTAGGGTAATCCCCAGGGGCTTTCACCTGGCACACTGGTGAGGCTTAACTGTAAACCAGCAAGGCCCTTTTTCCATACCACATACTCGACAGCCTTGGCAAACAGACCCTAGCCATGGGAGGGGTGCACTGGCCAATGGAGTGAGGATGGGTGACCAGGCCCCCGGATGGGTGGTGTAATCTTTGGCCAGGTTTCAGCTCAGTCAGCAGCTGTTGTCTGAAGCTTTTCTCAGTGGACTGTATCATGAACAAAACTATTACAAGAACTTGAGGTGAAATGATATTTTATGTCAGGCCTGGAGAGAAGATGCAAACATCAGTCTCTTCAAAAAAAAAAAAAAAAAAAAAAAAATCTGTCTAGATGCTGTTTATGGCCTTCATCCTTTATTTGTTGATTTATTGCAAACTCGAGCAAAACTGATTCATATGTTTTGGCTTTTCCCTTTCACTTTATAATTATTGGAACAATATTTTTGAAACTTTATCATTTATTACAGGGGAAAGAATTGAACCGAATGCTCTCACTGCTTTGTTCGAAGTTTGCCCTGCAGTACCACCCTTGTCAACTCTTAAATAAGATGCAATTGACTTTGTCACTATGCTGTCTAGGAGACTAATATTGATGAAATAGAAGTCCAAAATGCCTCCTTCAAATTCTCATTGGCTATCAGATGTTCTTTATTTTACAGCTGCATGAAAAAGTATGGGAACCACTTGCAGAATCTGTGAAAATGTGAATAATTTTAACAAAATAAGAGAGATCATACAAAATGCATGTTATTTTTTATGTAGTACTGTCCTGAGTAAGATATTTTACATAAAAGATGTTTACATATAGTCCACAAGACAAACAAATAGCTGAATTTATTAAAATGACCCTGTTCAAAAGTTTGGGAACCATTGGTTCTTAATACTATGTGTGGTTACCTGGATGATCTACGACTGTTTTTTGTTTGTTTTGTGATGGTTGTTCATGAGTCCCTTGTTTGTCCTGAGCAGTTAAACTGAGCTCTGTTCTTCAGAAAAATCCTCCAGGTCCTGCAGATTCTTCAGTTTTCAAGAATTTTTTTAATATTTGAACCCTTTCCAGCAGTGACTGTATGATTTTGAGATCCATCTGTTCACACTGAGGGACTATTAAACTATTAAAAAGGTTCAAACATTCACTGATGCTCCAGAAGGAAACACGATGCATTAAGTCCCAGGGGGTGAAAACTTTTTGAATTTGAAGATTAAGGTAAATTGTACTTAAATTGTCTTCCGGGAAACATGCAAGTATCTTCCGTTGCTTCCGAAGGGCAGTACTAAATGAAAAAAAAAAAAAAAGATATTTCAACAAAATAAGAAAAATTTGGACATCTTTATCCTGTTCAAAAGTTTTCACCCCTGACTCTTAATGCATCGTGTTTCCTTCTGGAGCATCAGAGAATATTTGAACCTTGTTTATTAGTTGTGTTTAAGTCCCTCAGTTGTCCTCAGTGTGAAAAGATGGATCTCAAAATCATTCAGTCACTGCTGGAAAGGGTTCAAATATGCAAAAAATACTTGAAAACCTGGAGGATTTTTCTGAAGAACAGAGCTCAGTTTAACTGCTCAGAACAAACAAGGGACTCATGAACAACCATCACAAAATAAACAAACACTTTTAGATCATCCAGGTAACCACAGTATTAAGAACCAATGGTTCCCAAACTTCTGAACGGGGTTATTTTAATAAATTCAGCCATTTTTTTTTTTTTTTTTTGTCTTGTGGACTATATGTAAACATCTTTTATGTAAAATATCTTACTCAGGACAGTACTACATAAAAAAAAAAAATAACATGCATTTTGTATGATCCCTCTTATTTTAATAAAATAATTCCCATTTTCACAGACTCTGCAGGTGGGTCCCATACTTTTTCATGCAACTGTATAAAGTTAGAAAAGATACGATTTTTCCTTAAATAAGTTTTGGAAGTGGTGGAGTCCACTCTTAAAGTATATTAAAGAGAGTAATTTCTCACCCAGTCCTAATTAGGACAGTTGGGCCTGGCGGATATGAAGTAAGACTTGGTTTCTGATGGTTGTATTACAAATGTCATAAACAGCTTGAACAACTGACATTTTATTCTGACTGTGGTTTGCTTGTTCAAGATGTGTTTTTTTTTTCTTTTTAATCTGTGTTGTATTTTGTTTTTATTAATATTGGTACACACTGTAGGCCTATTTATCTATGACACACAGGACACAGTGAAACAATGTGAAACAATGGACACAGTTAACCAATGACTGTTTGTCAGCAGTGTTTGTCAGAAATATGCAAGGAAAACAAAGCACAAAAATTCCATTGTCATAGTAATTTAAACAAATATATTGAATAACAGCAATGTACTGGCCATGGCTGTGTATTTTGCAAACTATTTTTGGCCAGTAAATTTAGTCAATTTACCAACCACTGGCAATTTTTTTTTTTTTTAAACCCTGTTCTGATGCCTTTAAACATCACTGTAAATTTGTTTACATACATTTGTAAACCTGTACATAATTATTGGCTATGCAAAAAATATAATTGTAAAAAGCAGTTCCACCCAACCCTACTGCCCAAGTTTTAGATGTAATAACTATACGTTATCTATAACTTTAAAGTATGATTCTTTGTAGTGCATCGCATTCAGAATGAGGCAGGAAGTGCTCAAATGCCTTCAGGATTCATCTGTTGATTCAGACATAGATCTCTCTCTTTTCTCTCGAGCGGTCACAAAGTTGAGAAGATCAATGGCTGTCACCACTCCAAACACCATTTGCTTTTGAGTGGAGGATCCATCTGTGAGATCTGAGAGAGAAAAAAAAAAAAAAAAAACCTGCTCATCATCCTCTTAGTGGCTATATGGGCTATATGGGATCAGGAGGATAAGATACTAGATACTAGGCTGCATTCACGATTCTAGGTCAAAGCAAAAAGACAAAAGCATTTTTACATGGAAGAAAAATCTTTTAAAGGGGTCACAACAGGAGGAATCATACATTACTAGTTACCCTTATGTAAGGGTTGACTGATATCTGGGTTTATAATTCTGTATATTTCAAACATACCGTTATATTTACCCCCGGTTTCACAGACAAGGCTTAAGCTAGTCCTAGACTAAAATGCATGTTTGAGCTGTTTTAAATAAAGGCAACTTGCACTGACATATCTTAAAATATGTCAGTGCCATTGTTTTGTCTCAAGATGCACACCAGTAATGTTTTTTTTCTATGGTATGTTTATAAAAGCTACTTAAATACCCTAATTGAAATAAGGCTTAATCCTGGCTTAAGTCCTGTCTGTGAAACCGGCCCTTAATGTATTGATCATTCACATATATTTTCTTTGTGTAAGGGTTGACTGATGTCTGGGTTTGTCTTTGCCTAGTTTTTTTGTATTGCCTTTTATTTGTCAAAGATCTTTTTGAGTTTCCCTGATTGTTCTGTATTTGAGCTGTCTACATTAGTCTTCTTGTCAGGATTTGCAAAGTCAAAAGTTTAAGCAGTGTAAATCAGAATTTCTTACATCTGGGTTACACTGCATGCATAGCTTATGCGGTTTTGTAAAAAAATAAATAAAAAATACATAATCCAGTCAATGAAGAATTATTACTCAATATGTCTGTCCATGTGAAACACTCACACTGAATCTGCTCATGGACCACCAGTGCAAAGTGATCAGTTTCCAAGATCCGAGACAGCTTTCCCATATTGTCAGTTAGACGAATCTAAAACAAGCAAAATGGTGAAGTAATGTCAGATGGATTGAGTGAGCAAAAACCATCCTTTCTAAAAGTCCTGCAATAGACCCACCTGCTTGAACTGTTTGTAGAGCACTTTGCTGACAGGGTCAGAAGGCTTGACCTTTCCTGCAAGTACAGAAGCAAGCATGTTTCCCAGGGTCACCATACCCAGAATCAACCTGCAAAGAGGAAGCCAAACACAACTGTATCCCAGTCCTCACTTAATTGTGGTGTACAGTTTTAACCAGCTTCATTTACATTGACAAATGTTTTAATACAATAGGTACTGATGAAAATTATGGTGCGGTTGTCACCATTTTAATATGAATTTATTCAGACAAATTAAAATGTTCTTTGTTGCATTTCACTCACCCAGTTTCATTTACGACAGGTGCCTGGTCAAAGCCCTTTTCTTTCAAGATTTTAATAGTTTTTTGGCATGTGACTGTGGGCAGCACAGTAAGAGGAGCAGAGAGGTTTAGACTTTGCAATTTCAAATTCCACCACCTGGAAGAAATTCATGAAGAAAAATTAAGAATAAACACAGAACCAAAAACAAATGAGAGGCTGTCCAGGTCCTAAATACCTAGACTTTGTATAAATGTAGTATATATTTAAAATAGTGAAAAATTGTGCTAGCTTTTACACAGAGAAGTTGTCATATCCACAATATCTCAAAAAAAGTGTGAAGTGAAATGTGTTTTCTATGATTTCAAACAACTAGCTCAAAACCCTTTTAAATGAGATTATAGATTAATTTTGCTCTCTAAACTAAATGTTCCAATATCATCAAAATAAAACCTCAGTTATGGGTCATAGCTGAGACAGATTTTACCTCATAAGTTAAAAAGTGTTCACAGGACAAGGGCAAGTTGTGTTTAAAATGTTACACATTTAGTAATATCAATATTTGTTAATCAAATTAATGGTTTGATGTTTTTGTATAATAAATTATACATATTTAGCTGTTACATTCATTATTTTGTGTTTTTAATAATCGTTTTACTGTTTAATAAAATAAAATGCACTGAAACAACTTACGCCATATAGTGTGATGTCCTGATCACGTTCTGTTTTTATGACATGTTGTCAAAAAAGGTCAATATGTATATCTTTTTTTTTCTGTGGCAATGATGGTGGAAATGTTCAATGTCTTTTAAAAGATTTTTATATTGTGATTTATATGTCTTTAGAGAAATTTACTTAAATTTAAAATAAATAAATAAATATACCCTAATGAATATTCAACAAATAAAAAGCATGACAAATAGCCCTAGTCTCACCTATACACTCCACTAAATCTTAAATTGACAAAACAATTCTCTCCTCACCAAGGTTTATTCACCATGATGTCCTCCACCCTCAGAAAGCCTTTCTGGAACATCCACTTATCACTCAAGAACTTGGACCTTTAGAGTAAATTTCAAACACAAAAAATGATTAGCATTCATATCAAAAACTGAACATATACACACACACACACACACACACACACATTTATGCATTTGGCAGATGCTTTTAACTAAAACAACTTAAAGTGCATTTAAAGGATTAGTTCACTTTAAAATGAAAATTACTCCAAGTTTTACTCACCCTTAAGCCATCCTAGGTGTATATGACTTTCTTCTTTCTGATGAACACAATCAGAGTTATATTCAAGGTGCAATGTGTAAATTTTAGCGGCATCTAGCTGTGAAGTTGTGAACTGCAACTAATGGCGCACATCCCTCGCACACCTCCCTTTCGGAGAAGCTACGGTGGCCATGTGGCCGACACGACAAAGATGTCGTCGTCTGAGACAGCTGAGAGTACATCAGTCAGTGAAGCAATGAGGTTTCTTCTTACTGCTAACAAAGAACTGTCTCGGCTTCTAATAAACCAGACGACGACTACTACTACTACGTGCGTATTCAACGTAGTGACTATGCAAGCTGCCTCTAAAAACACCAACGAACATAGAGACAAAACGTGATCTGTAGAGCAGTTTGTCCATTTAGGGTTACTGTAGAAACATGCCGGTGCATAATGACGACTTGACTTGGAGGGGGGACCCACAGTGTGTGAGATAGAAATGGCTCATTCTAAGGAAATAAAAACAACAGTTCATTATGTAAGGTCTTTATGCACCACTGAAAACATAGTTATGTGTATCATATTGCATTTCTGTCAATAGATCCTCCCACATTGTACATACTGCACCTTTAATACATTTCCTATATTGCTTCCGTCAGACCGCCTTCCGTATTCAACTTAGGAAGAAAGTGCAAATGCCTCGCAGTTCAAAACGCTTATGCTACATCCTATGGCGGAAGCTAGATATTTTACTTTATAACTTTTTTATATTTTTCTTACACAAACGCATCACTTCACTTCAGAAGCCCTTTATTAACCCCCCCGGAGCCGAGTGGAATACACATTTATGATGGATGGATGGATGCACTTTCTTCAGCTTCATACTCCTTGGTCCCGTTTACTGCCATTATAAAGCTTGGATGCGTCAGGATATTTATTAATATATCTCTGATTGTGTTCATTAGAAAGAAGAAAGTCATATACACTTAGGATGGCTTGAGGGTGAGTAAAGCTTGGGGTTCATTTTAAAGTGAACTAATCCTTTAAGGTCAAATTTATCAGTTTGTGTTGCCTGGAAGAAACAAACTGAAACTGAATAAGTTTGCAGCCAAATCTTGTTCATTTCTCAGACTTCTCCATACATGTAGTTTCGAATCGAGTCTGGTAGAATCACGACACAGCGCTGGCCCTCCTTCAGCTCTTTGGCAAACTTTACTGCAGCCGCCATGGCAGTGCCTGAGCTACCACCTGACAACAGAAACAGAGCATTAGACTGATAAAGAAAATAGCATATACCTACTACAATAATGATATTACTTCTCATAAACATTAAGCCACAATTTAACATGTTGAAAAATTCATAGACATTTATATAAAGGTGCAATTTAATAAAAGATAATGTGTTTACCACATAACAGCCCTTCATCTCTTATAAGCATTCGGGCCATGGCGAATGATTCCTCGTCTTTGGATTTGTACCATTTGTCAACCAACTGAAATAAACACACAGGGGTTTCAATGTAGTCCTGCATGATTTGTACATGACTGCTTCCCACCAATAGGATGGTGTAAATCAACCCTATACTTCTACTGCCATCTACTGGTAAAAGGAAAAATAGCAACAAATGGAACCAATGAGTGGACTATTGCAACAAACATTTGGACGTCACAGAACAGGGTTCCTCCTTTCCAGGGTCAGATTATCCAGATGAACACATGAGGGGATTATAATTTGTATAATATTTGATCTTAGAACTTTTACTGCAAGTAACATGTTAAACGAAAACAAAACTAAATACCTTGGATAATGTGTTAATTTATATATTAATAAATATCTTAATGGGAAAAATAAATTAATCAAATAAGCTTTTTAACCCCATAAAGCCTACTGTAATGTATTTGATACATAAATGTAATATTATTAATTTATTTTATATATATATATATATATATATGATTCAATAAACAGAGATCCATTTAAAATCCATTTCATATCAGACTTTACAGGGTTATGAATGAAAACAAACATGACTTCACCCTCAACTAAGTAGCTTTTGTTAAACTTTACTTTGAAAATAAAAAATAAATGATCAATTTAACTATTTAGAGCTTTACACATTAGAAATGACTGTCTTGTAAAGTTTTACCAGCAAGTCTAAATTTGAAGGATGAGCTTTCATCATTGGTTTACTTTTTTCTTGATGTTCCACTATCAACTGCAGTGCCTCATCTCTATGTCTCTTTCCAAGTTATACATAAACACATCTGATAAGACGTAATTGAATATGCGCACCTATAACAGGACTGGTTCATGTATGGATGTGCGTAACTAAACAATGGCCAGAGGTTAAACATTCTTACTACAATCCAAATATGGATCATGATACACTCACTGTTGATCTCATCATTAGGTTTTGCACACATACTTTAACGTATGCAGCAGTGCAGAGATTTTAACTAAAATAATTTGGAGGGCTGCATAAAAATGGTCAAGATCTTGTAGGATACCAGTTGAAGACCCCTGCATGGACAAATACATTAATTTTTAAAGGACATTAGACTTATATTTGAATAACACTACATAATCTAACACTTATGTAGAGTCACTCACAGATCTGTCCAGGACGGTTGGTATAAAGTCATATCCGATGCCCTCCACCTCATACTGGGTTTTATCAGTCCGGTTCAGCTCATCAGGTTCAGCGAGGATCGAGCCCTCTGGGTCCACTGCAACAATCTGGCAAAACACAGACAGACTTCAGATGAGTGAAGACTCATATTCAGTGTTGTCTTGTAACTTTATGCCTTAGTGACTTTTACAGCTGCAATTTATGATTTCTTATGCATGCAGACTCAGTGGTATTCCCATGATGTGGTTTACTCTTCCAGTTATTCTTTTTCTGGCTTCTTGACATTTTAAAATAAACTAGTACTCTGTTTTTTGTTACAAAACAGGTGAATTCAAAAAAAAAAAAAAAAAAAAAAATTGCTGTGCATCAGGTCTCAGGGACAATCAGTGTCTACCTTAACATTTGGGCATTTCTCCTTCAATTTGCGAGCAACGCCAGTAATGGTGCCACCTGTGCCAGCTCCTGCCACCAGCATATCTACTTTTCCTGTTGACACAGGTAGAGAGTTAAAGGTACAGTTCACCTCAGTTACTCACTCTCATGTTGTTCCAAACCCATAAAACTTTCATTCATCGTAGAAACACAAATTAATATATTTTTAATGAAGTTTGAGAGATATAAAGAGATTTTAAAATGAATCGAGCGGTTTAATCCAAGTCTTCTGATAAATGAAATCTGTTGATCAAGTGATTGTGTCTCTTCAGAAGACTTGGATTAAACCATTCGATTCATATGGATTTCTTTTACGATCTCTTTATGAACGTTTAGAATCATCATAGTTTTGGGTGAATGGACGTTCAATGTAGGGACAGAAATCTATCAGATTCTATTAAAAGTATATTTATGTTCCGAGGAAGAACAAAACGTCGGTTACACTTTATTTTAAAGTGTCCTTGTTTCAATGTAATTAATTATACATTTAAGTACTGACTACTGAGTAATATTAATTAACTATCCACTTACAGGGCCATCCCACTGATGTGACTGCACCAGGCCCTGTGCTTTCAGGGGCCTCTGCGGCAAAACCTCACATGGCCGTGAGCCCCCACCCCATAGAAAGTCCCACAGAAAATGCGAGAGAAATTATACAATTACTACCATCACACTGCTCCAGAATCTCTTCAGCAGTGGTGTCATAATGAGCCAGGGGGTTACTGGGATTGCGGTACTGATCCAGGATGTGCGAGTTAGGAATTTCATTCTTCAAGCGCCAAGCCACACCCACATGGGACTCTGGGGAGTCAAACCGCGCACTTGTAGGAGTTCGGACTATCTCAGCACCCAAAGCTCTCAACACGTCAACCTATGATGAGACTCTTGTTTAACTTCATCACATTTAACATTCTTGGTGGGCTAAGAAAAATAATTTGAATTGGAATAAATCTTACCTTTTCCATGCTCATTTTCTCAGGCATAACAATTATGCAGCGATAACCCTTCACTGCTGCAGCCAGTGCAAGACCAATACCTGCATAGAATATTTGTTAAAGACCTTCAGACTTGAATTTCTTCTTCTTCTTCTTTTTTACTGAGCAAAATTTTTTACCCACTTAATATTTTCTCTTCTGCAATGTAGAAATGAGTCTAAAAAACAAAATTTGTGCCAACTCATTTTTATTAGACATTTTTTTCATGTCCACTACAATGGACACCAAGACTGAAGCTAAATAAAAATTATCATATTTTAACAACATTTATGAACAAGATTTTGAAAAGAACATACATACTGTAACACTGAGCAATGCAATAGGAATGTAGAAAAAAGGTAACATAAGATGAAGTCTCAAAAACAGTACATCAATCTGTGAATAATAAAATGCCCTGTGTGAATACCTGTATTTCCAGAGGTGGGCTCTATAATGGTGTCTCCAGGTTTGAGGATGCCTTCCCTTTCTGCATCCTCCACCATACGCAGACTGATACGGTCCTTCACACTACCACCAGCATTAAAGTACTCGCACTTGGCCACTGCAGACACATAAAAACAAAACTTAATGACTGTTTTATGTAACATTAAACCCACACAGCAGGGGAAACTACTTTAGTTAACACAAGTGTATGTTTATACTCCCTTGTCTTTCAATTTTTTTTGTCTTTCAAGGATTCCAAGTTTTTTAGGTTTCTCGTTTGTAATACTCCTTCTGTGATTAAATGGTATTGACTTTTAATTTAATTGATTTATAACTTTAAAAGTAAAAATATGAATTAATCACTTACAAAGTTCACACTTTAGTCCAAAAGCCTTAGAGATCTTGTTTATGCGGACCATCGGTGTGTCTCCAATCCTGTCCAGGATGTTGGGCAGAATGCTCTCAGCTTTTGTCCTCCAATGGTAAAAAACAAACAAACAAACAAACAAAAAACACTCAAGATCACTTGAAGAAAAAAATAAACACAACAAAGTAATTTTGTGACAGTATAAATTAAAAATCTTAAAGGAGTATGATGTCAAATTTCTGTTGTGAGTTCTTTGACATCTGGTTAAAATCTAGAGCCTGTTAAAATATATAATATGTGACTGTTACTAAAAAAAAAATAATAAAAAGAACATATAATGTTTGAAATAATATTACAGTTTCTATATATCTCAAAACATAAAGAAAGTTATGTGTGCTTATGAATACATGCATTAGAGTGCATTTGCTTCACTGTGTGGACACTGTTCTAAAAGCTAAAAAAAATATATATTCCCTGAAATATCCATAGAGAGGTATAAAGATCTCTCTCTCTCTCTCACACACACACACACACACACACACACACACACACACACACACAATTATATATTTTTTTTTCTGTTACAAATATATTGCAAATTGAATATTGCAAAGTCCATTACAGTGGATGCATTTATGTAACACATTTATCTATTCCTATTAAGGAAGTATTCCTGAGAAGTAAAAAGAAATGCTTGATTTGTTAGGCTCGGCTTCTTAGCACTTGTCATTTCCCTGTCACTTGATTTAAAGTAGAAATCTTGTTATTTTAGGTTAGAATGCCAAAGTGAGTGATCATCACCTGGGAAAATATGTGTGAGGGGAACTTTCATGAGACATTCCCAGTTTCCAGGTACATCTGCTTGGCAGGTCAGGACGAATCCATTTTGGGTCGGCAGCCCCAGTTTCTCTATTCAGCTGCAGGGGTCTGTCTACATCATCTGAAACCAACTTGTTCTCTACGCCATTCTTGCCAGTGGTCTTCTTGCCAGCAAAAGGGCAGGCAGGGGTGTCGTTCTCTTTGTTGGAGGGGACTGAAGGCATGATTTCTCTATAGTTCCCTGTGAAGAGTTTTAACGTTTAACCCAGGTTAATTTGTTCACAATAGATTTTACATATTGCAGATTAAGCGATTTTGCTGTCTTCACATGGGGAATGAACATGATTATAATAAATGTGATTATATGCAAGATACATGATGGAGACTTGATCATTTAATTTTAATCAAAAGTAGCTACAATTCCTACATTATCACCCATTTATTTAGTCAAATGTCCAAAGACTTTGGAGCTGGCATACTTCCAGGCTGTGGAATATGACCAAAACATCAAAGCCCACAGTGATAAAGTACATAATCCACAGAATTAACAAGAAAGCAACAGATTGATGCAGTGACTTACACGTATTTTTGTAAGTCAAATAAGATTTTTCCATTGGTTTCTAGATTATTGCAGAAAATAAGCTCTGTGGCCAACATTTTGTTCATCATGATAATCTTCAGAAATTAAAACAACTTTGAATTTTGAAACCTAAATACAATCACCAGAAGTTTTGTTAAACGTGTTAAATGTTAAACGTAGGCTATAAACGAACGCCACCATCACTAAGCTTCCTTACTAAAAAAAAATCAGAAGATTTGAGAATAGTTTGCAAGAGCACATTATAAAAACAACGAGGCTGTGAAAGTAAATGAGTTTTCCTGTTCGACGTGATGACATTTAATCTTCCTGACAACCTCCATAGTCCCATTTAGCCACTTATTAGCAACTGTCTTTTTCAAGACAAGGGGTTTTACTGATGTATTTTATGTTGTAGAATAAAATGTGAAAATATCTTGAGCTTATGTTAACCACAGACCTCATTTCATTTAACCAAAAACCCAATCAAAAAGACTATTGACTTTGGAACAGTGGAACCGGCCTCTACAAAAATACGTGATTCCTGCACCACTCTATATGGCCTGGTTTACACCTGGTATTAAGATGCGTTTTGGTCGATTGGATCATAAGTAGATGAGAAAGACACCTGGTGTTTTAATCAGTCTCTTTTGTCCACTTTCAACCACTTCTGTCTTGATTTCTTTGAGGGGAGGGTCAATGGGCAGGTAAATGTATGGGCATTTTCAGATCTTCTGGTCTAATGGACGAAATAAGCTCACACAATTTACATATGAACGTGACTGGGTATTTTAAATAGGCAAAACGACGGAAAAACACACGGAAAGCAGCAGCTTTCGTTTCTGCTTTAATAGCCGCAAGACATCACCGAACACTGTGAGTGCGAAAGTGGACAAGCTCAAAATGTTTTAGACCTGTATTTTTAGCGTCATTCAATTGTGAAACGATCAACCAAAACGCATCTTAATACTAGGTATAAACAGGGCCTATATCACTTTAATCAAGCAACATCACCACAATGCCATGAATTTCAGCCTTTAAGGGGTACAGTGCAAGTTGATACATTCCAATTCCCCAGATAATCATAACAGTTTATAGCATGAACTTGTTTGAAATTAGAAAATACCAAACAAATCTGACCCCTTGAATACACAGAGTTTAACCATCAGGTAATTCCAGAGTATGACAACCATTAATAGATAACCCAACAAGCCATGCATATAATACACCAGCTGTTAGAACTTGAGCATCTCCAAGATGAAAAGCATGCTTGACTGCTTTAATGTGAAATGACCACAATACAATGCATGCAAGCTACCATGGTCTTTGTGTGTCCAAAAAAAAAAAAAAAATGTGTTTGAGGTTGACACATTCACACAAAACTGGAGTAAGTTTTCAGGCCATATTCATATACATTGCCCGGCCAAAAAAAAAAAAAAAAGTTGCTGTTTGGATTGTTTCTAGCATGTTGTATGTTTGGCAACAGTTCTTCTAACCGTAATTGATGGAGTGTGTAGCTTTCCATTTCTTAAACAAACACGTAAGATCACACATCATGGCCATATTTCAGAATGACAAATGTCAAGATTCATTAGGCTCAAATTGTTAGAATGTTTGTGAGGGAGCGCGTAGAATCACTTTCAAACATGAACTGGCACCTGTATGTGAATATTCCTCTCTCAAAATGTTAAACAGAAATTAGCATTATCAAGCATTATCGAACATCTTCCATTATGCTTGATCAAAATTCTACTGCAGGGGTATTGCAGAATATGACACTACAGGACTAGGGTTGCCAAATGTGCAGTCTTCCCCTATTTTGACAGAGCACAAATTATTTCAATTAAGTGATTTTTTATTTATTTTTTATTTTTTATGGTTCAACCAAAAGCCAATATTCTGATAGTCTAAACAGGTATGCTGGATACTATGATTAATGGAAATATTAGTTATGCTTAATATTACAATATTTACATATGTGTGTCAGCAGAAATAGACACAAAGTAAAAAAAAAAAAAAAAAAAGGAGCAGTGTTCTGTATATAATGTAATCCATGCCTGCCCTGTATGGAAATATTGTGTAAAGACTAACAATAATGTATTGTTTTTTGTTACTATGTAAAATGATATTCCCAAATCCATTTTATGTTACAGGGCTGTTTTTGTCACACAAACCTGGCAACCCAGTCTAGGACGCACGAGCGACGAGTATGGGGAAGTTTAAAGTGTGTCCATGTGCTCTAAGAAATAAGCCTAGACACTTTTTTCAACTAAGACATTTCACTTCAGACCCCATCCAGGCAGAGTTTCTTGCATATACTCTCTTTCCTCAAAACACTCTTATAGGACTTACAGGAAAAAAAAGCCTTTAAATACAAATCTGTTCGAGCACGAGGCAGCCATTCATGTAGGCTACCTGCAAAAAAAAAAAAAAAAAAAAAAAAAAAAACCTCGTGCACTTCGACCTTTAATAATTGTGACCGTTTTTGTTATTTATCATCAGACTATCTGTTTAAGTGAATTAGTAAAACACTGTCGGTTTTAATGGAACTGGCGTACAAAGTTATAAAGAAATTTTCGCAATTATCAAATCTCATTTTGGAATTTTGATAATTACATACTACTACTACTACTACTACTACTAATAATAATAATAAAAAAGAAATTAATATTTAAACAGAATTTTAATATACATTAAAACATTCACAAATATAAACTTTATTTTCTGTCTCTTTGTCACAAATATATTGCTGATGGAATATTGCACTAGTCTACTACAGCTATTCAACGATTAAAATACACATTTACCTTGCTGATAAGCGCGCCGATCGTCCACTTTAACAGCTGTACATACAGAAGTACCTGTGTCACGTCATTTATATGAACGTGGGTTGATCACTTATTTGGGAATTGGCCATGTGTTGGCGCTCAATCTGATTGGCTGGAAGGAGGGCGTCTGTCGTTTGCTCTCCTATCAGAAGCTGGGACATGTCCAACATTTTATACAAACATCTTGAGTGAAACATGTGGAAACAACTTATTACACAAGGTAGCTTTGTGTTTGAAAACACCGGAAATGCAAAATATCTTACATTTTAAGACACACTTCTCTCACGTGAGAACGATAAATTCAATTGACAAAACTTTATTATTATTATTAAAATGTAATGCATTCTAGCTACTGTCACCATGAATCATGGTGAACCAGAATCATGGCAGCAGGTTTTATGATTTGAGATAATACAATAATAACTTTTTTTTTTTTTTTTTTACAACACACTCATGATTTTAAGTACTATCTTAATCGGTACTACTGCAAAGACAAACACAATTCCTGACCTTGATGTAGTGCTATTGTCTCCAAACTGATATCACTGCATTTTATGGACAAACGCATAACCAATGAATAATGAACTTCACTGTGACGCACCCCTTCACACCCAAAACATTTCACTGATAGCCCACAGGACTGAATAATGGTGACTAAGCTTTTAACAGTCCAAAACATATAGACAGTAAACTTGTGACAGAGACAATTTATAAAAATTCACTTTTATTGAGAAACAAAATTTATAATTGTACACTTAAAAAAATAGTAAAGAAACACAAAGGGACAAACAAAAGGGCTTCAAGCATGTAACAAGATGACATCTGATGTTTCAAACAAGTGCTGGTCATTGATTGAAGACAATAAGCAATAAAACATAGGCATCAAAACTGTGTCATGGCTCAAAATCTTCCAGAACGTTCCCGATCTCTTGATCTCCTCCTCTCACGTTCACGACCTCCACGGCTACGATCCCGTGAACGAGAACGTCTTTCACGAGACCTTGACCGAGAACGATGTCTAATGGAAAGAAAATTCATTTCCGTTACAACAAAAATGCCAACTACAATTAATGGGACTGGTCTGGTCTTTGATAAAGAAGGTTTTCAGTACCTTTTCCTACGACGTCCATAAAGCTCTCTCCTCAGTTCTCGAGAAATGGGTTTCAAGTGCATGAAATTACAGAAACCGCCTCTAGTGCACTCCCTGTGGTGAGACGAAGTACAGCACAAAACATTGTTATTACAGCATAAAACCTCTTTTTCTTTCCATTTCACTTAATTCTTGTAGACAGTTTTGCTTTTAGTGTTGAGGAAAACACTAGTATTAGGGTTACATCACTAAGGTACCCACATAAAGTGAGAGAATGACAAAAGTATATATTTTTGCAAAAAGTTCAAGTTGATTGCTTTGTGAAAATTGTAGTTCTGTTACAGTTCCATTTTTCCTTAAATGGTTTAATTTTGAATTATCTAATTTATAAAGACCCCAACACTCACACACAGTCTTAAAAAAAGATTCAATCAGTCATGGCTTAAAAAGTTACATATTATATTAAAATGTTTTGTGAGACACTGACCCCATTTCATATTGTCTGCAGCAGGCTTCTCTGAAGTCTGTAACTGGAGAAAGCTCTGCATGTATCGGCTGGCCATTAAACCAGCGATTATTCAAGTCCAATACAGCTTTTTCAGCATCCTCTTCCCGCCGAAACTGTTTAGACAATAAAACAAAATAAAAGGTTTAACCTTTCTTAGCCTAATTTGAACACAGGCTGTTACAGTTCCATTGTTTGAAATACTGAAATTAAATATTCTATAAAGTGGTCCTTTCAATCAAGCAAATTTCACAAAACATTAATAAACACATTTTCAAGTCTACCTTCACATAAACATTTCCAACCAAATGATCACCAAGGTTATCACACACATTCATCTCCTCGACCTCTCCATACTTCTCCTCCATTTCTGTAAAGACTTCCTGTTGAAATCATAAACAATCAGCATTACAAAATGTAGGAGTAACTACAAGGGATAGTTAATTCAAAAAATAAATTCTGCCATCATTTACTCTCCCTCATGTTGTTTAAACCTGTATGAGTTACTTTCTTCTTTGTAGCACAAAAGAAGATATCTAACAGAAAATCTAACATTCTTTAAAAAGTTATATTTGTTCCAAAGAAGAAATAAAGTCTTTCTTTTTTCCAGTTTTGGAAGGACATGAGTGTGAGTAAATGTTTACAATTTATTTTTGTAATATAATTTATATAATATAATTTATTTTTAACTCTCGCTTTCATTTAACTACTGATTCTTATCAAGTATTACAAAGTTTTATAAAATATATTATAAACACAACATAAGAATGTTGATAAAAAAAAAATAATAAAAAAAAATGTTTTATGTAAAAAGATTTTGGGAAAAAAAAAAAAAAACTGAGTAAGAGCTACTGTAAAATGCACCACTCAGACCTCCACAACTAAAAACCTTGTGTTGCCAGGACTTCTCCATCACCCAACCAGCATGGCTTTTAATGGCTTCATCTAAGTGTAAATATTAGCCTTGTCCTTGTTGGGACATCGCATTAAGTAGATGTTAGATGTGCACATAAATAGTAAATGTGTTTGTTTACTTATGTGTGCGATTTTGACCCTTGGAACATCAAGTCATTTCTAAATCAGGTCCACTGGTCTAATGAAGCCAAAAAGCTCACCCATGATGAGAACTCACCTCAAAAAACTCGTCATAATGTTCCTGCATTTCCACATCACTAACAGCACCTAACAACAATTTTTAAAATACAATTAGAACAAAGCAAAGTGTATCAGAGAGAAAGATATTTTGATATATAGCCCCCATAGCATGCAAATAAGAAAAAATAAATAAAATTCTAGATTAACTGGCCCACCATAAAACAACTGGATAGTGTTAAAACACAAACCAACAAATTACATCATATATGATCTGTTGATCATCAGACTTGATATTGAATTTACTATGACATTTATTTTATTTTATTTTTTTATTAACATGTGGAACTGAGAATTCAGAGAGGAAGCAAATCCATGCCAGTAAGCCTTTGTATTTATTAGTTTTTAATTAATCATAATATAGGTCAAAGACAAGTTTGTTCCCTAGATAAACAACTTTACATCTGATTATAGGTTTCACTGTTATACATTACTCATAAAATTCCCAAGCAAATGTTTTTTAAGTGTGTTGCATACTTTGGGATATAAAGTGTCTGCAAAATCTAAATCCTGAACCAAATACACTTTCATTATACGTCTAAACATACGGCCATGGAACAACAACCGCAGTATTTTAGAAGTATTTGTGAAAAGTGCATTTTCTGAAAAGGGACTAAATAATTGCACATTGTTATGGATGCTTTTGATATGTGCCAGTCGTAAAGAAATGATCAATGCCGCAGACTCCTGCAAGCAAGTGGGGGGACAACTTACAGTGTAAACCATCAGCAGACTGGGCAGAGTTTTGAGGGTTACGGTATATGTTCATGAGGACAATAGTCTGAAATACAAAATGTGCATTTTTGAAAAACAAACTCTAAGACTGTTTAGCATCCAGGTCTACAGACCACATGGGATATCAACATTATAAATTAGGCAATTAATGAAAACAAGTGAATTGGGAAGAGTGGGGTGAGCAGGACAGGTCAGAGATCCATCCAAAATGACAAGAGAACCTGTATGTAAAGGTCTCAGGTCTTTGATGAAGCAGAAGAGTATCTTCTGTAAACAATAATGTAAATATGTACAGCTTATTTAAAACATTTTAAACAAGGGCTTTAGATAAGCTCATGCAGATCATTAAATTATAGTTATTATATTGTCCAAAACAAAAACAAGACATCTGCTTTTTTCAAAGTACTGAGTCCTTTTCTGGAGGGAAATAAATATGAGTGGCACTGGAGTCTACACTCATACTTACCTTGACATTAAACAAAAAAATCAGCTCTGCTAGGCAGGAATCAACACAAACCCAGCACCTCTTGTACCCCTTTTCCATCAATATGTTGCTGGTTTTCATGCAATCTGGGAGCCTGTCATAAACTGGCCCAAAAATCAAATGTGACGTAATGGGTTTTATGTGGCTGGGCATTCAGCATTTCTATCCATAACTCCTACTCTACTGTACTTTTTTTTTTTTTTTTTTTTGCAAACTCTCTAATTTAATTCTTTTGTATCTCTGTAGAAGAACATATTGCAGGTAGAGCACACGTCGCCTATGCAAATCACTGCTGAATGCTTTTGATATCAGACATTCTTGTTTATTTATTGCATGCACAATTACAAGCTGCTACATACCGCAAGCATTAACGCAGTAGCTAGACAACTTATTGATGTTTTTGTTGTTGTTTAGGAAACTTTACCTAATGAAAAAACATTTGCCCTGCCCGCGGCTCCCTGATGTAATTGGTTCCTGGGCCCTCATTTATAAAACACACGTATAATCAGATTTGATCCTAAATTCCATGGATTTCATCCTACGTCAAAAGTGAGGAACACATCGGGATTTATAAAGGCAAAAAATGACATATTCGTATGCCTTCGGCAACTGAAGAGTATGTATATAACTTTTTGCATCCATGTAAACCAGGAATTAATATAGTCCAAGTCCAACATTGTTTATTAAACTGTAAATATAAAAATGTAAAGTTAAATAGACAATCACAATATGCATTAAAATAAGCATATGCACAAATGATCAGCTGCTTTGTAATAAATTATGTCAAACTAATTAATTCATTAAAGGATTAGTTCACTTTAAAATGAAAATTAGCCCAAGCTTTACTCACCCTCAAGCCATCCTAGGTATATATGACTTTCTTCTTTCTGAAGAACACAATCAGAGTTATATTAATAAATGACCGCCGTCCGTATTTAACTTGGGAAGAAAAAAAGTGTAACATTTCGCAGGTCAAAATGATTACGCAACGTCAGTTACGTTTTTATCGTAATTTAAATAGAGAAGCCGTAGGATGTAGTGTAAGCATTTTGAACTGCGAGACATTTACACTTTCTTCATAAGTTGAATACGGAAGGCAGTCTGGCAGAAGCTAGATATTTTACTTCCTAACTTGTTAAATATGGATATTTTCATTTTAAAGTGAACTAATCCTTTAATTATAAATGACTTCCTGAAAAAATGATGGTCTCTATGGGGGCCCACAGAAAGAAAATATTGAAAAATTTTAAAGTTAAATACATCAATCTGGTGCACTTTTTGAGAGGAATATTGAGAGCCTAATCCCATTTTCACTGACCAAACTGAACAGAGTAAAAAGTATTTGGATTGATTTTTACCTGGACTTAGTGGACTCAAACCTCATTTTAGTTGTGATATAGTTTCAGTCCACATTACACATACACTGGTATTTTTAGGAAGCAAAAACAATTTGAATATAATAATAATAAAGTTTTATAGATTAGACTATGGCAGGGCTGTCACCGTCTAGGTAATTAATGGGAAACACTGTAAATATGCTTGCCCATGATGATGAGTGCCATACTTCTTCTGAACTTTAAAGGGATATTTGTGAAATAAATCATTCGTAGGATTATTTAGGAAATTGTTGTACGTTCAGGTTTAGGATCATTCTATGCACATCTTTAATAATGAGACCCCTGGTTCCAGATCAGAAAGCTTTTAAGGATGGTGCAGTACCAGTTTTTCCAAACCAGAACTGCATTTTCTTTGGTGGAAATGTGTAAAACGGTTCAAGAATGGGAACCATGTCAGTCCAGGTATCATGTCGGTGGAAAAGGGGCATCAAACACTTGCCTGGACAATCGCAGATTAAGGGTCTTTTTACAAAACAGCAAATCCAAAACACAATTACTGTTTGATAGAAATAGCACTGAGGTTTTCAGTAAGGTTTTACTTATGTGTGTAATGTACTAAAGTACAGCAGTGGTCCAGAGGATCAGTGCTGAGGCTGCCTCTCCATCAACACTGCAAGAGTTTTATCTCAATTGTCTGTGATTAAAATGGGGATTTCTTGCTTACCCCACAAGCTAGCATTATCTCATGGAAAAACGGGACTTACAGCGAGAGGCGTCGGCCGTCTGTGCACTGTTTTGGGGGTTACGGTAGATGTTTTGAATCAAGATGGTCTGCAGAGGGAGAAATTAAAATATGTATATAAATAATTCCCAATTGGCTATTTAAAAAAAAAAGAGCTGCACATGCAAACGGCTGAGGCAGTTGTCTTTGTGCATCCAATGGACTGAAATTTGAAAGGACCACTATTCACCCCCAAAAAAACAAAACAAAACAGAAAACATCCTGCTGACTACAACCAGTGTACTGGAGAGGAATTGTTGTGGCAAAAAAAAAGCCTGGTAAAAAGCAGACCATTTAGATGATATAGTCATCTTATTATTAAGCCAAGATGCACTTCCTTTGGTAAGTCTGAGAAACTACAATGGATTCCCCAAAACTCATAGATTAGATCTCAGGCGCTTTAAGACAAAACAGTCCTAAATGCTTCTGAAACCATGAATGAATTATGAACTACAAATTACTCTGTACACCAAATGTCATGAATGTGTTGCGTGACTGAAAAAGTAAAATTGATTACGTGTCAGTTACATTACAATGCAGCACTATATCAAATATCAAGAGCAACATACATGTAAAATTGAACATGGAAATACAGGGCTACTTTCAGTTAAACTGAACTTTGCATCAAAAGTGTGCCAAGAAATGACTGTGAGCAGGGCCGTTTCTGACCATTTTCGCACGCTAGGCAAGATCCCTATTGGTTTTTTCACTTTCAGTAATGCAAAAGTAGCCTATTATTTTTCAATGAAATGCAAACATGTAATGTTATAACTCAGAAATTAGCCCAATATTAAATTATTGTTTTGTAATATTACTTGACGTTTCACAGACAGGGCTTAGATTAAGCCAGGATTAGGCCTTAGTTAAATTAGGACATTTAAGTAGCTTTTATAAACATACCCTAGAAAGAAAAAAAAACTTTACTGGTGTGCATCTTGAGACAAAACAATAACACTGGCATATTTTAAGATATGTCAGTGCAAGTTGCTTTCAGTTGAAACAGCTCAAAAATGCATTTTAGTCTAGGACTAGCCTTGTCTATGAAACCGGGGGTTTGTAAATTAAATTAATAAAAAAACAAATCACATAGGCTACTAATGCCTTTTGTTAAATTTACTTAGCACGTTGTCAATTTTTGCTAAAATTAAAGTGGTTGAAGTGCTCATTGGGGCCTCCTCCAGCTGGTGGCCCCATGGCAATCGCCTAGTTCCTCTATGGCTAGAAACGGCCCTGTGAGAGTAATTTTTAATTCATTTACATATTTAATGTAATGTAAATGTAACACGTAAGTTCAAAAATATATATATATTTTTTTTTCATACTAACATTTTACATTGGAAACAAATAAAGTATTGTTTCACTTTAAACATAACAAAAACAATTCAACAGGTGAAAACTAACACATAAAAAAGTAAAGTTTGAGGTGTAAACATACCTGACTGAAAGTTGGTTTATTGTGTAATCTAGAGCACCGATCTCCATGACGACAAGCTCCAATTTTGAAATAAAATGAGCAATTGACCCTGGAAATAAGAAAAGGGACAGACTGTTTTAAACTCTGACACATACATGTATCGACAATGACATAAATGTGACACAAAATCAGACAGTGTCAGATTATAACATTATAAAAGCCGCATATATTCATATTTCAATTCCAATTATTGAAATCCTACATAAACTATTTTTTTTCCATTCAATGAATGTTGTTTGTACATCAGATATTTATTTAAAGAACGCTTTATGAAATTGGCGCCAGTGTCTGATTTCACTGCTTTAACCTGCAGCATGAGCACTGCGGATGCTTTATATCTCACACAAAAACATTGTTTTGTGTTCAGTACGTATGCAAACACTCAGCAGACAGTACATATAGGTGTGTTATATTGCAAATTAATTAATACTGCACTGCTGGAACAAAATAATTCAATATAGCTTACTTGTCTTTTTCTGTACCAAATATGGACGCAAGATACTCCGCCATCTTGAACGGCCCAATTCGGCTACGAATCTGCGATCTACGTCATTATGACTGAACTTCCGGCTTCGCGAGCGCGCACACATGTCCACCTGTAGATGTCACGAGAAATAATATTATTGCTCAACATTATTCAGAAACCATCCATCTGCCCAGCCGTCAATTTATTAATAAAATCCAATTTTATTTGCACTTACATTAAAATGTCTCTTAATTTGTCAGTTGTTTTTCTTCTACACCTACTGGGAGCATGATAGATGTTACCAGAGCCACTGCCACACACGGGAGCCTTCAATCTTGCTCAGCAATGCACAGCGAGTTCCAAACAGGAGACCAGATACTGTTCTGTTTCAGTGGAAGTCAGTAAAGGTGATGCCTCAGTACGATTATGTTATGATTTATGAATTAATTAGGCACTATCCACACTCTGCCAATGGTTTTTATTGAATAGCAAGTACATGAACTTTATAACCATGTATAAAGAGTTTTAACAAAAAGAAAAATAAATAAATACATTTTCTAGATGGACTACACAATATTACACAATGACATGAGAGGAGATTAATGCCTGTACAATTGAATAGTTTTCTGTTAGTCTCTGCCAGCGATCGCATGGCACCAGGGTCTTATAATATGATTGGCTTACAAGGGGCACGTGGTCGAGTTGTTGCGCGACAGACTGCCATCTCCTCTTTAAAACAATCTCTGTTTCTACTGACGCTCATGTTAGGGGACGGTTATGAGTGGTGAGAAGTGCAACTAAACTATGCTGTCGTTTTAATGTATAATACGTTTAATTATTGGTTATAGTACGCATGTTGTTGTTTAAAGAGTACTCCTGCTCCTTTCTTTGAAATTACTAGATAACTTACTTAATTTACATGTATTATCGCTAAATTATTCACTTCCTATCCACTGCAGGATATGAATACATAAATGTTTACTCGTGATTGAAATAAACCTTTCTCTCTAACAGGTACAGAAATAGATTCCATTAACTAGTCGCCGCTTCATAATGGTACGTCTTACACTTCTTTGTTACTAGCATCTCAGGTAACACTTTATAATAAGGATGCATTTGTTATAAGTTAACTATATTAGTTAACATGACCTAACAATGAACAATACTTATACAACATTTATTAATCTAATGTTAATCTCAGCATTTACTTATACATTATTAAAAGTTGTATATGTTAACATTAGTTAATGCAGTGTGAACTAACATGAACGTTTAACAAAGGTTGAGTGCTGCAAAAAATATATTGTTTATTGTTAGTTCATGCTAGTTAATGGTTTAACCAATTTTACCAAATAAGACCTTATTGTAAAGTTTTTCAGCATTTCATCAATATTATGATATAGTCATTCAAGACTGTATGATTGATTCTAAATTTAACACAGAGTGACCATTCCAAGAACTCTATATACTCATAAGAAATCAACATTAACAACATTTGTGATGTTACAGGCCAGTCAGGGTGATGGGGAGGTGTGGTATGCCCATCCAGTTTATGCCCGCTATTGGCAGCACTACCAGCAGGCCATGAACTGGCACCAGAGGCACAAGCGGGCATACAGGAAAGCTTTGGAGGTTGGCTACTTCCAGGCACTGTATTCCATGTACCCCCCTGCCATGCAGCGCTACTCAGACTGGCATGCAGATGAGAGATGGAGGAACAATCACAGAGATGGAGCGACAGGTAGAGAAGAAAAAAGGGAGAATGAGGCCACCGATTCAGACAGTGAGATGGAGGAGGAGAGTTCAGATGAGAGCCAGATTGAGTGTGACGTCAGCAACATGGACATCTCGGAAGAGCTGCGACAATACTTTGCCCAGACAGAGCGACACAGGCAGGAGCTCAGTAAGTGTTTAACAGCATATGTAGAAACTTTTATTAAAACTGACTATGGGTCCTCTCTTTTGAGCACCATTATTGAATAATAATAATGATAATAATAATAATTAATGTTTATGTGGTGCCTTTTGTAGGATATCATGGTTGCTTTTCAAAGGATATCCTTTATCATTTATTTACCAAGGTTGAAAACTCATTGAGATAAAAAAAAAAAAAAAAATCTCCATTACAAGAGTGACCTGGTCAAGAAGGCAGCAACAATTTGTGAAAAATTAGAAAATATTGCAAAATATTAGAAAAACAGACTGAGGATGCAGAAAACCCAAAGTCTTCTCTTCTCAAATTTGATTTGCTTAGATGTTTCTTTTAGTGTTGTGCCAGGTTCATTATACCAGAATGTCCCCACTGTCATGCAGTCTCTGCACACTGGCCATCTGTTTTACTCACTAAGCCTGCTTAAAGGAGAGATGCGCCCTAATAATTCATTGCAATAATTGTGGGATTATTCGTTGTTGAAAACTGAACTGATGGTATACTGAGCCGGCGTTCTGACGTAGAACCTGTAAGCGCTGAACGTAAAGAGCATAGGAGAATGACAGGGGAGAGACGAATTTGTTGAATAACGAAACGAAAGTCGTTATTTTTGTTTTGTTTTTGCGCACAAAAAGTATTCTCATCTCTTCATAACATTAAGGTTGAACCACTGTTATCACGTTGACTATTTTAACAATGTCTTTACTACTTTTCTGGACCTTTAATTTCATCAAAAATATCTTAATTTGTGTTCCGAAGATGAACAAAGGTCTTATGGGTTTGGAATGACATGAGGGTGAGTACTTAATGACAGAAATTTCATTTTTGGGTGAACTAACCCTTTAAGCCTTGTTATGTGCTTGTTCTTCAGACAAGTAAATTCTGCCATTCGCTTGTCCAAGTAAAAAAGTTACTTGTCTGGACAGCTTTTGTTTATTGTTTTCTTATTCATAAGTGTTTAGACGAACGGAAAAAAAAATCAATTGAGAACTGACCAAGGCTGATTTCAACATGTTTTGTGACATGTCCTCATTCTCAGAAATGATAAACAGGTAAATAAACATACAAACTAGTCCACATTAAATAAGGGTTCACTTAAAATAAGCATGGTTTGTGCCAATAATAGGCTGCCAGTTTTGCTAAGTTGCCAGTTTTCCTATTATTATTCCTGTTTCAGGAAGTTTCAGTGTTTTGTTTTGTTTTTTTTGTTTTTAGGGATTTCTTTTGTTTACTTTATGATTTTGGTACTATCTTTGGTTGCCACTTAACGTCTGATACAAAATCTACAATGTCAGGAGTTAAGCCTTAAAGGGATAGTTCAGCCAAAAACGCGTATAAATTTCTTTGTTTTGCTATTAAGATATTTGAAGAATGTTTGTAACAGGACAGTTGTGGGGCACCATCGACTTCCATAGTATGGAAAAAAAAAAAAAAAAAATGATGGAAGTCAATGGTGCCCCACAACTGTTTGGTTACAAACATTTTTCAAAATATCTTTCTTTGTGTTCAGAATAAAGAAATTTATACAGGTTTTAGAACAAATTGAGGGTGAGTAAATGATGACAGAAATTCCATTTTTGGGTGAACTATCCCTTTAAATGATGTTCCTAGTCATGACAGTACTTCTTTCTCTGCTATGTAGAGAAACAACAGCAGATGGAGGCAGAGCATCATGACTCTTATGTACTGGCTGACCAAGACTTACACAGAGTTTCCTGGCGCAGCAGCCTGCCTCCCTCAGAGCGTCCAGGAGAGAGGAGGACCTCAGAAATGAAGAAGCTGTATGGTAAAGATGCAGCAAAGATTCAGGGGATGGAAACAGCCATGCAGCTCACCTTTGATCGCAACTGTGACAAAAAGCAGCCCAAGTACTGGCCTGTTATACCACTAAACCTGTAGGATGATCAGACTCCATCAATAGTATGCCTGACATGACATCACAGGATGATGAACCTGTTTTCTGAACTGATCAGAGACTGTTTGGATTCTGTTGTACTGACTGTACTGCAGTGTTGTATCAAATCAGCATCCTTGAGGACCTTTCTCATTTATAACAAAAACACTTGTTATGTCCTTACAGACAGATATAGCACTTAGAGAGTACATTTAATAAACATCCAATTCGGTTCAAATATTCAGACATGATTAGTAAAAGTCATTTACACTCATTTTTGAGGTATCTGTACATTTGTCTGTATGTAGTGGTGTCCACAGACAACACGGTTCAATTTTCTTTAAGTTTCTCATATACATAAATGATGGAGACACTGCTTAGGTTTCAGTGCCGTTCCTTTTCATGTAGTCATTTCTCCCTAACTAGGTCATTGCCTCCCCCACAGTCTTTGGTTAATGTGTTTTGTCTGTCTCTTCTTTTTGCATCTCAGATGAGCACTTGAGAGAGTGCTTGCCGGATTCTCTGGTGCAGTTTTTACATGCAGAATTCTCTTTTTTAATGCAAAGTTGTCATTGTTAATTGAGATTTGATTGATTAATAAATGTATTGCATTTAAATATGTGTGGTTGTGGCAGTTTTAGAGATGATACTCATATCGGACAGTTCTTCAAATAAAAAACAAAGAGATCTTTTGCCCATTTACACTTTTAACATACATCTCGATTTTTGCTGTTTCCTGTGACCACTTTTGAATAGATTTTGATGCTGAGAGCCTCTGATTTTGTGGCTACAAACATCACTTAAGTCAGTGTTACTGCATGTTGATAAAGTTTACATGTGGTTGCTTTCGAAATCAATTAAAACAATTTTTTTTTTTTTTTGTGAGGTTGAGGTTTTGCTCATTTTTTTCAAGAACTTTACTGTACTTCACATAATGTCAATCATTAGTTAAAAACTAGGTTCTTAAATTAATCAAGAACTTCTTAACTTATCCAAAAACAGTGTTAGGTGTAATTCATTACTAAGTAATTATTTAATGTAATTTAATTACTCTTCCCTTGAAAAAGTAGAGTAAGGGGTTACACTTAATTTTTCTGTAATTTAATTACAGTTATTTCTGATGCAGTTGAATTAAATACTGTATAGACTATAGAGCAATTCTATATTAAACAATAGTGGATTTATCCTCAATTTTTAATCTAATGTTAAAATGTATGTTTTTAATGTAACCTTCTTTCTTTAAAAACTTTGGTCAGTTCAAGAATAATTTATGAAGTTTGATATTATTTATTTGAAATAATTAAAAGAGCAGTTTCATGTTTATCCTTGTATTGTTTAACTGATGAGGTTTGTATGGGATTTAGAAAGTAATTAGTAAAAACTTTTTAAAGATAGTAATTAGTACAATAATCTAATTACTCAGTTGAAGATGTAATTACTAGCTAGCAATTAATTACTTTTTTTTTAGAGTAACTTACCCAACACTGGTCAAGAACTAACTATCGGTCTCCTGACCTAGAAACTGTCTGTTATTGTCCTTAAAAAATAAAAAAATAAAAATAGCCAATGGTAAACTCTGGCACTCAAAATTAGCTATTAAAACATGAAAAGTGCTTTAAAAAATAACCCCACATGTAGCTTTGCAAAAGTGTCGACATTTTCTCCACAGGCATCAGGATCTGAGAAATTTGGAGCTTCTCTGTTTGCCCACTTAGTGAGGCTGTGCTGGCATAATGCCAAATGGCCAAAACTGAATAGAGTTCCCAGCCTGCCTTCTGGTTGCCATGGTGGTTTTCTCTGAGCATCCGCAATTTATATTCTGTTGTACTCATTGGGCTCTCCACCCAAGTTCAGTATCAAAGTTTACGACAACATTCAGTGCTAAAAAATTGCGCCTGTTTAGTGTGCATATAATGTAAATTTTCTTTACTAATAAAGAAGAAAAAATGCAGCGTTTTCCCTTCATTGTTTCCTTTCAGTGTGGAACATGTAGTGAATAGGTTAAGTTATATTACATTTAAGTGTAGCCTATGCAGTGCGTAGTGTACACTGCGAGAGTAATACGGTTTCTTACTCATATGTTTCTAATGCCTGATTGGTACTAGCAATACAAAGTTCATTTGTGCTGGTGGAAGAAAGAGTGGACCCGTGCTGGTACCCCAAACTAGTGACGTCACAGCAGCAATGGTCCCGACCTGGAGCGACACATTTGTTCAGTTGAGCGAAACTCTTTCCACCCCAAACACTCGCCGAACTTTCACCAACGCCCCCCGAACACAGAGAACGCAACATGGGTGAGTGAATGATGGTCAGTGCATTCTCCATACTTTCTTACATAAGCGTTTACTCCGCTGTAACGTTTCTTTCTATTCTTCTCGTTTTGAGACGCGTTTTGGTTTTTCTTGTCACACTCCTGCTGCTTATAAATTTTAACATGCATGGGACGTTTGAAAGAGTTCATATGCAGTTAGTTTTCTACCCTGTTGTTGTGTGTAACTTAAGTTTATAATGTTACTTTTTTATCATTTATTTTACGCCTGTTTAAAAGCCACTTGTAGGGCATCTTAGATTGTCTTACATTTAATGACAACAGATATTTGTTAGCCCATTTTGTTAGCTATACAGGTATACAATTTGTTTAATTTCTAGTATTTTATATTTGTAATATTTATTTAGGCCTAGGTATTTTTTTTTCTTTTCTTTTTGCTGAGTTTTGTTTTAGCTGAAGTAGACATAAATGATAATAAATAGACAAAGAGGATCATAAGAAAACAATATTTATCTAATTTTAGGTATTTCAAGTTCTGCTTTGTGTATTTCTGAATGCATTAAATCGGTTGGGGTGCTATTAATGAGCTCTGCTATGAATCTGTGTGCTTGTTTATCCTGCTCTTATCCAGCATGCAAAATAGAGCTAATTCATGGGAAAGAATTCCTTCTTTCATTTGTCCCAGCTGTGTCCTTGGAATGGTTAGTTATAAAGCACATTCTCTGCCAGCTGTCTGCATCTACCGAGACTGCTGCTTAATAGCTGTCCTTAACTGGCACAACTCTGCTGTACCAATTCCCCTCTAGAGATTAATATTAGTTTTGTATTCCTTGATAAAAGAATGTAATTCTTTAGAGGAACAGGATAGTGCTTATAGTCGGTGTTGCCAAGTCCGCAGTTTCCCCACGGAATTGGGCTACTTTTACACAGTTACCGCGGGTTGTTTTTCATGTCTTCGGGTTGAATCGACCCAAATAACGTGATATTTAGTCCCTGGAATGCGAATTTTACCAGGGGAGCCCCGCTAATTTTAGTATGAGTCAGAGCCCAAAGTGTCCCCCCCCCCCTTTTCATTAGGTATCTGTTCCTTTTCAAAGTGGAACTCAACACTGCATCGATAAGATGACGCTATGGGAATGCTCCTCATGAACTGGTGTCTGAAGCAATCTTGATTAGCTACTGCAGTCAGGTGACGTCATAGGCATGCCAGCTACTAAGGGGTAGTCTCAGCCTCAGACGTCACGCCCACGGACCACTGGCAGAACGTCTGATGCATATGGTAGAGGTCTACAAAGAGGACCCGGGACCCGACGGGTTCGGGTCTATATTTTAAATGGTCAGACGGGTCCGGGTCGGGTCCCAATCTATTACTTCGGTTCCCGGGTCTGTTTAACATTGTGTATATACCCGAGCCGATCTGATTCAGAGATCACCTGGCCGTGTTGGGAGTCAGTTAGCGTTGTGTGTGTGTTTTGTAACTTGCAAAGTATGAGCCGGGAAATAAGGTGGAAAAAAAACACGAGCGACCCCAGCCATCAGAAGCGGAGTGGGCGGAGTTAAAGCAAGCGAACTGTGATCATCGAGTTTTCCTATTCCTATTAAACAGTAATGCAAACTTCAAATCTCAAATACTGCTTGTAGCCTTGCACACTCGCATTTAAATAACATATTTCAAATCATTAACAAAATCTGAGATGAACTATCACATGAATGTTTTCTATGACGCTCAAAATGCGTTTAAAAGCTTATGTTTCAGGTTGCTCCAGCTAACGCGCATGTGCAGTCTCATGCGAGCGCACTTTCTTTCTCCTATTTTTATAATAATATTATGAATGAACTGTCTTGTTATATCTAATGTTTTGGTCAGATTCGGCTCAGAAAGCACAGAAATTATCGCAAATAAGTAATGCTAACGTCAGCGGCCATGTCACTGAACAAGCAATCGTTATTATAGTTCAAAAGGGCAAACAGTCAAAGTTATTTTATTATGTGAGTGGATTTTATTTTATTAAGTCGCATTTGTCATCGTGACAGCAAGTGGACTTTTAAAGCTGGAATAATGAGTGGATTAAGCATTTCAATCGGCAAGAGAGGAATAACATGGATGAACTTTCTTGGCAAGGAGGATTGTGCATCACAGTCAGGTAGAAGGGAGAAGGCTACTAACATTAGGTAAGACAAAACGTTTTATTTTCACAACTGTTTATTGACTTATTAATAGCAATTTGCTGTGGAATAGACCTATGTGACGATCGGGTCCAGTCGGGTCTGTATCTTCCCGGCCGAGTTTGGGTCCAGCTTTCAAATAATTGACGGGTCCGCGTTGGTTCCGGGTAGTAGCCTACATTTATGGCATTTCTCGGTTCTGCACAGGTCCGGGTCCAACTTTCAAAATAATAGTCGGGCCCGGGTAGCACATTTACGTGTAGCACATTTACGGGTCTCTTCTGGTTCAGGTATGAATTTTTGGACCTGTGAAGACCTCTAGCATATGGCACACTTATCTGGAAACACTTCCAAAGTCCCTCGTGCAAGAAGAAAGGCGTTGTGTTTACAGCTGTGACAACGTGCGCTTACCAGGATAGAGTCCAGACCTTCTGCCGTCAGTCTGAAGGTCTGGCTACGCGAGACTACTTAAGGGGTGGCTAGAGAACACGTCATCAGTTTCATTGTTGTCAGGAAAAGTGCAGGAAAGTGATTCAGAAATTGTGTGCTTCCATGTGATTGTTATATGACACACACAATCTGTGTGCCAAGGCAGCGCAGCATCTGAAGCCATGGGGCTATCAGATGGATCTCGCTGAGGAGCTTGGAACGGGTCTTTCCCTTTCCCAATCCTCTCTTGCCAGTTCCGATGCTCTCAGGCCGAATCCAGAAGCCCATTCACTGGCTTCTTCCGGTCCGGTGGAGAGCATGCTGCTTGGCCACTCTAGTTCAGAGGAACTAGATGTCACAAATGAGGAGTTTCTGGATGTTATGACTCGTGTCACCGCCAGACTATATCTAAACTGGTCAGTGGAATAACAGGAACACGCTCCTCGCAGGCTAGATAAATGGTTCCTGGCAGGCTAGATAAAAGGTTCCTGGCTCACCTCCTGCGAGCTGTCTCCCAGAACTACACGATGTGTTGAGGCTATGGGGGAAATTGCCTCTCCAGTATTTTGGATAGGATATCCAGGCACTAACCCACCCAAGAGCAAAGTATACCCCTTGTCTACACCTAAAACTAAGGCTATGGAGAAATACATTGAGGATGCACTCAAGTCTTACTTATTCACACCCTCTACCTCCCTCACTACAGCAGGGTTTTTCTTTGCAGAGAAAAAGGACGGAGGCCTCAGATCATGCATTGATTATCGAGGTTTGAACAACATCACTCAAAAAAACCCTTACCCTTTCCCCCTTGTAGAAGCAGATCTAGAACAATTGAGATTCGCCAAGATTCTTATCAAGCTTGACCCTAAGGAGTGCCTATAACCTCATCCGCATCTGTGTCATCGTCTACATTGATGACATTCTCATATATTCCAATTGTGAACAGTAACACATAGAATGTCTCATCTCTCAACAACTGTATGCCAAAGCAAAAAAAAAAAAAAAAAGAGAATTCTTTCCTGGGTTATGTTCACAAACCTAGTGGTGTAGAAATGGAGCAAGCCAAAGTCAATGCCATCCAGCAGTGGCCACAACATCAAAATATCAAATGATTACAGCATTTCTTAAGATTCGCTAACTTCTACAGGCGATTCATATGCAACTACACCTCTGTTGCCAGTCCTCTGACTTCCATGCTAAAAGGCAAACCCAAGACTTTGCAGTGAACTCACACTGCTAATACAGCCTTTCAAACACTCAAGAACCAATTCACTTCTGCTCACATCCTTCATCATCCAGACCCAAACAAACTTTCATTGTGGAAGTTGATGCTTCTGACACTGGAATTAGAGCCATATTCTCACAAAGAGATGGTGATACAGCCAAGCTTCACCCCTGTGCCTTCTATTCCTGCAAACTGTCCCCAGCCGAACTGAACTACCACGTCGGAGACAAGGGACTATTATCCATCAAATCCGCATTAGAAGAATGGAGACACTGGTTAGACGGGGCCAAATTCCCATTCACTGTACTCACTGATCACAAGAATTTATAATACATCCGTTCCACCAAACGTTTGAATCCTCGTCAAGCAAGATGGTCATTGTTCTTCACAAGATTCAACTTTACTGTCACATATCAACCTGGAAGCAAGAGTGGCAAGGCTGATGCCTTAACACATATTTACGAAAAGGCTCAAGTGAACCTTTCCAACTCCCACATTCAAGACCCTTCTATAATTGTCGCACCAATTAGGTGGGATATCATGACAGACATCAAGAACTCCCAACAACCTGGCATAATTCCCACTGACTGCCCTGCCCATACAAACTCTTTGTGCCTGAAAACCAATGCACCCAAGTTATTCAATGAATTCACACTTCACCTAGTTCCGGACACCCTGGCATCAACCGCACCAGTGCTATGGTCAGACAATGATTCTGGTTCCCCACAGGACTCCTAGAACCCCTCCCCATTCCCAGAAGGCCTTGGTCCCATATTGCCGTAGACTTCATTACTGATCTGACCTCCTCAAACAGCTATACCACTGTCATGGTTATAATGGACAGATTCTCTAAGTGTTGCAGGTTGGTGCCCCCTAAAGGACTGCCCAGTGCTGTTGACACTGCTGAGACAATCTTCAACCATGTATTCAGAATATTTGGCCTACCTGAAGATATTGTCTCAGACAGGGGATCCCAATTTACTTCCCAAGTATGGAAAGCTTTCTGCCAAAAATTTAACATTAACATAAGTTTAATCTCGGGTTACCACCCTCAATCCAATGGACAGGTGGAAAGATTTAATCAAGAAATTGGCAGATAAAAAAAAAAAAAAAAATCAAGCGTTTGTATGCCATATATCACAGAACCAATGGAACAAATTCCTACCATGGGCAGAATATGCACAGAATTCATTCATTCATTCATTCCTACACCGGCTTAACCCCCTTTAAATGTGTATTAGGTTACTGACCTCCATTGTTTCCCTGGACTGGAGAACCATCTGATGTTCCGGCAGTGGATGCCTGGTTAAGACACACCGAAGAGATATGGTATGCTGCCCATGTAAAACTTCAACAAGCTATTCAACGACAACGGATCAATGCTGATCGCAGACGACAAGCAGCCCTGTCATTTCAACCTGGTCAAAAGGTCTGGTTTTCTAGATTTCAATCTTCGCCTTCCCTGTAAGAAACTAAGTCCTAAATTCATTGGCCCATTTAAAATCATCAAAAGTATGAACCCTGTTGCATTGTCTCCAACTCCCTGCTTCTTACAGGATCTCACCTACGTTCCATGTTTCTCTTCTCAAGCCCGCTTACCCTGCAACCTATATAGAACCACCACCACCAATAGAAATTGATGGAAGCCCAGCTTATCTGGTCAAGGAAATCTAATCTTCCAGACATAGAGGAAGGCAACTACAATATTTAGTTGACTGGGAGGGATATGGGCCAGAGGAACATTCCTGGGTTCCCATCAATGATATCCTTGACCCTTCTCTCCTCAGTGACTTTCATAGGGATCACCCTCATATCCCAGCTCCCAGTCCACGAGGACAGCCATGTAAGACTCCAGGAGTTGTCCATAACAGGGGGGATTCTGTAACATGCCAACCTGAGGTTCCCCCTCCTACCGCCAGATGGCACCCTCTCCCGTATACTGAAGTCTATCTTCTGTTAATGTCACATGGTTTCTCCTTCCTATTTAAGGAGTCTGATTCCCTTTGTTCATCGCAAGGTGTGTCCCAATTCAGGGGCTGCGTCCTCCGGAGGTTGCATTTGAAGTCTGCATACATCATTGAGTCGGTCTCATTTAAGAAAAGTAACTAATAAATTTGACTGTTATTCCTTGTGAGGTGTAAAATACTGTAATTTCTTTATTACTTTGCAATCTAACGGTTACTTTTCTTAAATGAGACCGACTCGGTGATGTATGCAGCCTTCAAATGCAACCTTCGGAGGACGCAGCCCCTGAATTGGGACACAGCTAAAGTAGGGTAAATGTACCTGTTAAGCTCACCAAAATCTATATTGAGACATTTTTAGTGCACAGGATATTGATTTCAGTACAAGAAGTTATGTTAAAATAAAATATTAATCTCTCACACAATAATATTTAATTTTATTTTAAATGACAAAAGCATTATAATTAAGATGTACATCATTAAATGCAAAAAGTCTGGCTGTGCTTAATGGGTACATTTTTGTACCCTTTAAGCACACCCCTGTTGCCATTAAGCTTACAACATGTTTTATTAAAAATTCTTGTTTATTTTAAACAACCTTTTTAAAGAATTGAAATATTTTTTATTTGAAGGTACAGAGTCAATCACAAAAAAACCCAGAACACTAAAATCAAGCAACAAAGCATTCAATTTGATCAGTTATATATTCTAATTTGTGACCGGTGTTTTGCTTTGCTCTATCCTCTGCGCTTCAGCGTTCGTCATTACGTCATGCGTCAAGTCAAGAGTTCTCTTTCGCCGTAAATCGATGTATATGGCCGTCTGTCGGAAGCTAGTTATTTTAGTTTTTAAAGTTTGAAATATGGATATTTTTCTTACACAAATGCATTGCTTTGCTTCGGAAGGCCTTTATTAATCCCCCGGAGCCATGTGGATATCTTTTATTATGGATGGTTGCACTTTTTTGGGCTTCAAAATCTCATCCTCTATTTACTGTCATTATAAAGCTTTGGAAGAACCAGGACATTATTTAATACCAAAAATGTTAATATAACTCTGATTGTACTAGTCTGAGGATACACCTAGGAACCAACCCAGAACTAAAGTCTGTTTATGAAGTATTTACATAGACGTTTAATGTGGATGAGTTTAAAGGGAGCACACTGAGATTAAATTGGAGCAGCAACAATTTTTAATTAACAAATATTACATTAAATTAAAAAGGACACGATTTTGATAAATAAATAATCTAGGTCATGTATTAAGTTTATACATATTTTTATATGAACAACTATTAATGACAATTATACATTTTCTTATTGATGTCATACTGAAGCAATGTTATTTTCATAGTAGTGCACCCTTTAAGCTCACCTAACAATAATATGAAGTCTTTAAAAATTGCAGCAGTTTAAAACCACAGACCATCAATAAACTGTAAATGTGTAATATTGTGGATTTAAAAGCACAAGCAAGTAATGCCTGAAAAGTAATATATTAGTGTAGCAAACAATCTTATACAGATAGTAAGCTAACTATGTTCTGTAGCATCTGCGCTATGTTGCTAAAACTATCTTTTGGATCTAACTGTAATAATTTTCCACATGCAGGTTCCAGGTTATACTATGCAAAAGTCTAAACATTAATCTCTTAATATTGCAGTAAGTAGTTATAACTACCCCCGGCAAAAAAAGGCTTAACCACCTTAAAAATGCACATTTAAGAGGCTCCTCTTTTGGTGAAAGTTTTCAGACAGCTTTCAAAATGGCCACCAGACAGTGTGAACACATGGATACCCATATCTCAGTGTGCAATGGTCTGATTTTCTTGAAATTAGGTATGTAGTAACAAACACATCAACTGGTAAAGACATCAAGTAGGATAATACATTATTTTTTCTTTTTATAATCTGAGCTCAAAGTTGGTAGTGTGCTTAATCGGTACTTGAGCTTAATAGGTACGTTTACTCTATTGTTTGCCTGGTCTGCAATTCTAAGCATTTTCCCATTGTTGTGTCTTACATTGTTGTGATTTTGGATTATCTGCCTTGTTCTACTGTTTACTCTCTTGGATTTGATTGCCTGTTTGGACTGTTTTCTTGGTTTTTGACCCTGGACTTTATTGTGTGGCTTATGACTCTGTGATTTACCCTTTTGCTTTTAATAAATCTCTGTATATAGATCCCTCTGCTCTCAGTAGCCAGGTATAGGGTAGCGCTTAGCGCTTAGCGCTTGTTTAGTGATATAGCTGATGGAAATGCCATTTGTCGATAAAATTTCTCAAATGTCGACACAATCTTTTTCTGTTTATTTTTAGCACATGAATTCTTGGTCGAGACTTCAAATGTTGCAAAAATTGGTTTGGAATCACTTTTTGTCAAGAAAAATGGCTTTAACGCAAATAAATGTGGTGTCACATGACAGAATTAGCCTATAGCCTACATGCAGCTTCCACATTCGTGGTGCTTCTGTTAAAGCACCATTTCTCTAGTTCAAAGGTGCATCACAAGGTTGAGGAAAATAGAGACAATCGCCTGACAAGACTTCGCCGTCGTCTTCTTATATTTCCTATTTCATAATATTATATGTGAAAATACGCAGTAGGCCTACTGGTGAATTTCAATTGTCTCATTACTCTGTACATTTTACAAATGAGATGCAAAATATATGAATTTGCGATATACGCAAAATTATGTATGGAAACGGCTCAAGGGCAGTTTTTTTTTAGCGATATAACAAAACTTATGCGACAATGCATTTTTTTAGGGATGACGTCATTACGCACACCATTTTATTGGTAGAAGGCCAACTGGATGGAAACAGCCTGGAGACGGCAAATAGAAACAGTCTGGAGACGGCCATTTTATCGGTAAAAGGCCAACTGAATGGAAACAGCCTGGAGACTGCAAATTTTCTCAGCTTCCATCACATTCTTGCTTTTTCTGACCCTGGTTTAAATTAAGTGAGGAATTTGTTTGTGCTTATCTCTGTGTTATCTTTTTATCAATATCATTTTTGTGAATGGGCCTTTAAACTGAGTACTGCTTAGCTCCAAAGCTACAGCTTAAGTGAAGTCAGTGAAAGTAATGTCACCTTTCATTTAGCTACTTTGCAGGATTTGTTTCCAAGCAACAGCATCCCTTTCTACATAATCTTGCTCACATAAATCCACCTCAGACCTCACAAACTTGTGCCACCACCGTGGAGCTCATTCGGTATGATTGAGTCTGATGAAGAGCTGATTTGCTCGAAATGTCATGTTGTAGTATTCTGGGGTTTTAGTATTATAGGTGTTTTTTTGTTTTGTTTTGTTTTTTGGGAGAAAGTGTGCTGACTTTGTCTTGCATTTTTATGCATCCTATATGAATGACAGCTTGTCTATCCTATCTGCAACACCTCTGTTTCCATTATGCAATGCACTGCTTCTGCCATAACTACAGATCTGTGTCTGTTGGCCATTGTAAAGCCTCATTTTGTGCAGCATAAAAGAAAAGGTCAGTGTAGATAACACCACAGTCTTCAATTATAAACTTAATTTTAAACAGAAACTCCAGTGACATTTACAGTTATCAAGGGGAATAACTGACTTTATTTCTTGGAGATGCCCCTCATTAATTCAAGAATTTTGTCAGGTCTAATCCTTAACAGGTAGATTCAGGTAGACAAAAACTCCTAAGGCCTGATGTCACACACAGTCGGATTTGCCATAAAATGTGTTTTCACTACTGTCATAAGCATACTTACAATAAAAATGTCAACCTCATGTAATAATTTAAGCACTCAAATCAGAAGTAATCATAATCCAGGCATTGTTATATAAACATTATACAAACTTTGCCTAATTTTAAAAGACATTAAAATAAAAATATTTAGAGAATCATCATCCAGGCATTGTACCACAGTAAGATTAATTTACTGTACAACCACAGTAAGGAACAACATCACAATATAGTAATTCTCCCTGAAACCATATCTTAAAGTCATATCTTAAATTTCTCAACATCATTGCTCTAATTAAGTTTGGAAAATGTTAAACTCACATCAGACTCTTTGACAATTAGCTATTTTTCACTGACCACTGATATGGACAACTGACCATATCTTCATTGATGCTTTTTGAGAATTGTTTACTTTTGCTTAGAACAAAACTAACCATTATCTAAATTCCTTAATTACTTTTGAACACTCAGGCTATTGCCCAAGCATTAGACTTTTAGAGCTTTTCTGACTTTTCACCTACGACTACAGGTCATATTTTCATTAATAATTTTTGAGAATTGTTTACTCTTGCTTAGAACAGAACCGACTAACATTTAAACCTCTTATAGACATTACAGTAAGACTTTCAGCTGCTTTGAAACAATGTATATAGTGAAAAGTGTATATAAAATTAATTTGACTTGATGTGATTGTTATCCAGGCATTGTTATACAAGTCATTGTGAGTAATCATAATTCATGAAGGCATTGTTATAAACATTATTCAAACTTTACCTAACTAATTTTAAGAGACATTCAAATAGACATTCAATACTTTACAAACAAATAATTATTCAAAATTGCTTAAAGCTGGCATGAAATGGATGTTGTATTAATCTTTTCTTACCTTTTGTGGTGTATGTATTTGAATAAAATGGCTTCTCGGACAAGAATTGCTGTGATCTCATGTGAGTGACAGGTTGCCCTGCCCTCACACCAGTAAACACTTCATCAAAGAAGAGAAGAGATGACATTGCAAGAGGAAAGGAAGGTTATTTTGATTAAAGATTACTAGAGTATATGAATTATATAAATATAATGATGTGTGCGGAGAAATCATTTATAATAAATACTGCAATGTTCCATAACAAAATAAGAGTTGTCAATTTTGATTTCATGGTGACTTTAATGCACACAGCAAAAAGCACAATGTAGGACATTTGTCCTTTATCTAGAGTCAGCTTTTCCATCTTACAACCCAAATTCCGGTAAAGTTGGGATGTTTTTTTAAATTTGAATAAAATGAAAACTAAAAGACTTTCAAATCACATGAACCAATATTTTATTCACAATAGAACATAGTTAACATAACAAATGTTTAAAGGGAGAAATTTTACACTTTTATCCACTAAATGAGCTCATTTCAAATTTGATGCCTGCTACAGGTCTTTAAAAAAGTTGGCACGGGGGCAACAAATGGCTCAAAAAGCAAGACATTTTGAAAGGATTCAGCTGGGAGAACATCTGGCAACTATTTTAGTTAATTGATATCAGGTCTGTAACATGATTAGCTATAAAAGGGATGTCTTAGAGAGGCAGAGTCTCTCAGAAGTAAAGATGGGCAATCTGTGAAAGAGTGCGTAAAAAGATTGTGGAATACTTTAAAAACAATGTTCCTCAATGTCAAATTGCAAAGGCTTTGCAAATCTCATCATCTAAAGTACATCATCAAAAGTTTCAGAGAAACTGGAGAAATCTCTGTGTGTAAGGGACAAGGCCTTTATTGGATGCCCGTGTCTTCGGGCCCTCAGACGACACTGCATCGCTCATCGGCATGATTGTGTAAATGAAATTACTAAATGGGCCCAGGAATACTTCCAGAAACCACTGTCGGTAAACACAATCCACCATGCCATCTGCAGATGCCAACTAAAGCTCTATCATGCAAAAAGGAAGCCATATGTGAACATGGTCCAGAAGCGCCGTCGTGTCCTGTGGGCCAAGGCTCATTTAAAATGGACTGTTTCAAAGTGGAAAAGTGTTCTATGGTCAGACAAGTCCAAATTTGACATTCTTGTTGGAAATCACGGACGCCGTGTCCTCCGGGCTAAAGAGGAGGGAGACCTTCCAGCGTGTCATCAGCGTTCAGTTCAAAAGCCAGCATCTCTGATAGTATGGGGATGCATAAGTGTATACGGTATAGGCAGCTTGCATGTTTTGGAAGGCACTATGAATGCTGAAAGGTATATAAAGGTTTTAGAGCAACATATGCTCCCCTTCAGACGGTGTCTATTTCAGCAGTACAATGCAAAACCATATACTGCAGCTATTACAACAGCATGGCTTCGTCGTAGAAGAGTCCGGGTGCTGAATTGGCCTGCCTTCAGTCCAGATCTTTCACCTATAGAGAACATTTGGTACATCATTAAAAGAAAAATACGTTAAAGATGACCACGAACTCTTCAGCAGCTGGAAACCTATATCAGGCAAGAATGGGACCAAATTCCAACACCAAAACTCCAGAAACTCATAACCTCCATGCCCAAACGTCCTCAAACTGTTTTGAAAAGAAGAGGAGATGCTACACCATGGTAAACATGCCCCCGTCCCAACTATTTTGAGACCTGTAGCAGGCATCAAATTTTAAGTGAGCTCATTTTGTGCATAAAATTGTCAAATTTCTCAGTTTAAACATTTGTTATGTTATCTGTGTTCTATTGTGAAAAAAATACTGGCTCATGTGATTTGAAAGTCTTTTAGTTTTGATTTTATTCAAATTGAAAAAACGTCCCAACTTTTCCGGAATTCAGGTTGTACTAATATTTTGGACTGGAATTTTTGGAGGATTTTTTTGTTTGCTTTTTTGGTTCCATTCACTTTACCCCTACACTAGACAAGTAAATTTGGAGGGTACACTACTGTCACATGACATGAGAACCCAATGATAACACGTCACCATTCGCTTTCATTATATGGAAAAAAAATGACCTTATATGTTTCATGGAAAAAAGGAAGTCATAGGGGTCTTATATGACTAGGGGTAAGTAAATAATGACAAAATTTCATAACAGCAATCATAATGTTCATAGTGATGACTATTGACTAATAATCATAGTGATGACTATTGTTATGTAACAGCTGGTAACTTCAAGTTTAGTTTTCATAATGGTTATAGATAAATGCCATGCAGCTCTATGTGAAAGACAGCAAGCATATGGAACATATAAACTGCTTTTATTTTGTGACAGCAAAGATTTTGTTGCGATTGTGATCAAAATTATGCATTGCTTCTGGATATATTGGGATAGAGTCCTTTACCACATAACTTTGGGAATTAACAGCTTGCCTGCTGCTGTGATGTCATCCTAAGACCCCGCCCTAGAGAATCTGGGCCAAAAGGATTATGGGTTAGTGAAGAGGGATTTAAACCTAACAACACAGATAATTTGGAGGGAGTGAGAAAGATATTTCACCTTTATTTCTTGGTGTATTTTTAGGTAAACTGATAACTGAGGGTGAATATCAGGAATTACTCAGGTTTGAATTATCTTTTGATGAGATAATATATAATCATCATTGCTGATGCACTCTGAACCGTCATGATCTCTTTCATTCTCACCATGCACCTTCTCAGAGCAGGAATTTGCCAAGCAATAAAGGAACTGTTGAAAGGACATAAGATCATCAGGCTATTGACACTCTTTGTTTATTTTTGTAGTGTGTGTGTTCTTGTAATTCAGTTAGTATTTTGGCAGCATCAAAGGTTAATGCCAACTTTGTGGTAAAGTTCTGCAGATATATGTGGTTTTCTTAACATTTTCACCAACAGTCATTATTACTTAATTTAGCCTATTTTGTGATCTGGCTGCGTTTTACACAGGTATCCCTATTAGTATCATATAAATAAGTTGTTATTAATCAGTTGGTGATTAAAAAGCTATCAGAATGGACTAAATTATGTTTTTCTACATGCAGATGTAACAGAAGATGGTGCCCCAGTTCATATACCTCCCATCATGCTCTCTTTTGTATCTGTGTCCCACTAGTTTGGACAGAACCCCAACTGACAACAGAGGCTGGTGTGAGTCTGTAAAGTTGTACATAAACATGAATGCTTCCAAGGAATAAGACCCAGCCAAGCTGTTAGCCTATTTAGCCTATTTAGCCTGTTTGAATTGCTTAGATTAGATTAAGGCATCAGCTACAAACACTATTTTGTACATCTATCTCTGTATATGCTTGTAATGATTTTTTGTATTATTTGTGGGTGAGGTGATAGGAGAGGGATAGGAGAGAGTTTTACATAAAAAAAATTACACACTTCACCTTACATATCGCTCTGCTTAGCAAACAAACTTTTTACCTCACAATTCACAAGTCAGTCCTCCTCTCTGTTTTAATTAGATTAAGGCATCAACTACAAATTCATCATATTCAATCATGATCAATTACGCCACAAAAGACATAGTAAAAGCATATAGAACTGTTGAAACCCAACTACCCTTAAGATGCTCAGTGTCTGACCAAAGTAATATAGATACTGTATGGAATACCAGAATGTTGATTCACAGCAGTTACAATGATTAAAACCTCTCCTAACATTCCTACTTTTGTCTATCAGCCATGTCAACATGTTGCTATAGAGACACTGTCATGAGTTCTGTTGGCATTAAACAGCAGTACTCTGTGTAAATGGGCCACAGGACTAAAGTACTTATTCAAATTGGCCAAGTGGATTACATTCTGTCTTTCTTTTGTTGTTCCATTGAAATTTTCATTTTTGTATACTCAGATACAAATGTATAGTATAATGCAATGTAAGTCGCTTTGGATAAAAGCGTCTGCCAAATGCATAAATGTAAATGTAAATGTATGTACTACCCAACCCTATCAGTGTTGCTATGTTGGGCTGATTACTTATAGTTGTCTTGGCATATAAGCTGACAGAAGTTTAACATCGAAAAAAAATTCACACTTCATACTTTATCTTCTACACTTCCACACTTTATCTTTTACTCTTCCTAGCAAAAATACACAGACTTTTTATCTCACAATTCTCTGTTTTATTTTGCGATATCTTTAAACTAGACATCGAATACATCACTCTACCCTCACTGCAGACCTCCCTCCTAAGTGGGACAGGACTAGGCCCTGTCTATGGACTTTAATTGCTTCTTTGTTTACAGGACTTCAAAAGGAAACCTTTTTGTGTGCTGTATCCCCTTTTTCCACATTAACTCTCTACTCAGGGCACATAAAAGAACAGTAATGGGCTCATTACTGGAGAGATGTGTCCACTGGGTTGTTCTGTCTCATATTAACTAGACTAGTCTGATCATGTCTAAAGTTCCACATTTTTTGACGTACTCTTAGGAGAACAGAATGTAATCAAATTATCAGGGAAAAGTAAATAGGGAAGTCCACACCACAGCTATAACAATAATGACACAGACAAACAATATCGCTGGAGATACTTTCAAAATGATTTTATTCCAGCTGATGAATATTGATAGCCAATTAGAATCTACCTGACTTTAAAGAGCTTGAGCATTTAAAGTTGCAGACAACATAACGGCAGCTTGTGCTTATATATTTGGTGTGAATGGGCCTTAAAGGATTAGTTCACTTTCAAATAAAATTTTCCTGATAATTTACTCACCCCCATGTCATCCAAGATGTCCATGTCCTTCTTTCTTCAGTCGAAAAGAAATTAAGGTTTTTGATGAAAACATTCCAGGATTATTCTCCTTCTAATGGACTTCAATGGCCTCCAAACGGTTGAAGGTCAAAATTACAGTTTCAGTGCAGCTTCAAAGGGCTTTAAACGATATACCAGACGAGGAATAAGGGTCTTATCTAGCGAAACGATCGGTCATTTTCGAAAAAAATGTAAATGTATATGCTTTATATAAACAAATGATCGCCTTCCAAGTGCTTCCGTCAAAACCGCATGTTCGTATTCTTCAAAAAGCTTACGCTGTATGTCCTACGCCTTCCCTATTCAACTTATGGAACAAACGCAGCGCCAGTTCCATTTTTTCCCGTAAGTAGAATAGGGAAGGCGTAGGAAGTTTATTAGGCTGCATAAATTAGGTCAGCCGGAACCGGGAACACTTCCTATAACACCAGATGTACTCGTTACATCAGAAGAAGAATGGCATCTACGCTAATATTAGTCTCTCTGTTTATCCTGAAATTTACCGTAGTCAACCGGATCCAGTCCGTATCCAGGTGAGATCGAGGACCTGCGCCTTGACACGGCCACAACGCAACCCTGAAGTATCAGCAGAGACTGAGTCAACTAGATCATCTATTGTGAAGGCCTCATCGACACGACAGCCAGTGGCACAGTTCCTCAACACACCGTCCATACCGGCGTGATGAATACAATCCTCAACTGGATGGAACTGGAATAAATACTTTGACTGTTGCGATCCCATCGGACTTATGATAGCTACCTGAATCGTAACAAAGCACTGTTCGCCAGAGGAGAACTGCCCCCCCCTGACTAAGCCTGGTTTCTCCCAAGGTTTTTTTCTCCATTTTAACACCTATTGCCAGTTTTTTAAAATCATCAAGTACACACATTAAAACCTTTACATCACTCTGTTGAATAACAAACACTGAAACATCATCAGCCTATGCAGAGAGACTTATACTTTTTCCAAAAATTGGCACATTAAAACCTTGTACATTTTCTTAATTGCTAACGAATATAACATTCCAGAGATTGAGCATCCCTGCCTCACACCTCTAAAAACTTTAAAAGGAGTGCGTTAGCCACCATTCATTTTGAGTATGCTCTCACCATCACTGTACAAAACTTTTAATTTTATTTATAAAACTTTTACTAAAACCAAAAGCTTTTAACATTTCCCATAGGTATATATGTTCAACTCTGTCAAATGCTTTTTCTTGATCTAGTGAAATCAATCCAAAGAGACATCATAGATATCCCCAATAAGGGAAATATTATCAAAAATTGACCTTTTGTGGACACAGTAGGTTTGGTCCGGATGGATCACCTTATTCATAATTTGATAGTCTGTTTGCTAAAATCTTTGAAAGTTTAGAGAGAAATCTCAAAAAAAAAAAAAAATTATGGCTTGAAAAGGTCTAAGACTTGCAGTAAAAGCTTGGCAGGGCTACAGTAAAGTATTCATCCCCGTTATGGACAGAGGGGCCGGAGACACAGATATCACGTAGATGGATGTTTGACAACAGCAAGGTGAATACAGTGATGCAGGCAAGCGAAACAGGCGAAATAAACGTAGTAGAGAGGTAACTGGTTAATGATGCTGTCCTTTGTCTTACAGGAACGTGGATCTTGAAGGATGGGTGATCGTCGACGGAGTGAACACACGTTGGAGGTAAGTAGACACACGGAGACAATGAAGCACGGAGTACGCACTGGAAGGGAGTGAGTCCAGTGGTGGCTTGACGTAAGGAGTTCTGTACGTACTCAGCCCAACCCAGAAACTGGTTCCAAGAGTTCTGGTGGCCATGACAGAAGGTACGTAGGAAGCGACCAATCTCCTGGATCTTCCTTTCCGTCTGCCCGTTCGACTGCGGGTGGGAACCAGATGATAGGCTTACGGTCACACCTAGGAGGGAGAAGGATCTCCACACTCTTGAGATGAACTGGGGTCCACAGTCTGACACAATGTCTTCAGGGATACCATAGTATCTGAAAATGTGATTGAACATGAGTTCTGCGGTTTCCATAGCTGTGGGTAGTCCCTTGAGGGGAATGAGACGACAGGACTTGGAAAACCTGTCAATAACCACCAGGATACAGGTATTACTGTCAGAAACTGGCAGGTCGGTGATAAAATCCATTCCTAGGTGTGAACAGGGTCTGTTGGGAACGGGCAGAGGATGTAGCTTGCCAGATGGAAGATGGTGAGGGCTCTTGTAGATGACGCATTCTGGACATCCCTGTACGTACCTTCTCACATCCCTGGCCATGTTGGGCCACCAGAAGCGCTCTTTTAGCAGCGAGAGGGTTTCATTGGCCCCTGGGTGACCAGTGCCCAGAGATGTGTGGGATGAATGGATGACTGGAGTGCGGAGTCTGGGTGACATACTGCAAACCTGGCGGGCAGCCCGGCAGAGTGTTGGCGGAGGCATTGGTGGAGGGAACGGATGTTGCAGACCAGTGAATGGGACTCATGATAATGTTCTTTGGGAGAATGGGCTCAGGTTCTTCGTTGGTTTCTTCTGGAGTGTGTAGGCGGGACAAGGCATCTGCCTTCACATTTTTGGGACCTGGACGGTAGGAGATACTGAAGTGGAAACGTGTGAAGAACAGTGCCCAACGAGCTTGGCGGGGATTTAACCTCCTAGCATCCCTTAGGTACTCTAGGTTCTTATGGTCTGCAAGTACCGTGAATGGATGTTTTGCACCCTCCAGCCAATGCCTCCACTCCTCAAGGGCCAGCTTGATGGCTAGAAGGGATGAGGGGAAGAGGATAGCGGAATTTAACTGTTATACTGTTGAGAGCCCGGTAATCAATACAAGCCCGCAAGCCTCCGCCCCACGAAGAAGAAGCTCGAAGCAGCAGGGGAAGTGGAAGGACAGATGTAGCCTTGATGTAATGCTTCCTTGATGTACTCCTCCATGGCCTTCTGCTCAGGGATGGATAGTGGGTAGATTTTTTCATGGGGCACTGGTTCACCTGGAAGCAGATCGATGGCACAGTCCCATGGCCGGTGTGGAGGCAGCTTGGAGGCTCTTTTCGGGCAGAAAGCATCACTGAAGGAGGCGTAACAAGTTGGAACATCCACAGACTGTTTCTCCATGGGACTTCCGATGGAGGTGGAGCAGACTGGAAGCGTCTTGGAGCGACAAGCAGGAGGTTGAGGAATGAGAGGGAAACCATCATCTCCCCACTTCAGGATTTCGCCGGTTGACCACAAGATGATGGGGTTGTGCTGCTCCAACCAGGGGTGCCCTAGGATCACATCAGAGGTGGAATCCTCCAGAACCAGGAGATGAGTGGCTGAGAGGCTGAGTGGTTTGCCAGTTACGGAATGGATCTGGTAGATGGACGGCGTGGATGTGGTCTTGAGCTTGAGCTGGCGGCAGAGGGCACCAGAGATGAAGTTGCCGGCTGACCCGGAGTCGAGGAGCACATTAACTGGAATGGAGACGTCGACAGCAGTAAGCACTACAATGGTAGTGAGTGGCTTCATATTCTTAATGGAGGGTAGAATGGCACTCACCATGGGATGAGGAGGACAAATAGGGCATGTGGTTATGACATGCTGCACCACAGTACAGACATAAGCCCCGGGTCAGCAGCCTCTGCCACTCAGCAAACGTCAGCCGATTATTCTCTAACTGCATAGGTTCGGGGCCTGGTTCTAGAGGGCTGGCGTAATGGTGCAAATAGCGACTGGCTCTGGTGTTCATCCAGACACGACGGCATACGAGTGGCGAATCTGATGGAGAGTTGGATGAATCGTTCGAGCCCGATGGTATTCTCGTATGCAGCGAGATGCAGCCGCACCCTGGGATCCAAACCCTGACAATAGGTGGTGAGAAGCGAACGCTCATTCCATTCGCTGGCAGCAGCGAGAGTCCTGAACTTGAGGGCATAATCATTAACTGAAATTGAACCTTGCCGTAAGTAATAGAGTTGCTCACCTGCAGATGAGTCACCCGCTGGCCTGCCGAAAACCTCCTTGAAATGGGTGATGAAGTTATTCAGAGACTGGGAAATGGGTCCAGCTTGCAACCAGATGGTTCCTGCCCATTGGAGTGCTCGCCCGTTCAACTGAGAGATGATAAATGCTACCTTGGAGTGATCGTCAGGGTATAGACGTGGCTGCATCTTCAGGGCCACCGAACGCTGCAGCAGGAAACCATTGCAGTCCTCCGCCGAGCCAGAGAAGGGCGCTGGCCATGGGACTGGCGTACACCGGTGGTGAAGGAGTGGATGCGGTGGTGACGGAAGTGAGAGCTGGGGTGGGTGCAGGTGGATTTGTGGTGAGAACACGACGAAGACCATCCACAAGATCTTGAAACGGGTCCATAGAGCTCATGTTGTCGTCTTATGGTGTTGGTCCGGTCTTCTGTTACGGACAGAGGGGCTGGAGACACAGATATCACGTAGATGGATGTTTATTGACAACAGCAAGGTGAATACAGTGATGCAGGTAAGTGAAACAGGTGATATAGACGTAGTAGAGAGGTAACTGGTTAATGATACTGTCCTTTGTCTTACAGGAACGTGGATCTTGAAGTGAACACACGTTGGAGGTAAGTAGACACACACAGAGACAATGAAGCACGGAGACTGAGGAAACACGCTGGAGTGGAACAGGTAGGAAGCCTTGGAGTCTTGGAGATCAAACACGAAGAAGTCCTTTATATATGAACAAGACTGGACAACTGACTGAGGTGAGTGGCGTGCTTATATGTCTGGTGTGATCAGGTGCTGATGGGGAACAAATGCGTGTGATCAGTATTCTGGTGAGGGAGTGCGTTGTGATTGGCTGAAGGTGGAGCCTGGCGGGTCTGTGACAATCCCCTTGGAAGTTTTCACATTTTTTGGTTTTCCAACATTGAACCATAAAGAATTTTAATTTGGCCTTTTTGACAGTGAACAACAGAAATATATTCTTTCATGTCAAAGTGAAAACAAACTTCTGCAAATTAGTTGAAAAGTATAATGGCCAATTATGGTTTAATAATATATTTCAGATAACGTTGCTCCCAAATTTCAGTCAGACAGTCTCTTCCTGTCTAAGTAGGGAGTTGTTTGGAAGTATAAGCTGCAGTATAGGATTGGATGGATGTGGATTGGATATGGATTGGACCGTTTCCCTTTATTTTGGCAGCATTCATTTTATCCTATTCTCTACCAAGCCTTCCAGCCCGGGGCCTGCTAGAGAGAAGCATCACAATCCTTAATGGTGTGGATGGTGTGCTTCTGATGATTGCATTTTGTCTGATGGCCAAAAATCTCAAGTGCAGCCTGCTCTTTATAATTCTGTCATACTGTTTCAATTTCCTAACTATTGATTTAACTGTGCTCCAAGGGATATTCAATGACTTGGAAATCTTCTTGTATTCATCCAACGCCTTGTGCTTTTTAACTACTTTTTTTCCTTTATGGTGTAAGTTCTGCTGCAGTACTGACTAACCAGAAGTTGGAACTTTCAGATAAAGGTGTGTTTATGCCACTGAAAATCTGAATAACTGAAAGCCTATTTCTTTGTAAATATATATATATATATATATATATATATATATATATACAATGGTGGTCAGAATTATTGGTAAATATGATCAAAGATGACTATAAAAATAAATCTGCATTGTTTATCCTTTTGATCTATAATTTATAAAATTAGCAAAAATCTAACCTTTCATTGAAGGAAAATAATTGAAAGTGGGGGGAAAATCACATTATGAAATAATTTTTTTTTTCCAAAACATGTTGGCCACAATTATTGGCACCCTTTTATTCAATACTTTTTTCAACCTCCTTTTGCCAATATAACAGCTCTGAGTCTTCACCTATAATGCCTGATGAGTTTGGAGAACACCTGACAAGAGATCAGAGACCATTCCTTCATGCAGAATCTCTACAGATCCTTCAGATTCCCAGCTCATGTTGGTGCTTCTTCTCTTCAGTTCACTCCACTCATTTTCTTTAGGGTTCAGGTCAGGGGACTGGGACGACCATGGCAGAAGCTTCATTTTGTGCTCAGTGACACATTTTTGTGTTCGTTTTGATATTTGTTTTGGATCATTATCCTGATGGAAGATCCAACCACGGCCCATTATTGGATTTTTAGCAGAGGCGGTCAGGTTTTGATTTTTTATCTGCTGGTATTCGAGAGGATCCACGATACCATGTATCTGAACAAGATGTCCAGGACCTCCAGCAGAAAAATAGGCCCACAACATTAAAGATCCAGCAGTATATTTAACCGTGGGCATAGGGGTACTTTTTATCAATGTGTGCACCAAAGCCATCTGGTGGGTTTGCTGCCAAAAAGCTCTTTTTTTTAGTTTCATCTGACCATAGAAGCTGGTCCTGTTTGAAGTTCCAGTCTTGTCTGACAACTGAATATGCTGGAGAGCATATTCTGGATGAGAGCAGAGGATTTTTCTTGAAACCCTCCCGAACAACTTGTGGGGATGTAGGTGCTGTTTGATCATTTTTTTTTTAGGCTTTCTGAGACTCAAGATTCAACTCCAGCTCTGATCCTTGGAGAGTCTTTGTCCACTCAAACTTTCCTCCTCACCTAGCATTAGGACGATTTAGACACACGTTCTCTTCCAGGCAGATTTGTAACATCTTTAGTTGATTGGAACTTCTTAATTATTGCCCTGATAGTGATAATGGGGATTTTCAATGTTTTTGCTATTTTCTTACAGCCATTTTCTATTTTGTGAAGCTCAACAATCTTTTGCTGCACATCTGAACTATATTCTTTGGTTTTACTCATTGTTATGAATGATTACAGGAATTTGGCCTTTGTGTTTCCTCATGTTCATACTCCTGTGGAACAGGAAGTCATGGCTGGACAATTTCATATTCATGATCACCCTTGGTGTGCTAAAAAAAAAAAATGTAAATATGAATGGGAATAAACTTCAGAGATATTTTACTCATAAAAAATTCTAGGGGCGCCAATAATTGTGGCCAACATGTTTTGGAGAAAAACATTTATTTCATAATGTGATTTTCCCCCCACTTCCAATTCTTTTCCTTCAATGAAAGGTTAGATTTTTGCTCATTTTATGAATTAAAGATCAAAAGGATAAACAATGCAGATTTATTTTTATAGTCATCTTTGATCATATATATATATATATATATGTGTGTATGTATGTATATATATATATGTAATGTAAAAGTAATGTATAAAAGTCAACATGAAACGTCATTTATGAAAACGACATTTATGTTTTACTTGACATTTGATATTCAACAGTGCTTTGCATCTGCCTGCATTTACACCATTTTCTTTAAGAACTGCTGTGCAGCCAAAATTATATACCAGTTATCACTGTAAAGCTGCTTTGACACAATCTGCATTGTAAAAAGCGCTATATAAATAAAGGTGACTTGACTTGACTTCCATAATGTGACATAAATGTAAAGATAAAAAATGTAAAGCAGCACTTAATTTTATACATCAGGAATTGAATTGAAAAAAGTAGGCGTTCCATACCAGAATGGAGCCAAACCTGAATGCAAGTTTTCCGACAATTATGATGGCTAAAGGTCAAGTTCATCTTTGAGAGCATCTAGTAATGCTTATTTTTCGAATCTAATGTTGTTTGCTATTATTTCTAAAATCTTTGTGGTTACATTACTGCACTATCTTTTTGCAAGATTTTAAAAATAATCTATGTAATCTATAATGATATCCTGAAACAATGTTAAAATAGATATTAACTTCAGAGCCAACTTCAGGGCAGTGCTCTGACACAGTGCAGTAGCATAATAGGTGACTTGAGATTGATTCTCAGCTTGATGTCCTAGTTGATCTCTGTCTCTCATTCACTGTCCTTACCAAACAAAGGTAAGAAAAGTGCCCCTGACAAAGCTATTAACATCATCCAAAAGGAAAAAGTTAGAATATTAATAATTATTATTATGATTATGAATGAATGTGAAGACATCTTTTTTTCTTTGGACTGATAAAATATGCACAATAAAACAGGAATGTGTATTAAGAAAATAAATGTTAATTTCAGTGTTGACTTTAAACTTGGATAACATATACACTATAAGATGTTTATGTAAGATGATTTGATGTTATGTTATTTTATGTTATTTAAACTCTCCTTTTTTGTCTTGCAACTTTGACATCATGGCCAATATACAATGATTTTGTGCTTATTATAATACTTAGGGACCAGTTAGGCCAAAGTGTGTTGTGGTTGCCATCTGCTAAATAAAGAATAATAATTCCCAGTTCTCTGATACAAATAACAGCTTTGTGTATGTGCATTTTATTTTAGTTTATAGCGATGAGAAGATAAACTGTGCCAGACAGCATCTCTCATCTACCAGACAAACACTTAATCTGTGACAGTGACCTACAAATTTAGAGATTATTGTAGTATGTCAGAGCAAAACCAACCCTGAGATTCTCAAGAGAGCCCCGTCTCATGACAAGTTCCCCATTGGTTCCTATTGTCTTCGGTTCCACCTCCGAATAGTCTTAAATGTCACTTGTGATGACATATAGCATGAATATAAACTAATTCATGTTATGGCATCAGTGAAAATGTGAAATACATATTAATTCTGTTCCTGATTCATTCCCATAGTGTGAGTGTCAGTCAGCGGCGTAGATAAATATCTTCTCTTCTCATCCACCAAACCAAGGATGTTTTCCTCCAGGAAGTTAAAGATTCTGAGCTCAAATTTGTTAATACAAACTGTATATTTCATTCTAAAATTGCTTGTAAAATGTGACACTTTAAAGGAGGTAAGAACGCTAAATTGCTTCCAGAAGTAGGAGATTGTTTACAGCACATCCACTACTTGCATTCCTTTACTTGCTGTGTTTTTGATGCCTGGGGAGGGTAGGTGTTTTAATGTGGTGGATAGTAATCTCTTTACACCTTTTTTCAGTTCCCTTTTTTATGGTAATGGTCTGGGAAAGTGTTTTAAAAGCATAATGTGTCCTACATCAGTATGAGGAGACAACTAATACCATTTGGTTCCACAATACTGTAAAATAAATAATCATTAAGATAAGCTGAAGATTAAATGTTTAACAAACACAGCATAGGAGCAACTTGTGTAAAATCTTGGGTGATACATCAAAGAATATCTATAAAAATGCTTGAAATGTTCTAAGACTTTGCAGTAAAAATTTGGCAGGCTAGAGTCCCTATAAAAAGCATTCACCCCCTTTTTTTCAGTTTTTCAACATTAAACAACAAAGGGTTTAGTTTGGCTTTTTTTGACAATGTGCAACAAATAGATTCTTTCATGTCAAAGTGAAAACTAATTTCTACAAATTGGTTGAAAATTATAACAGCCAATTGTTTTAATATAGGAACACTGGAGTAACTGGTGTAAAATCTTGGGTGACACATCAAAATCCATCACTAGTTAGAGACATTTTAGAGTCAATTTACAGCGTATATCACAGAATTAAAACATGACTGCATTATCAAGTGGACTCTACATAATTAACTTTGCTCTGCTACCAGTCATTTTGTGTCCAAGCAAGCATACGTTCATTATTATAACCTATGGGGTGCCACCTCTTTCAGGATCAGGATTTAATGTGATACTCCTGAGTGTCTGCTTTTTACCAGGGGGACTGTTGAAATACGACCTCATATATACTCTCTGGGTTTTTAAGGCTCCTTAAAAGGTAATGATAGAGATGGTATTTAGTGTGCTCTCTTTCCTGGACAGTTGTACTTTACCAGTAGGTACAAGACTTTTGTTTAGCTGAATGCAGCAGAAGGCCATGTGCATGAGAATTAATACTGTTTAAGAGGATCCCAGACAGATGGTAGCTATATTTCTTTGTTGGACCATTGTTTTTTTTTTATTAGAAAACCCAAGCGTGCCATCTAAATGTGGATTTTTGGAATAAAATAGTTGTTGAAGCGTTTTTGCACCTCTTAGCACACATCACTTTTAATTCATATCTATGTGACCCCTGTCCTAATAAATACTGTTTATACATTTCTGTCCTCCCATCAATTCGGCGAGGAAGGAGGACAGAGAGGGAGGGGGATGGAGAGAGAGAGAGAGCATGTGTGACTGTTTACAGCTGGGACTATCTGTTTATGTCAACCTGACTGGCAGTGGAGTGGCTGTTTTTCCTAGCCTCTTACGGATTCTCTCTCCTCAGCATTGCAGCTTGTAGGTTAGCCTGTAGTCTTCTCTAAGCCTTTACGTGAGACCCTCTTCGGCTGAGCTCGTATCGTTTATGAGCAAGTTATTTAAGCGAAATCCGATCTGACAAAATATTTATAGGCTATATTTGAGGTGGACTGTGATATTCTCCTATATTGGAGCAAGAGAGACCAGGCAAAGGGAAATATATTCAAAATACTCGTTTCCAAATGGATGGGATGAAGCCAGAATCGACGGCTGAGGAGAATCAGGATGAAAGGGAAGAAAGCAAAGGTTTGTAACTGTGTAATCGTTTTCTGTTTTGTACTTCGACTCAGATTTATTGTGCTAGATGTTTAGAGAGCGGCTTAACCTATTTGCGAAGGCTTCGCTTGCGCGCCGTTCATTGCGAATGAATCGAATATTTTATTGATTGAAGTGCTTGTGATCCTCATCGTGTCATTCACTTATCATTAAAATGCTTTTACGCCGTTAATTCGATTAGGGAATGAGCATGTTTTATCTAGGCACCTTTGGAGCGCTGGTGATGCCAAATCTTTCCTCTGCGTCTTTGGAGAGCAGTTTCCATGATGATGTGAATAAGAGCTGATCCTGTTACCTTAGTGATTTCCCCTCAGCAATAATAAAGAAGAACATTTCTTTGTTCGGACCATATAGATTCATAAATATTAAATACTAGACTATATTTCGAGCATATTCTAAATGTTGTTTTGTCTTAGTGTCGATAGTATTGTTGATGGTGACGAGGTGGAGGTGTCGCATTGTATTGAAGGTGTTGTTTACATTGCTGTAGTGTTCGCTGCTAAAACCAATGGACGAATTCCATCTGATAAATAAATTTGATGAGTTCATTTTCTGTTCAACGTTGCGCTATATAAACAGTTTTTGACTAATCCCAAAAAATATTATGAAATTATTATTATTATTATTTTTACAGCTGACTAGTAGAAAAGCATCAGATACGCAAATAGAATGCATGCTTTGAATATGTAAACTCTGAGCACTGTAGTGTACTAACCTTCAACACCTGATCTCTGAAGAAAACATGTAATTCAATCTTCATAAATCGTTGTGTGTCTTTAAATACAGGTTATTAGCGATTACCGAGTTTAGTGATGATATTGGTTAAGGATTATCTGAACAAGGTTTTTTATATAATAAAACCATCTTAGCATAAGCAGTGCTCTAAAGAGGACTATCCCTGCCCCCCACTTGACCCCTACCAGCATTGGCATTTTACATGCTTCTGGACTATTTTTGTGTAATATTGTAATGCTGACTGAGTTGTGGATTTGCAGTAAAGTCCAGGTTCTCCACAAGCACCAAAGCAACAAGGAGGCTGCTCCTCCACTCCACCCACTGGTTATGTCATACAACTTTCCAGCCTTGAATGATTGAGACCTAATCCATCTTTGTTAATTTTCACTGCTCATAAAACTAAAAAATCATGATATTCAAGCAGATAATTCCATATGTCTTTATTCTTTCTACCACATTCTTATCCTCTCTTCCATATTAAAATTTGACCAATTTTGCCATCAGCATGATTAGATTAATACATTATGGAAAGGGAGACCTAATGGTACCATATGTGTTGCAACTAAAATATGCAGAGAAAAGAAGTCTTTATGAAAATTTGATGCATTTCCAAGAACTCTTGGTTTCTGCCAGGTCATCTTTCTGTAGATGCTTTCTCTATGGTTCTTTGGTGAGAGGTTGAGCTTTGGAGGCAGAGTACACATAATTTGTTCACTGAAAGAATAAATTCACCTATTTTTAACTGGTTTTGTATTGTTACACTGTTGGTAGTATATGTAAATGAACAATGTGTATTCATTTACCTGTACCCAGATATCCCCGTTTATTTGTCAGCACAAGTCTGCCGGATGACGCAAAATACATCAAATGAATTTAGATAAAACTACTGTATTCTAGCCCACAGACAGTCAGATCAAGAGGGGTGGTGTCAAAATCAAAAGTGCATTATGGGTGCATTAAGAGAACACCACAGCCCCTTTTCTCTGTTTTCTCTAGCACCAATTCACTTTTCTACTTTTATTAAAAGCCCATCTTGCCAGTTGTGAATTCCCCATTTAAGAGCAATAACTTTTTTTTATACATTTTTTGATCTAGTATGTGTAATCAAAATGTCACAACTTGTTCTTCCTGTGATGTAACAGCTCTGCAGTTAAAGTCGACATGAAATGGAAGTTGTGATTTCTTTTCTTCCCAGTTGTGATGCATATCCGAGTGTAATGGCTTCCCGAACAAGGAAAAAATGTAGGGCGGGACTTTTGTCAGTCAGGAGTAGAGTGGTGCAGGGATGACATATTTTTGTAGGCCAACCCGGAAGTTAGCATTACCCTTGGTTCCCTCGATAAGAAAAAACAAAACAAAAAAACTGTAGGAATTTTTTCATTGGCTTTTGTATTATTGCAAGAAAATATGGTCTGTGACTAACAAAAGCTTATGATTCCTACACGTTTTGTTCATCGTAATAGTCTTCACAAATGGAAAAGGTCAAAAGCTAAACGTAGGCTATAAACAAACTATGCCACGGTCCATTTTCCAAAAAACATTTTCCCCGAAAGTTTGAGTTATTATAGTTTGCAAGTGTGCGATTATAAGCACAACGAGACTGTGGAAAGTGGACTAGGGAGTAGATGAGTTTACCTGTTTGGCTGATCACTTTTAATGTACCGACAACCTCTGTAGTCACATTTAGCCACTTGTTAGTAATGTGTTTTTTTTTTTTTTTTTTGAGACAAGTAAAAACTTTAATTCAATCAGAAGAGAGAATTACTGATGTATTTTTCGCAGAATAAAACATGAAAATATCTTGAGCTCGTATTCACCGCAGACCTTATTTCAAGTGTTTAACCAAAAACGCATTCAAAAAACCTATTGTCCAGGATGATGAAACCAGTTCGGAAGTGCTAAAATGCTAACTCTTCTGGGTTTTGGCCTACAAAAATACATCAAAAATAAGTGGATCGTTGGGTTTGCAATTGCCTTTTCGCCAGTAAACACTTCATCAGAGAAGAGAAGAGATGTTTCTGCTTAGTGTTTTTAAATCTTCACTTCAAAATTATTTTTTCGGGCTAGCATACAAGTAAATATTCTGGTTTTTTTTTTGTTTTTTTTGTTTTTTAAATACATCTTTGTCTCTTAAATTTGTTTAATGAGGTATGATTCTATTTTTTATTTCAATGTATTTCATTTGTATGTTCTTGTAAAGTGCTTTGAGGTGCAACTTTTAAAGGCGCTATATAAAAATAAAGTTTATTATTATTATTATTATTATATTATTTGTTATAGAGGGACAGGAAGTTATTTTGATTAAAGATTATGAGGGCACATGAATAAAAAAAAATAATTATGTGCACAGATAAATCATTTATAAAAAATACTGCAATATTGCATACAAAGAATTGTCAAGTTAGATTTTATGGTGATTTTGCATTCAAATTTGCCTCATGGTACACAACACCTTCTTATCACAATCAAATCAACAACTAATTGATAAAGTCCCGCCCTTCATTTTTTTTTTTGGCAAGCTATTTTACTCAAAAATGTGTCACAATAGGGAAGTCAAGTCAGTCATTTAATTCCTTAAAATGAGTTTGTTTTACAACTTTTAGACAAATAATAATAAAAATAATTGGCATTACAGTTGCAGTGTGCAATAGTTACTACATTTTCTAACATTTCTGTAAAATAAATAATGAAGACAGTCCAACATGCATACATATTTCTTAATTGCTGAAAAAATCAGAATATGCACACTCGACTGGATGTTTACAAAGATTGTGCCTGGGAAGAGACTAGATGAACAGGTGTTTTGAAGCCTCATTGCTGAGGTTTAGAGGCTAATATGCTTGTCTTTTTGTACAACAGAATTATACAGAAATTCTCTTCATTCCTTATTTTGGACACCATGTTCAGTGTCCTTCAAAGCTTTCTAAATATTGATTATCATTCGACCAATTCATTGTGCCATTAAATTGGGTGTGTTTCTCAATAAGTACACAAAATCCAATGACGAGAGAATGTACAGGGAATGAGAAAAGGCAAAAGGTCTTTCTCTCTCTCATTGTTGCTCTTTCTTTTTTATCTCACATGTACAGAAGAGGTGGCATGCACGCTCTTCTCTTTTTACATAACTCCTGCACTTTCCACATCAAAAGGATTACATCATTCCTGTAACATGAAAGGGGAGGGGCATATAGGCTACTAAAGGTGGGGAAGATAAAAATGAAAATTGCAATAATCTCTTTTCACTGAAAGAGTCATTGTATATTTTACATCTGGTATTGCGATCAGGAAATATGTAGGACAAGTAATAATAAAGTAATGGCTCACAGAAAGATGGAAATAACTGATGGAAATAACATTCTTTTTTCCCATTATTGTCTACTGTAAATAATGGGAAATACTTTTTGTGGTTTGCTTTTAGCCTTTGGGCCAGTATTGCCTGTTAAGGTAATATTGGCCCAAATATATTGCCAATATTGGCGTTAAGGTAGTCTCAGCCTCAGACGTCACGCCCACGGACCATTGGCTGAACGTCTGATGCACATGGCACACTTATCTGGAAACACTTCAGGAGTATCGAAGTCATCATCTGGTTGGTTGAATTGTACAAGATGTCCAGGAGATGTGTGCGTTGCATTCTTTAATGGTCCGCCTGGAAACAAATGCCGTGACGCCAAACCTCCTCCTCGAAGAAGAACGCCGTCGTGTTCACAACTGTGACAATGAGCGCTTATCAGGATCAAATAAACGCTGGATTTTTAAAAGCATGTAACGTTCGCTGCTCCATTGTTGCAGTAAACTTACAATGTTCTTGAATGAATAATTTATTAGATGCACGCCGGTCTGTTATTGTTGGTACATCGACTTTCATTTTCACGCCCCTAAACCTGACGCGGAACAAAACGAACTGTGACTGGTTGCGTTACATGTCAGTCAAACGTCTTCTTGGGCGGTCCTTGGCCAATGAAAGCTGCAATAGAGTCCAGACCTTCTGCCGTCAGTCTGAAGGTCTGGCTACGCGAGACCAGCGTTAAGGTATTATTGTGGATGTTCAGGAAATAAAAATGATGACAATGGTTAGATGTTAGGATACTAATGATGAAAGAATTGATGCATGGATACTCTCAGATAGGCATTTTTCTCAGGTTTATGTACAGTATTTATTTACATATCTTGGGACTGGCACATTTATTTGGTGTTTGTGTTCAATAGCAGTATGGGGACGTTACTCAAAAAAAAAAATGTCTTTTAAGTATTTTTTAAATTTCTAAAAAAAGTGGTGGAAAGTTCTTTAATGGAAAGTTTATGTTTTTTGTACTGTTTTACAGTTTTTATTTTCCTGTTCAAAATGCTTTTAATTCTTCTTTATCTATACATATCATAAGCCATAAATACACGCAGTATCATGCATATCTCATATACAATAAAGTGTATACATTTCAGAGGTACCAAAACAAATAGATTACAAAATAATTAGTATTTAAGAGTGTAATTAATATTTTAGATGAATTTCACTAATAGTTTTAAAAATTTTACAAATTTGTGTAAACCAAATAATATAATGTAATTGAATATCAGTAACTGTTATCCAGTTACAGGAATTTACAATTTTTTATGCTAATGTTTATGCTTATGTAGTCAGTTCAATAGCTTACATTTGACAGAAAAAGAACAATTGGCACTGTGAACAATTTATACTGGTTAAATATATACAGACCCCTTTGATTTCTGTAACATATTTATATAGACCTTTTTCATACCTTGTTTACATTATATGCGCCGACTGCCAACAAAACAGACAGTTTTACTCACGACCACCTGCAGTTCCGACTCATGACCGGGATCATTATCGCTGTGACCGCTCCATCTTTCAGTTTCAAATGATCTGTAAATCCAGCGTCGAACTGGGCCTTGTTTATAAAACCATAAGCGCCGATCCTGAGGGCTCGAGCGGCCACGGAAAACACAAAATATTCTCCATTCATTTTAATCAATAAAAAAGTGATTGCAACTTTCAGACACAACTTTATCCGTATTTTGATAGTTAATTTAAGGCGGTTTCTATGGTTATTTTAATGACAAATGTTGAGAGCGCATCAATATAATGTGTGAGCACAAATCTCCCAGCTCCACTTAACGCTGGGTTCATTGATACATTTTTTCTCGAGCAAGTCCTGTGTAGGGCTGCCGACGACTTCCGTAACCCGAACGAAGCGCATTGATGGGCGTGGGCGTGGGCGTGCTCTCGCTCTGATTGATGTGTGCGCACACGCTCTTCCGGGAGAAGTGCCCATACAAGGAATTCCACCCTTTATTACGTAATACAGGGCCATACTCGAAAAAAACGTTCAGTAACATGTAGGAAATCTGAAGGAGTGTATTTGGCACAGAAATACTCTGTCATACGTCCAACTTGTTTTTTGAAACGTTGGGCAAGTTTAGCAAGATAATCCAACTCTTTAACAGTGTAAATAAGTCAGAATGCATGAAATAGCATGAGACCCCCTTTAAACATCTCTCTCCTGAGGTATGGGGCTGTGTGTGTTTGTGCTGTCTGAAGTGTATACACTGGGCTTTTCATTACCCAGTATCAGTTTTCCTGATCTCTGTTCCCATACTACTTCCCACTTTCATTCTTTTCTCTCTGTCTATCTCTCCCTCCATCTCCCCCCATTTAAATTCCCCCTGCCTCTTTCTACTTCAACAGCAGAATACGGTTGTGACTGAGTCCTGTGTAAAAGTATATATTATATGGTTTAATTCACTCACAGTTTGGTTTTAAATAGTGACTGTTGAATTCTATAACTGATCTGCTCTGATCTTTAATTTCTAGCATGTCCATATGTTCTGAGAAACAACATTTCGGTTATTCTATCCTGTGTGAACAGTATCATACCGCAAAAGTGTACACACTCTTGTGTTGTTTCATCTGGGGTTCCAGGTACTTCTAGTAGCCCACAGAGAAATTTGTTATCTGTCTTCCAGCGGAGCTGCTACCATGAGGTTTGTAGTCTAAATGCGGGCAAAAATTTAATTTGAACCATTAAGAGATGTTGTCAGTTAATTGGGATTTTACTTGCACCTGGATTGAACCCATTTATTGAATAACACTGAGTCAATTTTGACACTTTAGTCTTTCATTACTGTCACTGTGGTTGCAGGTGTTATTCAGAGCTATTGTCACAATAGAAAGGAGTTTGAGGCTCCTGTGTTGTTGAATAAATAGGACAATTTTTGACCTACTCTAATACGGTTCTCAATTTCAAACGCTGATATGTGAACTTAGCCTTTCTCAAGATTGCAGAGTACTGTGAGCATGTGAGAGTAATCACAGAGAAGGAAGACAACCTCATGTGCCTCTCATTTGGAACAACTCACTCAGGGCATGCTGACAGCCTCCATCTGCCACCACAAACTCACAAGTCTGTTAAGACACTTTTGTGTAAGAGTGTGTGGGCGAGTGCTTTCATAAGCATGTAGAAGTGTGCTTGTGCATTCATGTTTCTGTGTGTTGATATACCTGTGTATGAATGTTGGCTTGGGCTTCTGTAAATGTGTATGTGTGTGTTGTGTATAGGTATGAACAACACTAACAGGCAGGTTGGCACAGCATGTCCTGATCCTGCATGATGCTATTCATCCTCCTTTATATGGATCCTGTCCACTCTGCCCACTGGTGCACAATCTGCTGTTCTCTCATTCTTTCTTTATCATATCTTTATCAAAGAGAGAGAAAACAAATGTATTCATAGTGATGCCTTACACTTTATTTATAATTTATGCATTAAACTTTTGTCCAGTTCTAGAGGAATATTTAAAGCCACGATAACAATAAAGATTTATTATGTATGTCCGAGTAAAACAGCTCCTCAAACAAGAAAAAGGTAGGGCGGGACTTGCTTTTGTCCATCGGAAATTGATTGGATTGATGGATCGTTGTGGTTTGCTTTTGCTGTAGTCTCATGTGAGTGACTAGTTGTCCCGCCCTTACATTAGGATTCTTCAGAAAGATATACAGAGCTGCAGGTGCTTTATCAGCCAGTAATTCCAGGTTTGAACATCATGTTACTCTTATAGCTAGTTCTTTTGATGATATGGTTATTGTTGATGCATTCACCTGTGAGAGGTCAGAAGTGCTGAAGTTGCTGAAGTGCAAAGTTGTTTAAGTTCAAAATAAGTTATTTTTGAGTTTTGAAATTTTGAGTTATGTAAATTACAGTATACTCAATATTTCATCAAGTGCTTTTGTCTATATCATTTACCTTAAAGGATCAAGAACAGTTTGATTCCTTGGGTTCTATTTTAACCATCTAAGTGCATGGTCTAAAGCGCACGGTGCAAGTGCGCTTAGGGCGTGTCCGAATCCACTTTTGCTAGTTTAAGGACGGGAAAAATGGTTGGTGCGCACGGCGCATGGTCTAAAAGGGTTGTCCTTATTCTCTTAATGAGTAATGGGTGTGTTTTTGGCGTAAGGTGCAGTAAACCAATAAGAGTCTCATCTCCCATTCCCTTTAAAAGCCAGTTGCACTCGCGCCATGGCGGATTTGCTATTTACATGGCGAAATTTGCAAGCAAAAAAACTGAACGCTTCTCTAGTGAGGAAACTGATCTGCTCGTGCGCGAGGTTAAAGTATGGGAAAAGCCTTTTACATTGTAATCCTTTTATTTTTAATATTAGGCATGTTTGTGTCCTGCTGCGCGTCCCTGTGTGTGTAATAAGCAGAAGGTACGTGCATCGTGTACCCGCATATAGGCGCATATTACTAACGCACTCTTGAAATAACAAAACAAATATTGCGCGACTTTAGACCAGGTTTTTGTTGGTCAAAAGTGCAGTCTTTTTCAGTTGCCTCAAAATAGTAACGCGCCAACAATGCGTCCGAACACACCTCGTTTTCAGACCAGCACGCCCATTGGCGCACAAATGGGCACAAATGCATTTGCTGTTTTAACAATGTGGTGCAGGACGTAAAAATGATATCTGCGTCGGGCTGAAACTAGCAAAAAACACTTGCGTTGCACCTGGCGCAATGTGGCATGTGAGTTCCACCTCTGTCATCTCAGACAAGTGAAGATGAAAGTAGGCTTCATCTTGGATAGAATCTCTATACAATGGAAAAATATAAAATGTTCATTGAACTTAATTGAGAAAATCATTTACAATTACAATCCATCTGCCATGCAACAAGAACTAAACAAAAAATAATGCTCACATCTATAGTTATAGCCAACGCTCTTAAAAATAAAGGTTCCAAAACGTTTTCTTTTTTCTTTTTTTTTCAGAAGAACCATTTGGGTTACCCAAAGAACCTTGCAGTAAACAGAGAACCATTTTTAAAAACAAAAAAAAACTAAAGAACCCTTTTCCAGTATCAAGAATTTGTGGAATGGAAAGGTTCTTCATGGAACTATTGATGAAAGAACCTCTGTTCTTAAAAGTGAATGATAATTATTCATGTGGTCCCAATTCAAATGCAATAAACTTCCATTTTATTATTTTAAACATATTGCATGAAATTAAATGTTTTAAAAATTGTGTTGTATTAACTCATTTTAATTAATTGTATTGAACGAGCAGCACAAATCTATTTTTAGTGTAATTTCAAGTTGTTTACAGATCAGCACAGGAACAGTAGGTCACAGTTCAGGATACCCTACATTTACATAAATAATTACAGATTAATTCTAATTCTAACTATGTGCCATTGTTTTTGGAGCTGCTTGTAATTACACATGCTGCATTCACGCCATGTTATAATTACTGTAAATAAAGCTCCGTATACTTTCGAAGCGCACAGGTCAGGTGGAAATTTGCAATGGTCACTTGGTACAGCGGCCACGTGGTGCAAGTCATAGTTTACAGTTGAGTTTACATGTTGTAATTACAAGTTCTACAAGCACCTGAAGGCTTTTTACAGTTCAGAAGCATTACAATAATTACGACATGACGTGAATGCACTGTTAGTTCTTGTTATTAGTATTTTAATTAATTATAGTAAGGTGTAATATGTGTAATATGATCCACTGTAAAATAAAGCATCACTGAACAGTACATTTCTTTCTCACCCTGTATGCTCAGGAACAGACAAGCTGTTGTAACTGTTGAGCAGTGTAGGTCTGAGTTTAGAGTGGGTGTGTGCTATGAGTTATACTTTGACGAAAAGGGCAGAATAGTAAAAATGTGTGCCATCTGTATGTTTTATGTGTTTGTGTGAATGTTTGTATATGTGTACATGAGCATTTGAGTATGTTAAAAAGGACAGTGGTGAGGTCAAGGCAAACACTACGCTTGAATTCCTTTCAGGCATACCTGATAGATATGAACGGACAGTCAGCTACCGCACATACACACAAAAACACATGCAGAACTGGGTCTAAAACCCACAGCATCGAGCATTGATCAACACAGTCTGTTGGGGCTGAGAGGAGGGGCAACCTTAAAAGCTGTCCACTTAATTATGGCCATTTACTCACTCTAAACACTGTCTATCTCTCAGCAGGGTCACATTGCAGTCCTACATCACCTCCTCCACACTGATCACGACAAGCTTTATGTAAAAAAATCAGTGCTTAACTATCGTAAGATATATCTAAACTGATTTCTGATCAATCACTAAAACAAGCTCAATTCAAACTGCATCCGACAAAATAGGTTGGTAGAAGAGTGAATATGTGTGGGAGACAGGGGCTATGCAAATTCCTATAATCCAAATTCCTATAATGCCACTGAAACAGCATTTTCATCGGTTACTCAGTAAAGTTTACCTGGATGTTCTTATGCTTCATTTAAATGCTTCTGGGAAGCTTCTACTTCTAAGTGCATTTATGGTATGCCGTGCAATCAAGTCAAAATATTGTTCAACATTTTGGGGGTTCTATTATGCTTTTTTTTTTTTTTTTTTTTTTTTTTACATTTTTTACTTTTTTTAAGTGTGTAATGTTGCTGTCATAGCTTGAAAAAGGTCTGCAAAGTTACAAAGCCCAAAGTCTACTCCAGTTATTATCAGTAAGCACTGCTTCTGAACTCCTTGAAACGCCTCAGTTGTAGTCTTGAGGTTTCTTCTGGGAACGTATATGTCACAAAATATTCCTCATTTAAATAATTCCCGGCCAAGGCATCCGCAAAAAAAAAAAAAAAAAAGAGATAAGGCCTGGTTGAGCTGCGTTAGTAGTGTGTTGAAACTCGCGGTTATGGTAAGGGGCATTTCCGAAATACACTGGGCCCTACCATACACCTGGAGCAATGCGGTGCCAGGCGCGACGCAAGTGTTTTTTGCTAGTTTCAGCCCGACGCAGTTATCATTTTCACGTCCTGCATCACGTTGTTTAAATAGCAAATGCATTTGCAAATGCGCCCATGGGCATGCTGGTCTGAAAACAAGGAGTGTTCAGGCGCGTTACTATTTTGAGGCAACTGAAATAGACTGCGCAATTGACCAACTGAAACCTGGTCTAAAGTCAATGGCACAATTTTTGTTTTATTATTTAAAGAGAGCATTGGTAATATGCGCCTATATGCGGGTGCACAAAGCGTGTACACTCTGCTTATTACACCCACAGGGACACGCAGCAGCTCACAAACATGCCAAATATTAAAAATAAAAGGATTACAATGTTAAAGATTATTATTGTGTGCATAAAGATAAAAATGCATTGGTGGAATCTGGCTTTTCCCATAGATGATCTGCTCGCGCGCTTTAACCTTGCACACGAGCAGATCCGTTTCCTCGCTTGAGATGTGTTCAGGTTTTCTGTTTGCAAATTCCGCCATGTATATAGCGAATCCGCCAGGTGTGAGCGCAACTGGCTTTCAAAGGGAATGGGAGATGAGACTCTGATTGGTTTATTGCACATTACGCCCAAAATACACCCTTTTCTCATTAAAAGAATAGGGACAACACTTTTAGACCATGCTCCGGGGCGCGCCGACCATTTTTCCCGTCCTTAAACTAGCAAAAGTGGATTCGTCCTTAAACTAGCAAAAGTGGAAGCGCTGTGCGCTTTAGACCATGCGCTTAGATCATTAAAATCGTTTTGTAAAACCATAGTTTTGTATCCATGTTTTATATCAATACTCTCTTTCCACATCACAACCTGTATGATCTAAAATATAGTATCTCACTTGTAAATACGACTTTGACTGGTCATTAATGTGATCCGAACACATAAATATGATATTTATGACTACATTTGAATTTTACATTAATACCTGGTTTTATGAAGGATTCTAACTGAAAGGACATGCCATTATTTGTAACCTTGAGCTTAATGTTATTCAGGCTATAAAATGATAGATCTCTTCTCTGGTGCTTTGCTTGAGCATGAGCATCATTCGATCTAAAGCTCTTTAATGCAGTGGGTGAATATACAGGCGTACAGTATATAGTCTTTGCACAGGGCAAATATGGGACATTTTGCCAGTGGCAAACATTAAAGAGAAATGTATAATGAGCCATAAGGGCAGAGAGATATGGCAGGGCTCCAACAGCTTGAATAGATCGACTGTGTCTCTACCGAAACTGACATTGTGTCAGTGTTTTTCTCGCTTGAGAGAGAATTCTTCTCAGAGTGCACAGAAAATTGGCCTACAAATTAGTATGCCACTCCTAAAAAGGAATGGCCTATAGCAGAAATATGCACATGACCCTTTAAATATTCACCAATGTTTAAATAAAGATGTTCGGATTCTTGTTCTACGTTTTTTTCCCCCCACAGAATTGTGTTGTTAATTAATACGCTTGGGAGGTCAATGCTTCCCCACAAATGCTTAAATATTAAGATTACATTTAACTAAGTTACAGTGCTGTTTGAAGAGCAGTTGAATCTAGGAAAGCACTCTTTAATACATTACAAAGCATTATCAGGGCCATAGCTCTACCTGTGTGACTTTGTAGGTTAATGAATACAAATATAATCTCTTTATATATTCCACATTTAGCAGCAAAGGAGATGGAGTGGGAGGGGGTGACCCTAGAGAGGAAAGGGTCATGAAGGGATAGTTTACCCCAAAAAAATGAAAATCCTGTCATTATTTATTCACCCTTATGTCATTCCAAACCTGTATGAATTTATTTCTTTTGTGCGAGACAAAAAATGTTATTTTAAACAAATGTTTCAGTGATTTTCCATTTCAGTAGGGTTCAGTGTTGTTTTGGACCTAGTGTCTTTCATTATTCACAAAAAACAATTAAAACATTGAATGTTCGGAGATGAAAGAAAATCATACAGGTTTGGAATATACAGTATCCCATTAAATGTAACGATTAATAATAGACCAAATCTTGCGAAACCCACTATCTTTTTCCTTCAAGTAATCACAGTTCAGGTCAGGTTTATACACACTCACACACACACTCTTTCCCCTAGGGTAGAGTATGAGTGGGAAGCGTGTAGAAACCGTGGCATTGCAGAGACAGTCAGATGTGGGTGCACTCAACTGGGTCGTGGGTAGCATGCTGCCATGGCAACCACTTTTCACCAGCCCCCGGGCCAAAAAAATGTGTGTTCATTCTTTCTTTCCTGTCTTCCATCTCTACGTCTCTCTCACTCCCTGTTTCATTTGAGAAAATCTTGCTAAACTCTCTGTCAGAGGATCTACTGTAATGTTCTGAAAAGAGGTTGTGAGGAAAGCGCTCACTCTGATTGCTCATCACTGCAGAACATCTCACAGAGGAGCAACAACCCATTCAGAAGCCCTTTAAAAAGTGTACACATACAAATGCATGCTTTATAGTGCAGAGAGCCTTTTGTTTTATCCTGAAACTATGCAGTGGTTTGCAGTTTTTATCTTTAATTGTAAATCACATTGTAATGTCATTTGCATCTTTGGAAATTTCTGGAAAAAGGGTGTAAAACTTATTTACCCTAATGGAATAATTAATGAATTTCATGCGATTGCATGCTCAGAAGAGCTACACTGCATTTAGCCACTTTCTAATAATATAGTGATTTATTATTTGACCATATAAACATTAAGGTTTGGCAAGTTTTACATTTGAAGCCTATCATGTAGGGCCAGTCTCGGTTTTTAACAGCTGTTGTTGCCTTCTAGCTACATGTATAAATTCATATAACAAATTGCAGTCATAGCAGATGCATCTGGCAGTGGTGTGGCCGCTGAGGTGGGGGTGGACGAAAGCAATTCCAAACCATTACCCATCTAGGTCTGTTCAACTCTTAAAACTCCTGCCTTTCTCTCTCTCTCTTTCTCTCTCTCTGACCTGACTTACCAAATGCAGCAATGCCAAATGCTAAATGAACATTGGTGCTCACTTTTAAGTCATTTAGTGCTGGATGTCAAGCACAGATAAAAGCTTACCTGCTCTATGATCCTGAAATGGGAACTGTCAGCTGTCAGAGCTTCAAATTGTATTTACTAACTGCAGAAATGAACGTGGGTTTTATTACCTTTTCTGGTGTTTTTTTAGTAAATTACAGAACAAATTATGCATATTTTAAAAAGATTTCACAAAAAACATTAAGGTATTTCGAAGTGGTCTTTATTTAAATTAAGTAAACTAAATTACACATGGACTAACAAAATATTTTTAGTTTTATCTTTAGTGAAAGTCTTTCATTCATATCATAGCTGGTATAGCATATATCATATGTTGAAATTAAGTTTTAAAAATCCAAGAAGTATTTTATTGACCTACATTAAGTAACATTTTGGCTTATATCTTAAAATATATTAATAAAATTATATTAAGCATGGTAGGTCTTTATAATAAATAATCTTTTTACTTTGTATGAATGTTTTTGTCTTTGGGAAAATAAATATTTTTGATGAATATTAAATCAAAATTTAAGGTCTGAACAAAACCATAAATATTATTTGAGAAAAGTAATCATTTTGGCCATAACAAATTAGAGTAAGTTGGTCCAAAGTATCAGTTTTTATCAGTAAGGAGCTTATCTCCATAGAACGTCATAGATCTTCCAGTTTCATCATGGAGGGTTCTCAAATCCCCAGCTGCTACAATTTTTTGAAGTTACATGTTTGCAATGTTTGTCAAACTCAATAAAATGGTATTGTGCAGAGCTTTATGACTTTTATATGAAGTTGTAAAATGTATTTTCTGAGATGCTAAATAGATGAAAGTTGAGTGGAGAGAAGGAGAGCGATGACCTGTGTAATCTTTGCCTTCTAAATTCTATACTAATGAATAGCTCATTGATTTCCTTAATGGCTTCCCTGTTTTGCCTGTCTATGGTCCATTAAAGCTCTAAAACACTGTTGATAAATGGAGAATGGTTCAGGCACTGTCACAGATGCCCACTGGAGGTGCTCAACACAAGCTCCCAAGAAGCTTTGAGTTAGTGGACTTTTTTAGCCCAGTGAATTTTATTTTGAAAAGTCAAAAGGTTTTGTAGTTAACTTTATTTGTATTCAGTCTGACCATGTCATACTGAGGCTTCTGTCAGCACAACTAGAGGCTTTAGTGTAGACAGAATTTATCTACAGCATTAGGCAGCATCTCAACACCTCTGGGTTAACGTCATTAGCTCATTAACATTAATGGGATAGATTTATTATGCAACACGATTGCACAGCTGCTTCTCTCAGAGCTTCATCTCCTCTTTCAGAACTCCCTGGCAAATCAGAAATAAGTTCCTGACCACTTATTTCTGCAGGACCTCCAGGTTTGAGCTGACTGTCAAAACAGACCGTTTACATTTGTATATTTGATGAGCATGCTCAGGATTATCATTATAGTGTAAATGGTTTTGATATTCTTCAGCAGTGGAATAATCAGTAACAGTGTACATTGCATACAAAATACAAAGAAGTAAGTCAGTGAACTGACTTTTGGAAAGAAAAGGATTTTGCAGGTTTTTTTTTTTTTTTTTTTTATGGAGAAAATTTCTAAAGCAATAAGATAGATATCCCAAAGATATTCACATGGCTGCAATTATGAGGTGTTGAGGAGACCAATTGCACTAGGTTGCCATGGAAACACCAGTGGCACATGCAAGAGTGTGCAATTTGACAGTCTTCTTTTTTTCTCTTTGTGTGTGTGTTTGTGTGTGTGTGTATGTGTTTGAAGCTATTTTTAACAAGCATTATATAAGCACTCTAATTCACAAGCAGCATGTATCTCCCCTTTATCTATTGTCTCTGTTCTTCAGGTTTGCCTGACCTACGACTAACACTACTGGTTTACTTAAGCAGTTAACTCATGGAAAGCATTGATATTAATAACAAATGTGATTGAAAGAATATTACATTTCCAAATCTTTGGCTGATGCAACTAAAGTTGCATGTGTAACATGGCCTTTTATCAGGAAACAGTGCCATTTATGCCTGAAAATATCAAGAATTTTTATTTTTACTAAACTCATTATATTCTTGCTAATGCCCAGTTATGGTGGAAACCATAGACTGTAATGATTGGCTGCAGTAATACGCGCAACGCAGGAGATTTAGAGGAATAAACATTATTTAAATGTGACTTATTATGCCCCTTTTTACAAGATATAGTCTCAGGTGTCCCCAGAATGTGTTTCAGCTCAAAATACCCTATGGATTGTTTATTATACCATATTTTAACTGCCTATTTTTTGGGTGGGAGAAAAGATGTGCTGATTTAGTGTGTGTACCTTTAAATGCAAATGAGTTTGTGCTCCCCACCTCCAAGCTCACTGAGGCATAAATAATACAGGAGAAGCTCACACAGCAAATATAACTTTCAAAATGGCTCATTACAAACTGTTGGTGATGCAGCTTATCAGATCACGTAGGTATGGCATATACAGGTGCTGGTCATATAATTAGAATATCATCAAAAAGTTGATTTATTTCACTAATTCCATTCAAAAAGTGAAACTTGTATATTATATTCATTCATTACACACAGACTGATATATTTCAAATGTTTATTTATTTTAATTTTGATGATTATAACTGACAACTAAGGAAAATCCCAAATTCAGTATCTCAGAAAATTAGAATATTACTTAAGACCAATACAAAGAAAGGATTTTTAGAAATCTTGGCCAACTGAAAAGTATGAACATGAAAAGTATGAGCATGTACAGCACTCAATACTTAGTTGGGGCTCCTTTTGCCTGAATTACTGCAGCAATGCGGCGTGGCATGGAGTCGATCAGTCTCATCGACACGACAACCAGTGGCACAGCTCCTCAACACACCGTCCATACCGGTGTGATGAATACGATCCTCAACTGGACTGAACTGGAATAAATACTTTGAATGTTGCGATCCTATCTGACATATGATAGCAACCTGAATCGTAACAAAGCACTGTTCGCCAGAGGAGAACTGGCCCCCCGACTAAGCCTGGTTTCTCCCAAGGTTTTTTTCTCCATTTTAACACAGAAGTCTATTTGCCACCTGTTTGCCATCTGATGTCACCTGTTGGAGTTTGGGTTCCTTGCCGCTGTCGCCTTTGGCTTGCTTAGTTGGGGACACTTGACATTTGATATTCAACAGTGCTTTGATCTGCCGACATTGACACTATTCTTTAAGAGCTGCTGTGCAGCCAAAATTATATACCAGTTTTCACTGTAAAGCTGCTTTGACACAATCTGCATTGTAAAAAGCGCTATATAAATAAAGGTGACTTGACTTGACTTGTGGCACTGCTCAGGTGTTATAAGAGCCCAGGTTGCTCTGATAGTGGCCTTCAGCTCTTCTGCATTGTTGGGTCTGGCATATCACATCTTCCTCTTCACAATACCCCATAGATTTTCTATGGCGAGTTTGCTGGCCAATTAAGAACAGGGATACCATGGTCCTTAAACCAGGTACTGGTAGCTTTGGCACTGTGTGCAGGTGCCAAGTCCTGTTGGAAAATGAAATCTGCATCTCCATAAAGTTGGTCAGCAGCAGGAAGCATGAAGTGCTCTAAAACTTCCTGGTATACGGCTGAGTTGACCTTGGACCTCAGAAAACACAGTGGACCAACACCAGCAGATGACATGGCACCCCAAACCATCACTGACTGTGGAAACTTTACACTGGACCTCAAGCAACGTGGATTGTGTGCCTCTCCTCTCTTCCTCCAGACTCTGGGACCCTGATTTCCAAAGGAAATGCAAAATTTACTTTCATCAGAGAACATAACTTTGGACCACTCAGCAGCAGTCCAGTCCTTTTTGTCTTTAGCCCAGGCGAGACGCTTCTGACGTTGTCTGTTGTTCAAGAGTGGCTTGACACAAGGAATGCGACAGCTGAAACCCATGTCTGTGCGTAGTGGTTCTTGAAGCACTGACTCCAGCTGCAGTCCACTCTTTGTGAATCTCCCCCACATTTTTGAATGGGTTTTGTTTCACAATCCTCTCCAGGGTGCGGTTATCCCTATTGCTTGTACACTTTTTTCTACCACATCTTTTCCTTCCCTTCGCCTCTCTATTAATGTGCTTGGACACAGAGCTCTGTGAACAGCCAGCCTCTTTTGCAATGACCTTTTGTGTCTTGCCCTCCTTGTGCAAGGTGTCAGTGGTCGTCTTTTGGACAACTGTCAAGTCAGCAGTCTTCCCCATGATTGTGTAGCCTACAGAACTAGACTGAGAGATCATTTAAAGGCCTTTGCAGGTGTTTTGAGTTAATTAGCTGATTAGAGTGTGGCACCAGGTGTCTTCAATATTGAACCTTTTCACAATATTCTAATTTTCTGAGATACTGAATTTGGGATTTTCCTTAGTTGTCAGTTATAATCATCAAAATTAAAAGAAATAAACATTTGAAATATATCAGTCTGTGTGTAATGAATGAATATAATATACAAGTTTCACTTTTTGAATGGAATTAGTGAAATGAATCAACTTTTTGATGATATTCTAATTATATGACCAGCATCTGTATTTTGTGGATGTTTGCTAACATTCGATTCTGAATGAGTTTGATAGTGTGCTGCACGGGTAACATGGCTAAAGCTACACACTGTTGGAGAGAATCAATAAGAATGGAGATGCGTTTATGAATTATACATATTGCAAACATTTTCGGGTTAAAAATGAAAATAACAACATGGCTCTCCATGAATACAGTAAGAAACAATGGTAACTTTAGCCTCATTTAACAGTACATTAGCAACGTGCTAATGAAACACATTCAGAAAGACAATTTGCAAACATCACGAAATATGAAATTGGATCATGAACAGTTGGGGTATCGATCCATCTTTGAGAATCAACTTCTGTGCAAATCCTGTGTTTTACTGACCCTCGTGTGCAAAGCAGTCTGGTGTAAAATGACTTGCACATACTGGTATATGAATTTATCTGGACACATTCTTTTCATAAATAAAATTACACAACTGTGTCTTTAGTGGCTCAGATGCCAGGAGTTTATGGAGACTGTTATGATTACTATTATAGCCGTTAACAGATCAGTGATAATATTTACAAAGCTGAGACATACAGTGTCAAGAGCTCAGGGACGGTTGTTCTTGAGTGCTGCTGTCCTGCAGAGTTTTGCTCCGACTCAACTCACCTTCCTTCACGTAGCTTTAGTAATCCTAAAGACATTCAAGTGTGTATGATCAGGGTTGTAGCTAAACTGTGCAGGACAGCTGCACTCCAGGACCACCGTCACTGGTACACCATTGTCGCTTGCGAAAACAAAATAGCTGCGCTGTGGTTGGAAACACACAGAATGCAACCATTAAACATACGATGGCCGAATCACGAACGGCGTAAACCAAGGATTTAAATATACACAGAAAAATAGGGAAATAATGAACAACAGGTGAACGTAATTTGCGAACAGAACTCAGTCTAACACAATGAAAATGAAACCACAACACAACTGAACGTTGACATAGACATTGCGGGGTGTCCACAAACCACAGAAGGGACAAATATTGAGATGAGCTTCTTTTTGACTTCTCATTGACTTCCAACGTTTGGACAAAAAACAAACAAAATCTTCTTTTATGTTCCAAACGATGTCATTCAGGTTTGGAACAACATGATGGTGGCAAAATTCCCATCTTTAACAGGCAAAAGTGTAACAACATAATAGCAGTGAACAGAAATTGAGGAACAAATTTAGCATTTTTTAGAGAACAAAAACTTCAGTGAAAACATTATAATTTAATTAAAAGTAAAACTTAATTCAGTATTTTAATGCAATTAAAATTTAATGGTGATGCATGTTATGCCATGAATGTCACGTCATGACAGATTGGCAAAAATGACAATGAAAAACTTGTATTATATTTTACAATGTAATTTATTGTTAACAAAATCAGTAAAACATGAGAACACAAATAGGATACAAGTAGCACTATTTCCTAATGTGCTTAAAATAATTTTTCCTATCTTCATCCCCAAGCTTAACTGCAGTAGCCATATGTTCTTTTACGACCACTCCTGATCTAGCCAGTCATGGCACACATTAAATTAAATTTCATATTGCTGTCAGATAACTGCTACAATCATCCTCTTCATGTTGAGAAACCATTTTACCTCTCTTTAAATGGTCTATTATGAACAGAGCAGCAGCTGTTGTAGTAGGTAGCAGTGTGGAACAGATGGTTATGCATATTCAGACAAGTTCTGTTCACTGTAAAAATGAATTAGCATCTCTAATGTGAGTGTGTGACAGGAGGGTCAGAAGGCCCATTGATGTCAGGAATGACCCTGCTGGTGTGCTCTTCTATTAGCATGACTTTCCAAGGACTATTCAGTCAAAATCCCTAAAAATCCCAAGTAATTAATTGCTATTTTTTGTACAGTTTTGAACATTTGGAAGCAGTAACAGTAATGTAAACCAAAGTATGACCAACATCTGTAAATGTTTTTGGACATACCATGGTAAACATTCAGTACTATGGTATATATCAAAGTATCATATGAACTATAAAAAGTTCTATGCAAATAAATGAATTATTTATTCATTAAAATATTAACATCTGGTACCATCACTAATAAAATAATAAAATGTAGCTTCTCAGGCACACACTCAACACTCTTTTTTTGCATACCACAGATGTCTACAGATCATAAGTTGCAGTCCATCTCTTTAGCATGAGATGATGCATTATTCATGCATGTGGGGGAGTTTGAGTTGTTTAATGTCTCTGGAAGAAGATAAATCGACAGAGAACAAAATGAATCAGCAGTGACTTCACTGCACACAGAATCCACTTTAGAAGACATGAATAGATTATGAAATTAGAACATTACATGTTCACATATTGAAAGGGCAGTAGTGGTCAAGGCCAAGGCCAATATATCGGCCGACATTTAACATTTTGTAATTATCGGCATCAGCTGATAAGTTTCTCTTTGGCCGATGTGTCGGAGGCGGGACTTTTATTTTGACAGCGCTGAGAACGCCAGCGCCTGAACAAACAGCACTCCTATTCTGCGTCTTCTTTAGTGTACAGTCTCTGTTTAACAGTTCTAATACGTTATTATAGTCTTATAGCATTTATAATTTAGATAAATAATTTAGATCGCCCTGCCTTGGTCTCATCATGGTCTCAACCTCTCATAGTCTGTCTTGTCTTGGTCTCAACATACACCAGTCTTGGTCTTGACTTGGTCTCGGTTTGGGTGGTCTTGATGACTACAACACTTATTATTAGTAACAGAAAGGCAAACACTATAATATTTTCTCATCTATTGTCAGAATTCAGCAAATACACATTTATATCATTTAAACAAGTATTTGAATATCTAATAAACTTTTAATTTCAAAAACCTTGCAGACTTAGTTGAATCCAGCTGTGAGATCGTCTGAAGTGTGCATTTGTAGACTGCATAAAAATGTGTACTCTGTGCCTGACAGTCGGTCCGTGCGAATCGGATGCAGACAGGAGAGTTTAGCTGTCACTGGAGACGAGCAATCGACAAACTTTCAATTCCTGATTTCTAACAATTCTGCACTATCCATTTTGGCCTCTATGTAACTGTGTGCTGTATGTAAAATTAGTGTTACTTTGTCTTCATTTGAAAAAATATGATTCCCAGTGCACACAAACTTAACAGATTACTGAGTGGTCTGTTGGTTACGTTTACTCCCTTTTTATTCATTTTTTTTAAACAATTTCGTTATTTGTGAAAAATACTGTAATAGGAATACAGGATCAAGAATTTTCCATCTAAAATATAAGTGTTTATTTTACAGATTTATTTTTTAATTCATTTTCAAATTATTTTCAATTTAGTAAATATTAAGTGAAATTAATGTAAATTTCATTTGAGTAATTGTTACGTATTTGATTTATATCGGCCATCCTGCTCTCTAAGATATCGGCATTGGCTCTCAAATAAATCGATATTTGTCGACCACTAAAGGGCAGTGCTTAAAATAGAAAAGAATGACAATTTTCCATGTATTTCTAAAATTATCATCTAAATGTTGTATTTCGAAGGTTCTAAAAGAGATCATTTTTGCTATTTGTCAGAAAGTGCCACTGTAGATACACATACTAGTATTTTCCAATTTCCATTCAGTTTTGTATAAAATAAATGATTATAAAAATTTAATCTGATCATTGAATATTCAAAAAGAGAAATGCATTTGGAAATAGCTGTAATTAATCTCTTCATCTTACAGTAACAGTCTCACCTCATGTCATATGACGTGAGTGTGAAGATGGCTTGTCATGGATGGCCATCTGATTTCATCTGACATGATTCTGTCACAATGAGGTGTCAAAACACCAAATACATGAACTACACCTCTCTGATGACAAAGGCTTTGTCGCTAAAGCAATAAAAAATATTCTCTGTCTGAAGTATTTCATGTGGTCTCAGAAATCTAAAAATTTATCAATAAGAGTAATACAATGCACTCTCAATATGTTCAGTGTTCAAAAACAATACTTAAAATGTATGTGTGATTAATAAGCACAACATAAAAAAAAATTCAAAGTGACATACTAGGAAGTTGCAGTTGCTGGAGCTAATACCGACAAAATCTCTTTTTCTCCCCCTACAGGCTGCTTTGAGTGTTGCATCAAGTGTCTGGGCGGTGTCCCCTATGCGTCTTTGGTGGCCACCATCTTGTGCTTTTCGGGTGTGGCTCTGTTCTGCGGCTGTGGGCATGTGGCACTTACGGGCACTGTGACCATGGTGGAAAACCACTTTTCTCGCATCACCTCCGACCATGCTACCCTCGTTGATGTGTAAGTGTGTTTGTATAAATAGCCATGAAAATGCAATACCTAATGATAACTCCCCAATGATAGCTGTGTTCATATATTTAGATTGCTACTGTCAGGTGCTTGAGCTGTTATAATTGTTACATTAAAGGCATATTTAGAGAGATGAAAGAAAGCAATTCTTGATATTATTTAATGGACCTGAGCTAACATGACCTATCAATGAACAGTTGTATTTCCAATCTTTAAAGGGTTAGTTCACCCAAAAATGATAATTCTGTCATTAATTACTGACCCCCATGTCGTTCCACACCCGTAAGACCTTCATTCGTCTTCAGAACACAAATTAAGATATTTTTAATGAAATCTGAGAGCTTTCTGTCTCTATAGACAGCAATTTAATTTTCATGGTCAAGGCCCAGAAAGGTACTAAAGAAATCGTTAAAATTGTTAAAAATTGATTAAATACCAGATGAACGAAGGCCTTACGGGTTTGGAACGTTGTTAGTTCATGTTAGATAGCCTGTTAACTGTCAGTGTCCTGGTAGCGTGTGTGCTTTTTATTGCCCTTTTTTCCCTGTCACAGATTTTAGTAATCATCATAAATATCATAAATATCATTTGAAAGCTTAAACACTCCAAATTCATCCTGTGCAACCCGTTTTGAAATTGGACATTGCTTCACCATGGAAATGGTATTTTAAATATTTTTAGCAGACTCCATTTTTGTGGTATGAACTTCAAATTTGGAGCATAACTTGGTTAGACATAATATGGCTTTGATTTTCTAGTAATTTTAGAGTCCAAATTATTTTGCAAAATATGTATTTTGTATAAAATAAAAATGTTTAGTTCAGTACATTTGCTTTACAGTAAATTTATACAAGATGTAACTTATACAAGAATCTGCTGAGTGTCTAATTTAAAAACAGATTAAACTTTAGGACTGTATCCCAAAGCATTCATGAATTACAAGCATTTAAGTTCAGATCTAAAAGGGTGATGACAGTTAACAAGTTAATGCATTAACCAACGCTAACTAGCACAACCTTATTGTAAAGTGTTACAGTTTATAATCTACCTGTTTGAATTCATGTCTATGACTGCATGTCCATATGTATGAACACAGTGACATGCTCAAGAGTGAGTATGTGGTGAGTAATGACCTCTAGAGTGCCAGCAAATAACTGGCTGTACTTTCTGTTCCATCATGTCATCTTGAGCTTTACTGGGAGCAAATGGCCTTTGATTTCCTGTGTACATATTCAGTGTCAGTGGCCCTGTGCTGTATACACTGTACCACTGATAAAATCTGCCAAGAGTACATCTGCAGCCCCCACACCAAAATCTAATTAATCACAGCCAAGATTGTTTACAGAGCAGGAACTCTGGAAATTGTGATCTTAAATAAACCATGACTTTATCTTTTGGTATCATTTTATCTAAACTGATCTGTTGTTCCATATATCTCTGTTTCTCCATATAAATGTAAATATTTGATAATGTTGAGGGATTGTTGCCCACCATATATCTCTCACATTAGCACATTCACTATAGATAAATGTTTCCTTTGTTATACAGGGTTCAAATTTTGCAGTACATCATCTATGGAATTGCCTGCTTCTTCTTCCTGTATGGCATCATCCTGTTGGCTGAGGGCTTCTACACCACCAGTGCTGTCAAAGAGATGCACAGCGAGTTCAAGACGACTGTGTGTGGACGCTGCATCAGTGCCATGGTAATGCCAGCACGCACATACAAGAATGGACAAACCTAGGCACATTGGAAAAACGTGCTTCTACCTACATTGTTGCAAAACTCTAAAGACATACATACAATTGAGTTTCAGATTCCAGCGTTCCTTGGACAATACTATGTTTTGACCTCAAAACACTTTTGCCATAGTGCTTGATTTGTAAACTAATACATTTTGATATTTGCATAACTTAAAGGGTTAGTTGACTCAAAAATGAAAATTATGTAATTTATTACTCGCCCTCATGTCATTCCACACCCGTAAGACCTTCGTTCATCTTCGAACACAAATTAAGATATTTTTGATAAAATCCGATGGCTCAGTAAGGCCTGCATCGCCAGCAATAACACTCCCTTTTTCAATGCCCAGAAAGCTACTAAAAACACGTGGTTCGGAGCGTGTATCAAAGCCTCGTTTACTAAAATCATGTGATTTTGGCGCTCTGAACCACTGATTCAAAACAAAAGATTCGTAAAGCTTCGAAGCTTCACAAAGCAGTGTTTTGAAATAGCCCATCACTAGATATTGTGGAATAAAGTCGCTATTTTGTTATTTTTGGTGCACAAAAAGTATTCTCGTCGCTTTATAATATTAAAGTTAAACCACTGTAGTCATGTGAACTGTTTTAAATATGTTTTTAGTAGCTTTCTGTGCATTGAAAAAGGGAGTGTTATTGCTGGCGATGTAGGCATCACTGAGCCATCGGATTTTATCAAAAATATCTTAATTTGTATTCAGAAGATGAACAAAGGTCTTATGGGTGTGGAACGACATGAGGGTGAGTAATTAATGACATAATTTTCATTTTTGGGTCAACTAACCCTTTAACCAGCCCCATATAGCTTAGTGTAGAACATGATAGAGCATTAACCTTTTAGTGCCACTCACCAGACATTAAATTTCCAAACTGCTGTGATGCATACAACAACCAATGAATTACAGTGCTGCCAGATTCACATCATTGGTTTCAGATAAAACTGAATGCACTTTTAGCGCCACTCAACAGACATTTCACTTTGTAAAATTGAATCATTTCACTTTGTGTAATGTGTCATAAAATGTGCAAGAAGCAACATAATATCATGTCGCCACAGGCATGATTTTCCAATGAGCGTGGGTTGGCAAATACGCTTTACATAAACATATACAGTACGAGCTCATTCAAATGCATTTACTCCCCTCCATAAACATCAAAATCTTGCGAACAGATCTGGTGCGATCAGTGCTATGTACCCGAATTCCTATAATTGCTGCAGATGTCCAGTAAGATCCATCTTTAAAACCTTCAGGCCCTGTATGAATGTGTCTTAGTATGTATGTCTTCTCTTGTGATGTTTTTTAAGCTGAGAATCATGTGTATGTTCACATGAGTGATTGTGATAATCTAGTGGCAGCACATCCAAGGTGATTCAGCGGTAAATAGGTCATCGCTCTGGTCACATTCATACTGTATACCCTGCAGGATTTAAACAGGATCAAAACTATGAGATTAGTCTGGTATATATGGATATTGAGTGGATATTTAGCATGAGGGGCTAACTGCAAAAACCTGAACAAGACTTCTCTCTTTTCTTTTTTTTAAGTTTGTGTTTCTCACCTACATTCTGGGATTGGGATGGCTAGGGATCTTTGGCTTCTCTGCGGTGCCTGTTTTCCTCTTTTATAACATGTGGACCACGTGTGGTGCCATGAAGTCTCCTGTTGCCAATCTCACCTCTGTGGACAACATCTGTGTCGATGTGCGGCAGTATGGTAAAAACCTTGACCGTGAATCATTAGATAATACTTGGTTATATTGATTTGCAAAATCAGCATCAATTTACAATGTAAGAAGTGAGTGATTGTAATAAAATGTAGCGGTTGAGATAAATTTGTCAGTTCTAACTAGTGTACACTTCCTTTTACAAATACAATCAGTCGTTTCCATCCCTGGCATTTACTGAAACCCTTCCAGTGGGAAAATTATGTAATCCTTCATTCATTTAATAATCTGTAAGTATTCAAGTGTATTGCTTTGGTATTCCTTATAACATTTTAGATGAATGTATGTAATCATTTTCAGGAATAATCCCATGGAACGCTACCCCTGGGAAAGCCTGTGGGTCCACGCTAAGCGACATCTGCAATACTAGTGAGGTAAACATTTACCTAATTTGTCCCTAAAGATCACCACATATGCACTGTAAGGAAGTTTTTTTTAACCCTTTAAAGCATGACATGAAATGATAGTCAGAAAAATCAATAAAAAAGGGTACAGTTTAAAAAAAAAAAGCCATTTGGTGCAATTGCTGTTATTTATATGGTCAAAAAATAAGAGGAAATTCTGATAGTCTGTAATGTAAATCAATGAGATTTTTATAACAGTATAGTGGACTACTGACATAAAATGCATATAAATATCAGCTGTTCCAATAAAATGTCTTATTAAGATGATATTTCAATGCTTAGTTTTATGATTGTTTATGATAGTTTTAAGCTCGGTAGTTTTTATTGTAGGGCCAAAACATATAATGCAATACAATAGAACACTGATTTTATTGTATTGATGTACAAGAATGTTTGTGTATGTACAGGAATGTACATTCCTTAGAAGACTGTTGTATCATATTTGATATATTTTTAACATGAAGTTGTTTATTATTTCATTTTCTTACAAAAAGAGACTATAAAGTAGGCTTTATAGTAAAGGGTAAAATACTTACTTTTGTGTGCCTTCTTAAAGAAAGACAATTACTTTTTTTAAGAAAAGAGTATGACAGGTTAATTTTAAATGAGTAAAATTAAATTTTGTGTGGGAAGGTAGTCTTGTGTTAGTTTCATAGTAATGTTAGTAATGGATTTCATTACATTTCATTGCAGTTCTATCTGTCCTACCATCTTTATATTGTTGCCTGTGCTGGAGCTGGTGCCACTGTGATCGCGCTGGTAAGATTTCATTTAATTTTTTCCTTAAGTAACTTGTTTATATCTAGAACAATTGTTGAAAATGGTCTAAAATTGTTTAGTAAAGAATTGCTCTGACGTGTAGAGAAAATGGTACAATATAGTCTGGTGGTACTATTTCGCAATATTCTTAAATTCTGTCATCAGTTTAGGATCTTTAGGCACAGATTGACTAGCCGTACTTGCTTTTATGGGGAAGTTTGGTCTCACCCACTGGTTTGTCTCTCTTCCATTCAGCTCATCTATGTGATGGCCACAACGTATAACTTTGCTGTGTTGAAGTTTAAGAGCTACGACCACAGTCACACCACTAAATTTTGAGCTTTTTGTACAAGGGTAACTGCAAAGTCTGTGAAAGTTGCTCTCAGAGATAGAGAGAAAAAGAGATAGAGTTCAAAAGAGGTCAGGAAAAAGGTAAGATAGAGAAATAAATGGAGAATTGTTAGTTCTGATAGCATTGGATTTATTGTATAGACAACGTAGTGCCTATTATTGTTATAGTCTAATGTTAAAATAATGCTTACCTTTGTGTTTCTGTACTAGTTTGACAAGGTGTGATCTCTTGACAAACAAGCACAATACATTTCACTAACTTAATGTTTTCCATACATTTCCATACCTGTGTTAATCTAGGACCAAATTCATATAGCACCTATCAAGTACAGCACCTATGACCAATCCAGAATAATGTAGCTTATTTTACAGTTTATGAGAAAATTACATTTAAGTAGGCCTAGTGAGAATGTAACTTCTGTCTGTCCAACAACACCTAATGGACAGGATTAAAACTAGAAAAAAACATAGTATTTGATAATTATGTCTCTCCATTGGATTATATTCGCCCTGAGGCACCAGTAGTCCAGAATTCAGTCAGATAGAAAAGGCAAGGTAAGTACAGTAGATGAGAAGAGCATAGTTATTGCTGTTATGAAAGATATGAATGTTGTGTTAATGCTCAAAAGATGAAACTTTTACTTGTGCTACATGTACCTGTGAAGGGTGTGACTGTACATTTAACTCCTCATGTGATGTTTTGCATTCATGGAAATGACTAAAAAATGCCATTGTTGTTAGATTCATCCAGCTACTACTTAATTTAGTGTTATGTTTATTATTGAATTCAAACAGCATATAGTTTATGTGCCTTTTATATTATTCTCAAACCAGTATAGTTCCTGTTTTGCAGATATAATCAGAAATAAACAATTATTGTTGAGAAGTTCATTTCTCTTTATTTGATAGATCTGATATCTTCGGATATCAGTAGGTCTTACATCATCTTTTATTTGCTAACTGCTAACACATGAAATAATATTTCATGTGATGCTGGATACACTGAAAAAAGTGAAACAACTGTCATTTAATGTGCATTTCAATATTGATCTAATCGAAAATAATGGTTTCTGGGTTTAAACTTGTTTTGTCCAGTTTGTCTAAAAGCAAATAACACTACCCATAGAAAAAATTAAAAGAAACAATTTTGTTCAAATAGTATTTTCGCTTGACACCAGAGTGTTGATGTGCAGAACAGATACTAGGTAGCTTTACTGACTGCAGAATTTATTGTGGGTTTTATTCATTCTGGTGCATAACAGAAAATATGATGCATATTTTAAAAAGACATACATTAAATAAACATTAAGGTCTTTTGAAGTTGTCTATATTTATAGTAAGTAAACTAAATTAATCATGAACTAACAATGTTTTTAGTTTTATTTTAAGTGAAAATTCTACATTCATATTATATTGTAGCTAATTTAGCCTTTTCTATGGTGAAATTATGATGTAAAATGCAACATTTTGTTTAAAGAAAATATATTGATTGATTGAGTGTGGTATGGTCTCTATAATAAATCAAACTTTGTATGAATGTTTATGGGAAAATAAATATTTTTGATTAATACATAGAGCTGCATGTTTAATTGTTAAGAGATCGCGATCTCGATTCAAACACCCACATGATCATATTCTTAAATGACAACAATTCAGCGGTCTATTAAACCTTTGACAAGTACAATCACAGCAAAACATTCAAATCTGCTTTGGTGCTGCCGCTGACCCAGACTGTAATGACGATTCAGCAGAGTGAGGATCCATTTGCAGTTTTATTGAAATAGCAAACACAACAATGGCAGGGACAAGGCAGAGGTGGTAACAGGGACAGGCAGGGATCAGGGCAGGCGGCAAACGTACAAAGTCCAGGAACAGGCAAAGGTCAGGGCAGGCAGCAGAGAATCAGGCACGAGGAACAGTCCAGTCAAACACAGGTATAATAATCCACAATAAACGCTCAGAAATGATCACCGGGGCAAATCAAGACTTTGCAACGTGTGTGTGAGCTGCTTAAGAAGTGTGTGTGTCATGTGATGCAGGTGCGTGCAATCAGTCCCAGGAATGAGGGCCTATGGGAAATGAAGTCTGAATTGAAAGCCATCAATATTCAGGTGATGGCTCCCTCCGGTGGTGCGGGAAGGAGGTGCAGGAGCCTCACTTGTAATAGAGTGATTTGTTTTATAATTTTGAAAGGCCCTACATACCTGGGACTGAGTTTTCTGCATGGGAGTCTGAGGCGAAGGTCCCTTGTGGACAGCCAAACCCATTGGCCCACGGCATATTCAGGACTGGGACGTCGGTGGCGATTGGCCTGTTTTTCCTGTCTCCGTACAGCGCGTTGCAAGTGGGTATGTGCATGGTTCTAAGTGTCTTTGCTGCACTGTAGCCATTCGGTGACTGAAGGAAGGTTGGAAGGCTTGCCCGACCATGGACAATAGGGGAGGTTGATAGCCCAGTACACATTTGAATGGAGGAAACCTGTGGCAGGTTTCTGAAGTGAATTCTGTGCATACTTGGCCCACATTAAATATTTGCTCCAGTCAGACTGGTTCTGTTGGCAGTAAGTTCTCAGGAAACGTGCGAGTTCTTCGTGCGTTCTGTTTGGCCGTTGGATTCTGGATGGTAACCGGATGTGAGACTGACGTTTATATTGAGGTGATTGAAGAAAGCTGTCCATGCCCTTGAATTGTGGACCTCGATCAGAGACAACGTCTTCGGGCAGGCCATAGAAGCGAAAGGCATAGTTGCACAATGCTTCTGCGGTTTCAAAGGCCATGGGAAGTTTGGGAAGAGGGATGAGTCGACAGGACTTGGAGAAACAGTCAATGACTGTGAGGATGATGGTGTTGCCCTGAGACTCAGGAAGATCTGTGATGAAGTCGATATATACAATGACCCATCGATTGAGCATGTCACGGAAGACATCGTTGACAAACGACTGGAATACGGAGGGACTGTTAGCCAATCCGACCGGCATAACCAGGGTTTCATAGTGGCCGGTGGAAGTGGAGAATGCAGTTTTCCATTCGTCACCCTCTCTGATGCGGATCAAATTATAAGCACAGCGAAGATCCAGTTTGGTGAAATACTTGGCCTGTCTAAATTGTTAGAGGGCTGCGGGTACTAAGGGCAAGGGGTATCGGAACTTAATGGTTATGTCGTTGAGACCACGATAGTCAATACAGGGTCTGAGACTGCCGTCCTTTTTCTTCACAAAGAAGAACCCGGATGCTACAGGTGATGTGGAAGGTCTGATGAAGCCTTTGGCGAGTTCTTCCTCGATGTATTTCTTCATGGCGGCGGATTCGGGCTGAGACAGGGGGAAAATTCGACCTTGAGTGGTACCGGGTAATAAGTCGATGGCACAGTCACAAGAACGATGAGGAGGTAATTCTGATGCTTTGCTTTTGCTGAAGGCCACCGCCAGGTCTGAGTATTCAACAGGTACACCGGAGTCATCGGTGTTCATTTCTGTGACTGTGATGGACTGTACAGATAAAGGGGTAACTTGACTCAGGCATTGTCCATGACAAGATGTGTCCCACTGAACGATTTGACCCTCCTTCCAGGAGATGTGCAGGTTGTGCCTTCCTAGCCACGGTAAGCCGAGGATGACTGGGTTGTTGGGTGGATGGAGGACATAGAACCTGATAATCTCTTGATGAAGTATTCCTACTTGCATATGAATCTCCTCCGTGATGTGTGCCACTCTTCCCTCTCCTATGGGACGACCATCTAGCGCCTCCACTGTCAGGTGCGAGTTGCACGAGATTAATGTGATGTCATGTTGTTGAATAAAAGTGCTGGACATGAAATTCCCAGCTGCCCCTGAGTCTAACAGAGCATGAGTGGATACTGTCTTGCCATTGACCGTCATTTTTACAGGTATTCTGATACAGGATGCAGAATGAGTTAATGGTGCTCAGGGACTTTGGAGTCTAATGGTGCTTTGGAGCTGGGTGAGGCTGGTCGGATGGGACATGAAAGTTTGAGATGACCGGCTTGACCACAGTACAGGCATAGGTGATGTTGTAATCTTCTTTCTCTTTCTTCAGGGGTGAGAGGAGTATAGCCGAGTTGCATGGGCTCTGGACTAGGCATGGTTGGTGCCTGGAGGAATTGTGTACGAGCAGGGCGTCGTGATCGAATCGATTTGTATGGTTAGCTCGATGAATTCGTTGAGTGTTCTCCCCTCGTCACGACAAGCTAGCTCAGCTTGGAATTCAAGATTCAGTCCTTTTCTAAACAGCAGTTTTAGCGTGTCATCGATCCACTCTGTTTGTGCTGCGAGAGTGCGGAAAGTCAAAGCATACTCTGCTGCAGTGTTTTTTCCCCTGACATAGAGAGTAATTGGTCACCCGCACTCTTACCTCCAGCAGGATGCTTGAAAACTTCTCTGAAGCGTTGTAGAAATAGGGGGAAAGAAGGGAATGTTGAGCCATCCTCTCTCCACACAGCAGTAGCCCAGTCTAAAGCTCTTCCGATTAACAATGCACACACAAATGAGATTCTGCTTGAGTCCGTGGGGTATAACGTGGGTTGTTGATTGATGAAAAGAGAGCATTGCAGCAGAAACCCCTTACACTTAGCTGGATCACCATCAAACTTCTTAGGGAACGCGAGCCGTGGGCTCACCGAAGAGGCGGGAGTGGTTGCATGGCTTGCTGGAGTGGTGGCTGAAGTGGTGGCTTGAGTAGCGGCGGCCTCGGTGGGTGTTAGACGGAGGCTCTGTAGCGTCTTTACGAGCTCCTCAGTAAGTGAAGTTAGCCGGTTGAGCTGGTGTTGGTGTATCGCGAGCTGGTTGGCTTGGGCAGATAATTCCGTTGATAGATGCATAATGGCTGCTGGATCGCTAGTGGGCGAAGTCTTCTGTAATGACGATTCAGCAGAGTGAGGATCCATTTGCAGTTTTATTAAAATAGCAAACACAACAATGGCAAGGACAAGGCAGAGGCGGTAACAGGGACAGGCAGGGATCAGGGCAGGCAGCAAACAAACAAAGTCCAAAGACAGGCAGAGATCAGGGCAGGCAGCAAAAGTACAAAGTCCAGGAACAGGCAAAGGTCAGGACAGGCAGCAGAGAATCAGGCACAAGGAACAGTCCAGTCAAACACAGGTATAACAATCCACAATAAACCCTCAGAAATGATCACTGGGGCAAATCAAGACTTCGCAATGTGTGTGTGTGAGCTGCTTACGAAGTGTGTGTGTGTCATGTGATGCAGGTGCTTGCAATCAGTCCCAGGAATGAGGGCCTATGGGAAATGAAGTCCGAATTGAAAACAGTCAATATTCAGGTGATGGCTCCCTCCGGTGGTGTGGGGAAGGAGGTGCAGGAGCCTCACTTGTAATACAGACAGAGCAGTTGTCATGTATAAGTATAAAACAGTTTACTACACAGTATCATTATTTCTGACTGTGTTACAATAATTCAAATTATCACAGAAGTACTGGGATAAACGTTTATATTTCAGATATATACTACGATAGCGATCAAAATAGAGTAAATCACCTTTTTAAAGTAACTTGAAGCATCAAATAAAGATTATAGAAATTACATTTCAGTAAATATCATTACACCAGTAGGTGGCGACTTGTGACCGTCTTTTTGAGTGAGTCATTGAATCATTCATTCAAAACTATTTAATTAATTAAATAATTTAATTTACAAATTAATTATTTTTATGCAGCAATTAACATTTTGTCAGAACCTGTAGTAAATTACGCTATTTTTTTGTTGCCTATTCAGAATTGTGGGAGAATCGTGATTTCTCTTTTGAACAAACAAACAAAAAAAAAATTATCCAGAATCATGCAGCTCTAATATTGTATCAAAATATAATTTGAAAAAAAACTACTCAATTTGGCTGCATCTTTAAAGGTGAAGTGGCTGCAATAAAGTGCACGATAAAGGAATATACAACAAAAACAGTCTAGAATAATAATCCAACAAGAACACGGAGGAGATTTCAGGAGTAATAGTATAACAACCGCATAAAGATGTAGAAGAGACCGAACAAAGAACTGAATGAACCGAAGGCTTAAATACACAGACTGAATAAGCAACGGAAAACAGAATAGGTGCGTAAATTAGGAACTATGGGAACTAATAAGCACAGGGAACTCAGGCAAACCAAAACAGGGAAAACAGAACCAAAACACAATGAAACAAAACAGACAGAGAACTACAAGTTACAGTAACAAAATTAGAGTATTTAAAAAAAAAAAAATAATTTAAGTTGGTCCAAAGTATATTTTTTTTCAGTGTATTCGGATGGACTAATATTGATTTCTGTGTGGTGCAGTATAATTCACTGAGATTTAGTTACTTAAACGGTTCTTAGATCAACTAATTAATACTGTCTTAACTCTTATAGCTGGCTTTGGCTAACTAACCCACTCATGACTAATCCTTCCCTCCACCTGTTTCTTCCTCTGTCTTTCTCCCTCTCCGTCTCTCTGTCTATTTTGTTTGTCTCCTTCCCATCTCTACTGTTCACAGATCCACTACCTGATGATCCTGGCAGCAAACTGGGCCTACCTAAAGGGAGCATGTCAGCAGACTCATGCCTACCAAGACATCAAGACCAGGGATGATCAAGAATTGCAGGATGTGCAGTCGCGCTCCAAGGAGGGTCTAAACTCGTACTCATAAACAGTTCTCTCTGCTCTGTTCTACCCCACCTCTACCTAACCTGCTCTCTAGAAAACACCCACCCACACACACACACACATACACAAACACACACAGCCGCTGCAATTACCTGCCACCTTCAGATAAAACACTGCGCAAACTAACACTGCTAAGCAGTGCTCTATCCTGACTATACATCATAACAGTGCTATAAGTTGGTTATAATCATGATGAAACACATTCAGGCAAGTTATTTACCATGTGTAACAAATGATGAGTGGAATCATCCCTGATACAATTAATAGTGATATGATGTGTTTTGCTCACCCACTTCATGGTATAAAAGACCACTGGTATAAAAGTGTATGTATACTAGTATTGTACTGTCATTTTGCTAGTATTTTTGAATTGGTAAAAGTGTATGTACAAGTGTAGAGTCATGGTTATAACTGGGTTATGTTTGGTTTTATGATGCATCGTCTTGGTGAAGCGCTGCTTACATGATAGACTGTCTGCACTAACTCCTCACAAACATTTTGCAGGAACTTCCTTTTTGGTGTTTTATACATATATAAATATATATAAATGTGTGAAAGTGAATGAATGTTGTTGTTGTTTTTTTTAATTATGAGTGCCAGGTTGTGTATTGAAAATGTCTGTTTATTTAGAATCATTCTCTGGGCTCTATCTATCTATCTTATATCTGAAATCACCTCTTTTTCCAACTCTCTCTTTTTTTTTCTTTTTTTGAGGGGTGGGGGAAAATACAGGTTCTTGACAAATTGCACTAATATTGTAATAGAAAGCAGGTATATTAACACACACACACACACAGGTAAAAATATTTATCTTCAAAGGACGTTTTCTCTAATCTGTCAGTCTTGAGTCGACCCTCAAAATTATATCCAGAAAACAGCAGCTGACTGATATGTATCTGTGAGGCAGAACAATTTAGATGTCTTTGTTTTATGGAAGGAAAAAAAAAAAAGACAAAATGATTTCCAAATAATGTCTAACAGAAACTGCCCTTGTCAGCCACACAGGTTTTCCTTCAGTTTTGTTGCTAAATCTAGGTATTTTTCAGTCTTCTAGAATTTGTTATTATGGCAAGATCAATGTTTACCATGAGATTTATGAAATGATTGTGACTCCTCTGTGTGAGTTATTGCTATGTGGGCGTGGAACTCTGAAAATGGTTTGAATTTACAGTCAAATAATGCAGCCTTGTTTTTGCAGTGTATCTTTTCTCTCTTTCTATTACTACTTTTACAATATGACTCTCTTTTTATTGATCTTTGGTCTTTTAACTAAAATAATTATTCTCTGTAATGTCTTTGTAAATATAAGCATGTTAGTATTGTCCACATATACAATTGTTTTACTACCAATAATATTTCATTTCTTGCTGTATGTTAAAATTCTGTTAAAGCCAGCTTACAGGAATGTGTCCATTAATCTATTTACCCTGTTTTTGAAAAAGAAAATGTGTGCCTGGGTGTTCTATTGTTCCCTCATTATTGCATGAAGGAAAAATATTTCATTTTGTTTTGCAGTACTTTAAGTGATGTGTAGTCCATTGTTCTAATGAACTACAATTGACAGTGCCCCCCTCCCCCCAAAACAATCCACTGTATGTTGATGGAAATTGTAGTCCTAGATGTTTCATAGTCCATTTTATTTGATGTCAGATGTTTTATGAATCCTGTATAGTGATTTTTTGTAACCTTCTCTAGTAAAATATTTTCTATGATCTATATGAACTGTTTTGTGTTTGTTTATTTATTTATTTTTTTTAAAGCAACTGTGCAAAATATAGAGTATCATCTTCATATCTTTGCCATAGGCCTACTGCCAACCCGCCTTGTTTTTCAGGTAAGAGCGGGCGCGGCCATTTTTAAATTTAATATGTCTGGTTTCCGGTGTCATTCGCTTCCAGTTATTTTAAGCTGTACAAAACAGCTCGTTATGCTGCTTGATAATGCAAACAGGTATTTATTGCCATATTATTTTAATGTAGGCTATTGTTTTAATTATAAACACGCGGGTTTGTAGCGCAAACAGTTTTACCGTTTACTGCACTTTGATATTATTTTCCTATAGCGGCTAATAAAAATAATTCGCAGAAAACACCATAGATGTAGGTAACTACCATCATTTCTATTGTAAATCCTGCAGCTTGTGCATAAAAATGTGCATTTTTGTCGTAATTGCGCCACCTGGTGAGGGAAAAAAGAATACTGTGCCCCTATTTTTGTTATTAAAAATATCTCAACATTGCTCAACTTTTCATTGCAAAATTACAAATAATAGTAGTAATAAAATAAAATACAAATCTTGGTAAAAATAAAAATAAATAAAAACATAATGAAAACGATAATCTATAATCAAATACTTTTAATTCAGTAACAGTTCATTGCAGGATTATAATGAGAATCATTTTGTGACAGAAATTATGCACAGATATCTGATTCACGTAAAAGGAAATTCACACCTAAATGTCTTGGAATGGTATAAGTTAAGCATTCAGTGTTTACATTCTGGCATATTCAATAATAAATTGTTAGCCCATTCAAACTATAATTAATACAAAATATACTTACAGATATGCTGCAAAATCACACTTCATGACTCAAGACATTCCAAAATGTCTTATGATGCAAGATTGTTAAATAAGACGAACAAACAAACCTGTGCCAAAGGCACTTAAAGTAACGCTGCGTGTACATTACATATACACTCGAAAAAGTGAGACAAAAACACATAATAAGATGTTCTAGTGTTCATGAATGTAATAGCTGATGTTTATTTCTCAACTGTAAACAGTATTAGAATTAGTAAGCTGGAGGATCTCACTGATCCCTGTTTGGTTTACCAACATTGATCATTTAGGCAACCTAAATCACACAGGAAGGTAATCCAGTGCTTTGAAAGGATGACAAAAGAATGTGGACCAAAGAGATTATTTTAAAGTTTAAACAAGGCATGTAATTCTAATAGTCTCTTCATTTATGAGCTGGACAAGTTTTTGAGATTGTATAGCTCTGCGATGACAGAAATGCTGTACCAAAGTAAGCATACTGCACACAAGATGTTATTTCTGGCATCTGCTGTTTAGAATTGATGAGTGTGCATTTATTTGCTAGCACATAAGAAGTGTTTCAGACAGTTGTGTTCATTTCATTAAAAAGCATCAACAGCACGAGCCGTTAGAATGCGACTTTCTGCGAAGGTCAACAGTGTCTGTGGGCAGCAGATGTTCCGTGCGATCTTCAGATGCGAGCACACGCCTAACTGCTTCCACAAAAGCAGCTGAGACATTAGTGGCATCCTTTGCGCTTGTTTCAAAGTATGGATATCCACCATTCTCTTGACACCACCTTTGAGCTTCTTCCATTGACACCTGACGCTCCGTCACATCTACTTTATTTCCTAGAACAACAAAAGGATATTTCTCTGGGTCCCTGACATCTGCGTAGTATGCAAACTCTTTCGTCCAGTTGTTGAGGTTCAGGAAACTTTGATTATCATCCACGCTAAATGTGAGCAGACAGCAGTCAGAGCCACGGTAAAAGGGTGTACGGAGACTTCTGAACCTCTCCTGGCCTGCTGTGTCCCAGATCTGTAGGGTAACCGTGTGACCGTCCACCTCCAGCTCTTTGTTAAGAAACTCTACACCGATTGTGTGGAATAGATGTGAATCAAACTTGTTGGAGACGTAGCGGTTCATGAGGGATGACTTTCCCACGCCACCATCCCCCAGCAGAATCACCTTCAGCAAAGATGATTTGGTGGTCATGATCAAGAACTTTCATAGGTTACCTCACCTACAGAACTGAAATGAAAATCAGATTTAGCAAGCTTTAAAAAAAAAAAAGCACAACTTCTTACTTTGAAGATATAATGTGACATACTGAAGTTGAAAGTCTTATGTTTTTGTTAAAAGTGGTAGTAGGCCAATAAGCCAGTATATATATATATATATATATATATATATTATTTTTTTTTTGTGAGGTATGAGGCTGGTCCTGGAAAACGCCCTATTTTCAGAGCAGCCTGGCCTAAATTAATAAATAATTAATAGTATCTTTACTATGAAATTCTGATGAACCCTTTGGCCCAAAACATTTTTCGTCACAAAAATAGTTATTTTTGTACAGTCCTGTGACAGGAGTAGCTACATTCATCGGAGCCCCGGAAGCGCCGATCATGTGAGACATATCTTCACGGATAGTCCTCACTTCATAACTTAGTATATGAAAAATAAATTAAAATCAAAATCATAATGCAAGGTATCAGTTTGACTTTTTACATTGCTATAACCATATGCTTTTTATTACGGAATCACAGAGTCTGAAAACGAATAAGTCTGAACATTTTGGAGAACTGTAGCAAATAAAAGTTTTACAGTGTAAAGCTAAACGAAACGCAAGCCTAGGCTACTCGTGACGTATTTTAATAGCAATCATTTAACAACCCGACAACGCTATTCCTGCATTTACAACAGAAAACGTTTTAGAATACGACGTAGTTTCAAGAAGTCAAGCCCATTTTTACTTGAAGTTAATCAATAGCAAGCTGAAGGACTGTTACAAGCGACTGTTTTCTTGTCATAAAGCAAGTAGTCAAAGGAAACGTAATATTGTGGCAAGACATCGCTTTAGTATAACAGAAAATGAAGCGGTGGCATTCCATTCAGTCGCATGATAAAACCGGCAGATTGGTACTCTCTTAACAGCACCATCGTTGCTTTAAAGGTCCTTTCAAATTCTACACTTGGTATTTCGTACATTTAAAACATGCGTTGCGCGAAGAACAGAAGCTTAGTTAGCTTAGGAATAATACATACCGTTGAGAATTTAGCAATGAGTGTCGAAGTGCTGTGTTAGCAGCGCCATTCCTAAAGTACAAGCATCCTCCACTGTATGGAGCGTCTCCAAGACATGGCGCCCTAGGCTGGCCAAACAAGCTACTTCAGTACTGAAGCTCATATGACCGAGTGCTCATTTATACGTAACATGAAATCAATTAATAAAACAACACGGAAATGAACTGAATTAGTTTCATAACTGAGGGCAGCCTGGTACAGTAACAAAAATACTTTCAGTGTAAACTAAATATTCTCTTTGAAGTGCCTTTTCCCCAGTAATATTTGGTTGCCATAGGATATTAATTATTAACCTTCGTTGTTTAACGACAGCATTATCAACGAGTCACTAACCAAATACTGTCCCTGCTAGTTCTACAGCACACAATCTCTGATGTCACTTGATCACAAACACACATCAATATTAAATCAACAAGTCATGTATCATAAAGCTTAGAGCTTTTGAGCTTGTGAACTTGTGCAAGAGGACATAAAGCAATCTTAAAGATTACAATCAATGTTTGCCTCATCATGGAATGTTGCCATGAACAGCTTTGCACATACCTTGATAACAGTTTACCCTGTTGGCTAAATGTCTAACTTTTGTGAAGCACTAGACCGTATGGAAAGTTCAAGATGAGGTTAAATCTGTTATTAATACTTAAAACATATCAAGAGTCAATTCCTGTTGCTAAATAGCTGTCAAAGGGCAGCCCTGTCTCAACAGGCTAACATATGTATATATAGCCTATATAAAATATAATTTGAATCTTTCCACATTCAAGACATGTCTGTTTCATTACAAATGTGTATGCTTTAAATCAGAAAACAACACTTAGATTAACAATATTTTTAAGTGAGATATCTGTTGCTTTATTTATTTATTTATTGGACTGAAACATTCAGCCTAGCCTTTGGACCCTATCTTGGGCAGATTACCAGGTCACATGCTCTTTGCATGTGGCACACTTTCTGTCACATGTTTGTTAAGCTTAGACACAATAACATATTTAGTTCATGCTGCATGGGTTGTGCTTCTCCTTTTTTTGGTGATCTGAAACTAGAATTACTGTTTCTCATGCATTAATTTAGTTTAGGATTGTGGTCAAAGTCGTTAATAAAGTAGCAAAAACCAAACTCCTGACCTCTGAAAGAGATGACAGAGAAAAAAAACAGTCTTACTTTTTCTAACAAAACATCATAAATATTACTCTAGAATGTTTTCAAACTAAATATATTTTATCTGCATAAACCTTCACTTTCAAATAAAAAAAAAGTTTTTATTTATTTAATGGTTCCTGAATAGATGTGCATATTCATGTTTATCAATTAAATTGAGTCCCAAAGGTGTGTGTGAGATATAGGAAAGAGGTTGAATATATTTTACAAAAGGATCATTCCGTGTCAAATCAGCCAAATTTCAGAAACTTACCCGGCTTTTTGTTAACATTTTTTCTAAAGAAAGGCAAACATAAATAGTGATGATGAAAGCCAAAATATTAAATGTCATGGATGCTTATTACTGAGTAATCCACTATTTTGTAGAGGGGGGCTCAAAATGATAGTTTTCATTGTGAGATTTTGAGCCAAATTACAGGGGGGTAAAATTACTTAGAAAGATGGCAGTATCATTCATTATTTTATTTTAACAGAGAGATTGGTAGGTTTATTTGTAAATCTGTTGATTTTAGCAATCTTTGTTGCATTATATCCCAACGGTGACAGTTCAAAAATTGGAAAAAGCACTTTTTGTGTTTTTTTGCCCTAAGTTTGCATGTTACTCAAGTATTAAAGACCTCTTAATATCTTCTTATATTTTAGTTTTTAACAAACTTTTCTTTTAGTATCCATATTTTCAAATCCTATGTTTCAATTCCAGATATATTTGGATCTCAATATGGCTATAAGTGTAAATTGCTAAATTGTACACATTTTCAGTGATCAAAAACCAAATGTGGGTCACTTTTCATACAGCTTTTTTTTCTTTCAAAGAGGAATAGCTGAAGAACAAATAATGTTACTAGAAACTAAACTAGAAATGTGTCTACTTTTTCTATCAAAACAATTGCATAGAACCTACCTGTTATTTTTCCAAAGTTTGCGTGCCTGTAACTCAAAAGGTATTAAAGATTTCTCAATGTGATTTTAGATTCTGGTTATTAACAGACTTTTCTTTTGAAATCTTAAATCTCAAGGCCCCATATCGTTCAGCTCCATAGATTTGCGGATCTCAATGTGGGTCTATTTTGTTAAATTTATAAATTAAATTGTTAAATTTACGTTACCGCATTGACATCCCAACATCTCTCGGATTGAACCATTGGGCCTTAAAAAGAAAAGTTTCACATGAACAAGGATCTAAAATGATATTAAGCTATCTTTAATCCTTCTTGAGTTACAGATTTTTTTGGCACAGAGAGGTATGTTGTATGCAATTGTTTTGACAGAAGGAAACAAGATGCATATCTAGTTTCAGTTTTATTTATTCTTCAGACATTCTTCTTTAAACACAATAAGTATCAGCTGTGTGCAAAGTGACCCACATTTGGTTTTTGACCCCTAAAAATGTGTACAATTTACTCATGGAGCCCCATATCTCTAAAAATGAACCATATTGGGCCTTAAAATTAATTACAATACCATGAAAAAGTTAATTCAGAACCAGGATCTAAAAGGCTATTAAGAGATCTTTAATACTTCTTGAGTTACAGGAATGCAAACTTTGGGCAAAAAGCAAAAATTGCTTTTTCCAATTTTTAAACTGTCAACCACTGGCATGTAATACAACAAAGACTGCTAAATCAACAGATTGACATATGAAAATTGACATTTTGACCACCCTCTACAAAATATTGGATTACTCAGTAAATATCCACTCATGACATTTAATATTTTGGCTTTCTTCTTTATTTATGTTTTCTTTCACCAGAAAAAAAAAAAAAAAAAAACTCAGATCATATGATATGTAAAGCCTGGGTCAAAATGGTCATGCACACAAAAGGTGTAATTTTTTTTAATGGTTAATATCTCCTAAAATATCTTTTCAAAACGGACTTGAATGCATTATAGGCTTCATTGCACCAAACTGAAAGCCACAAGAAAGTTAATATGACTGAAAAATCTTTACTTGATTTAACTGTGCACAGAATGTTCAAATGGTACAGAACAATACTGCTATTCATTATATTACAGTTATCAATACATTGCTCAAAGGCAAACCCAGCTGCTGTGGTACCACTGCTCTCCACAATTAGCACAGGTCATAAAAGTCATCAAATCATCATCTGCACTGCCACTCCGAACCCACGAGGGCAAGAACAGCATCCCTCGTGATATCTGTGTCACCCTGCAGTCCAAACTGTCACAGTGCCTGCAGCGAACTTTATTGGTGGATGTCCCTTCCACCGCCTGCGGTAACTGATGCTCACTGATGCCCAAAGTAGTGTAACCTTCCCTGAGCTGTCGAAGTTCTACCCCTGCCATTTCCTCTGCAGACATCTGGGCAAATGCCTCTGGAGTCAGCTGTCCTGACATAAGGCCTTGGCGTAGATGAGGGTTCTTTGGGTTCTTTAGGTTGGCCACCTTGCTCCTGATGCAGGACTTGTACTTAAGCTGGTTTCTTCCGTAAAGAACATGAACATGTGCTTCAATGTCCTGAGCAAGGGCTTTGTGTTTGTCCATATGATCTGAGTCTTTTTGCTGATTTGGGGTAAGAGCCTGGAGAATCAGCAAGATACATTTGGATCTCAATGCCGTGGAGTCAGAGGAAGTGCTGGGCTGATTTGTGTTTTGAGGAACTGATGTTCTAAAATCTTCCTCTCTATCAGATCTATGTGACGTTATGGCTGGAGTGAAGCGTTCTTCCTCATGTTGTAGTTGAACAGATTCTACAGCATCATTTGCTGGACAAGGCTTTTCAGAAGACAACTTATCTGAGCCCACACTACTGTCTTCACATTTGTCCTGTTTTACATCCTTTGTTATATCATGTTGCTCTGTGTTGCATGTAAATTCTTGATTCGCATTCCCCTTTTCATTAAAGTGCTGAGATCCAGTGGTTACAGAGGGAATTTCCAAAGACACCTCAACATTTGGCAGGTTATGTGTCTCTAGTTCCTTGTCTTCCCATGTGTCTTTGTTATTAATTTTCAGCATAGGTGACAACTTGTACAACTTCTTCCATTTTGAGAGCAAGCTCTTTACTATTGTTTTAGCACTCACAACTGGACAGAACTTAAGTAATTTATAAAGAACCTTCACAATTTCTGTAGTCTGAATCTGCTCTAATGTGACAGATATGTTATTCAGATCTGTCAGTAATGGTACAATATCTTCATAGCTGCCATCACTGTGCAACTTTTCTATTTGTAAAGCATAATGAATTATCTCTTTAGTATTCATGGCCTCTTATACATTAAACTGACAAGAAAGCAAGAAAGGTACTTAATCTAGTGCAAAAAACGTTGCTGGTTTCAACAGCGTTTAGCCTAAATGCTACATTCGTTTATATTAAACTGCTGCAAAATATGAATAAAATAATCAATTTTTTAAATCGCAGACTAACGCAACGCCTTCACCTTCAAAAAAACACGTATATTCTTGGTGAAAAAATCAGCAGTAAAAGCCTTTTAAAAGGGAGAATTCGCAGTCCTTCCGCCATGTCTGAAATAATCCAATAACATTTTACACATACATAGCAAAACCGTCCTATAGAGGGCGTAGTTGCTCAACTTTTAAAATTTTGCCATGAAACACATTTAGTGGACACTTTTCCACAGTTATCAACATGGTATATCTAAGTTTTTAAAATATATTTTCATTTGTTAAATATGCATATATAACACTATACCTCAGTATTATATTACGTAGGCTACATTGGTTTTAAATTACAAAAGTAGGCCTAATTAAAAACTCAACAGTGCTGTGAGGGAGTTTCTAAAACAAGGCTGAGGGTTTGATGGATATATCTTTCTCTCTTCTGACTACCATAATCTATGTCTGATTTCCTCCCTCTTTTGCAAAGCTGTGTAAATGCTATGTTTTTATTTTTATGCTAGTGGAGCAAATGGGAATGTAAAAATCGGCCTACCTCTCCTGTTCTCCACTTTACATTTAAAACAAGAAATTGAAACAAATATGCTTGGATTATCTATGTTTCTAATAAATGGCCCTTATAGAGACAGCAAATCAATGAATGCACATATTTCTTGCAGTTCTCTAATGATAGTCTGGGCTTTGATGCTGTTTAGATTGCAAGTTCATTCTAATTTCCGGGAGTTGCATAATGCCTGAGACTGAGAGCACTTTATTAACCCCTTAAGTGTCACCACTACCCCCCTCCCCCCCTTTTTTTTGAGCATAGACATGAAAATGCACTATCCAAAATTAAATGGTTGTGATTCATGAATGCTTTGGACTACAGACCTAAGGTTGGTCTCTTTTTATAGAAGACACTCAGCAGATTATTGCTGAGTGAAAACATGTAAAATTTGAAAGTGTAAAATAGATATAGAAGTTTAAATTTACTGTAAAGCAAATATACCGTACTAAACATTTTATATTTTATACAAATTAGATATTTTAGTTGTGTTCCAAATTTGAAGTTGATACCACAAAAAAATTGAAGTTCCTATGAGATTTTATTTAGGTGCTATATTAAAAAGAACCACAGGGTGTCATCCACATTCCATTGATTTTTTTTTTTTCCTGTAACAAATTAATGCATTTCTGTCACAGTAATACTTCTATCACAAAACAGTCCCCAAATATGAACCTTTCCGACGATATGTGTTTTGTCAAGATTATAAAAAGTTTTATAGGCCTGTGATATAAAAAAAGGCAGCAAAAATAATATCTGATGTTATCTGATTTAGTCTGGTCATTTTCTAGTCAAAGCTTATTAGTTGGGTGTTCCAAAAACAATCTCACCACCTTAAGCTTCTATGATCAAGATGTAATTGACCGGTTTAGATCTGATGTAACAGCTACACAGGATTTTAGCCAGCAGGGTAGTTTTCACCCATTTTATTCAAATAGATTAACTAACAAGATTTTAACTTGTGGCTCTGTCTGAAAGAGATGTGGAAGGCACTTCACTTTATGCATTTTGTAAATATGTGTACATTTAAAGTGCATGTTGCATCAAATGCATTCACCCTTATAACTTTTCTCTATGATATATCTGTTCTTTGACACCATTCACCTTATGTATGATTGAGCTTATTCTTTTCACAAAATGGTCACAAGCCAAAAAAAAAAAAAAAAAAAATGGAATGAAACTCTCACAGGAGGTTTTGTGATATCCGGAATGGCTCCGATCTGTGTGCACATAATAGAATAGGACAGACTTTTGGTTCATAGCCACAAACTGTTCCTAACAACAGGTGTAATCTGAGAGTACAAAGCTTTAAAAAGAAGCATCTGAAGTCTTTCAAACTTGTTTTCTTTGTTACTTTCCCACCCAGTGTTCCTAGAGTTTTGGGTAGGGCTGTACCAACTCCCATGTATTCCAAATCTGCCTACAGGGAGACAGAAAGAGTTTTCTTAAGTCAGGGGTCCCTTAACAAATTACAAAATGGGGTCCCACTGTTGTTGGTATTTATTTACTTACACTCAACTTTAATTTCTAGACTGAATGGAAATTTACAGAGCTGAGAGTTATTTAGTTCATGTGCCACAAGAGGGGATCAAACCTTAGTTTTTAGTCATGGTTCTGTGTTCAGAATCAGAAGGAAATAAAAATAAATACTGTCATTTCCTGCTTGCTCTCATGTGGTATTCCAGAAATTGGTTTATAAGTGCTGATCTAGGACCAGATGTCTACAAACTAAACTCTATGCTGATAAACAAAGCTGTTGTACATTCCACTACAAAGGGTAGCATGTATTGACATGCCTGTACTTGCAGAAGTGCATACATCAAATGTATATTCGTACAGCTATGAAGCTGCATGACCTTTCCCCTCAAGTAACATTCTGCAGCAATGTTCAGACAAAAGAGCACAGAGTGGCACACCATTTATTTCCTGCAGATTATTTTAACATTACTCTCATTTCCTCCTGGATCTAGCTATCTGGGTCTTTGATGTACATTTCAGGATTATATTTAAAGAAAGTAACCACAAATATTTATGAGAAATGTAAGGACACTGCCTTTTTGTTATTTATTCTGTTACAGTATATGTTGTGCACTGGCTACTTTGAATTCTTCTTACATTATCAATAAAATTATTGTATTGTAAATAGCATCCATTCTATAACATTTATTAATCTTGTCTTGTCATTGTTCTAAATATGAAGCCATATATAACTTAACCAAACAGCCAGACTAATTAGTAGTTTTGTATTACACAGATAAGGTGTTTTTCATGTATCTATCCTAAGATTATTGGTTTTCTAAATGACTGTAAGTGTGTGCTTACACATCTATGTGGTGGAAAAATGCTGTGGACTTTAACCTCATTAAGTGAGATAAGACAGTCTAACTAGTTTATCCCATAGTTAGCCCTAGATTTTGTGCCTGATTAAGACAAGGGTAAATCCATTGTTTTTGTTGACGATGCTGATGAGTGTGAGAACATGGATACCCACTCTAACCATTAGAATCACAGATTAGAACATCTGACGTTCCACCAAATGGCAAAATGACAAAAAAGTTGTTAATCAGTAATGAAATCTCACAATCTTTAAATCTCAAAACAATTGTACATTTTGCTTAAATTAAATGAGCTCAAATCACATGAAAAATTGTGATAACTGGCTTATTTAACCGGGAGGTGAGGCTTCTATTCCTCCAGCCAACATATTGAGTGTTTTCACATTTACCTGTCTCCTCTTCCATCTCTGTCACTATATGCGTATTTAAATAAATATACCTTTTGTATGTTTCGCTATTTTATCAATGTGATTTCTTAGCAATGCTTTAATAAGAAGCACTGAGGTGATTATTAAACTGACTGCAAAACAGAAAAAAATGGTTAAATCATTAATAAAAGGAAGAAGAAGGCCACATTTAACGATACTCCTAGAGACAAGGGTGACATCAAAGTGATAGTTCACAAACATTACACTTCTGTCATCATTTACTCACCCTCCTGTCGTTCCAAACCAAAACGGCTTTCTTTTTTCTTCGGAACATGAAAAATGTGGGAAAATGTTTTGTTTGTTTGTTTCATTGTTTTCCTATAAAATGGAAGTCAATAGTTACCAACGCTTTTTGGTTACCAACATTCTTAAAAATATTTAGAAAGGGTAACATGTTCTTAATAATAACACATGAATTATGCATAATTATAAGCAAATAACACTAAACCAAGCCTTAACCTTATAGTAAGTACATGTAGTTAATTAATATTACTCAGTACTCATTTGTGCAAGTACACTGTAACAAGGATACCTTAAAATAAAGTGTAACTGAAGAAAGAAATGCATTTAATAAAGTTTTAAATGACATGAGGGTAAGTAAATTATGACATTTTTTTTTTTGGGTTAACTGTCCCTTTAAGTTAGAGCAAGACAGGGCCGATACAGTGAGACAGGCTTCTGCTCCTACAGGCAGACAGGGTGAGACAAGGTTAGACTTTCGCAGGCAGATAAAGTGAGACAGGGTAAGATTCTCCACAGCGGACAGAATGAGACAGGGTTACTCTCTGCAGGCGGAGCAGGGAGTGGGCTGTGCTGAAGCCATGTTGCTGTGAGTGTGACCTTGAGTGAAAGAGAAAAAAATTGCTGAAAGTTACTCAACTCATTGCTCAGGCTTTGCAGTGAATGACAATAGTTATAACTGCTGACTACTGTTAGCCTGAGATTTGTAATTGTGTGGTTTCTAATGCCATTTCCTGCCTCTATAAAGGTCTCAATTAGTTGTACATGCTTGTATCTGTACTGGTTATCCTGGAGAAAAACATAACATCTACCAAAGCATAAACACATACTTTCAAATGAACATTTGGTCTAAAACCTCACCAAGGGAAAAGCCTGTTTGTTTTGACTGGACAAAGACTTGTTTAGGTTTGGTTTGAATTGGGCAATCACAAAATTTGGTGCAAATCTTTCATGATAATTCCATTGCTGTTGTCATTATTCAGCATGTTATCCATTATTTCTCTTTGCATAGTAAAAGTATCTTTTTTTTTTTTTTGTTTACATCTTGTAAGGGGCTGTTGTATCTAAAATCGACTTATTTTTAGGTAGTTCTGTAATCTTTAGAATTACCTCATATTGTTTCATGTTTATCACATCCTGTGTAGGTGCATCGTTTATTTAGTTATATATATATATATATATAGGTGCATAATAACATACATTGTCAACTCAACATCTAAACTGTGCAGACTGTGAGACGTGAGTTTTGAGCATATACAACAATAAAATTATTACACACTTACGCATACATAAGTATATGTGCTCCATCCAAAAGGGTCTTCCACAAACAAATAATTACAAAACCATGGGGGATGGGATTGTTTACTTTTCTGGAACTGGGTTAACTAGCCTGGTAGTAAAACACTGTGATCAGGTGCACTGATATAGTTCAGAAAAGGAGGCTGTATTTGCAAAATAATTTTGCTTATATCAGTCTGAATTGGTATCTTTAAGGTCCTTTATTTATTCAGCATGTTTTAAAATTTTCATTATCAGTGTCAAATCTTACATTCTTTCAGACACTTTGTTCTCAAAATGTGCTGGTGTCTCCCCTCCTCCTCGAGATTTCACAACAGTCTGCACGTCTCCTTTTCTCCTCCCTCGTCTGTATCTTGTCTGATCAGTGAGTTATTAGACATGTCAGAATTAGTTACTTCACTCTGAGAGTGGAAGAGTGAAACAGGGAGAAAAAGAGAGAGAGAAAAAGCAGCAAAGAGGGTGAGGAAAGACTGATGAATGTGTGAGAGAGACGAGAGGAAGTGAGTGACAGTTTATTCAGATCTAAATGATTTTCATAACCTATTTGTAACAAAGCCTGTCAGTGAAAGGCAGGCATTCAGTCACATTCTCAGCATGTAAAATTACCTCTGATATGCAGGTCATTTTAGTTCACTAATGTATATCTGAGGCAGTCAGTGCTGGATTTATGACCTGATCAGAAGTCTTCATGATTGTCACAATATCATCCAGCACCATTGTGTTATTAAATAACATAACTCCTGTTTATTGTTTTAATGTGTTATAGCAACACAAGAGGATTCATAGTAGGGCCCACAGATTAAATGTTACAGCTGTCTCCAGAGCTGTGAAGGAAGTAAGTTTTCCACCTTCATAGTAAATGATTCCCTGTTGGTTTGACCTGCCTTTAATTTCTTTTTCAGTTAATAGAGGTGGGGGATGGGAGGACGAAAAAAGAAGGAAAGAAACAAATAAGAGGGAGAGATGGTGTCATTTCTTGAAGTTTTGATCAAACACTTTGCATTGTCTCTCACATAAAAACGCATTGAAGCATATGCAAAATTACTGTAACTATACATTTTGATATATATATATAAAAAAATGTAATACCCCTCATGTCAGGTTTATATTTCAGCTGATGTAGCAAGCCATATTTGGGAGCATGGCAGAAATTAGGCAGGAAAGGGATGTAAGGCCAAATTCCACACAAGGTTTTTATAAAGCCAAGGCTGAATCATGAGAATACCAGCCATGACCTCTACTGTGTCTGTTTGAATGTATAAAGTTAAAGAAACAGATATATATTTAGAAAAACTGAAAGTGTCTAAAAGATCCAAAAATATCTTATAGAGAGTAAACAAAAAAGTATTAGACTTGGATTCATTATTAGACTAAAGCTAGATTCTGATAGTCGAGTACACACATATTTCTATCCACGCACACAGTTATTAAACATACACGCTGCTATGAAACATGGTTTTTATTTGTCCCACAAGTACAAAAATTGCTAGACGATATACAAGATACTTGTTGAGGTTGACTTGTGTAATGATTTGTGCATTCATTCATTTAACGGGAGTCCATTTCTGAGACCAGACAAAGTATCATCACATGCTATTTAAAGGGTTAGTTCACCCAAAAATGAAAATTCTGTCATTAATTACTCACTGTCATGTCATTCTACACCCGCAAGACCTTTGTTCATCTTCAGAACACAAATTAAGATTTTTTTGATGAAATCCGATGGCTCAGTGAGGCCTCTATTGAGAGCAAAGCCACCAAACCTCTCAAGATCCATAAAGGTACTAAAAACATATTTAAAACAGTTCATGTGAATTCAGTGGTTCTACCTTAATATTATAAAGCGACGAGAATACTTTTTGTGCACCAAAAAAACTAAATAACGAGTTTTCAACAATGTCTAGTGATGGCTGATTTCAAATACTGCTTCATGAAGCTTCGAAAGCTTTACGAATCTTTTGTTTCAAATCAGTTATTCGGATCGCGTATCAAACTGCCAAACTGCTGAAATCATGTGACTTTGGCAATCCGAACCACGGATTCGAACAAAAGATTCGTAAAGCTTTTGAAACTTCATGAAGCAGTGTTTTGAAAATGGCCATTACTAGATATTGTTGAAAAGTCGTTATTTATTTCATGTTTTTTTTTTTTTTTGGTGCACAAAAAGTATTCTCGTCGCTTTATAATGTTAAGGTAGAACCACTGTACTCGCATGAACTGTTTTAAAGATGTTTTTAGTACCTTTATGGATCTTGAGAGGTTTGGTGGCTTTGCTCTCGATAGAGGCCTCACTGAGCCATCGGATTTCATCAAAAATATCTTAATTTGTGTTCCTGAAGATGAACGAAGGTCTTACGGGTGTAGAACGACATGAGGGTGAGTAGTAAATTAAATTATTTTCATTTTTGGGTGAACTAACCCTTTAAATTAATATGAAATAGGCCCCACTTTACACTGGCCTGGGAATGGGACTATTTCTTAACCATTGTAGTGAGGCTTTAAAACTCATTTCAGTGCTAAAACACATTGTATACATAAGCTTGCACTTCCCTTTTCTAAGGGATTATAGCAGAAGTGTACAACTCTCAGCAAACCTTGTGACTGAAGAGAAATTGACTCACTAGAAGAAGAACTCTTTTGGTACTGTGTATCTTTCTTCCTCTTCTGTTGCTTCAGCTTGTACTGTTACAGTATGGATACTGTAATGTTCAATAATATTCAATATCAAAAATCAATAATATTTGGAGGTTATGGCAATAATATGTCCCTGTTTTGCCTGAAATCAAAGAGATTCTTTACAGGAACTAAATGAGACCAGCATTCTTTGTTACTGAAGTCACAGTTTGAATAAAAACGCTAGGGGTACGATAAAGGCTGGGGTCTGCCATATATAGTGGTGATTTTTTTTTCTCTCTCTCTCTTTAAAATCGCATAATACTGATTTTAAAAAACTTTGTGCATAAGCTATTATTAGTATTGTGACACCAAAATGTTTTTTGTCAATTTTATATTCCTAATTCCTTCCCAGTTGTTCAACAGTTCCTTCCCAGTTGTTTGAGAGGCATTTTAGTGTTGCTTTTTTGATAAGGATAGAATAAAATTGATGGCCATTGGGTGTTTTGCTGTATATGAAGATTAAAAATCATTTCACGTACACAAATTCAGTGGTTTTGGATTAGCCAGTTAAAATATCTGTTATGTAAAAAACTTCCTCTTCAAAACTAATGACCAAACAACAATCATTATTTTCTGCAGTTTTTCAGAGGCCTATAACTTAGATTCAACCATGATCTCACTTTGTAATCACAACCAAAACACATAACATTCCATTTGTTGAGCTGCACAAAAATGTAAAACACGCGCATACACATGCACAAATAGTCCCACAAATGCACTCTTGTGTCTGGTGTCCAGCTGTCAACGTAGAAAAGGGATCTGTTATCAGCTTACTGAGTGAGTGAGGTTGATAAGACTGAATAGGGGAATTTCTGCACAAAAAAAACCCTTCATGGTTTCTCACATCCTTATATAGCACTGATCTAGCAGTGAGGAAAAGACATTACTAATGTAGGGACACTTTTTTTGAATATCCAGGTTATGAGAGCACAAAGCAGACCTCCCACAGACAAGAATCCAAAAATCCACTCTTCTATTTTCACATCTCACAATTCAGCTAGCGCTGGGCCCCCAGCAGTATTGTTGAAGAGCCACAATAATGCTGAAAGAACGCTGAAAAGCTGAATCTCTGAATCTGTGTTCTGTGTGTATAGCCCATCTGTTGCATACATTGTGTTTGCCAGGATGGCGCCAAAAGGGGCTTTGCATTTTTGCCAAGACATTTATAGACATCTGCTCTCTTCAGTCAGTTTTCTCACTTGTTCACACCTCTGTCTCTCTCTCTCTCTCTCTTAAAAAAACACAGACAGATACTGTTCTTTAACTTACATTAATATTGGTAAACATGTGATCAGTTTTCTGTGATTGACTAGGCTACACTTACAATACACTTACAATAAGGTGCAATTTGTTAACATTAGTTAATGCATCAGGTATAATGAACTCAAAAACAAATAATACTTTGTTGCTTTTAAAGCATTTATTAATCTAGGTTCATTTTAATTTCTGTATGTATTTTTTAAGATATTAAATGTAGTTCCAAACGTAGGTTCGGGAGGAGCCTAAACATTCAGTCCTGTCAATCATCATTGCGAGCATATATAAGCAGCAGTCACTGCGTCATCCCAGCGATAATTCTTCCAGCATCCCTCCTCCCCATCTTATTTTCCCTCTGTGCAATACTGTTATAGGGGGGTTTAGCTCGGAGCGTCGGGTTCGAGACTCCTTCGAGGACAGCAAGCCAAGTTTGTTTACCATTACCATACCAACTAAGACTGAATGGGCAGGCGAACTTGTGAATTAACAGTGAATGATAGTATTTTTTAATGAATTAGCAGTAACCTAGATTAATAAATGCTCTTAATATTGTTTATTGTAAGTTTTTGATTCTGAATGCTAATGAATTGAACCCATATTGTAAAATGTTACTGTTTTTCCAACAGCAACAGGGAAAAGTAGAAAGAGATAAATAGAGAAAATAATAGAAATCGTGAGGCAAATGGAAACAGGGCAACTGATTTCCATTTGAAAAGACAAGCATATGGGCTCAGAATCTAGCCTACTACAGGGCATAAACATTGTCACATACTCCACAGTCCAAACGGCATTATATTTGTTTAAAACTAACAAACTAGAAGTGTTACTTGTTGTAATGGAAGAATTTCTGGTTCATAATCTCTATAAATATCCATAACACTATGTTGGAAATTTAGTTTTGTGACATAATCACACAGAGGATTGTAAGAGCCCCCTCACACACAACCCAGTGAGAACAAGAGATAAGGTAGAGTTGACGTCAATGGAATGCTCTGTCTCTATAATATGTAGGACTCACTTGAGGAATGTTTGTAATTATAGTCAGCTCTGGGTCCAACTTCAATTCTGTCTGCAGCTCTGTTCTGGATTTGAAAGTTTTTCATAGGATATCTCAGGGCCTCTATTATGTAACCACACTTTTGACTGTTCAAGCCTTTAAGTGTCAGACAGCGTCATTTTGGCCAAACTGATGGTGATCATGGAATTTGGAGTATTTTGGAAGGCTGTCAGTTGTTCCTCTAAGAATGTGTTCCAGTGTAATAAATTAGTTAATTTTCCCACTGGAAGACGTATCACTTTTAAGAGGCAAGCAAATGTTCTGTTGGTTGATTTAACAATAAAATGCAGAAATTTTAGGATTAAGGATTAAAAAAGTTTTGGTGTGCAGTAATGTAGTTTTTCTCTCTCTTTCATTCTGTCTATGTGGCTTTCTCTCTTCTGCTCTTTTTCTCTGGCATGTGCTCCATGGCTTAAAGCCCTGTTTACAGGGCCGCAGTAACAGCTTGTCAGGTCAGTAGCGATTATTCAGAGACAGTGGGTGTATCTGTGTTCAGATCAGTGTGATCTTTGAACCTTCCTTTGAATCTGATATGTTAATTATGGTGGAATGTGGGCGAAACATAATTTTTACATAATAAAAACTATTTTTAATTTAATTACAATTAGGACATATTTTCTAAATATGTAAGGTTTTGAAATAAATCTGTTTATTTAACACTTATGGTCACACCGTCATCTAAATTTGCGCATTTGGTAGATGTGTTTATTCCGAGTGACTTACAGCACATTCAGTGACGCCATCTTTGAAAAACAAAAAGCCACATCTGAAATCTTCAGCTTGCTATGCACAGACTATGCACTAGTTTCTTTGTACCAATATCATTCCACTATACCTACATTAATCTTAGTCCAATCATAAACACACCTAATACTGTACTATGCTTGTCCATGTCATCATCAGACTCTGACCTTGTGATAGACTTTGGTAGTGCTTTCAGCATTGCTGGCATTTTTTGCATGTCAAAACAAAGTGGGATATTACAATGGACAAGTCTGAGCATATTTGTGTGTAGATTTCATGGGTGCAGCCCACAGCTTCAGTGTGTAGGGCTTTAAAAGCGCTTTTTGTTCATCTCTGAATGGAACATTATCACACACTGCAATTTCCTCCATTATAACTTAAAATGTTCCAATAATGACAACTGAGCTTTCAAGTACTAAACACTTTGCACCACAATATCTTGTTACATTATGTTACATAATGCAGTGCAGATATCTGGGATTTAAACGACAGAAGGAAGATTAAATTAATATAAATGTTATTTCTGCACTTTTGCAAGGAGACATCATCTTGTTTTCCTCCACGTAAAAAATATGAAAACAACGAGAGCATCATTTGTCATGTGTACCACCATGGCTATACTCTTGAAAACAACAATTTATGGGTGATTGAAAGTACACATTTGTTTCTAGAGAATAAATGTTATTTGTGGGAAGGTTTGTGTCATCAGACTGTAAAACCCTTTTTGTTTCTAACTGAAATCTTTAAGGAGCTATTCACACATAACATGTTGATTTCTGCATTCCATTAGTAAAAACAAGTAAAAAATTTAAAAAGCACATTTACTCTCCTTCCTCCACTTCCTCCACTTTTTAGATCCTAGTGGTCCTTAACAACAGATACGATATTTCCAAAGCTTCCGCATAAAACTGGATTCTCAAGACTGTACAAAACAAGATTATCTTTCCATCAGACTTGCTTTTCTTTGCTCATCTCAGAACTCCAGGGAAATTTCTATGTGCCTTTTCACCATGTGTGAACGAAGTTTAAAGGTTCATAAATCATAAGGTGTCATTTTATTGTATTCATAAAGGATCAAATGTAGATTAATTTATTGGATCAGGTGTTACATTTAAAAAGCAATGGAATGGGATAAATAAGCAAATACCTTGTTCTGTTATTTATAGCCTACTTATAATATAATATATATTATAACATACGTCAACATTTGGATCTGCTATATATTAGTATGTCAGGGCTCTTATTTATAGATCATCTCATTGTTCAGGGCTCTAGGCAAAAAAAAGAGAGTCAACTTTTTAGCTGACAAATTACAGAATTGTAATTGTAATCTTTTAATAAAGATGGTTGTTCAGTAGCATTTTAGATCCTTGAATGCATAGATTCATGCTACTTTCAATACTGTGTGCTGTAATGAAGGAAATGTATTTTTTGATTTACTTAGAACCACAATTATTAATTATTACAATAACAAAACTATTTTGAATATGTATCAACAACGACATCAGGAATAAGCAAATAGTGCTCCCTTTTCATTCTTTCTTTCTGTCTTTCTCTTTTTTTTTTCCTCTTCTTTTTTTATAGACCATCAGATGCAAATTTGGCCCTCTGGGATTACAACAAGATATTCTGTTATTGTCACGTAGGTTGCAGCAAAGACGAGGAAGAGGATCTAATCGCAGCAATATCAAAGTTTACAAAACAAAAAACAAAACAAAACAACAGAAAACAAGGAAACAGAACAACTATATAGTATAACAATCCATAGAATGGACAACTGAACTGAGGACTTAAATACATGGGGTAAATGAGGAAACTATATGAGCTACAGGTAAACTTAATTAGTGAATAACTGACACACACAAGGAAACATGGGGTGTGTCTCAATCAGCTCCCTATAGTCAGGGTACTGATCCATTTTAAGTTTTCCATTTTAAGGGCTGTCTCAATTGCAAAATCCTACCAGTGCACTGAAACATTCGCTCCCTAAAAAGTCCTACAATGCACTGTGAAAACCAGGGAACATCAATGCTCACTATGTTTCCTTAACGGAAGTTCTGAAGTGTGAAATATAAATCACATGAGCCAACTTACTACACATACTGACACACGATAGATGTTTTTTAAAATACAAACCATTCTTTAATTATATTTCAGCATAAACATGCCTATAGGCAGATAATTAACATATTCTAAACAATATTTATAATTTATTTACGGCTGAAATGTTGCACGAATATGTAGCAAGCAAAGTATTTATTATAATGTACTTTAAAAAAAAAAATGTTGGTTTATATATATCAGTTCTTCTGTTGTTATGTTAAATACCAGTAATACCTTCTGTTAAATACCAGTAATGATGTTGTACAATGAGGACATTGTCATGTCGTCGGAAACAGTGTCCAAGTGTCCCAGTGAGCCAGGGTCCTTATACTGTCCTTGCCAGTGCCTGAATTCATGTACATGATATATTCTGATTCTCGACCTAGGAAGCTAGGGAGCTGATTGAGATGCATCCTTGGTCAACATATATGAAGGGAACAGAAACAGAACAGACCCAAAACAAAACACAATGAAACTAAGCAGAACAAAACATAATCCTTACAGTTATCTTTCTGAAAAGGTTAGAAAAATTGATTGATATTTGAGTATTTTGGTGTCTGTGTGTGTGTGTGCGTGCGTGTGTGTGTTCTTGTATACATGGTTTATGAGGACACAAATGTGTATAAACCAAATGGCTTAAAAAACATACTAAACAGTGTTCAATTCAAAAGATGCAGACAGTTTTCTGTGATGGGTAGGTTTAGAGGTAGGGGTAGTGTAGTGGGATAGAATGTACAGTATAAAAACCATTAGGTCTATGGAGAGTCCCCGTAAACCACACATACAAGTGTGTGTGTGTGTGTGTTTGTGTGTGCATGTGCTGGGCCTGCAAGGTATTTGGATCTGTTGTGATTATTGCATAACCAAATCATGTCGACCTTAGTCAAGATCTGCAGAACAGGAATGATGGGTCTGGAGGCTGCCTCTGCATGTTTCGGCATAGCACTATTACGCCAACACACACACTTCTGCATTCTCACTGCGTGTGATGACAGGATCAAATAAGGATGAGGCAAAAAAGCAGTGATGCCCATCAGCAGCACTCACTGTGTGTGTTAGTGAATCTATAAAGATGCAGTACTGAGGAGTGAGGTCATATGTTCATGACCATAACAATAAGCTATAAATGGCAAGAATTCTTTGCTATTACCTTCTCCATACACACACAGATCAACTTCATTTAAAGGGGTGGTTGATTATGATTTCACTTTTTTAACTTTAGTTAGTGTGTTTCTGTTTGAGCATAAACAACATCTGCAAAGTTATAACGCTCAAAGTTCAATGCAAAGGGATATTCTTTTAAAGAATTCGCTGTTTAAGGACTACAACAAAATGTGTCCCCTGAGAACACGCAACAAAAGGGGGCGAGGCCATGTTGGGCTGCTTTAGAGAAAAGGAAAAGTTGTTGTAGCAGAGTGTTGTTGCCATGCCGTCATTTTACGCCAGACTGCTTTACAAATGAGGGTCAATTCAACGCTGGATTTGCACAAAAGATTAATTATCGATGATGCTAGTCGATGAGTTGAATCAGCTCCACAGCAATAACATAAATTTATCCACTAGCCATTCAGAAACGTCCAGTTGCATTCTAAAAGCTGTAACTTCTTCCTGAGTCTCTCCATCAGTGTCTGTCATTGTTGTGATATCAATGAAAGTAGACAAATTGAGCTTTATTCTCAAAGTTAGAAAATAGCATATAGCTCCAAAGTGCCCCTTGGCAACAAAAATGATCTGAGGGCTAGAGAAAGCTGTTAAAATTACTTTTATATGTACCATATATTCTAAACCGTTCTATCAAATTTTTAAAAATAATTAATAAATATTTGTAAAATATTATTAAATTATTAATTATTAATAAATAATTTCACGATGTTAAAAGTTGGTGTTTTTATTTAAAAAAACTAAATCTGTGCACATGATTTTAGTGTTTTCATTGCTAAATTTACACAAAACCTAGCTGTACACAAAAGAAAGAAAAAAAGAGACCTTTTTACAACCTTCAAACAGTTTTAATATTTTAACATAATACAGAAGAGCATCACTATGATTCTGCTGATGACTTCACTCTCTGAGTCATTCTCCTTCTCGCTTCTTCTCTAACACGTCCTCATGAGGGAAATGAGACGTTTTTGGGTGATGAGGATTAGATTTTTAAGCAAATAAAAGGAAAAGCAGCGCAGTCTGGAAGCGGAAGAATAACAGTGACATGACTTGTGACCAGTGTTGGGGGTAACGCATTACAAGTAACTCGAGTTACGTAATCAGATTACTTTTTTCAAGTAACTAGTAAAGTAACGCATTACTTTTTCAAATAAGTAATGCAAATTACTTTGTTTTCAGATTTATTGACTGACAGCTCTACTGTCTCCATGTTGAGAAAAACAGGTTAAGTGCAGAGGTGTTGTGTGCGTAAACATGATGCTTATTGTAGCTCTAGACTAAATGTAAACATGCATTTACTCATCTCACTTGCACGAAAACATTCAGTATTTCTCAAAATGAATAAAAACAGTGAAAAGCAATCTCAGAATTTTACGCAAACCTGTAATAATTACATATATTAAATTACACAAATATACTTTATGTATTTAATCTCACTTTATTTACCAATGTCTTTGCTGCTGACCTTCAATGATCCAATTCAACCATACTAATAAGCAAAAAATTACATTAGATTGGATTTAGAAATAAGTGTTGAACTTCCTTCTGTATCGTATTCTTCTTTAATGCAGAATGGCAGCACAGCTGAAAGTTTTGTTTGAGCTGTGCCCTTTACTGTACAGGCATAAATATGCATTTCTTTCATCCTGAGACTTATTCATTTCACTTTTGGTGTGAAAGTACCTTAACATTTGCCAAAAATATAACTTTTTTGTTGTTACTAAAAAACAAACATGCAAGCCCAGTCTAGGTGAGAAAAAGTAACGCAAAAGTAATGTAACGCATTACTTTTCATAGAAAGTAACTAACGCCATTAGTTATTTTTTAGGGAGTAACGCAATATTGTAATGCATTACTTTTAAAAGTAACTTTCCCCAATGCAGAAGATGCAGAAGATAAATAGGACACACGTTGTTGGATCGTCTTGGCATTGACTAAAAGTTTTGTCCGTCAGATTTACTACAACGACAATGGCTGGAGAATATGCCTCTCAAGACACCACAAAATCTGATAGCACTGTTTGGATATTATAAGTAAAACTGCTGCACTATTTTGTAAAATAAACTTTGGAGGCGGGTTTATTTGTTTGTGAGTGTCTAATGTATACGATCGAACACAGTTTTATACATAAACGGTGCTCAGATTGTATAATTTATTGAAGAACGATGATGGAGAGCAGATCGTTCTGGTGAAATATTGGATTTATCTCTCGATCGCTATTTCATAACAAAGATCCTGTTTTGATTTTGCGTGTTGTCATTTGGACTCCCGACACAAATTACAATATTACTGTTGCTGGAGCATCTATATTGTAAAACAGACACTATAGATTGACAATAAACCCTTAGAACTTTCAAATAATGTATAATTTGTTATCATTCTTAATATTTTTAGACAGTTTTCTACATAGTAAATGTATAGGCTACCATGGTAAACAAAGTGACGTCAAGTGAACTTGTTTCCCAAGATGCAAGTAAGCATGTCATCTCTCATTTAACAAGAAGTATATATATATATATATATATATATATATATATATATATGGTTAAAGAAACGGCTCTTTCTTTCAACTCTGGGTTCGGGCCAATATTCCGAGCTCGGAGCCCTCCCCCAGACAGCATGCCAAATACGCATAACTTTTATTCTATTGAATTATATGTACATGTGAACTCGTGAAATACCAGTTATTGTAAAAATTCACAGACACAAATTGGTGTTGAAAAGGTCACCCCACTTTAAGCTATGTATATGAATTAATGTTTTAATGTTATTTATATACTCATAATAACTTTGGAATGTGGTTAAAGATTTGGGGTGTGGCTGAAGATCTATAGGTCAGAAATTACCCAGAAGGGAAAATTCATTGATTGGATGAAATCCCTTATCAAAATTATCCAATTTAGCATGGAACTGAACCTGGCTGCTCCTGAAGGACAGTGCCTGTATAATATATCTTAAGTTGTTTTAGGATAAAAAAAAGAATCTTCTAAAAAACATCGTAATGCCACAAAATTGTCTTTAAATAGATGTATTTTTAGAATGAAATTGCAAATACTCCTATAATCTCAAACAAGGCCAGGGAAGAGGTTAATTCAGTTCAATCCATTAAGTCATAAGTGAGCATGGGAATTTGACCTCACACCACCCCCACCAGTTTTTCTGGGTCATTTTAGTGCACTCTAGAAAAAAACAGACAAACAAACAAACAAAGCTATAAAACTCCTCAAAACTGTCAAGTATGGAATTGTCAACTCTTCCTTGAACATTGTTTGGGTATAACTTTTTTTGACCTGATTTTAGTTGACCTGAATTACAGGCAATATAAATAATATTTTGATACTTTGCTCATCAAGATAAAGTATGAGTCATGTAAGGATATAAACCAAAGCAGATGCCAAGTTGATAAATGTCCATCAGTAGCTGGATGTTTATAAAGCTTTGTTTTGAAACTCTGTGTGTAAATGCTCTGGCCTCCAGAAAATAGCCTTCAATTTGACCCATGCCTGAAGGCAAGAAAGGAAGGCTGTAGAGAATTTGGAGAGGGTCCACCATCTCCCTCCCTCACACTTTCATTCTCTCATAATCCATTGGTATTTCCTTTCAGAGTTTCTGTCTGAGCAAAAAGTACTTGCACTCTGTCGTTAAAAGTCCATGTAATATATTACAAAAGTAATTTCATCTTGTATTAAAATTTCCTGACAGAATACATAAAACACTGAAATAAATTACCTGTGTGCATGTCTCTATTTCTATCTATTTTTGTTCTAAATGTACTCAGTTATATTTTGATGTTTATAACAAAAAAGTAATTGCAAATTCAAGATTCTGGAATCACTCCATGCTATTGCAGCTGTAGTTAAAACAAACAAACAAAAGACTTTAATTTCATGATGAACTGCTGTATTGTTTAAGTTGTTTTGGTATTTCATTCACTTCAAAATTGATCCATATATACCACCTAAATATGAAAAGGACAAAATGCTATACAGTAGCAAATCAGATTTCAAACTTCCTTAAAACAGTTCTGTGTTTTCAGAACTTTCCATGGTTACAGGTCAAACCAAATAAAAGTAATTTAATGCTTACTTTGTCAATATTTTTAGATTGACCTTTTAATCAGTAATACATAAATAATTTTTTAAGATAAAACAAAAAATTAATGTAACATTAATTAAATCAATTACAAACAGCCCATTAAGATAACAGCTAGACTCCGGTATTTAAGCACAGAACATATATATCAGTCATCCTTCACTTGATGAAAGCATAAAAGACGAGTGGGCACACAGCAGGCCTTAGATGCCAGAGCTGGGCATGTGTCAATGGCAGAAAGACAGAAGGCAGGAATGGGCCAAGAGCCAAGCAAGACTGAAAGCAATGGTGTGTGTGTACTTCTTTTCATATTTGCTTTGGGCATTCAGAGTGACACACGTGCGGTTCAGGGGCTCTACTTTGTGGAAAACGAACAATGGACAAAAGAGGACACAAGGCAGAGCTGTGTCCTCATCCCTCCAGAAAGGTTTGCCAGAAACGTAGTTCTCTCAGTGGGTAAGCAGCTGCTATTGGTGGTTAGTTTTTCATTAGATTCTATTCATAAACCAGCTGCAAAATGGAACTTAGCTTATATCATTCATATGTATATATATATATGTGTGTGTGTGTGTGTGTATAAAAAATGAACCTGCAAATATATTGTTGTTTTGTTTTATTAAATGTAAGGGGAACAACTTACCAACTCACAAAATATGTGTTAGATGTGTCTTAATTAAACCCTCACACTCTCACACAATTTTATGGTTAAAAATGCTACACACTCCACTTTTTCATCTCAGCCTCACCTTTGATATGCAACTTAGCAGGGAAGGAAATAAGAACTGTAGACTGTTCAGCTGCCAAAGAAAGCTGAGCAAAACAGGAAGTGCAATCAATTCAATCCAAGCACATTTCCTGCTTCAAAGGTAACAATAAAAGCTAATGAAGGGAAATGTTTTGAGGGTCATTTCTTAGGGCCATCACTGTGCTTAGAGTGTCAGGAACGTTTCACCTCTGCAGATCAGAACAAAGCAGAACAGAACAGAACATTTTTAGAATTTAACAGAGAGCAAGTTGTATCTTGTTCTACAAAATTAGACACTGAAGGAGAAGTAAGGAGTGGACGTACTTTCATTTTGAAAGGGCAGAAAGGTTTAACTGGACTGAAACTTCTCCATACAGCTAAGAGAAAAGTGTGCCTTTCTGCAGCGAACTGAAATCTATAATGGAAAATGGCTCTCAAATGTTTAATAAAAATCATTTTCTCATATATATATATATACATATATATATACACATATATATTAAAGTACCTATATTGACATTCAGCTAAAATTAATTATTTGTCGGAGATCAATAAACATACTTTATATACAATTTATATACACAATGTTACATTTACATTATATTACTTTATATTTTAACTTATATTGAGCATTGATGTTATGATCATTTTCATTTATTGAAGTCATAACCCTTCAATAAATGTCTTGAATAAAAAATCATAAATATTTCAAAGGAGTGTCAATTAATTCATCATACATTCATACATTCATATAAAGCAGTATATGTAATGTATTTGTATTTATCATAATTCATTAATGTATAAAACGTGATAATCACTAACTAAATACATAACTTTAAATGAACCAAAATTACCTTTGAAGAATTTTTAGGTTAAATGACCTCACCCAATACAGTGGTGTGTCTCCAGCATACACACGTATTTTATAACAGTCTAGAAAATGCTATAAGTGCGGTTTATTACTGTTTTATTGCATTTGTTTAGTTACAAGATTTAAAGTGTGGCAGACCATATCAGATTTACCTTTTTATGCACAGAGTTTGTTGCTGTCATGTTTGACCCTGATCTTAGTGACTGGCAGTTTGAATACTTCTGAATATGTTCATAAATTTTAAAATGACCTTCACTTTTAATAATCATACATACAGTATCTTAACTACTTAAACTGGTAGTAGTTATGTGTTGGTAAAATGCTATCAGCTGCCATGGCAACGGCATCCAGAGCAGAGCCAACCAGTCATTGCCGCCTTGAGGAAGCTATGGTAGTGAGAAAAGAAACCACAGCAAGAAAACACTGAAAACCTATAAAAGGCACTATTCTGCATAAGAGCTGTCTAAACTCTCTGTTCCTCTTTGACCTCTTCTAACAGAGCATCCTTTGAGAAGATAATACAGCCCAACACACACACACAACAGCACTATGAATCAGTTTTGTATAACATGTAACAACTGCAAACTCATCAAAGGGAGATTTATAAACAGAGAGTTACTGTAATACAGAGGAAGTCGAACACACTCTCTCGTTGTAAAAGGTAAGATAAATTAATTTAAATGAAAAAAGATTAAAAAGCATACACAGTGCACAGCATAAATGGGTACACCCCCTCTGAACAAATACAAAAGATGTATTTTCTTTATGATCACTAATACAATTCATGGAAAGATGGCAAAACTAAAATGTATTAAACATATACATAATAAAACCTGAGAAATATATGTCATTAATAGCCATAAAATAAGTAAATTTGCCAATTTTGTTTAAATTAAGGATTACAGAAATGAGTACACCCTAGATTTAATTCAACAAATGTATAATATCCTAGTACTTAGTACTTAGTACTACACGGAGTGTACAAGTTCATGACAAATTGTCCTGTTTAACTCCTGGATGATGAGCTCCTTAAATGCCCTAATCTTTAATGGGGAGTGTTGCTCAACTCGTCTGTACAGAATCCCTCACAGGTGCTCAAGAGTGTTAAGATTGTGTGCAATACATGTCCACAGAAGGTTTTTCACCTTGGGAGAATGCATATCCTCATTGTCATGTTGAAAAAATGCCCTACAATGCAGGGAATGAGGGAAGGGTAACATCTTCTGTTTCAAGTTTGTGTATTAAATTACATGGGATTCATGACAGCATTGATAAAGCACAACTCCCTCACACCTTCAGCACTCATACATCCCTATATAAGAGCTTTACTACCACTGAACTTTACTGTGGGAACCAGGCACTTCTCACTGTACTCCTCCTCTAGCAACACCATAACATTTTGGATACTGTTAGATCAAAAATGATTGATTTGGTCTCATGAGCAGAGTATTGATTCCCAGAATCTATATTTTGTAAATATGGGCTTTAATTAAATTAACTGACTTTATTGTGCTTTGGCAACAGAGGTAGTTTCAGTGAGAACAACAACCATGCATGTCATTTCTGCAGGCTGCATCGTACTCTGTGAGATCAACAGTCACTGTTTTCATAGCTTTTGCTGGCTCTGAGACACTTGCTTGGTATTTCTCCTGCTCTTTGTCTAGCAAAAAAAATCCCTCATCACTAAATGAAAGCTTAAAATAAAGGCCTGATTATTTCAGGGGCCTTGTCTCAAGTCCATTGTTTTTGAATTTCTGTTACTTTTGCTATATTTTCACACTTAAAACAATGATTTGGTAATCCTCTTGTACCACTGTCCTCTTTTGTGCTAAGAAATAAGTCTCCTGACAGTTCTCTCCCAGGTGGTTCCATTGTTGTCAGCATTAAGTCTGAGAATGATTCAGTGGGCTATATAACATTTTTAATTGTCAAGAAATTACTTCTCTTTAAATGTTTTGGTTCAACATACTTACCTGTTGATCAAACATTGCTTTAAACTTACACCAGAAAATTTTGATTTTGTTTTATTTAGTAACTTTTAGGAGGGTGTACTCATTTTTGCTACACAACATTTTATCACTTTGATAAGAAAATCTTATTTTCCTGAATAATTTTGACATGCTTCTTTGGTAATTGATTAAGCAGACTTGCTGGAACATTATATCTCTAAAGAACCCTAACATGTTTTCTAAGTAACTGAGTAATTGCTGACTTTCAGAAGTTCCAGAGGGGGTGAACTCATTTATGCTGTGCACTGTATGTCACGGTGTGTAGCTGATAAGGAGTGCACAACAAAGGAAATCTTTACAGAGAACTTTTAATTCAGTAAACAACTCGAACAGGAGAATAACTAGGAGAAATTAACAGCCAAAACACCATAAACATTCAACAACACAAGACAAGGGACTAACTGAAACAGAGGGCTTAAACAGAGCAAACAGAGGGAGATACTACCTAGATAATTAATACAACACACCTGAAAAAAGGAACCTAATCAATTAGTAACTATGGAGAAAAACAGGGAGAGAATGAAGGGGAACTCAACTACTTAAACTCAAAACAAACCTAGAAACTCAGATATGAACAGAACAAGAAAACAGATCAAAGAACAAACTCTAAACATGAACAAACAAACCAAACATGTGACAATAAAACAGTGCTGCTAAATTTTATAGGACGTAAGACAATCATAACAAAACAGGCAGTGTTTTATTTTAGTGTCCTTGTTACAAAATAATACCTAAAGGCAGTAACAATTTAAACAATAGCCTATATATTATTTATAAACTAATATTCAGCTTTTCTTTTTAAAAGTCAATTTATTTTTAGCAGTCATCATGCTTGTACACACTGGTCACTCACTCACAGACACGAAGATGTACCTTTAATTTCACCACGCTGATTGCTCACTAAAAACCCCTGCAGACATCATGTTTTCAGGTCATTTCGAGTTTGATTTTGATATGAAATAAAGTTGTGATATCTAAGTGACAGTTGTTTACTTACTTTTTAATTAGTCTTCCCATTAAAGCCATCACTGTCTTCATTCAGGCCGTTTCGAGGAGAACGCGCACGAAAACAAGAGGCGGGATTTATCGCACGAACCAATCATGTCCAATCATAACCGATCATATCCAATCATAGCGCGATGGAGGCACTGCCTCCTCTCACGTGACTTTCCCCCATTCATTCTCAATTACCCCCCACTAAACCCACCGCACGCTTAGGGGGCTCTGCTTTGTTTCTATGAGCTGAAGGGAGGCAGAGAGACGCGGACTCCCCGCTGTAACTTCACCTGCGGATGTCGCTGTTTGACAGTGTTTCTTTAGAAAAACGAGTGACTTTTACACTTTTTATTGTCAAATTTTGTAACATTTGCATTGTTTTATTTTTGTAATATCGATTATTTTCTCATCCAGTTTTTTTGAGGAGGCACTGCCTCCCTTGCCTCCTCGGAGGAAACGCCCCTGATCATCATGTGCAGAGATGGGCATAAATACATAAAAATGCATTTAAAATAAAAATAGAAAATACCTCAGTTGAACTTTATCAAAATAAAAAAACAAATACAACCATATATTTTCCTGTCCCAAAGGAACCCTGAACCCTCGCAATCTTCTGCACTTTTGTGGCGTAATGCCACTTTTAATGGCAGGTAGAAGTCTTCTGCTCAGCAAAAGTGCACATCGAGGGTACATATCGGCCGTAATGGGGGCACTTGTGAGCACCCTTCTGAAACCTTAAAGGTAGGGTAGGCAGTTTTAGAGAGGCTAGCAATAGCAAGCTAGCTTTGAAAGCATGAGATCCCACCCTTCCTTCAGAGCACTCTCCAAAGCCACGCCACCTTTAAAACACATGAACACACAGCAGAGTCTGCAAAACGTCACGAGACGAGAGATGGCGTTAAATTACCTCATGTCTCCAAGCATGAATGGAAATACATGTTGACAGTCAGGTAGGAAATCGTATCATTGCATTCGAAACCGAACGCAATGATTAGACGAACATTTTTTTGGTCCTGAGACTTCCACAGAACATATATATATATATGTTTTAAGTGTGCCATTTGCAACAGGGTCTAAATAAATTATCTGTAAAACTGTGGGAACTTTTCCTGCTATCTAGCAAGGAGTAGGGATGGGCAATATGACCAAAATCTTATCAATATGAGTAATTTTCACAGTAACAATATATATCATTGTCACGTTCAGTTTAGTTTAGTTGCAGTTTTCATGGACTTTCAGTTTGTTTACCTTCATCACATATGTCTCTTTGTCTTTGTTCCCGCCACTGATCAGTCGCCATGGACACTAATCATCACAGCTGTTTGTCTTTAGTCATCATCTCTGTGTATTTAAGTTCCTGCCTGTTTCCTGTTCCTTGTTGGTTGTTGTCTGTGCACTAGCACACGGTCACGAATGTTTACCTGTTATTCTGAGTTTTGTAATAAATCTTACATTATAGAATCTTCGTATTTCATCTTCTGTGGAATTCAACGTTACAGAACACCTGACCTAAAGAATGAATTATGCGATTTTTTTTTTTTTTTTTTTTTTCTCTGGTTCAGGGCAGATTACCACCATCCCGTTGACTTCCCAGACATCACCGGTCTGAACTGGAAAGAAGCCATCATCTGGTGTCTGGAGAGCATCTGTCCCTGATCCAGGACCCAGCCAGACTCAGAGCCTGAATCTCCACCTTCGACCACGGAGCATTCGTGTCTACCTCCTGCAGACGGAGAGCTACTTCCTGCCGCGACTCGTCAGCCAGAGCCCAAGGAGAAGAGTACAGAGCTCCACCTCCCACCTTCAACCTCTTTGCTCCATCTCGGCCTGTCGACCTGTTGGCTCTGTCTTTGTTCCTCCCGACTTCGACTCCACCGGAGACCCTCGGACTTGCGGCTTCACCGGGTTCCCTCATCCTGCCAGCTCCCCCTTGGTCAGTCGTCACACCACTTCTGCCACGGACTTGTGGGCTTGTCTGCTGCACTCCGTCCCTCCACCCCTACAGCTGCAGCGTGTTCCTCCTTCCCCTTGGCATCGTCTCCGTCCTTCATCACACCGGCTCCACCTCAGCCCTTGGGTACTCTGGCTCTGCCTTCGAAGTTCGTCGCCGTGGCGACATAGTGACTTATAGGTCACTGGTTATTTCTTATATATATACCATCATGGTAGTTTCAACAGGTACAGAGGGAAATTAAATGCATAGTTTCATGAATTATAATTATTATTATTATTATTATTATTTAAATGTCCTTGTGTTGTTGTGTTTCATGGACTTTTAGTTAAGATACCAATATTGTACTTTTAATAAATCTTTTTAACATAAAGCACATCCCGCTCTTTATTACTCATTCATTTTCAGTGTTTCTTTATCGCTCTAACGTGTCAAGAACTCCTGCCCGCTAAAAGCTGCATGGATATATTTGCATACTGCAATATATTAACAATATGGAAAGTTCAAATTATTCACACTTTGTATCATTTCCATGATGTATATCATCATATTACCCAGTCCTATAGCAAACAGTAATGCTTAAACACATTTGACTAGATAGTTGATAAAACCAACAACCAATTAACTATCAAAACTGACTGTAATATAAAAATTATCATTATTATAATTGAGATTTGCCTTCAGTTAACATGAAGCCAAATCTCAATTATTTTAATATTAAAATAATGATCATATTTTGTATTTCAAATACTTATTTTAAATACATGTATCTCAAATCCCTGTAGGTCATAGACATTAAAACAAAGGCTCAAATTATACATAGGCCTAACATACAAGTTGTTTTTTAATTCCTACGTGTCAGTTCAGACTTGGCTAAATGCTAGAGCAGTGGCTCTCAACCAGAGGCACTATAGGGAGCCTCAACAAACTTCCAAGTGGGCCTCAAGATGACTTAAAATGATTTAAAATAAGACAAAAAAACATGAAAATAAGCTAAAACAACTACTCAATGTTTCTTATTATTTCATTATTTTTATAATGAATATACATCTTATGCCAAGCTCTAATAAATTGTATTGGGTAGAAATTGTGAGTGTGGGGTGGCCTTCAAATATTGTTGTGGACATTGGAGGGGCCTTGAAGTCAAAAAGGTTGAGAATACACTGTGCTAGTATGGTGTGGTGATTTGTGAATATTGGCTATCATCAAGTCTGTCATTATGTGAATGAGAGGATTCACTCCTTTCTACACAAAATAACATCTGTCTTCAAATACCTTGCATGCCCAGACATGTAAATGCAATAGTGTGTACCTGTGTTTAGAGTGAGTCTGTCTGTACATGTTCGTGTTGACTTTCTGTGAGCTTTCTAGCATACTTGTACAGTATATTGTAGTGCATTTTTGACTTCATTAGTTAACGTAGACCATTGCCACATAAAATTCACAAGATTCATATTTTTAGCTCGCTCCATGTGCTTATGTGATTTTTAACATCAACAAATATTAATCATAAAGTCTCTTTTTTTAAACTCAATCTGGGGTGTGTTTTCCGTACAACGACGTAACTCGCTGCTTCACCACCATAATAAGATGCATCATTGAGCAAATCAAATAGCTAGTCACGACTGTTTCCCGAAACCACATTGTCGCAAACCTCATTCAGCCACGTTGGTTAATGATGTCACGCAGGTGGTGGAGTAATAACTTCTTTAAATGAATCAGTTTGAGATCGAATTAATGCTAGATTTTTTGCTATAAATTATACATATAAATTATTATAAGCTATACATTTTTGCATGGCATCTGATGGCTACTTCTCGTTTTTCTCAGTTAATTTGCTTTATTTCCAGATTCAACCATAGGCTCGTTCTTACGTACTAGAGCACGTACGTACATGCGCACTCTTCAAAAACATTGCTTAAAATCTCTTGAAAAATTAAAATATGTAAATGACATTTGTATATATTTGAAAAATAAAAGATATACATTGTACTTAATGCCAGCTTGCTTATTTTGCTCAAGATAACGATTTATTAAGTCCACGTCATAAAAACAAGAAACTATGCTTCTAACCACAGCTCAAGAGCTGTCGTTCCAACCACACAAGTTTGCGATGCAGTTTGCTAATGTTAGTTTGAACTATGGTTTCGGGAAACACCAAATTGTTTAACTATGTTAGTAACGATGGAACTTGCGATGTTAGTTGGCTAACGATGCTTTTGGGAAACGCACCCCAGGATAGCTGCAAGTACCCCATTATTTTTAACAGGGGCAAATTTAGCATTCAGTCCTCAACCAAAGCTATCTTTGTTGGTGGTCTCCCCATAATGAAGTAATGAGAGCAATAGGGTATATGTCGAACATCACATGACCAAACCGGAAACCTGGTCTCATTGCATCCGCTTGTCAGAGAAAGTGTTAACAGCAGTATAAACTGATGGCATATCTATGGATTTTTAAGGTAATCAGTGAAACCTAGTTCACATTGTTATAGGTGTTTTATTCTAGGCTACTAAATATCTAAAGTTAGTGTGAAGAAGAAAAATGAAAAAAGCTTTTAAATATCACTCTGCATATGTGGGCGACATCGGTTATGCTCATCTTTGCTCGCTCTTTTTAAGTTATCTTGAATAAGCACATACAAAAGACCTAAACCGGAAGCGATCTGATCTGTTTTACAGAATACGGAAGTTAGATTGCGCATAACATGTATAAGAGCGCTTTGGGACAATTCCTCTTCCTGTCCTGGGGCATATACCATGAAGCCAGATTAGTCAAGTCAAGTCACCTTTATTTATATAGCGCTTTTTACAATGCAGATTGTGTCAAAGCAGCTTTACATTGATAACTGGTATATAATTTTGGCTGCACAGCAGCTCTTAAAGAATAGTGTCAGTGCCGGCAGATCAAAGCACTGTTGAATATCAAATGTCAAGTCAAATGTCAAGTGTCCCCAACCAAGCAAGCCAAAGGCGACAGCGGCAAGGAACCCAAACTCCAACAGGTGACATCAGATGGCAAACAGGTGGCAAATAGACTTCTGTGTTAAAATGGAGAAAAAAACCTTGGGAGAAACCAGGCTTAGTCGGGGGGCCAGTTTTCCTCTGGCGAACAGTGCTTTGTTACAATTCAGGTTGCTATCATATGTCCGATAGGATCGCAACATTCAAAGTATTTATTCCAGTTCAATCCAGTTGAGGATCGTATTCATCACACCGGTATGGACGGTTTGTTGAGGAACTGTGCCACTGGTTGTCGTGTCGATGAGGCCTTCACAATGGATGATCTAGTTGACTCAATCTCTGCTGATACTTCAGGGTTGCGTTGTGGTCGTGTCAAGGCGCCGGTCCTCGGTCTCACCTGGATACGGCCCAGATCTGGTTGACTACGGTAAACCTCTGAATAAACAGAAAGACTAATATTAGCGTAGATGCCATTCTTCTTCTGATGTAACGAGTACATCTGGTGTTATAGGAAGTGTTCCCGGTTCCGGCTGACCTAATTTATGCAGCCTAATAATCCTTTAACGGATTTGAAAATATAAATTGATAATGTGTTATGTGTATGCCAGGTTAAAGAGATGCGTTTTTAGTCTAGATTTAAACTGACAGAGTGTGTCTGCTTCCCGAACAATGCTAGGAAGATTGTTCCAGAGTTTAGGTGCCAAATAGGAGAAGGATCTATCGCCTGCGGTTGATTTTGATATTCTAGGTATTATCAGCTGGCTAGCCAGGTAAGTTTCAGATTAGTTTGTGCCAATCCTGGGTTTTAGGTACCATGAAAGTGACTTGGCTTTTAGCGGTGTTCATCACCATAGTAACTTACTGCTCTGGGGCAGGTTTTGTTCTGTGCAAGAGATTTCAAACTGAAATTGGACCAATCAGATGTGAGCAAAGTGACACTGACACATCCAATGCAAGTCACTCCCCCAGTTTCTCTTCCTCCAACTTAAAGGTCACTATATATAGTAAAAAACAAATATTTAACGATGAAATTGTCTGGCTTTCATGATAATTAGAATGATTTTATGATTTATATAATTATTATATCATCTATATTATTATTAATCCATTACACACAAGCAATTTTAGTTTAAGTTATTATTAAGCATTTAGTTTAAATGAATATAAATATATACAGATCATGTTTAATATAAATAAGCTGTAGAATCAATAGATAACTCTTTGTTATGTGACAAACATGTGACCTTACATGTTTGAGTCTCTATCACTATTTATTATCAACTATATAAACTAACTTCACAAGTTTCATTGCACTGATAGAGCAAGATAATTTATTTTATTTGTCCTCTTTCATGGACAAGTATTTTCTTTAGTGTAAATGCATTTAAATTCTTAATTTTCTTCAGTCTCTTCACCTTCAGCAAAAGAGTTTTGATTCGCGTTGGTTCTCTCGCAGGAAGTGAATCACAGTTTCTCTCTGTTGCAAGGCATGTGATTGGCTGTTTGCTACTGATGTCACGCATTCATGTGCACACGCTCCAAAAACTCAAGATCAAAGCCTGAGTTGACAGAGAAAGTTGATGAACAGCATCATGGTACCAACACAGCCAGATTGGAGTGGTTTGGTTTTGTCAACTTAAAACTAATCCTATAACCCTGAGTTTGTTCAACTACCATCATGGTACAGGCCCCTGGTGCCCGACATTAAATGATAAACAACACAAGGTGATGAGATTAATAGGGTTTTAGGCTTTGCATAAGCCAAGCTTCCACTCCTAGTGCCTGATCTCATTTGTTTGTGCTCAAAAATATTGCATTGCTTGATGCCAGACTTAAAGTAAAAAACTAATTATGATGTTAAAGATCAATGACTAAATGCATTAAAAATGTATCCTATTTAGAACATATCTGAAATCAGATTTTCAGACCTAGCCTACTATATCTTTTAACTGTTACAAACGTGAGCTTATGTTTCCTCTTGACTGGTTAACCCAACATAATGTCACTATGAAATCTCTGTGTAATTAACTAAACTCCTAAAAAATATAGTTTTTTTATTGGCATCTATGGTTCCATAAAGAACATTTAACAACCACAAAACCTTTCCATTACACAAAATGTTGTTTTTACTGGATTTAGATTTTTAAAATGTTCTCTACACTTTTTTTTTTTTTTTTTTTAAAGAACTGTTCACTGTAAGGTTCTTTGGGGTACCAAAAATGATTCTTCTATGGTATTACTGTCTGGCTGAGAAGCATGGGCTTGACTAAGGGGGAAGAAGGGGTCTATGTGCAAGGGGTTTGAATCATTAACAGAGTTAATACTGATCTAGGGTCAGCAACACATAATAGATCTTAGATGGTGCAGAATGCCTTGTGCTAATTAAAGTTTCCTCGACATGAGACTGGCATGCACTATTATTAAAAGGCCTGTGGGTAATTAAGCTGCAATCTCTCTTCCTAGACACACTTTTTCAATGCAATTAACATATATTACATTCTGGTCTGCACTTTAAAGATATCCCTTCAAATGTGGTTTGTATATTTTGAAATACTATAATACAATAAGAGAAGTCCATAATAATAAGTAAATAATTATCATATCCTGTGTCATATAAGGAAAATACAAAGGCCTGTTTACCTTTTATCACTATTCAAAGGTACAACGTATCTGTAATTAGAGGGAAAATTAATATTGTATACGTGTTCCATTACATGGAAACACAGAAGGAAGTGACAAAGTTTAAAAATTGAGAACAGTATATTTGTGTGTTGTCATGTAACTATGAGGAAGGAGACAGTTGTCTCAGTGGTCAGCAATGAACTGCATTCCACTCTCACACACGCGTTGCACTACAAAGCTGAATTGTAGTTGTTCAAGTAAATGTCATTATAGCTGCTGACTCCAGACGTCTGATGGACTTCTGAGAACTAACAAGTGCTTTTACTGATAATCTTGAGGAGATGCAGTAATGGTGTGGGAATGAGAGAGACACCAGATTGCCCACACACACTCTTGGCCTGCAGTTTCGAGGCTCCATAATGGGTCAGTCTCTCACCACAGTATTGGCTTTGATTCTGCTAAAGCAACATTATTGATTAGTGTTCCTAAGAGACAGTGCATCAGTTGAATCTATATATCATTGTCCATTCCACAGCTGCTGCACTGATTTATGTTACACTGGCATAACTTAAGAAAGAACACTCTGTTTGTGATTTATCAGCAATAATCCTTCATTTTCTCCCTCACACATCACTACAGTATGAAACCTGAAAGCACTCTGCAGCACTCCTATTCCTGGCAATGTCAGTTGCTTGGCTGACACGTGGTATTAAATGTACACACTATGAAGCTGCAGATGTCAATGATGTCCTGACAACAATCACTGGCTGATGCATCACCCCAAGGACATGCACAATCCTATAGCTTCACTAGTGACCCACTGCATGAGTTGAGATTTGAAGGCAGGCCAGACAAAGGGGGAAAATGTTTGCATATTTAAAGTTGCTATGAATTGATACTGTGACAGATCTTTTCCTTCATATTGTGACATACATCCGAGTCTAACGGTCCGGATTATTTTTTACTTGGTTCTATGTATCAGTTGCTGATTGGATGTTGAAATGCATTTAAAAGTGGAGGCAGATGAACACAAGCTTACAGTGCTTAAGAAAACAGATGGTTTGGTGAAGTCCTGTATACGTCAACAGAGAGAAGAAAAAATGAAATATGCATACATGGATGAAATAAATAAGATCTATAATATGCATTTAGAAAATAGAAACAGGTGAATTTCCATTTCACGCATTAGGAGCGCTCTAAAATAATATATCACTAGTGAAACAAGAGAATATTTGTGATGCATATGTTGTTGTCACAAATGTCACAATTTCCTTGCCATCTTTTTGACCCAAGAATGGTTTAGTTATGACATATATATTGGTGGATTACAATGTATTTATGACATTTTTTATCACTAAACCAAGGCCTATTTTTTTATTCCTTGAAAAATCTGTAAAAATATGATGCAATATACTGTGTTAATATGAATTAATTTTCCGTATTGATTTTTCACAAGTGCTTTACCTGTATTTTGAATTATGCATTACATTGTGTTTTAGGGTTGAAGGAAATATCCATAAACATAAGAGAAAAGTAACTTGTCCTTTTTTCTAGATTTTTTTCTTACATTGTACAGATAAAAACACACAAGTAGTACACCAATGATTGAGCAAAGGATCTTGGCTGTGGTTGTGATCGTTATTGCAAATAATTTAGGTGGTGTCTCTTGCTCAAATGGGAGGCTATAGCAAGCAGAACAAAAGAAACCACAGGAATGATACTGAGTGAGGTTACGCAACATAGCAATGTCACATTAGACTATTAATTATATGATTTGTATAAAAGAACATTGCAGTTTGCTGTAGTGTTTCATTGAAATATCTAATTGGACAATGAATATTGTAAATATGGAATATTTAAACATGCCTCCTACTACATATGGGATATTTAAACATGCCTCCTACTACAATCAACAATATTGCTGTCTTGCTGTTTACAAGCATACAGTAAGTCTTTGCAATCTTGAAAATTGTAAATATTGTTAAGACACTAACAATATTACACAATAGCAGGCATTTAAATAGAAGAATATGGCTTTGGAGACTATATTATATTTTATATTTGAGATGATTCAGTTGCTTTGAATTCTTATATACTGAGAAAATGCAAAGTGATACTAAGCATATAGACTCATGCAAATGTCTTTAATACTTAAAAGTGACTACAACACTGATTGTGTAAGTCAGGCTACTGTGGAAACAGCAGTGCAGGCCTCTGTTTACCTTATAGGCACTGTGATCAACAGATTTTGGAAAGTAGCAGTGATTGCTGAAAGCAGTGAAAGTAGCAGAATTGTTACTATAGTGTCATGGCTGTTGAATATACATTATGTAGCCAAATTAACCACTGCTTATTACATACATGTGGTACACTCATGTAAAGTGATATACTATATACCAGGGGTAGCGAACTCCGGTCCTGGAGAGCCACAGTCCTGCAGAGTTCAACTCCAACCCTGATAAAAAATTCACCTGTCTGTAGCTTTTTAGTAACCCTTTAGACCTTGATTAGCTTGTTCAGCTGTGTTTGATTGGGGTTGAAGCAAGGAATGTGGCCACCCCTGCTATACTATATCTCAACTGCCTGATTTTTTTTATTTTTTATTTTGTCACAAAATGTAGCTATATTATCACCCAGCTCTATATATAAAGTTGGAATTATAAGTAAATCGGCTAAATGTGACTATAAGGCAAATTATAAACATTAAGAAATTATATTACTATAATTATATTACAATATTATTATAGAAATTATATTACTATATATACTATATTATATTAAGAAATTTTAAACATTAACATGATGTTTCTGTAAAACTGCTTTGAAACAATGTGTATTGTGAAAAGATTTAATCACGACTTGACACTTTTGTTATTTACCTTATTCTAATTAATAAGAATTATTTATCTATTTTCCACTTACACAGTCTTTTTTGTCTACTATGGAACTGTTAAATCTGCTAATTTAAAATAATATGACATCTGAAGGGTTAAAACATTCCCTTCTGAGGTCCTTCTCCAATGCACTCTTTATTAGTAGCCAGCATCCCAAAGGCTCAACTTCATTTGTCTGTCTGAGCCAAGCACTGAGACAAGAAAGATCACTGAACCACAATTCTATGTGCAACGGCTTGTGAAAAGCTAAATGGCCTCCCATTGGCTTTAGTCGAGACACACCGGAATGATCAATGGGCCAGCCAGGCTGTAGCTTTCTGCTGAGGTCACACAGTGGGGCAGCTTTGAGGTTGTGCCTCAACAGATGTCAGTAACATTAAGGCAGACATTTGGGAGAGAGGAGGCTTGATACCGCATTCCATATCAAAGGACTATTAGGCCTGATGATATTCAGATATTTACAGTTTAAGTTGCTCTCCTGGAGAGTGCTTGTGTAATCATACATTCCGTGGTCAACAAAGTGTAAATCCTCTCACAGTTCAAAACACTTACGCTACTCCTACGCCTTCCATATGAAAAAAGCGTTACTGACGCAACGTTATGCTACGGAAGGCAGTCTGGCTGAAACTAGATATTTTACTTTATAACTTGTTAAAAATGGATATTTTTCTTACACAAACACATTGCTTCGGTTCAGAAGGCCTTTATTAACCCCCTAGAGCTGTGTGGAGTACACGTTTATGATGGATGGATGCACTTTCTTCAGTTTCATACTTGTTTCCCGTTCATTGCCATTATAAAGCATGGACACATCAGGATATTTATTAATATAACTCCAATTGTGTTCATCAGAAAGAATAAAGTCATATACACCTAAGATGGCTTGAGGGTGAGTAAAGCTTGGGGTAAATTTCATTTTAAAGTGAACTAATCCTTTAACAACTTTAATGAGGGAAAGATCTGCAATCTTATAAAGCATTGCATATGACTTATAATCAAATAAAAAAATAATGGATAAATATAAAAATATTGATTTGAAGATGTTGATTATGTATTTAGAAACAATATATTTTATTTTTATTGCAAACTGCTCTATACTATAGTAAGCAAACTGCCCTATAATATATAATAAGCGAAAAAAATGTTTGTGAACAGAATAGTATTTCTGAATTCAGTATTCATAAAACAGTAGGCGGATGAGTTACAACTTCCGGCAAGATTCTGAAGTGCGCATCTGATGGACATTTTACCACTCCCATGAGGCCATAGGAGAGGATTTGTGAATGGAAGTGAACTGACACAACTAGCGCTGGTAGGTCACATGACAATGACAACACATTCGTACTTTAAAATATTTTTCAGCAGTCGCAAAGTACTTGAGTAGCCTATCCGATTTAGGATGCAGCCAGACTCTATCACGTCATTCGCAGTGCTTCATGGGAGTGGATGGGCGCAAAAGTGTTCTTTCTTTGCTTGTTTCAGTTCTCTGATTGGTGGAGATTTTTTTGCAGAATCACAATGTAACAAAAGCATATACATCGATTAACAACCTCTGAGCTAACAGTAGGTCTGTCTTTAAAAGTTGAGAAGTTATTAGTAAAAATCATTTCCCTGTCTATAATGAATGGGATTGTTGCACTCTATAAATAAATTACAAAAATTCTGACCCAATTACAAGCCAAACAGCAGCTTCTAAAACAATGCCCACTTAGGCCTTGTTCAACAGAGAAGTCTATTCAATGAATGTACTAGGTAAAGTTATGTAACAGAAGCCCTGAGGATGAAGCCATTATTATACTCTGCCCAGACAGCTATTGACAAATCCCGTGGCATGCCTGAATTTGCACTTTATTTAAGCATCACCCTTTGGCATTTCTTGTCTTTACCAGGACCTGAATGCTTCTTTTAGCCTCCACTATAACTGATTGGCTAGAAAGATCTAATATGTACCCCAAAGCTGTTTTCATTTTTGATTAGGATCTTGGAAAGAATGGATACTATGGAGAGAGAGGGGGGGGGGGGGTTAATGAGAGAGTGAGGAGACTTGCAGATGAAGCGGACCTTTATTAATCTATCTGCTTGTGATGTAACTGTGACATGAAATGGACACAAAGAATCTTCTAGTCCCTCGCTTCCAACCAGTGCCATTCCCAAGAGATTAATACAGTATTTAGTGTAAATGACTTAACACCAATCCACTTACAAGGACACATGCTAAAATCCTGATGTTAAGTATGCCAAACGCAGCTCTACAGTAAAGACAATCACCAGTGAATTAGATGCTTGTTCTATCAAGGAAGTTATGTCCATTTTAACTGTCCTCCTTAAACACATTGGCTGTCCCTGAAGGCAGAGTTTAGAGGATAATGATGATAATAACAGTTATGGTGTGGATTAACAATTCTAAATATTAATAAAAGCTGATTGTGATTACTTATTGTCAGATAGAACCAAAGTGAATTAGCAAGATTTGTTTAAAATGGTTTCACTTTGGATTTTCCCTTGGCCTCCTCCACTGTTATCTATTGTATGTATTTTTTTTTTTTTTTTTTTACTTTTTAAAACTTTTCAAACCTGAGACTTGTCTTATACATATTTATATGGAATCTGTGTCACCATGTTAATGCAATCAGGTTTCGGAGGAAAACACTAATCCATGGTGCAAGAGGCAGGCTTCAGAAATCCCCAGCAGAACAGATCGTGATCACAAGCTAACTGGATGGTTAGTCTAAGGGTGGAGACTGGAATATTTAGACATAAAAATGTTGACGTTCTCACTGAACTTTATCTATTTTGAGATCTTGCATATGGGAAAATGACAAAACAAGACTGAACACAAAAAAATCCTGATAACAAAGTTTTTTATTACAACAGTTTCAATGTTCCATTATCGATAAATGGTTTGTGGCAATATAACATGGTTTCTGAGGATCTCATTTTACAAAACCCAAGAAAAAAAAAATTGATCTACAGCTGAAAGCGTTCACATTGAATTTACATTTTGAACGATGATAACCGCCGTACAATAAGACAACCAAGATAGGGTGCAACACAAAGCAACCCCAAAACCACATCGATAAAAAGGGCACAATCAATTAACACACAACACCCGGTCCTTAGAAGTGTTTTCACATCTGGACTGAATTTGCTTTTTTCTCTTCTTCTTTCTTACCAATAAAAAAAGCATTTCACTGAAGCAGCACTAACAAAGTGTTATTCATTACCAACATAAAAATCCAAGATTGTGCAGTTTATCCTATAATTTGAAATAAAAAATACAATGCCATAACTTTGTGAGCTGGTCACTTGTCAACAAAAAACCACGCCTCAATCGGATGATGAATATTTGGGGATATCCACTAGGCCACGCCCCCTTGTCCTATGGCATAGTCGAAACCAATGCAAAATAGCCCACCATGGGCACCAGATGAATCCAAGCCACATGCTCCTGAAAGTAGAAGCTCTCTCTTTCCTTTTCATTGCTGGACTAGACAAGGGAGGCAGTCCAGAAACATCTAGGTGTTGCTAGAGGGGTCGGCTCATCCCATCCGACAGTGATGCAGCTTTAGATTTTCTCTTTTTTTCGGTTTCATTTTTTTTTTTTTTTTTTTTTTTGTACATTTTGGTTACAAAGTTATACTGCTAAAAGAAGTGAATGAAAAGAAGGCAATGCAGGGAAGGGAGTGTGCACAGTGCATGATGGCAGCTTGTGTCTTCACTAGGCCGCCTGCTTCTCCTGTTCGATGGCTGTGGACAAAGAAGGAGGAGTAAAATTTAAATTCACATCATCTTTGTGATCATTTTCACTCAATTTGTGCTTCTAAATCTCATTTGATAACATTCTGTGCGAAGATTAACAAATTATAACCAAAGTACAGATATCGAAGTTTCAAAGCACAGCTTATAGATATGTAATACCAGACAGCCTTGCTAGTCAAAAAAGGACAATTTTGTGCTTAAATTCTTACTTTCTTTAGATGGCAGTGGGTTTTTCTCCTGTGTCTCAGTCTTCTTCAGCTTGCTTTTGTCGAAGCTGGTGACCTCATCCAGGTTTGGTTTGTCAGACATGATTGGTTGTCTGCTTAAGGGACAAAAGAGAATAAAAATGTCGTTTGTTTTCCATGCTTTCTTGTCTATAAAAGCACTTAAGTCATTCGGAGAGAGCGAGGGTTTCTTCGCTAAAACACCCGAGGCAATGAAGCTCTTGAAATCTATTGTTCATTCGGAGGCTATTTGCATCACATCCCGCTGATGTTCATGACGGTGCCACACAGCACTGAACAAAACCGCACCCTTTTTGAATGGCGTCTGAGACAGCAAAAAAATGAATATTTACATAACAATAGCAGTTCCCACGCTGAGATTACAAGAGAAGCGCAAATATGATAATTCAATACGACAGCGGATTGTTTTGCACATATATATTTTCTTTTTTTCCTTCTTTTTTGCGTCAGTAAAAATCTGACAGACTTTTGCTCATTCAGCTCGGTTTCTTTCGTGTGCATGGTCGCAAAGATCACTTAGACTGGATTTCACATAATGTTATTGCGTTCAGGAAAAACCACCGCCCTGTACCGCTTTATCAGCCAACACACAATGCTGCCGTTTCTTTTAACGCCCAATTCTCCAATCGCACGTTAAAACACATTAGCCTACTCAGCCTTTGATACAAGGGAGCAAATGTGCCAACTGACATAATGAGTCACATCCTTATTAATGCATTTGCAGCACAAAGAGGCTTAACAAAGGAAAATAGGTTAACCGCCTTGATCGCCTGGAGTTATCGACTTTAAAGCAACATTTGCGTATTTTTATTACTATTTATAATGTTCTAAATGCTTTGAACACAGCATGTCTTCAAATAAAAAGATATATCCAATGCTGTCCAGAATTATTTGGAAAAGGACAGATTTCACACGTCCAATAAAAACACTGATATAACGGTTTGGGTTTTTACCAGTCGTTAACATGGTACCAATAGAATTATTTTATATGCGTAATTCTAAAACACATACCTTTGTAGACGGACTGTAGTTTGAAGTCTTTAGCTGAATTACGTTGCAGTACTGTGGCGCGCCAATGCGCAAGCATGAAATATATAGAGGGAGATATGCTAATCAAAAGCTGACGTCAGTTCTCCTGGAGAACAGAGCAGGGTTCAGGACAGGTATTACGAATGTGACAGTATCTAAATTATTCGTTTTAATCACAGATACGCACAAACGTAAAAACTTATATGGTTTATGACAGAGAAATCAATATCTTTGCATTATTGTTTCTTTCTTTTTTGAGTTTTACATTTAAGATGATTTTAGCAACGTGCCAAGACGCCATCTGGTGGACATGTTAGACTGTAACATTTCATTTTATGCACGAACATAAAATTTAATTGATTTTGTTTAGCAGTTTAGTAAGATTAGCAGGGGTTAACATAACAACTTAGATCGCGTTAGATGTATATTATATACGTGTTTTTAAAAATAGAAAATAATAGAAGATGCCATCTACAAATGATAAATTAAAACACATTTAGAGTGAAATATATCCCATAATCAATATAAATATTACGTCTCCCCCAACACCCCCACAATTTGTACCTGTTTCTTAGCACAATATATATATATTTTTGTATATATTGTATATATACCTTTCGCAATAATCTTTGGGGGACTTTTAGGTGCTAGTGTAGGGGGCTTTTAGTTTGGTAATGATCCGGAAGTGATAGTGAACACATGTCCGTTCATTTATTTAGAGTTTCTCACGTGTTGAACGATGCTTAGTTTTGAAGCTTAATTGATTGTTTATAACTTAACATCTCAGAAAACATGAAGTTTGCTTACAAGGTATGGCAGTCGCTATTTTATTCGTGATGTTCTTGTGAGTAATTGTATTGTTTTTCCTTTGATATTTTTGTGAGATCTTGCCTGCTGGTTTACGAAAAATTTTAGAATGTATATTAAATAAAGATATTTTAAAATGAATAAAATAGACAATCAGTTGTTTGTCTTATGTGTATGCCTGAAAGAGAATTTTTGAATTGAACTTTTCACATTTCCTTCTAGTTTTCCAATTTATTAGGGGCATTTTATCGCCACGGGAACCTGTCTTTCTCTAAAGATGGGAATTCTGTCATCAGTCCTGTCGGGAACCGCATCTCCGTCTTTGATCTGAAAAAGTAAATATCTCTATTTCATAACGCTGAAACACTGATTTCATAGCCTGTATAAGTGAGTTTGTGAGCTGAAAATACTCTCATTTACAACTGAAAGTTATACTGATTTAAGCTGAGGAATGTTATTTTTCGTATTTCTTCAGTAACAGATCAGAAACCTTACCAGTGTCCACCACAAAGAACATCACTTGTTTTGGAGTCTCTCCAGATGGGAATCTTGCCATACTTATAGATGAAGGTATTGAAAAGTCCACCATTCTCCATGCATATTTTTTTCTGTCATGTCATGTGCTGCCTGTGTTCAAAACTTTAAGTCCATTTTGTAAATAATTCAAAATCTAATTTAATCCTGAGAAACCAGTTTAAAGATTATGAATCAAAGAAAGGTTGTGTCATAAAATGCAAATGAAATGTAATATTAAAGATTCTGCACCTTTTCTGTGTCAGCGAATTTCCTTGCTTCCAAGAAGCACAAGGTCTTGGGAACATTTTTAACTTATGCTGGATAACATGGATAATCAGGTTTAACACAATCTTGTGGCATTCATGCCGGCACAAGTAAATGCTAAAAGTAAGATGTAGCAAATACTAAGAAATTATTAAACTAATTCTAATGTTTAATATTTCATTCAATTTACTATGCTAATAACGTAATTTGTTAGGGAAAAACAATGTAATGAATGAGAAAGTTTAAGCATAAAACAAGCTGAGTTTTGGACTTCACTGTCTAAGTTGGCAAAATGTGGCATTACAGTTTGTTGGTTAGTTTTTGCCAAGAAAGTTTAGCACTGTTTTTTGAATGTGTTTCAGATGGAGCAGCCATATTGATCAGCTTGGTCACTCGGGCAGTACTTCACCATCATCACTTCCATAGTCCTGTTCACAGTGTGTCCTTCTCCCCTGATGGAAGGTCAGCTATTACACACCTGCACACAGCACTTTTTTCTACACAGTATGACTTTATTCATGAGTAACTCTTATGTCATGTTCCTTTTTTTTTTTTTTTATAGGAAATTTGTAATAACAAAGGAAAATGTGGCTCTAATGTATCACGCGCCTGGAAGAAACCGAGAGTTTAATGCATTTGCATTAGACAAGAGTTATTATGGACCATTTGATGAGACAACTTGTATCGACTGGACAGATGATTCCAAGTGCATAAAAGCTTTTTTTCTCTATATATTTTTTTCTTTTCTTTGATGTATGAATGCTGCCACACAGCAGTCTTTTTTTCTTTTCTTTTTTTTTATACAGTGCATTTTATACTACTTTTTTTAATGCATTAACATAAGTATGAATCATGTGTTTTGTGTTTGTCCATTTTTACATACTGGTTTTCTACGGTACTCTATCTATAGTACTGTGTTTGAAATATAACAAACTGCAAACAATCCTTGGACTGTGTTTCACCACCATGTAACCAGTTACGCTCTCACTCTCCTTCACTGATAACTAGGTGCTTTGCTGTTGGTAGCAAGGACATGACCACTTGGATCTTTGGAGCAGAGAGATGGGTGAATCTCATCTACTACTCGCTTGGTGGTCATAAGGACATCATAGTGGGCTGTTTCTTTGAGAAGGACAGCTTGGATGTAAGTTTGTATAAAGTGTCTGCTGCATTTGTGTAGCACAGGGTAAATCAACTAGCAGCCCACCAACCCCTTTTATTACAGTTTTATTGTGTCCAGAGTATTTAGTACTGTATTGTTGTATATTAAACATTAAAAAAGGCATAATAGTGTAATTCATTGCATTTGTCTGCCCTGTTATATGGCAACATTGCAATTGCAATTGCATTTTTTTCAAAAGTTGTAAATAAAAAGTTTATTGGAGCATGTTTTACAAGAAAATACTATTAGTTATTCTTCTACAAAATTTCACATTTATTTCGATGTGTTACTTGGCTTTTCTTTGTGAAATTTACTCTCAATTGAGTGAAAATTGAACACTTTTTTTTTTTTTTTTAAGTGTAGTATATCTTCTAATTAATCAGATCAGTTGCTAGCTCTTTTAATAGGACTTGATCAGTTTCAACATGTGGGAGGGTTTCTCTTTCATTATCTATATTCAAAACTACTGAATCTAGTCTTTGAAAGTTTTCGACGTAGTGTCATGAGTGACTGAGTTAGAAAGGAACGCTGTAATTACTGTAAAATTTGTTTTTGCAGTGCTCTAATGACATTTCTGTGCTCACCTATGGCACCCTTAAATTGCTTTTCATTTGTTTATACAGATGTACACAGTGAGCCAGGAGGGCACTTTGTGTATATGGGAAAGTGACACTGAGCTCGAGGGCTTACGGAAGGGTCCGAAATACTCTGAGAGAAAGAAGATGCAGGAGGAGAAAAAAGCAAGGGATAAAGTAAGGGAGGAAAACGAAGATGATGATATTGTGGAAATTGTAGGCGAGGATGGAGAGACCAGAGGAGATGTGATTAAAGGAAGCGCCGATACACCCAAAGAAGTGGAAGGCATCAAAAATGTTCGCTATACACAGAGGAGCAAGTGAGTTTGTCAGTTTGTCTCTCAAACTATCCCTATCTCTTCAATGTGTTGGTCAATTCTTAAGGCCTGTCCACACCAAGTGGAATGTTTGGTGCGAAAATATGGTGCGATAAGTATTTTAATTGGATTAAACGGCAATTAATGCATCTTTTCAAACTAAAGTGAACAATTTGCATGACTGATTTTTTTCACAGAGGTATTTTAATCATGATTGCCAACTACTTACTCAAAAAGTCCCTAAATGTCACTAGATGACGTCATATGCTAATTAGCGTATTTGTGATGTTATTGTCATAATTGCATTCTGCAATATTTTGAACAATGAACACATAATTAAATGCAATTATGACCAAACATAAGAAAACTAATAAAAAAGGAAAAAATGAAATGGTGTATTTTAGCATCTTGATAAGCAAAATAACATACCGCTTTCCTTGTGTACTGCTGTATTTCTGTGCTTCTGTGAGCACCATCTACTGTCAGAGTGATTGTTGTGAACAGACAAATTACTTGTGAAAACTGGGCTTATTTTTATATTATGTTGGTCTGAACAGGCCTTTAAACTGATTATAAAGCATGGCAAAAGCCCTCATGTGTCTATAATAACATGCAAAATGTGTTTCTAATATTGCATTTAAACAGACACTATTTTAACAAGGAAGGTGATTTCAACAAGTTGACAGCAGCTGCCTTCCAAAAGAAAACGCGCATCCTTGTGACAGGCTTCGCATCTGGAGCTTTCCACCTGCATGAACTTCCAGAATTTGACCTCATTCACTCACTCAGGTTTGCCATATATTTTAAGTGAATATTTGTCAAATATCTCCAGTTGGGCTGGGTGTCAATTTTAAGATGCAATTGGGATTCAGCTCTCTATTTGATTTGTATTTGTATTTTTTCAGCTATAATGTCCTTTTTACTTGCATTAAAAAACAATTCTATCTCAGCTAATGCTGTAAGTTATACAGGGAACCTTCTAACTTGGTATGTTAGAAGAATATTAAAAATACACTTTAAAAAAGAACAATCCCAAACTATGCCGTTAATTTGCTGTTAATTTAAACATTAAATAATCAATTCAAACAAAGACTTCTCTATGAATAACAACTGATGTAAACCTTAAATATGTGTCACAGCTTGTTTGAAGAGTTTAGAATGTTTGTTTTTCTAGTGATTCATTAAAAAGACAATCCATTTTTTTTTTTTTTTTTTTTTTTTTAATAATACAGCATGTTATTGTGTGGAGCCTTACCAGGACATCATAATAGAAATATGCATTTCATTTAAAGTAAAAGATCTTTGGGTTTTAGGAGTCATTATAGAAATTGCTCAAATGAATATCTCTGCATTTTTACCCAGCCTCAACCTCCAGAGTATCTTGTATTTTGATTCTCATCTGTCTTCAGTCTCAACCACTACTGTTTGTGACTACATTGATGTGGCTTTATTCCATGCTGTTTATTGAATTGTAATATAGTATAGTATCACATCTAGTATTTCAGATCAGAGGATTTCTACCATTGCTATGAATCCCACTGGTGACTGGATTGGCTTTGGCTGTTCAGGTATAATTCTTACAACCATGTCTTTTTCTTGAGAACTCAACGGTGTGCTATCCTGTGCTCCAATTTTTTGTTTCTGTTCTCTGTTAAAGGTCTGGGCCAGCTGCTGGTTTGGGAATGGCAGAGTGAGTCCTATGTGTTCAAACAGCAAGGACACTTCAACAACATGAACTCTTTGGCTTATTCACCTGATGGTCAATATCTTGCTACCGGAGGGGATGATGGGAAGGTGAGTCCTCTAATGCTAGGTTTTTGTTGAGGGAATAAATAAGTGAGAGATTAAGTTAAACTGCTGCTTTCCAGGTAAAAGTGTGGAACACCAACAGTGGCCTCTGTTTTGTGACATTCACGGAACACTCCAGCAGTGTCACCAATGTTGCCTTCACTTCCAGTGGCTTTGTGGTGGTCAGCGCCTCACTAGATGGCACTGTTAGAGCATTTGACCTTCACAGGTATGATGTTATTCATTTGAACTACATACTTGTTGCGCAATGCTGTTTTCTTGGGTTTCCTCTATAATATTTGTTTGTTTTGCCCTTATTTTAGTTTATTTATTTATTTATTTATTTATTTTGTATTTATTTTTTATCATGTAAGGCAGCAACAGCAAATTAGCATATAGTGATGCACCGACATTTTGGCAGTCAAAAATATTCGGCTGAAATAGAAAATACAATTTTTTTTTTTTTTTTCCATCCATTTTAGAGGGCCAAAATCATTGACAGAAACCGTGATGTTTTATTAGCACTTGCATTTTGCCACATTAGCAGTGTGGATCTAATGGCTAGGTTGATGATATCAAATTTCCCCATTTTATTCAATATTCATTTTGGCAAACGAATATTGTTACTTAAATCCCAAAACCATTATTTTAATCTATGCTGATGCTTGAGGAAAAACTTTACTAAACATTATTTGTTGCACACTTACCGTCCAATAATGACAACTTACTTTGTAACAAGGTCTTAGCTTTCATATTCGGTTAATTTGATCAATTGGTCTTTAATGTTGCATCACTGTAGCCGTCTTCATTCAAGCGCACGTGAACTTATCTCTTTACTGCTAGTTAACTAGTACTACTAGAAATAAACATTAATGACCATCAGAAGGTGCGTAAAAAATAAAACAAACTGAAATGTATCATGTCTCATGTAATCACTCAGCGTTTCAATAGTGGAAAGAAGTCAATAAAACAGCTTATAAGTAATAATAAAATGACCATAGCTCATTAGTTATCTAGAAATATTAACTGTAGAGAATAGCATTGGCTAAATATATGCACTAGATTACATATTCATTATATTTTTACTTAATCTTTTAGTAATGTCTCATTTATTGTATGTTAATAAGTTTTTAAAAAAGTTTTATGTAAAATGTTATATTTCAACAAAGAATTGGATTATAAAAGTTTATATAAAAAATATTCTTATTCTTAGTTTTTATTTGAGCATTTATTATGAAATAAAGTTGAGTAATAATTGATTATTAAACTTTAATTTCGGTTTTCAGCTAAATAAAAAAATAAAATAAAATCATTACAGTGCAACACTGATAAATAAGTCTGTCTTTGTTATTAATCCCATGTTTGAAATTTAGTGTTGAATCCATTGTTTGTGAGATACAGATTTTTCGCATCTGTGAAAGTGTGAAAAGAAATTGTAAAATAGGTGCTATGTTTATATATGAGTCACATATTTGAGGTCTAAATAACTACTTTCTCACCAAAAAAACTCTTAAAACTACATTTTATGAAATAACAACAGTAGTATTTTTAAAAAATATGATGGATTTGCTCGACCACCATGACAGTTGCCACAAGCGGAGTGATACAAACGGTGAATATGTATACAGTGCTTTATTATAACATATATATGTATGTTTATTTATTTTAATTTTTTCTGGGCACAGATTACAAAATGTGGTGCATGGTGCTGAACTCTCTCTGTTCTCTCAGGTACCGGAACTTCCGTACCATGACATCACCACGACCGGCCCAGTTCTCCTCACTGGCAGTGGACAGTAGTGGGGAGCTGGTGTGTGCAGGTTCTCAGGACTCCTTTGAGATCTTCCTATGGTCCATGCAGACTGGACGACTGCTAGAGGTCAGACACTGCTGAATTAGTGTGCTCATTTCTGATCTGACAAATGCATGTGTAACAAAATATAAACAGTTTTGTGTCAATAAACAGTTTTTTTTATTAATTTGTGTAATAGAAATGATACTGTAGTTATTGGCTAGCTTAACGGTGCATCACTTTGCAGTTCATGTGTAATTCAGTTCTTTGTAACTCTTTATTGCTGGAGCAGGTGCTCAGCGGTCATGAGGGTCCGGTCAGCAACTTGTGCTTCAGCCCAGTCCAGTCTGTGCTTGCCAGTGTGTCATGGGACAAAACTGTCCGGCTGTGGGACATGCTAGACAGCTGGCAGACCAAAGAGACACTACGGCTCAACTCTGATGGCAAGTTCACATTGACGGTCACTTTGTGAAACAATTCAGAGAGAAATGAAATGAAAAGGATGTGTTATTTATAGATGTCTTGCACCTGTGCTCATTCAGGACTGGCTGTAACGTATCGTCCTGATGGTCAAGAGTTGGCAGTGGCCTCTCTGGATGGTGAGATCACATTCTGGAACCCTCAGACTGGAGGACAGACTGGCTGTATCGTTGGCCGCCATGACCTACAGATGGGACGTAAAGAGACGGACAAGATCACTGCTAAGCAGTCTGCCAAGGGAAAGTAGGTCACAGACGGTAGCAGAAGGGCTTGGAAATGGACTCCAAATTCTTCTTAACATACAGTAAAAGCTCAAAAAAAAAATCGTTAGCCTAAAAAACATATCAGCCGTAGGATGTCATAGAGACAGAGCGCATTTATTCTAATCTGAAAACCACGCCCACCGGGGGGGAAAACAATCCAACCGTCTCCATTGACTTTGCATTGCGTGAGGCTGCCTCCTTGTCATTTCTGACTTATTACAAAAAACAGAACAATGCCCAAAAGCTGCTGTGTGACAAGGTGTACAGCTAACAAGCTAAAAAACCCAGAACTAAGTTTTTATAAGCTGTCGACCCCAAAAAACGAATGTTTAAGGACACAAAAGCGGATACAGGCAGTGAGACAGATCGCAACGGGTCATATTACTATAAGAAATACACCGTAATTGGCGACAACATATGGTAAACAAACAAAGAAAAACAAACCATTCATTATTTTTAACCATGTCAAAGAATTATTTCACCTGTCGCCGAATACGTTCCCCTCCAGTGTATTTCTTATAGTAATACGACCCGTTGCGATCTGTCTCACTGCCTGTATCCACTTTTGTGTCCTTAAACATTCTTTGGGGTCGACAGCTTATAAAAACTTATAAAAGTCAAAACTTGCAGAGTGTGGTTGTAGCCGCTAGGAGGCTGCTCAGGTAGCAGCGGCAGTAGAATTCGTCCGGTTAAGAGTTGTTCTACCACTGAAATAATTTTAGAGACATTATTTTAAGGTCGAAAAACTACATAGTGTTGCTTTAGGTAGTCCAATATCACACCAAAAACTGTGTTTTGTAGTTTGATTAACATTAATAACACATAGACAACAGCAAGTATTTATAGGCTGCTGTCACTTTAAGACTGAAAAGACCAAAATAATGATACACATCCTTCTCCTGTTCTCTTTTTCTTGAGATGTAACCGACTTCGTTTACTAGAATACTTGCTGAGGCTGGTATTTTGACCTAATTTTGTGTGTGTATGTATCCACAGGGCTTAAAGTTTTCCATTGCTACGACGGATTTCCGTCAGTTGGAAAAAATGAGGGAAAACATGTACCACGTTGTTGTTGTTCTGCCAGCTCAGCTATTCATTTCAATTATATTCAGTCATTCCACCGAAATGGCTGGCTCTTCACCACACAATCACTTCTGATTGGTCAGAAGTGCGTGCGTGTGGTGGCAGGAGAGGGGGGTATTACCCTTGTTAAAAAAACAAGAGTTTACATGTTAAGCTAGCATGTCAGTTATAGATGTGCTGCTTTTGGAGGAAGGTTCAGATGTGTCACTCATCGACAAGTCCGTTAAAAACAAATGGAGATGGGCTTGGCTTGAAGAAACGGGGGAGGATGGCCGCTCGCTCTGATCCTGGTGTATAAAAATGAAACTGCCAGGTGCTTGTATATGTGTAGTATGCCATAATAAACTTCAGCATACCTCCTCCTGCCTGGTGCATCATCTACCACAATTGAGGTACGGGCGTATGTACGTGACCACAAAGCACGTTCTTAGTTGAACAAGACCTGCCACTCACTCTGTCGCAGCCACTAGTGGAGCTAATCAAGTTGGTTGCTAACGATCGTAGCGCACTTTCCAAATTATCAATATATAAAAATCACTGTAGAAACATTTGCACCATAAATGCACTTTTTGTTCTGATGCTGGTGCTATTAGTTTCCTTCTGTTCAGTGTTAACAGGTTGAGTTAGAACAATGTGTTATAATTTCTTATTATAATGTTCAAAGTATAATGCTCAGGTTAAAACTGAATTTATTATTATTATAATGTCCAGGGTATAATGGCTAGGTTAAAAACAGAAATAATATTATATGTAGTTTGTGATATTAGCTCACTTTGCAGCAAAAGCATTCTCTGTTGGCTTTTATTATTTGAGATATAAAACTTGTTAAAGTTGTGCAAATGGTTAATTATTTGTATGACTACATCACAAAGAGTCAAGTCTTGTAAAAGCATTAGAATGAAAACATTGAAATTTCATAAAAGTGTGTAAATAATAGAAATGCAATTCAATATTGCCTTTCTTTAAATGCAAATGTTCTTTGAACATTTCATTTGTGTAGGTAAAGCATGTAATCACTATACTCCTAATTACAAGGAGGACAAAAAGCTGCTCTTAAACTGGGTGTGTGACAGATATGGCTGTGGAATGTCTGGTGAACTCTCACCTGCATATCTCTATCGCGTGATGACGTGTGACCAATATAAGGTTGATATGTCACATCTTGGCCTCTCTGCTTAGAAGAACGCAAACTATAAATATACAGGATTGCAGCAAAGTGGAGTAGATTGCATATTTTTTTGTATTTTTATATTATATTTTTTTAGAAAGATGCAGAGTGACACATCATATTATTCCGGCTGCAGTGTCCATAAAAATTTCACGTTTAAAGTCTAGTGCAGGGGTTCTCAAAATCTACATTCAAAGGTCCAAATCTGAATTTTCATCAATGTCAAAGGTCCGGAACAATTGGTTATCACAAAGCTTTTTTAATAAACATGCATAACATGCACTAAAGTTCATGAATCAACTTATTTTTATGAAAAAATGAAGTGCCTTTTGCATTCAAAATACATTAATAACAAGTGCAAAAGTGGAAAAACAATTAAAGTGTCAGCATTTTTTATGAAAAACAAAAGAGGGAGGCCAAAAGTAGCACGGTGCAAAATACAGAGCAGTCCAATGTGAGAAACTGCACTGTCTGTCTTCCATCAGCTGGCTAAACCGTGGCACAAAAGGTGTTGTTGCTAGACGGAGACACGGGCCTAAATATTCATTAGTCAAGCTGCAGCGGTTTGAGTTCTTCACAATATTCATTGCTGAGAATGCAGACTCACACCGATAGGTCGACCCAAACATGGTAAGAACACAGATGGCTACTTTGTGTTTTGTTTCATAGTGCCGTTTGACATTTCCACTCTTCACAACTCCAACTGTCTCGTTACAAATCAAACAGAATGGTTTCGTTTTGGATTGGGGCAAAATGAACGCATACCTTTCTGTCCAATCATCTTTGAAAACTCTATTTTCTTCAACTTTTCTTTTCCTGGAAACTGACATCCTCACCCATCCAAACGCTCTCTGCGGTGAAGTGTCGCCAGATTACCCAGCTCAATTTTGTCAAATGTCATACGCTCACTGGATGTCCACACTTTTAATCCCTTACACACAATTAATGCTCTTGAAATGAGAAATGGAGGCGGGTCCGAATTGAATTCCCTCCGGTCTGACTTTTTTTTGGTAATTGCTTTGTGACTCCCTGAATTAACAACAGAATGAATTCTGAGTTCTGAATATTTCCACCCCAAATAAACTTGTTTTACCTTGCAGAATCTAGATGTTAGTAAACAGCATTAAACACTCATTTCCTCTTTTACTGATTTGTAGGTCCTTCACCTCCTTATGCTACTCGGCGGATGGTGAATCGATCCTTGCAGGTGGGCAGTCAAAGTTTGTGTGCATTTATAACGTCAAGGAACAAGTCCTGATGAAGAAGTTTGAGATCTCCTGCAATCTCTCTCTGGATGCTATGGAGGTACATGCTTGTTAGCAGACTTGCTTGTTGCTGCAGATGTAGACGACAACTCCTATTTTGATCATATTAAGAGAATTTCTTTAGTAAATTAGATTATTAATAGTGATTGTAGACTAATAATTAAAGGATTAGTTCACGTTCAAATGAAAATTAGCCCAAGCTTTACTCACCCTCAAGCCATCCTAGAATGTATATGACTTTCTTCTTTCTGATTAACACTCTTAGAGATATTTTAATAAATATCCTGATGCATCCGAGCTTTTTTATGGCAGTGAATGTGACCCATGAGTAAGAAAGTGCTTCCATCCACATCCATCTATCATAAACGTGTGCTCCACACGGCTCCGGCGGGTTAAAGGTCTTCTGAAGCGCGTTCGCACGTTGAATATGGAAGGCGGTCTGGTGGAAGCTAGATATTTTACTTCATAACTTGTTAAATATGGATATTTTTTTACACAAACATCGCTTCGCTTCAGAAGGCCTTTATTAACCCCCCGGAGCCGTGTGGAGTACATGTTCATGGATGGATGTGGATGAAAGCACTTTCTTCAGCTCATACTTGTGGGTCCCGTTCACTGCCATTATAAAGCTCGGATGCATCAGGATATTTATTAAAATATCTCCAAGAGTGTTTATCAGAAAGAAGAAAGTCATATACACCTAGGATGGCTTGAGGGTGAGTAAAACTTGGGCTAATTTTCATTTGAAAGTGAACTAATCCTTTAACTTATTAAAGGGGTCATGAACTCATGTTTTGACATAATAGGTCATTGTGCGATTAAAAACATACTGTAAGTTTTACAACTCAGCGGTTGTTTATTTTCAGTTATGTGAATGTCTCAGTAGAGCATTTTGTTTGTTTGTTCTGTTCATTTTAATGTGGATTCTTTGGTAAACCCATCACACTTCGACACAGGCTTTGCAAACAGACATTTACTTTTTAAAAATAGAATTAAGAAAATAAATTGGGACAGTCATAAATATAGGTATTGTAATATTACTGTTCTTTAAAATAAAATTGTATAATACATTTATTATTGAATGATTTTGTACAGTACAATAGTATTGTTACTATAGTAATATTTCTTTACTTTAATTAAATGTTTATAATTTTTTTCTTTTATAATTATTATTGTATAGTCATATTGACTGGGTTCCATTAAAAAACAACATTGTGAATGAAAAGATTTTGTTGTTAGTTGTTTAACTGATTAAAAACAGAACAGTATATGGGAACAAGAAAAAAATCACACTAATTTTTGGGTTAAATCCTGCAGTCTTACACACTTGCGATCACAGTTTTTATCAGAAAAAAATTGCAATTAGATTTGTTTGCCTAAATCGCCTAAATTCTGCCTGTTTTTTAATGAAATTGTGCGCATGCAGTTTCATAGCCAGTAAAAAATACTTATTAATATTTGTATTTATAAATGTTAAATTGTCAAGTTACTGACTAGTTTAGACCCTGGATGTAAGCGTTCGTGAGAGTGCCGAAATTGCTTTGCAATGATGAGACCATTGCATTTTTGCGCTCAAAAGACATGACTGTGATACAATACTCGGCACTGCAACCTTTCATGCAATGGGAGTAGATCTGATTATGTTATCAGCACTTTTAAGGATTAGTTAATCTCAGCAGCTGTAATAGATACAAAGTTCCACATGCAATACGTATTTCATATGCAAAGATGTTGCCAATAATAGCAGTGGCCATTTATATAGAAATCTTAAACGAGACCTGTCTATTTAAACAGTGTTCAAATCAGAGGGCTAAAATCCTACTAACAATTATAAGTGCACCTCAGGAATAAAAAATAAATGCAGTTCATGGCCCCTTTTAAAAAGTAGTTTAAAAAGTAGGCCCTGTTTTTTTTTTTTTTTTTTTTTTTTTAAACACGTCTGTATATCAATTGTAATCATGCAATATACATTAGATTAGCATTTCAAAATTATTTTACACTTGCCTATATAGCAATTCTGACATGTTCTTTTGTTTTCAGGAGTTTCTCGACAGGCGTAAGATGACTGAGTTTGGTAATCTGTCTTTAGTGGATGAAGGCACAGGGGATGGAGATGGAATAGAGCTCAGTCTTCCTGGAGTCAAGAGAGGTGAGTCCACTCCTTATTTATCAATAAACCAGCCAATCAGTTTAGCTAAGCATTATGCTTTTAAGAGCATTGAAAGTATAATTGGATATAATTTTTATTCCTTTCTCTCCTCATCTCTCAGGTGATATGAGCTCCAGACGCTTTAAACCAGAGATCCGTGTTAGCTCTCTCCGCTTCTCACCTACTGGTAAAGTTTTTGTGTATACAGTACAACACATTAAGAGTGATATAGGAAATTGCATATCATATCAATCCTTTCAGTATATTTAACCATTCAGCATTTAGTTTACAAAGACTTCCCAATATTTTCATTAAATAATGAAAGGAATGAAGTTTTGGCAATCTTCTCCATTCAGGACGCAGTTGGGCAGCAGCCTCCACTGAAGGTTTGCTGATCTACTCTCTTGATGCTTCACTGGTGTTTGACCCCTATGATCTGGACATGGATGTCACACCAACAAGCATACGGCGGCAGGTGAAGAAAAAAGAGTGGGCATCTGCAATTTTGCTGTCTTTTCGCCTGAATGAAATGCCACTCATAAGAGAGGTTCTGGAGGCAGTGCCTTATGACCAAAGTGCGTTCCTTTTTAAAACACTGTTACATCTGTTGTGATTTCTTGCCATATTCAAAATTCATAATTTTGTTGTCGTTCTTTACATATTATTTCAGTTACAGTGGTATGTAGCTCACTTCCAGATGTGTATGTGGATAAGCTTCTAAACTTTGTGGCCACAACATTGGAGAAGTCAAACCACCTGCAGTTCTATCTCAGCTGGGCTCAGTGTCTGCTCACCTTACATGGACAGAAGCTCAAGAATCGGTCAGCAACATAACTCTTTTCTGAATAAGCTCACACTGGTTATTGAAATCTTACACTAATTTTGCTGTTTTTATTTTTATTCTTTAATGCAACAGTAGGCATGGTTCAAATTTATTTTATTATAAATATGTGGCTATATTACAGCGCTCCCTTAGTGCTTGTCTTTTTCACGGTTTGCAGTGTGTGTGTGTGTGTCTTCACTACTCACTGCTCCTAATGTGTGTGCACTAACTTGGATGGGTTAAATGCAAATGACAAATTCCGACTATGGGTAACCATAATTGGCCTTCACGCCACACTTTCTTTTCCATCTCCAAACCTGTTCTGTTCACAGCTGATCGGAGGATATAGTGTGTACCCTCCTGCTTTGTTGTAATTTGATGATTTTTGTAAAATAACGTGTTTTTGCTTTTCTAACTCCGAGTGGTTTCAGTTTAATATGTTGCAGGCTCATTTATTGATAATAAATAATTGATAATAAATAATATTGATGATAATAATTAATATAATATTGGGCTTGTTTTTGAAGCTGCGGTTGCTTTTTTGTCTCGCGAGAGTTGGCAACTGTGCCAGCTGTAAGCGTGTTAAATTAAGCGTGCCATTTCGCGCTGTCATGTTTATATTTGCACCAGTAGATTGCGGAAACTGAGTGCATTTACACTTATTCTTCCAAACTGCCTGTAGTTGTCAGGAAAACACTGACGACTCGAATGGCGCATTTCCTATCGCGACAGGCCTATGCATAGGAGGATGACAGGGTAGAGAGGAAATTGTTGAATAAAGGCATTATTTTTGTTTTGTTTTTGCACACAAGTATTCTCATCTATTTTAATGATGTCTTTACTATTTTTTTTTTTTTTTTTTTTTTTTGGACCTTGACTGGTAATTTCATTGCTTTCTATGGGAGATAAGAAAACCTTGGATTTCATGAAAAATATCTTAATTTGTGTTCTAAAGATGAATCTTACGGGTTTGGAAGGATGTGAGGGTGACAATGACAGAAATTTCATTTTTGGGTAAACTAACCCTTTCAGTGTCATGATCCTTCAGAAATCATTCTAAAGGGTGTTTTCACACCTAGTTCGTTTAACCCTTTCAAATGCTCTCAGAGCGGTTCAGCGTGTATATGTAAACAAACCAAGTGATCTCAGACCCCCCCTAAGAGGACCCAAAAGCGAACCGTACTCAGACCACCTCCGGAACTTTAGTTCTTACTTGAATGCTACCATTAAATAGTTGTTAGTGCTTTTTGAATGTTTTGGCTATACATAGCAACTGAGAGCAACTCTAACTCCACTGTTAGTCTCACACTTCAAATGATTGCGTGTAAATTTTGTTTGTATTTTTTGTATTTTCAAATGACAAATTACTTGTATTTTAATTAAATACATTTTTTACAGCAGTATTTTATTTAAATACATTTGATGAGTAAATATTTGTAACTAACTACTTTTTGATGTATTTGTGCCCATCTCTGTATGCATGCATGCTGAGGCTCTGTTGTTTCTTTTGATATATTGCATGTTCAACTGGTACCACTTTTTTTTTTTTTTTTTTTTAAATAAAAATGCTTGCAGGGAAGAGTTGAAGATGCATACTTTTTAGATCATACATAGATTAGCGTTTTTGCAGGGCTATATGCAGAGTATCAACATTTATCTGTTGTTGGTGACTACTGTAAGACTTTGTGTCTCCATTTTCAGATCTGGAGCCGTACTGCCTACTGTACAGCAACTGCTGAAGAGCATCCAAAGACACAGTGATGATCTGTCCAAACTGTAAGCTTTTTTCACAGTTACAAATTTCTAAAATATGTATGCATGTACAGGTATTAGTTTTCCCTTCTTAGTAATTTTGTGGATTTTGTGAATTTCAAATTAGTTCAAGTCTCTTCTTATACACACTAGATGTTCATCAGAATTAAACATTGATTTGTTTTCTTCGCAGATGTGACTGGAACATTTACAACATTCGCTATGCTACTGCTCTGTCCAAACAGAGAGGGATGAAAAGAACAGCAGCAGAGTCCCTCAGTGATGAAGAGGAGGCAATGGACTCCACGAGTGATGAGGAGAATATGATAAATGAGCCTGTAATTGTGGAAAACTGAAATGCAGATCACAAACACTTCAACTGAAATTTTACAGAGCCAGTACATCACCCAAATAAATGGAAAGCAGGTCAGGGCTAGGACAAGGAACAGCGAGATGTTTTGTTTTATTGTTCTGGTGTGTGTATTCTGTCGATGTAAACATAGACTGACTGTACAAACCTTCTAGAACTGGCATGATGCATTTTTAGATATATATAAAATGTGAATATGGGCTCAACTATTGCTAAACCTGTTGATACTTATTTTATTCTTGTATGCTGAGAGATGTTTTGTCTTACTGTAAAAAATAAATGTTGATTTAAATATACAAAGTGTTCACAGAGTTTTACTGTAACAACGTTGACCTTAAATTCTAATAGTCCTAGCTTCTCTAGATGGCCTAATAATGCATTGTTATTGAGCATGGGATTTTCTAAAGAATACCTGTAATGACTTGTCACATTTTATCAGCAGCTGTAATGCAAGGCTTTGTGGCAGGCTGTCATAGAATTGCCTTTTTTTTTTTTTAAATGGTTCATAATCAAGACTGGAATGCTTGGATTAATTCTCTAATATTCCCTAAGGGCAAAGTTCAAGTGTATTATGCAAAGAACATAAATCATGCAATTGGTTTCACAGTAATGTTTATTTTATTAGTAAACAAAAGCCATAATAAGAATATATATTTTTTTATATGTGTGTGTATGTATGTATGTATGTGTGTGTTTGTGTGTGTTTTAAGAGTTATGCATTCCATATTCATCTAAAATCTTGTGCCATTTATTAGTAAACAAGAAAAAATCATAGGCTATATATATATACATAAAAAGAGATTGATTTAGGCGTGCTCAAGCTTAAAATAGGCCTACAACTGATTTTGCTTTATATAACCTCCTCTATTTGCTCTGTCAGTCAGAAGGTTTTCTCGCTACAAGATGAAAAGCAGCTTCAAAGTCAGACACGGATTTGTTCTTCTGGTCTTCTACAGGCAGTATATTAAACTCGTGGATAGAGAGGCCTAAACTTCTGAGCGCTTCCTCAATATCATACTGATTCAGTCTAAGACAAGAAAAGGGCCGTTCATCCACCTTGTAGAAGGTCTCACCCAGAACACCTACCATGACCAAAAGTCCACCAGGACGCAGGAGCTTGGTCAGCCCATGTAAAGCGCGACGGTATGTCTGAATGTCTTTACACGCTGCTTCCAGGCACAGAGATGTAATGACGCAGTCAGCTGGTTCCAATGTGTGTGGACAGAATGGATTCTCCAACCGGACATCACATTTTAGAACATTTTTGACTCGTTGCTTCAGCGAAGCCTCCAAATCAGACGGGCTGAATAGTTCAAAGATTAATTAAAAGCCACATAAATAAATGATAACAAAATAGTATGATAAGTAAGAAGTATATTGTAAAGTATAATGTATATTATATAAGTACAATGTGTAAATATATGAGCTAGGCTCTGTAATATTATACAAATTTTTTTTTTTTTTTTCCCCAACTTTACATAGTTTGACCAATGGACCAAAATTGTAGGCCTATATAGTTTGAAATGTGATGAAAATAACAATGTTAAGAAAAGAGAATTTTCCTCTGTTAGACCGTGTTAGGCAATTAAACTTGAGAGCGAGTTATATATATATATATATACACCCAAATAACATATCGGCTATAAACCTTACCTTTTCCCCTCCAGTTCACAAACGTGCTGCAAAATAGGTTTCCAATCTAAACAGCCTTCTTGATTTTTCAACCATTTTTCAATTTCTCTACGATTGTTATCAGCGTAATCAGACAGCACAATTTCGTCATAATATTCGCATGCGCTTAAGACGCTGTGGATACTTGGTCCGCTGCCCACATCAATCAGCCTCTGCCCTCTATGTTCTCCTTTAAAACAAACATTTGAGTCAAAAACGTATTTAGAAAAAAAGTTAAACATTTAGATCTAGCTATTATTTTGATTGGGGTTACTTACCCGTTGAGAAAACTCGGCTAAGGCATCTTAAAACGAAAGTTAGGAAATCCTTCTCGTCAGAGTGACCGCGAGGGCAGGAATAGAAATTCTTAACATATGCACGCGAGTCAAAATGCTCCTGATAGAACTCCCCCTCAGTGAAGTTCATGCATTCACTCATGATTACAAGTATGTGACGACGACGACTGTAGCTGTTTTTTAAGAGCAAACTGTCCTGTCTTAGTAGCGTACTGGACAGAGGAAAAGGCGCAAACGGACTTTCCTTTCCAGACTTACGCAACTGACGCTAGAAATTGGTGGCGTGCACTAACGTCAGTGTTGCAAGGATTGTAAATCTCCAGTTATCGTACCAGAAGCTCAAAATTGTCGTATTTGGAACAAAATTATCGTACACGACTTTTCAGTATAGGTAAATGAACTAAATTAATAACTATTGATTTTTACAACGGAAAGAATCAATACTGAACTAACTTAAGCTGGACAATCACACTATTTTAGCTGCTGTACAGCCACAATTATGTTCCCTCTATCTTCAAAGCTATACTTTGACACAATCTGCATTGTAAAAAGAGCTGTATTAAAAAAAAGGTGACATGACAAGTCAAACGTACAGATTACAGCTATTTATCTATTAGACCAACAACTTTTTGACATGAACTGCAAATTACCACAATACATAAATAATTAGGCGTACCTTAGTGGGAAACAACTGACCTAAGCGCCGCGGTAGGAACGTTAACTTGAGCTCGTGAGAGAGATTCATTCTCCACGATGATTGGCCGAGATAACATGAAATGAGATGGAAGACATTCCCAACAAAGTTCACGTTCTCCTTACAATCATGACGCAGTAGAGGATCCACACAGCTAGATCAATGAGCCGATTTATAACGACCATCATTTGAAGTGTCACAAAATACTGAAATTATCGTACATCATGGGATTTTTTTTCATTATTCATCGTACAGAGGTCAAAATTATCGTACAAATACGATAATTATCGTACGTCTGGCAACACTGACGTATGTACAGACCTGCTGGGGCAGGGGCAAGTCACAAATGCAAAGCAAACTAAACGGAGTATTGATTTTTCTTCCTTCCACGGACACTGCAACCCTTGATTTTCAAGACTTCACATTTCATTAACAAATGATTGTAGAAACGAGTTCATTTCTGTCTTTCTAGCCCCAAACCACAAACCACCAAGAACATGCTTTGCCCTCAGATTAGGAAGGACCTAATTGATGATGACTTGAAGTGGCCAGATGTAAAAAGATTTGAAAATTGAAACACCATTTCCTGACACCAAAATATTCATCAATTTTGGGTCATTTAGTGCAGTTTTGTACATCGCAAACTCATAGGAGTTCACCAACCGTTTGGAAAACCCTGAACAAAGCAAACCTCATTATTTACATGACCGAGGGGGCAAAAAAATAACATGGGTTAATAGATTTCGCAGGGGTAAAGGAGTTTGTTTCTTATCCTAAACCTTTTAGCCAAAAAGTCAACTTACAATTTAATTTGGACACGTCTTGATTTCATCATTTCTGTGTCTTTTGAAGTGATACGGGAGCAAGTTCACTTTCACATAGGCCCATACCTTTCTAGTTTGCAGATTTTAATTTTATTTGACTAAGTTTACTTGAGTAGAAAGAACTGAAATGTAAAAAGATGCAGTACGTGCTAATAAATGAACATCACCACTTTTAATCAAAGAAATAATACTGCATGCACCAACATCTGCAACCCAGAGATGTTACTTTTTGCAAATGTTTAACAATCAAAGCCACATACACTGAAGAAAACAAATTACTGAAGTTTAATACTGGCTACTTTTTGTAAAACATTTTTGAAACATTTTTTGTTATGGTGCATTTCAAGTATCCATGGATACAAATCAAATGGGGAAAAAAAGAAAGTACCTTTCAGAGTATATTATAAAAATGCTTCTCACAAAACAGATTTATTCTTTAAAATGCAAACTAATGCATCAAACAAAACTATTAAATTGGCAATTGTATTATTAGAGGTTTGGCAAAACAACAACAACAACATCATACAATTCATTTTTTTCCTCAAAAAATTGTGTCAAAATCTGTATAATGAAATCTCATAAGATCTATGACAGTAAGTATGAGAGAAAATCAAGTGCCAACTATCAAATTAAAAATGAATCAGTTGCTGGAACTGAAAGGAAATTCTTATTGTAAAATTATTTTGATCTATGTTAACATCTTTCATCATAGCTTCATTGAGCTGCACAGTATGTAATTAACATGCACAATTTCAGTGACATGACCCAAAATAAGACAAAACAATGCTCAACAATTAATAACAGTATGTTTGTTTAAATATAATTACACAAGTCAGTATCTAAAGAATTGCTGGCAAGGTTTAACACTACTCAAGTGACGTCCTTTTTAATGGTCTCTCTCATGGGGGTAAAAACTTCAAAAACTTAAACTATAAAGTAGTGCAGCTTATATCTAGCAGGGCCACAGTGTTTTGGACCAGTTAGCTTGATTTCTAAGCACAGTATTTTTGTCAACAAACTTTTCCAACAGGCAAATGCAAATGAATTTGTAAGAAGAAAGATGTCACATTATGTACATGATAGCACGGTTCCCTTGCTGTTATACACAAAACAGCAAAATACATTATAAAGTGCACTAAAGCGGTCTCCTGAATAGGTTTCATAAGTAACTAAATTAATATTATATCTTGCTCTTTCAAACTAAATGTCATTACCATGCACAGACACACATCTGTGACTGTCAGTGCCATTAAAAAAAAAATTTTTTTTGACAAAGTAAGCAGCTCTCAGTTGTGCTAATCAATCTTTCAATGAAAATTCCAATATAATTTACTGTACAGACAAAATACTAGAAACACTAAGCCACTGCAACTTCAGCGTCAAAGTGTAAAGTTCCTTCTAGTGAACAGTGTGAGGATACTACAGTAATGCTCTGCAGGTGCAGCCACATGACATGAGAAATGTTGATGTCGTCATATGAAATATGGTCAATAAAACTTCCTGCTACATAGCCAGAAAGGTCTTCATATATAATTTGGAGGCACTATGTCTGCAGGAAACATTAACAACCTCCATTTCAGTTGGAATGTCTTTGACGGGGTGAAGTCTGCCAAAGCCATAGCACATCTTGAGTTTCAAGCCATGGACCCTCTTTTGTTCTTCTGACTTTGTCTCCTACCTTCTGAAATGCAGAAGGGCTCAATTCTACTTCTGCCCTGCTTTAGTGAGAGAAAAAGTTAGAAGTTAGAACAGCAGAAACTATGTTTTGCTCAACCGAGGAGCAGAAAGTTAGCATGCTTGGAAATGATGAAGACAGCGTGACACTAGATGAGAAGGGATGAACGGAGACTGTGAAAAGAAGTGAAGAAGTGAAGCCAACACTGAATAGAAGTGATAGTGACAGTAAAAGCACATTTGGCACAGACAGGGAGATTCCTAGAACAGGTACCTTTTTCCCCCTCACCAAATTCACCAAACCAAGCTACAAATTTACAGCCATCAGTAACATAGCTCTCCAATTAATCAAAAAAACAGAAAAAAAAAAAAAAAAAAAAAAAAACTGTGGAATGTTTATTTTCTGGCTGCCATGAATCTCTGTCATCACACAGGACCTGTTCTATAATTTCCTCCTTACAGACCCACAGGAATTGAAATGCTAGTCTATGCCATTCATTCATACTACAAGACATCTACTTACATCATACAAAAAGAACTATTGTGTGGTGGTTATCCTGAAACGTTACCATGTGAGTATGCTTATGTTCAACTCTCTCTCTCAGGCCAATGGACTTTTAGCAGCAGGACACACATACAAAAACATGCATCTATCTCTTTCACCATCTCGCAGACACTCACTCGCTCTCACACTGACCTGCAATGTACTTTGCTCCAATTAACATAAACATGCTACCCAGAATGTAAAAGCCCAAGGGTACACTACTGAAGATACTAGTCTCCTCTGTTGGTTGTCCAGAACACCGGTCCATGTCACGCAAGACAGTAAAAAGAAAGAGAAACAAGTGGGACAATTAAGTAACTACTGATTTTGTGAAACTGAAAAACTAGTTACTTCTCCTGGAGATTTGCTTTACTGCAGAGTTTAGTTGTACCTTAACCAGGTAATCAATAACTTTCCAGAAAAGCAGATCTCCAGAAGAAAGACTTTGTACCCCCGCTAAAAAAACAAACAAAAAAAACCCCTTTGTGTTCTTGCAAAATTCTGAACATCCATTCTCCTTGACTTTGGACATTTTGGGTCAATACCTCTGGTTATTGATTACTACAAACCCTACATCAATCTTTGACTACTGTTGTAGGCCTGGTTGTATTGATTGATCAAATTGCCAACTGAGTAAAAAAAAAAAAAAAAAAAAAGAAGAAGAAGAAAGAAAAACCCACACACCATTTCCATTATTGACTGGCTCAGTGGTTTCCCAATTCATAGCCCTCTGTACAGCTTTCTTCCAGCGAGCATATCGCAGTTCACTCTCTGCGTGTATAAAAAAAATTGTCAGTTTCATCTACAACTAGAATGCTAATCAATGGTTAATTATTACACACATTAAAACAACGTTATAGCCTGGAAGGTTCCAAAAAGTTTGTCAGTATTACACTGAACCATGTTACAAACGAAATAAACAATGAATTTTATGCAAAAACTATATTGTACATACAATTTACAATATAGTTATGAGCTGTAGTGTGTTGGATTTTAGATTTCTTTACCCTCTGGGTTGATCTGAGGTTCAAATCTTTCTGAAGTGACCTCTGTGAGATCTTCTGGGTTCAGGCTCCATACACTGACCCCCTCAGCTGCTCCTGCTGCCATGGCAGCACCCAGAGCTGTGGTTTCAGGCATGGATGGCTTTACTGTAAATAAATACAATTTACTTTCGATATCTGCACATTTCGAAGTGTTTATGTAGATCCTTATGTACAGACGCACAAGTAAATCAATAATATTTAATCCTTTCAAAGAGACCCTTTGTATGAAAATGTGCATCTTACCAACTGGGATACACAGTATGTCGGCCTGCAGCTGCATCAGTAACCGGTTGGACGTCATGCCTCCATCAACCTGGAGCTGAGACAGATGAATACCACTGTCCTGGTTCATTGCATCCAGAATCTGAAACAAATTTTAGCATCCTTTAACACCCCACAAAAACTTTTTTTTGTCACTAATTTTTCACTACATACACTGCACAAATTTAGAAACACACCTCTATCCTTAAGACTGTAAAAATAAGTAAGGGATAATGTACAGTAAAATAGACCCTGCAAAATAAACCACAACAGGGTGATCAGGACATGCAGTTTGTGGCTGACTACATTATCCTGCTTATAACACATCCATTTACAAATGAGCATCAAATGAAGATGTGAGTCAAAATTATTGTATTAGTTTTTAGAGACCACAGAAACGCTTTGGACAAACAGTTAATATTCACCCATCAGAAATTACTTTTTAATTAGGACATACAATCACGCAGACCCATGCCAATTCATGGAACATACCTCTCGTGTCTGGAAGCAGACAGCTTCGAGTGCTGCAAAAGCCAAATGACTCCTATTGGTGAACTGTGTTAGACCACAGATGATCCTATTGTGTGCAAGAGGCAGAGGTTCAATGTTACAACATTTCACATGTAATAACACACAGCACTGCAACTGGACTTAAAGGAAGAAAAAAAAAATGCATTAATATCACAAGCATTCTCACATGATAAAATTTGCAATAGGATTTCTCTTTTTATAAAAATCTAGTGCCTTGACACTAATGCAATACTCATTATACTCAGGCTTTAGTGTTTTTATGTCACTTACAGAGAGCAGCTGAAATCTTTTAAATGGATGGATCAGTTACTCACCCTCTGGCACTTGGTTCCCAGTATGGTGCATATAATCCAGAGAACGCAGGGACAAAATAACAGCCATATGATGTTCCAACATCAGCAGCTAACTTTTCTAAGGTGAAAAATAAAGTGTTTATACTGAAATATTCCAAAACTGGGTAAAATGCTTTTGTATTGTGTATAAATATAATTTTTATAAAAACACACCAAGTTCTGTAGAGGTCTGGATAATTCCAAGGTTATCCTTTAGCCAACGCACAACTGCTCCTGCAATGGCAACAGAACCCTAGAAAAGAGCATTGCAGATTAATAAAGTTAAAGGATTGGCTATAAAATCACAAAGTAATTGTGAGAAATGAATAGAATTTTTTTATGTTTTAGAGGTGGAATAAAAGAATTTGCCAGTTCTAACAACTATCATGTAAACAATAGGGATGCACTGATCCGTTATTCATTATTGGTGAAGTCGAGTCACCTTTATTTATATAGCGCTTTATATACACAACACAGACTGTTTGAAAGCAGCTTTACAGTGATAACAGGAAAAATGATGCAATGATGCAAACAGTTCATTTCAGCTGTACAGCAGCTCTAAAAGAAAATAGTGTCATTGTTCAGTTCAGTGTTGAATAAGTCAGTTCAGTGTTGATTCAGTTCTGTTGTAAAGATTAGTTAATTTCTATAAAGCAGTTCTGCAGAAACCAGTGATGTCATCGTCTAGCTCAGTTCAGTTCTCATCCAATAGTGTCAGTACAGTCAAATCAATAATATTGTTGAATATTAAGTGTCCCCGACTAAGCAAGGCAGAGGCAACAGTGGCAAGAAACTCAAACTCCATCAGGTGACAGAATAGAGAAAAAAAAAAAATCCTTGAGAGAACCTTGGGTCAGAAAATCAAAATGTGGATTGGGAGCATTCAAATATTTCATTTTTTAAAATTACTGTGCACCCAAGTTTTTTTTATATAATTACTTTTGCTGCTGAATTATCCACTCAGTTTATAATATATTTTTGTTGTATATTATGATTATATATTTTTATTCATTTGTTGTCTTTATCTATAATGAACTAGTGTGTATTCAGTGGACTGTGTTTAACGCATAAAAGAGTGATTATCAGTTCCACACACAGTGGTATAGATATTCTACAATGATCAAAGAAAATAAAATGCATTGGTATCAGCTGATATTCAGAATTTGCGTATCAGATCAGTTATGAAAAATGGTATCAGTGCATCCCTAAACAATACATGAATATTGCTTGGTAAGAAAAAGTCTGCCAGGAACATAATATGTAATGACAATTATATTATGTAAAAACAATGCCAACATTTAACAACATTACCTCTAGTGCATAGCAGGCTGGCTTGTCACGCCCTAGTTTATACGCGACTGTTGTCAGAAGTCCATGGTCCGACATTACAGGCTTCAGAAAAAAAACAATGGCAGATTAAATAAAAAACACAAACATTGTGTTTTAAAAGCTATATGTAAATTGAATACCTTTGTTCCTACATTCTTAAGGAGGAAACAACCAGTCCCATAACTGTAAAAAAAAAAAAAAAAAAAAAAAAACTTATATATATATATATATATATATATATAACATATTTGAGCATCTTAATTCAGTCTCAAACATTTTTGCATGTTGACACATTAGGCTGTGTGGAGAGTAACAGAATCTGCTCAGTGATACTGCTGCCTATGAAACATAAAAGGCAGATTAACAAATTTAAATCATACGTATTTTTGGCTTGTCCGTCTTTGAAGCACATCTGTCCAACCAGTGCAGCAGACTGGTCACCAAGACACTGTAAATTAGATGCATGACAAAGTATTGTGAATTTCTGTTATCCTTGAGGATCTGAAGACATCATATTTTATATGCATTATGATCAACTTAATTATCCAACTTGAATAAATAATCTTGACAATGTATATAACACACAATCAAAAGTTAAGAGATACTGGCTGAATAAGAGGAAGACAGAAAGAAACAGTAATTGTTCTAATAAAAATCTAATAATCTTACCCCTGATATGGGGACACCAGTTAAAGGGCCAGATTTCTGTAAGAAAAAAAAAAAAAAAGTAAAACATTATGGGAAGAACTTAATAATATACAAGTAAATTGAATAATTAACATTCATTACACCACCCCTGCTTAATGGCAAAACTCTAACACTTGAGTCAGATTAAAATTAATAGTCTGCTTTCTAGTGGATATGAGGATCTTTGGCATGTCAAAATCATCGGCAGCTGTGTGTTGTAAGTATCTTCTCTAGACATACCCCACAAATGGTTAAAACCACACAGAAGAAACAGTGACTCTACAAGTATGTGTTGAAAACGGAGTAATTGAGCAGCTTCTTTTTTATTACTGCAACTCAAGATGTTGTGTCCTCATCCACAGAGGAAAAAAAAAGCAAGAAAAAAAAAAAAGCAGCAGCAGCCAACAAAGAAGAGGACCACAACCAGAACACTAAGGCCCGGTTTCACAGACAGGGCTTAAGCCAGGATTAGGCTTTATTTCAATTAAGGTATTTAGGTAGCTTTTATAAACATACCCTAGAAAAAAACATTACTGGAGTACATCTTGAGACAAAACAGCTCTGACATTTTTTAAGATATGTCAGTGCAAGTTACTTTCAGTTAAAACAGCTCAAACATGCATTTTAGCCTAGGACTAGCTTAAGCCTTGCCTGTGAAACCGGGGGTATATAAAAAAGCTCCTAAACTGGCATAAACTTCAAGAGTTGTCAGAAAGGATAGGCAGTGCACCTGGCATCAAGCCAAAACACAGTGGAAAAACAATTAAAAACATCCGGTCCGTTTCCAATAAGACCCCAACTATAAAATGCATTTATAACCAAAATAAGAAAAAAATGTTTGCGCCATATTGGAAATGCACCAAATTCTGTGATGACAACATAACACAGCAAAGTTGTCTCAGACATGACAGTGTGTGGACAACTAGAGAATACTCACCAGATTAGAGCTGATTTTCTATCAGTCAGCCCAAAGAGATCACAGGACAAAATATAATCATGATAAAGAGGGACATACTAAAATTTTCAAAGGGTGAAATGACTGCTCCACAGCAAAGTTCAAATTTGGATGGAAAGCATTTTTTGGGCTTGTGGATTTTGTGTATGTACAATTAAAGTACAAATGGAAAAAGTTACTGTTTGACAAGCACTGCTCTGGAGCAAAGATCATTTCTCTCTTGCATAGCATGAAAAGAAATATTCATATTGGACCCTAAGTAGGACACATTTTAAAGTAGTGTGACAATTTCTCACAACACAACCCTAACAACGCATTATGTAACAAGTACAGAAATCAATTCTCTCTTAGGTGGTCAAACACTTACCATCAAACCATAAATCTCTGAAGAACTTCTCACTTTTGGCAGAATTTCCATTGGTATATCAAAATATCTATTTAAGAAATATATGTTATAAATATATCTAAGAAAGGCAGGAATCGGTGAAGGCTGGAAGACAGAGCCAGTCTGCAGTTTTTTTTTTTTTTTCCAGATTTTTTTTTTTTTCAGATTTTGCAGAAAACCCAGTGATACCCAGTTGTTTACTGTATGGTGGCCAGTTTCTCTCTGTAACCATTTACATGTTCAGATTTTAAAAGTCATGTAGTGTATTCCAGCCTTAATGGGATACTCCACGCAAAAATTAAAATTAATCATTTACTTACCCTCATGTCTTCACTGAATTCTTTTTAACTATAAACCTAGCTTTCGACAAATGGGTTCATGAGAGCATCGTAAAGCGCTTCGTCAGCACGCAGTAAAGCATGACTTAAATGTGTTCTGAAGCTCACACCAGAACCACAGAGAACATCATTTCTAGAGTGAGTTTCTGTACATTTGTATTATTTGGACTCACAGGGATAGATTTTTAAAATAATCTTCTTTGTGTAATGAATTTTAATTCTTTTGTGGATTATCCCTTTAAGTTACATTCTTTTTGACAACTGCATATGCAAGTTAGTTTTACTCCAGAAAGATTTATAAAAAACTGTATGTATGCATATATGTAATTACGTGCAGAGCTCTGGATCCCAGTCCAGTGTGTGAATATTGAAGAGCATGGTCCGGCTGGCATTGGTCACATCTGTGCAGTGAACACCTCCCTTCTTCCCCCCTGTCAAGCACTGAAAGTAAGGGGTTATCACCTATTATTTACACAAGTATAAATATTTACATCATGATCACTTCATACTAATCAGAGCAAATGGAATTATTCCATGAATAAGTGCTTGAGTTTATTTTGCAGTATCAGTAAGCTTGAGAATTATTATTTAGAAGCCTGACGACATTGGACTACCACAAAGCCATGCACTGATTTCTTCTTTTACCCTTTAACCCCAAACTCATATACACAACAACTATAGATTGCATAAGAGATACCTCACTGCCACTGCTCTTACCCAGATAAGCCAGGAGTCAACCGTTCCAAACATTGCCCTGTGGGAGAGCACAGCTTCATGGATCTTTTCCACATTATCCATCAACCAGCGTAACTTCACTGCGCTGAAGTACGTGCTGATGGGGAGGCCAGTCTTGTGCTTTTTGGGGCAAGATAAGAAATAACAAGTATTATTAAAGACTATAGATATACAAAAACCGGCGCACTTTTCTTACTCATGAATGGAAGAAACTGCAACACGCAATATGGAGGAATACGTCCCATCTTCAAAATAAAAGAGCCAATGGCCAATTCGTAAAGTCAATCACTGCAGCTGCCGTTAGAAGCGCCGGTTCCCATAGAAACCTGAGACTCGTGCTTAAGACTGTACATGCACATTGGCTAGCCTGAAAAGTATGCTTTTTCCAATGCTATTTGAGCATAAGAAACAGCATTAATGGGACATTTATGTCAGATTTTGTTGCTGATTTGAAATGTTATTTGTGAGTTCGTCAAGCAGTTTTTGATAATTCAGGATTCCCCCATTCAAACAGATAGGACTTGGTCTCGGATGCCTGAAATAGCTGTCCGGAGGTGTTGCAAAAATGGCAGCTGAGTGAACAGACTTTCCTTGAAAGGGACTTTAGTATAATTAAATTTTGCCAACTTTCAGTAAGATATGACATATAACTTGATCACAATTACGAGTGGACTTAAAAGTCCAGTGAAGAGGCTTGTTGAGCACAGTTTTTCCTCGAAGCTTTGACATAAATCAATTTGAAAAAAATAATAATAAATAAATAAAATAATCAGCATGGGCCATACTGAAGTGCTAGTACCTTTTCTTTTTAAATAGTCAATAGTGTGACTTAGCTTTTAGCAATAGCTTTTGACCTAGCAATAGCATAGACTTAGCACAGTTGTATTAAAAATTAAGTTAGATTTAATATGAAACTGTTACTAACAAAAAAAATATAATTTTTAGTAGTGGTTATGATGCGTGGTGAAAGCTTGAAATTTATGTTGATGCATGGTGGTGGAAAGACATCAATAAAACAGCTTGTAAACAATATGTCACGAAGCATTACTTTTACCTCAGGCAAGTCATTCAGTGTCCACAGCTTGTCAGTTCGCCAAAGAAATTAACTTTTTCGTTAAATATATGCACTATATTAGCCTATATATTCATTATATTTTACTTAACCTGTTAGTGATGTCTTGATTTTTTAATGTATGTTTAAATAAATCTGTCATGAAAATGACAGCCACTGTCTAAATGATTATATTTCAACAACAAGTCGGTTTTTAGATTTAGAAGTTAATGCAAAAACTGCCTTATGTGCAGTTTACATGTTTGCATTTAGTATGTTATTTGAGTGTTGATTATTATTATATTATATTATATTATATTATATGTTGAGGCTAATAGTTTGGGCTCTGTTAACCTTTAATATTATAGTAATGTGCAAGTAAGGATTCCTAATATAGTTTACAGCATTCGCAGAGTTAATTATAATTTAATTCATTTAAAGACAGAGACACAATTTATTCAGTAAACCACGGTTTAATAAAAAAGCAATTTTATGTTTAGTAGTTTTCTCCCCCTGCTGTACCGAACCGTGACTTGAAAACCGAGGTACGTATTGAACCGTCAGTTTTGTGTACAGTTATACCTCTATTGAAAATTATTTTATATAATAATGGATTGTTCAAGTCTTGTTTACTGAAACACTAGCACTGGCACTCTCACCTTGAGGTGGTTTTTATTCCTGCCAGGAGTTTTGTTGATGAGTCTTTCTACTGTGGACTGGGTCCGCAGATCAAGCCAAACTAAACACATCCAAATAAATTAGGAATTATTGGGTTCTTTTATTTTTTAAATAGATTCTGAACTGTAAAGCAATAGATACAATCTCTGATAAAGTGCTATTTATATATAAAAGTAAGGCAATGTTACTTACCTATAGCATTGTAAAGTGGTTCCCCTGTTTCCTTGTCCCAAACAAGGGTGGTTTCCCTCTGATTTGTCACCCCAATGGCTACACAGATTAAAATAAATGAAGAAATTTAAATAACCATGAGAGTGTATAGCAGGTGCATGGAGAAATAGCAGGTTGTTCTGGTACCTTTTATGTTCGAGATATCAATGTTGAGCTGGGTCAGTTTCTCACAGGTCCTGTCCATACACTCATATACAGACTGAAGAATCTCTTTTGGATCCTCCTCCACCCAGCTGAGAACACACAATAAATCACTTTAAATGTTCTCAGTCAGACCTGCCACATGAAACTTGCACAAATCTTAAATACAGCACACGGAACACAGTTGGCAGATGACATCAATGCCACCCAAGTGAATGGAAGAAATCCTATTCAGCTCATCTAGAATAACAGTATGAACAAATAGTGAACTTGTGATTCGAATCACAAGTTGTACTATTACTATATTGCATAATGCATTACCACATTGCATCAGCATGTGTCATCTCATGACAGAAAGGACACAATACTCACCCCTCTTTAGGAAAGCTCTGTTTAATCTCAACCTGATGGTGGCTGAGAAGCTCTGCAGTTTTTGCATTGAAAACCTACAATTAAAAGAAGAGAGAAATAAGTCTGTAGTGCTTCAGCAACATTCCATAACAAGAAAATAAAGAAAACATGAATTAAAACCACTTATTATGAAACATCTTGCTCATTCAGAAATGTCAGATGAAATGGTCCAAAATGGCACTCAAAGGTTAACCTATTTTAACGTAGAAAATTAACTTCTTACTAACTTGTTCTTTTATTTATTTATTTATTTATTTTTTTGATGACATGTCAGTTATGTGTGCATATTTCCTACAGATGGCCTGACCAAGATTTTTCTTCCAAACTGCCTCAACCTCAACTTAGAGAAAGACAAAAATCACAGGTATAAAAGCTCAATGTTTTGGAGAAAGAATACCAGCAAAGCATTTCCCTGACCTGATCTGACTTGTACCTACTACATTTAAGTGTGGTAATGCAGTCATTTGTCAGTGATGTTGAAAACCAGAAATTCCAGCTATTACAAAAGGCATTAATCAGAGTTTTATTTCATTCTGAGCTTTTATGTTGAGTAACAATTCCCGCCACAACATTTTAACAATATGAGTAATGTTTGTTAGGCTGTGGAGTTACAAGCACACCCTATTTTAACACGACCACACATTCTTATATTCATCTTTGTCTTCCCAATGGACAAAACAAAAGCACAAGGCACAAAAAAAAAAAAAAAAGGCATCAAATTGCTTTGCGCACTATTAGTGTCATGACCTTGTCAGATCTAATCTAGGCCTACGTAACATATTAGGCCCACAGTAGGCAACAGTAACATTTTCTAACAGATCACAAGACAGATTAAAATAAGGGATGAAAGGGGTTTTCAATCTTTTAGATGCCATGGACCCCCAAATATGATCCTCCCTATTCGAAGGACCCCCATCCTAAAATTTAAAAGGCATCTATACAGTTTCTTGTATAAAGATCAAATTTGTACTGTGAAAAAAAAAATTATACTAAATAATGTCAAAATATTATTTTGAAAATGTTAAGTTACATTATTAGGGTGCATTCATTTAAATAGGGACACATTTTGCCATTCAGATGACTAGGAAAAATGTCCCAATTATCCTGAATTAGCCTTTTATTTTTTTCCTACTCATTATAGCCTAGTACTGTACTGTTAGATGTATTCATTCATTCATTCATTCATTCATTTATTTATTTACATTGTTTTTCTCTAAACATTTCCACAGCCCCCAAGCACTTACTTGCTGCTACCTGGACCCCACACAACACACATATCCTATATACTGTATGGAGAAACTGTCCAATGTGTGATTGACTTGTGTCATTTAAAAAGTTGGCATGTTTAAAAAACATCATAATTACAGCTGTCATATTAAAGTGGGAATTGAAACTTAGTTTTAAGCAAAACATTTTAAACTTGGTAATGCTGCTCAAATCCAAACATTGTGTAACTGGGTAAAACAAGTTTAGCAAGTTAAATTTCACAAAGAGCCAGAAATGAACAGCATCTGGGCTGAACGTGTTCACTCGCCTAGTATCAAAATATCCCGTCGGTTGCACTCAAATAAATATTTTCAGACACAAGCATCGTGTAAACAGAAAGCTAACTAGAAAGATTCAGCTAATGTTCAATTGTCATCACACGGAAGACTAAGCAGAACCAGAACCTAACGTTAAATACAATCCATTTGGGTAACTTGCATAACGGCTGATTCAGAACTGCTGCTGAACCGGCTTCGGTATCTTTATCTGCCGGCAGCACATGTTGGCAAGGGCAAGGAGGACTCTCCATTCTCTGGATGTATGCGAGCCACTTCAGTAAACTCCACCACTACCAGATGACATGTCCTTAAGATGCGACTTACCAGAAAACGGGTGGAACTCGTGCCTTGATCGATAGCAGCTACGAGGGGGCCAAGCATGATTCTATTCGACGATGCAGCCATTATACTGTTCATTGAATTAGTGAGCGTGAATGACCACAGAAGCCAGAAATATAACACTGGACACTCGCCTCACTGATCTGCGCTCCGCCCCCTCTCCCGCTCAGAATTCTGTGCGGCACTGACGCCATGATGATGACGTAACACACGCCCGTATGGGAGGAGAGCTTTTTAATGAACATCAGTCTATCTATCTATCACACGTTGAAATCTAAACTTTGGAGTTTAAACTTTTTATTACAGTGAAATGTAATAACATGACAAATTGTACCGATGCAATAAATTATGTAATATATATATATATATATATATATATATATATATACAGGATTAAATTGGGATTTGTTATCAATTGACAAACTGTAAAAAATAAGTCGACAGAGCCCTCTGCTATGAACACTAAAATGCAAATCAAAATCATTCTAGATGCTGGCAGTGTGCAAAGCTACATCTGATAACAATAAAATCTTTCTGTAGGCCTACAGGAGAGCATATCAATGCAAAATACAGGGTTCGACATTAAGCCTTGTCATGTGCTTGTCCTTTGGACAAATAAATTGGTCACTTGTCCGAGCAAAAAAGTTGCTTGTCTGGAAAAAAATTGAATTTTTTATTTTTTTGGTGTAAATATAATTTATTCTGAAGCTATATTCTCAACAGTGTTCCATCAGCTTTTGCATATTTATATCTGCATATTTGTGATATTTACCCCAAGGGCATTTTTTCCCTTAATCTTATTACATGCTTCATTTTTTATTTCAAATTTTTTACATTTGATCAATAAATTCAATAAGAAAAATAAAGCAGGACTGTTACGAATCAAATTAAATCATTTACACTGAAAAATTACAACTGCAATTAATAATGTTATGATATTCTTTAAATATTTTTGAATATACAAATAATAAATGTTGGGAAAATTTAAACATGAAACTGAACCGCCAGTGGGTGGCGGCAAGTGACTGTCATTCATTCAAACGATTCGTTCAAGAATGAGGCAGGTGTTTTGGAATGGGCCATTGAATCTTTGACTCAACCGATTCGTTCAAAACGCTGAATCATTCAGTAATAAAACGCTGTGTCGCTGTGAGAGATACGCTATGGTTCTGCTGTGATTCGCTGCTGAAATAGAACAAAAACAGTGAGTAATGCGTCTAAAATGTAAGTGACTTTATTAACTTGTATTGAATTTACTTAATTAACTTTTTATTGAATGTATAAAAGTAGTGTCACATTTTCAATCGTGATACCAATAACGCGGAAAACAGCACTCTTGGTCGTGTGATGTTACATAACTGTATCATATGTTATAAATATAAAAAAACCTCTACATTTTGAATTTTTACAGCAGCATGTTTTCTTTGTGCTGCACACATTTGTTTCGATTTCTCCTCGAGAGGTTGCGCGAGCCTCAACAGCGCAACCTTGTTACTGTCAGCACATTATACATTATATATTATTATTATCCATAATCAATCGCCACTTACACTAAATGTAATAGAATCATGCTTGCGTTTTGGTGATTCCCTAGCTATTTTTGTTATTGGTGTATTAATCAATAACCATATTATTTTAATATTTATGTTTTTGTTATTTAATGTTTTAATGTGCCGGGGCTCAGCCCCGGACGGCCCCGGCCCAATTTAACCCCTGTATATATTATCATATAAATAATGAATACAAAGAGTGCCTTCTTTTACTGCACTAAAGCCAAAGGCTATGTTCTTGGCTACATTCACACTGTCAGTTCAAATCCGATTTTTTGTATATGAGATTAGAATCTGATCTAAAATTATTGCTGTCCATATTGTGTATCGCAACGGTGAACATAATTTCACCAAGTAGGTACAACATGTTCCTGTTCAGCATCTTTGTTGATTCTGGAACAACATTCCAATCAATCAATCAGATTTGAGGGACACGTTTACAGTTTATCTCAAGGTTAGGTTTACAACCAGGGTTAGGTGCTTCTACATCAGTGTTAAGGGTAGGGCTTTAGGGATAGTGATGTAGGACTAAATTTTAAAGGCCCATTGAAGTGCCTTGAAACGCGCAGCATTATGCTCCATTCCAGACAGATCGGAATTTGGATTTTCTCCACCTCCTTCTAGGAAATAATGTCTGGAATGCCACTCAGAGTTGGACATTTGGCATGTGAAATCAAGGTACATCGATCAACCCCGACCTCAGCAAAATGCCTCATTTATTGACGTAACTTCCAAGATGTTTATGTAATGATACCTTTGTTTTTGCTTTTCGCCTGCTGTTTTCGAAGCAATTTTGTTATTTTTATTCTGTTTTTGCCATAATTGACACAAAAACACGATATGCTCTCTTTGTGAATGGCGACATCATGTCGTTACCATGTGAATGTGACGTGTGATGACTGGAACTCTGAAGTGGGACATTTAATTTGGGATATTCCCAGGTTAAACCTCGTCTGGAATGCAGCATTATATTCAATGTGTTGACGTAATTTCCACTAAAACAGGACGACAGGGCAGGACGTATCGAACATCTCCTCCCCTTTTTTAAAATAACTAATAGCGTTTAGTTTATATCACAGCTCGGCCAGAGCTGCTGAGCTTGGTAAAGCCGCAGTTTCCTCTTAACCGTTTCTCCTCCAAAAATCCTCCATTATCGCTTTAAAATATAGCATTCTGTGCAGAATTCAAATGGGTCCGATACATTTTCTGGTCTGTGCCAACTTGTGCATATGATCCGCTCTGTGCTATCTGGACCAGAGCAGGCTGTGTGCACTCTGCAGCGGTTCGCAAACGTGAAACCAGACTCCATTCGCCCCAAATCGTTAGGGTGTTCGTGTGATTTTTTTTGGCCCATATGTGAACACTCCAAACGATCTCAGACCCCTTAAAAATGAACCAAACTGAGACCATCTCGGGAGGTGGTCTGAGTATGGTTCGATTTCATCTTACGGTGCGGTTTGCTAAAAACACGCAATCTGAACACAAACTGCTCTGGGCTCACTTGATTTTTCCGTTCACAAATTCCAATGTGGTTTGGTCATCAGATGACTCCGTACAAATCAGCTGTTCATCATGGCTGCATATGGTTTTACGAGTACACACACCTAGCGCGTGCACAGAAAACCAGCTGTCACAGCGTGTGTACTAAACTGAATTATCTGTAGCGTCTTACTGCGTTTAAAGTGTCAAAACACTCTGACTCTAGGTTCACATACACAGGCTTTGTCTTAAGTGAATGTATCTGGAAAAGAAATCGTGTGTTTATCAGTATATTGGATCCATGCATTAGTTATTAAAGTGACAGCCTAATAAAACAATCAGTAGAATCAGTATACATTTCATTCATACAGTGAAGAATATGTAGTTTTATTTTTTCATTTGATTATTCATTTTCTTACTTGAATGCTGCTTTTAGGTATACCTACTGTACATGGAAAATTTAAAGCAGTTTATCTTTCTTTTATTGTATTTGTCCATTTTTTTTCTATGCTGATGTTATCATTGCCTTCTGCAAAAAAAAAAAAAAAAATGATGGATGTGTGATAGTGCAAGAATACGGATGTAATATTGCAACAAAATATATATTTTTGTGCAAAAGGTAAACAATTTAAGCTCATTCAAGTGCATTTGTAGCAATGTCGTTTTACAAAATAATAATAACAATAATCTTTACAAACTACTTTCTTGATTAGTGAGGCTCATACAATATAATATTATATGGGCCATTGCACTGTGTATTCTGACACCTTTTTATCAGAACCAGCATTAATTTCTTAAGGCAATTTGAACTTGAGAATCTTTTCTGTTGAATCGGACCCCATGGGCCAGCCTTCACTCCCCATGTTCATCAATGAGCCTTGGCCGCCCATGACCCTGTTGCCAGTTCACCACTGTTCCTTCCTTGGACCATTTTTGATACTGACCACTGCAGACCAGGAACATCCTACAAAAGCTGCTGTTTTGGAGATGCTCTGACCCAGTCGTCTAGCCATCAAAATTTGGTCCTTGTCAAACTCGCTCAAATCCTTACACTTGCCCATTTTTCCTAACACATCAACTTTGAGGACAAAATGTTCACTTGCTGCCTAATATATCCCACCCACTAACAGGTGCTGCGATGAAGAGAAAATCAGTGTTATTCACTTCACCTGTCAGTGGTCATAATGTTATGCCTGATTGGTGTATATATTATATTATTTCAAATATTATTGTGGGATTCAATAGATAATAGAAGGATCTTTGTAAATGTAAAAAATTTGGCACAGCGCTTCTGTGTTTATGTCCAAATGCCGGCTTAGTATTGGCCGACGCTGTTCACTAACGCAGGAGCTGGCCAATATGGAGTCGGCGAACAGTGGTTCCCAACCTTTTGTCCATGAAGCCCCCTCCATACATATAAGAAACCTTGAGGACCCCCAAAAAAACAAACATGCAAATTCACTCTCTACCAGAAGGTGGTGCTTATGGAACAGCAGCAATACACTGCAAAAAATGCTTTTCTTACTTAGTATTTAAATATCTAAAAAATCTTAAATCAAGATGCTTTTGCTAAGTAAAAGATGCTAACTAAGTCAAATGACCCAAGATATTTTTTCTTGTTTTCTGGGAAAAAAAATCAAAATGATGTGAGTTTTTGCTTAAAACAAGCTAAATTATTTGCGAAAGGGGTAAGAAAATAATCTTTTTTCTGTTTTTCTTCTAAAAGATTTGAGAAATAAGCAGATCTAGCAGTTTTAAGGCCTTTCTGTACTCAATCATTCTCTCTCTCCACGAAAAGCGAAAAACTTCTAGTTTTGTTTTCTTCCAGCTGCGCTCCATTCTTCTGGCTGCTCTCTTAAGGGCCCGAGTGTGCTCATTGTACCATAGTGTTGGACTAATTTCCTTAATCTTCTTTAAGCACAAAGGAGCAACTGAGTCTAATGTGCTGGAAAAGAGAGAGTCAATAGTTTCTGTTGCAACATCGAGTTCTTCTAAGCTATCTGGTATACTAAGGAGATGAAACTGATCAGGAAGATTATTTATAAAGCAATCTTTAGTGGTAGAAGTGATGGTTCTACCATATTTTTGGCAGGGTGGTGGTTTTACAGCCTTGGCTAAATGTAGTATACACGAGACTAGATGATGATCTGAGATGTCATCGCTGTTAGATCTGTTTCTGTGTCTTGCGCTCTGTGGGACTTTTATGTTGACGTTTCTCTGTGCCTCGTTTCTGTGTTCTTTCCTGTGTCCTGTTTCCTGTGGCCAGGTTGTAGTTTTGTAGTTTTTTCCTTTTTCATTAGTCTGCTCCAGCTGTGTCAGTTTACCTTGTTTAGCTCATTAACCCCTCTGTATAAATAGCCCTTGTATTCTCTGGTTCTCTGTCGGTCGTTGTTTGATGTCATGCAGGTGTCTGTGGTTCCTGTGTTTTCTTTGTTTTTTTTTCAGTGTTATTTTGTTGCTGATTTATGTTATAATTATTTATTTTCATTAAATTCTCCCTGCATTTGGATCTTCACCTCTGCCTGTCATCTTTAATTCCTCCGTTCCGTGACAATCGCTCTACTGCAGAATTTCAACGGATATATATAACGGATATAGAATATATAACTGATCAAATTGAATGCCTTGTTGCTTGATTTTAGTGTTCTGTTTTTTTGTTTTTGTTTTTGTTTTGTTTTTTGTTTTTTTTGTGATTAACTCAAATAAAAAAACATTTCAATTCTTTAAAAAGGTTGTTTAAAATAAACAAGAATTTTTAATAAAACATGTTGTGAGCTTAATGGCAACAGTGGTGTGCTTAAAGGGTACAAAAATACCCATTAAGCACAGCCAAACATTTTGCATTTAATGATGTACATCTTAATTATAATGCTTTTGTCATTTAAAATAAAATTAAATATTATTGTGTGAGAGATTAATATTTTATTTTAACATAACTTCTTGTACTGAAATCAATATCCTGTGCACTAAAAATGTCTCAATATAGATTTTGGCGAGCTTAATAGGTATGTTTACCCTAGTTGAATAACACTTTTGTGGAAGCACCTAACCCAGGTTGTAACCCAGGTTGTAACAAAGATGTTGATCCAGGAACATGTTGTACTTGGTGAAATCACGTTCACCACTGACTCTGATAGAAAATCAGCAAATTCTTTGATAAAGTCTGTATGGTGCCCTGGTGGCTTGTATACAGTAGCCAGCACAAATGTCAGATGGGATTTGCCACTTACATTACATAATGTTACATAAAGCACCATCACTTCGAAGGAATTATATTTGAAAGACTTTTGAGTAATACTGAAGATATTACTAAAAATTACAGCAACACCTCCCCCTTTGCCTCTCCAACGCAGAGATAATAATAACCTTGAGGGCTAGACTCATTTAAAGTAATGTAATCATCTGATTTTAGCCAGGTTTCTGTCAAACACAGCAAATCAAGATTATTGTCTGTGATAATATCATTTACATTAAATGCTTTTGAAGAAAGGGATCTAATATTCAGCAACCCAAGCTTTATCATTTGTTTATCAGTATTATCTCTGTTTTTTATTTGTTGAACATCAATTAAATTTTTACCCTTAAATGGGTTTGGAAGTTTTTTTGTATTTACTAATTCGGGGTACAGACACAGTCTCTATGTAATGATATCTAGGTGAAAGAGTTTCTATGTGTTGGGAATTATCTGACTTCTGTGACGTGAGGCAGCTAGCAGACGGTCGGTTTAGCCGGTCTGTCTGCTTCCTGACCTGGGCCCCAGTTTGTCATGTTTCAGCTCTAAGACTATGTGCCATATTACTAGAGAGAAGGACGGCATCATCCCAGGAGGGATGAATACCATCTCTTTTCAACAGGTCAGGTCTGCCCCAAAAACTTTTCCAATTGTCTATGAACTCTATATTATTCTGCGGACACCACTTAGACAGCCAGCCATTGAGTGATGATAATCTGTTTTTTTGACTACTATATTATTCTTGATAATTGTTGATTAATTCAACAATTCAACATTTTGATTAATTTCAGCGGCAAATAATAGTGGCACTTAACCAATTGCACTCCATCAGAGGAGACGTGATTCAGACCTGAAACAAAGAGGTGCAAAGACTAAACCCACTGGAATTATTCAATTTTCTATTAACTTTCCACCTTATTTTTAATGTAAGAGGGGGTGCGTTTTAAACTTGAATGGACAGTACTTCTTATCAAGGTCCTTCTGTGCATTAGGTTGCAATTTATAATTTGTACTCATGGTGTTGCTATTGGTCTACCACAATAATGACAGTGACAGAGGCACACCAAGCACTGAGAAATCTTATATCTGTAGGCTGCCCCTCGAACGCAATGAATGTTACATTTTATTTAAATTACAAGAAATGCATGTGCTGGAAATGTTCTCACTGCAATGATTCAGTTTGACTGGAGTATTGGGTAGTATGAGTAATACATTTTCACAAGCTTTTTCCAGTCATCAGATGGCTGCATTTAAATCCCTCCTAATATTATTAACTTGAATGTGTAACTGCACTCTGGTTAATCATACAACATTCTTTGCTCGAGCGAGTATCAGATTTGGTTGTGAACTTCATAACATTCATTTCATATAAATATTTAAATGTATATTTGTCCACAGCCATTTTTAACTAGGTAAGGTTGAAGGATAAGAGGGATAAGGATAAGAGGGTTTCTTCCTGGCCTGCAGTTCTCCAAAAAATTGCCTTATCTGGAATATGAAGAGTAAGCTGTCTGTCTCTGGAATTTGCTTTTCGTCTTAATACAGTGGCTATATAAATCTCTGTCATACATTCAGACTGTGCTAGGCATTACTGTACATCTGAGAGACCCAGCTGTTGTCACATCTTGTTTACAGAGGAGATCAAACCCAGCAGCTGGCAAGCTCAAGGCATCATCTCTGCTCAATATGCATCAATCAGTAGTATGTAGCATACAGTAATTTGTTACATTTAAAGTTATAAAAAGTTTATTAAAAGTCATTAAAATGCATTAAACGTATTAATTATTTTTTAAGTAATAATTATTAAATTCACATGGGAAGGAGGCAATGCCTCTATCGCGCTATGATTGGATATGTTCGGTTACGACTGGACATGATTGGTTCGTGCGATAAATCCCGCCTCTTGTTTTCGTGCTCGTTCTCGTCGAAACGGCCTGGATGAAGACAGTGATGGCGTTAATGGGAAGACTAATTAAAGTAAACAACTGTCACTTCAATATCACAGCTTTATTTCATGTCAAAATCAAACTCGAAATGGCCTGAAAACATGATGACTGCGGGGGTTTTTAGTGAGCAATTAGCATGGTGAAATTAAAGTTACATCTTTGTGTCTGTGAGTGAGTGACCAGTGTGTACAAGCTTGATGACTGCTGAAAATAAATTGACTATTAAAAAGAAAAGCTGAATATTAGTTTATAAATAATATATATTGTTTAAATTCTTACTGCCTTTAGTTATTATTTTGGTATAAATATAAAAATGTGTAAAAACACTAACTTGATTAAATTTATACTTGGTTTTAATAAATGGAACATTACATAGTTTAAAAATACAAAATAGAATTGTATTTGGCCTCTCTTTTTATGTAATGTTAACTTAACCAGGAAAATTGGGTAACAGGGACATAAATGAGGACGTTGCCTCCTCATTTTAAAACACCACCGTACACCACTGCTCTAAGTTACCTCTCTTTCAGAAACAGGCTTGACTTACCCTGCTTTCTCAGGTTTGACATAACTCCCATTCTGAAATGGAAAATCCAGAGTTTCCCTTATTTCAAGGTTAACATACTCCGAGTGTTAATAATGATGGTGATTTGCTCAAATACTGGGAGAAGATACCAGGAACACATAACATCCTAGACAATGTTCAGCAAATGATTTTTATTTACATGCTGTTGATTCAGAATTAAACATACTTGGGGACAAAAAAGTGTTTTTTCCATTAACACTCAAGTCTCTGATGTTACTGCCTTTGCCCCTTTCTCATTCCTTGGTTGACTGAGCAGCTCCTCTATTCGTTGAAGGTCATTATCAGTGTGCTGATGTTGCTCAGTCATCATTTCTCCAACGAGATCATCTGTAAGCTTTAGACGAGCATTCCTGCAATGGAGATATCAGCTCAATTATCTGTTTAAAAGGATACGTGACCGTTTATAAAATCTGTACATTTAAAAAGATTATCTTCTTTTGGTGGAACTAACCATTCAGCGACTCTCAGCTCATATAACTCTCGTCTTTCTCGTCGCCTCTTTTCATGCATGGTCTCGCCCACCAGTTTCTGCAGACCCACAATTAAAACTCCAGCCGGCAACCTGTAACATCACATGTTCTTTGAAATTCAATTAAGCAATATCACATGAACAAGAGTGCTGTCAGCTTTTTAGGTTTTATAATACACCATTGTATCCAAAACTAAAAATTCATTTGATTTAAGTTTAGTTCATTTTTGTTTTAGTTTTCGTTACCATTTCCAAGTCCAATAACAGTGAGTATGTCTTTAACTTCACATGCTGTACTATGTATAGACTTTTTTCAGTTTGCTGCCCATTTTGTTGTACCTGACTGAGGCGTTAAAATCTGTCTGCAGACACACTGTGTGCTCCAGCTGTATGAAACTTAAAGGGGACCTATTATGCCCCTTTTCACAAGATGTATTAAGTCTCTGGTGTCCCCAGAATGTGTATGTGAATTTTCAATTAAAATACCCCACAGATTAAAGCTTGTAAATTTGCCCCTATTTGCGTGTGAGCAAAAACATGCCGTTTTTGTTTGTGTCCCTTTAATTGCAAATGAGCTGCTGCTCTCTGCCTGCTTTCCAAAAAAGGGTGGAGCTTTAACAGCTTGCGATTTGGTTGCTCAACAACAACAAAGCTGGAGAATTTCACACGCAGCCAAAATGACGATTGTCAGTAACGGTGTTCAGCCTTATATTGTTCAAACCGGAGTCGGACACTGATGGAGAGACTGAGAAAGAAGTTACAACTTTTAGAATGAAACTGGACATTTCTGAAAGTTTAGTGGATAAATTTATGTAGTTGCTGTGGAGTTAATTCAACTCATCGACTAGCATGTGCAGTCATGTTGATCTTTTGTGCAAAACCCGTATGGATGCCCACTAAACATAGCGTACCGGTTTTCCAAACAGAGCCATACGCGCCAGGCTAACGTTTATGATTGCTATCAAATGCTGTGAATAGTCTAATATTTTTTCCAAAATATCGCTCGGACAGAAACACTCCTTTTTTAGCAATCGAGCTTGCCAGGGTCAACTTGCAGGCTATTCAAGCTAACGAGACTCTAGCGTTCTATGCTTGTCTGTGCAGCCAACGACAGAACAGTTAGCACGCTTTGCTCGAACTTTTACCATGGCCTTAGAACTGGTACACTGTTTTCGCTTGCGAAAACAAAATGACAGGGCCGTGGGTGGAAATGTGCAGATTAAGGGGCAGTAATACGTCCCAAGGGGAGCGAAATCTGAGCGGCTTGTTTTTTCACATGCTTGCAGAGAAAGGCTTGCCAAAACAGTTATTGGGTTGACCTTTTTCACGTTTTCTGGGTTGGTAGATGCACCGGGGACCCGATTATAGCACGGAAAAAGTCAGCTTTTCATGATATGTCCCCTTTAATATCTACGCTAATAAAGGGAAATGGGGAACAAGAAAAAGTGAAATATAACTAATGAACTTAAAAAGAAAAACAAGAGGAAAATGCAAAAACAGTTCTTCAGATCACAGACTTCTGTTTAGCACATGGGTACCTCTGGCAATGCAAAATGAAGAGTGAAAAGAGCAAAAAGGGGGGAAGGGAGTTATTTTGGCTGGGGAGGCAGATGCAAGACAGGATTACAGGGGAGGCCACAGCTGACTGACAGAATGCCCTCAGAGATGGAGACTGGATGGGGATATAGATGGGTAGTGTGAGGGGGAAGAGTGGGCAGTGTTGCTGCAGGGCAGACATATCTCCCCAGAGAGAGCGACAGCACTGATACTGACTGACTGAGACATACACAGACACACACATTGGGTTTTCATGTTTTATGGAGACATTCCATAGACAAAATAATTTGTATACTGCACAAACTGTCTATTCCCTAGCCCTAAACATCAGAGAAAAAGTTCTGCATTTTTACATTTTCAAAAAACATCACTTTGTATGATTATATGCCATTTTCCTCATGGGGACCAAATAATGTCCTCCATAACGTAAGGAATACCGAGACCACACACACACAGACTAGTCATAACTCTCTCTTTCTCTCCATGTTCTACTCACCCCAGTACAGCTCCTATGGCTGTACCAGCCAGCAACCCTCTAAGTCCCAGATTCAGCCGGAACAATCCTCCTGTTACAGCTAAACGCATAAATACTGTCATTCTTTCTTATCTTAATATGATGAGCAAATATTCTATGAAAGTAAAAAAAAACAACAAACAACAAAAAAAAAACACCCTACTAAAGTACCATTGTCCAGAGATGATAAAAAAAAAGTTTGTGTACTTACCACCTGCAACAGTGAAATGGCTTAGAGCATCTTTGTCTCTATACACTGTCAAGCCAGTATTTACAGTGCTGTGGGTAAAAATATTATTTTTTTTATCGTGAATAAAACACAGCTATTGACCAATCAGAATCAAAGACAGGAACTAACCGTTTCTAAAAGTATATTAAAATAGAAAACCATTATTTTAAATTGTAATAATATTTCACAATATTACTGTTTTTTCTGTATTTTTTGATCAAATAAATGCAGGCTCAATGAGCATAAGACACTTCTTTCAAAAACATTAAAAATAGTAATGTGTCCAAAATTTTGACCAGTACTGTATAAACAAACTAATATTCTTTTTTGTGCTCATAAATAAAAAAAAAAAAAAAAAAAAAATCACAATTGATTCACAAATTAAAACTCAATGTATCTATACTTACTTAAACAGGGTCACAAATGCTGCTACCCTCCAGCTCCACCGCCAGCCAAAGCTCACAAACCCACGAATAGCTGCATTATGTGCAGAGCGCTGGTGAGACAAAAATAAATAAATAAACAAATAAATTAAAAATTTGGATATAGAACACCAATATGTGCATATTTTAGGCACATGAAATAATGTTCTTTTCAGCTATAGAAAATGTAAAACAAAGCAATTCAAGCTTAAAAAAAAAGGGGAAATTAAAGCGGATATCTGTATGAACAAATGAACAAAACATGTCTCTGCTACAAAGAGAAAAAATACATTTGCAGCCTCTGTCCTGTGTCTTACCACTGCATCCACTCTATTTTGGTACATTTCAGCCTGGCTGAGCTGAATAAATCTCTCACGAGCATGTCTGGCTCCTGGTAGGCCTCCATAGACCATCCCTACTATGGATGCAGCAATTCCACACTTTACTATATTCCTTAACTCCTCTGAGTACATCTCGCCTTCACTGTGTGGAGAGCAGAACAGAATCAAAGAGAAGCAACTGCACCATGCAAATGCATCATGCACACTCTTATGAATCAATCCATAAGGACTGATATTGCGCACAATATGGTAACCAGATGTATCAGTTTTCTGGGGACAATCCCGGTTTTTGGTATGCTGAAAAATGGGTTGTGATTGTTTTGAACACAATTTTGAAACATTCGCGAGGGTTCAGCCACCACAACGCAGTAAATGCACACACACACACCACACAACTTAATTCTTAACTATACGACTTGGGTGAAAAATACACTCAATATGAATAAATAAATCAACTAAACAATTTCACCAGCAACAATTACACTTGCTGAAAGTATATCATTTGTGCTTAAAATGCATAAATGAAGAAGAAAGCCAAAATATTAAATGCCATGGATGAATATTTGGCTGAGCTGTTTACTTACTTCTTAATTAGTCTTCACATATGCCATCATTTTGTTCATTCAGACTGACACGTGGAACACGCACATAAACAAGAGGTGGGATTTATTGTACAAACCAATCATATCCAATCATAACCAATTTCATCCCATCACCCTATATACCCTCTTAGGTGATTCTTTTGTTTATATGCATCAATATGTTTGACTCATTAGACAAGTAAGTTGAGAGAGACCGCATCTTTCTCGCGAGTGGGCGTGGTTTCAGCGTTTGAGATCAGAGAACACTGCTTATTTTTTCAAGATTTTGATAACTTATTTCATTTACTTGCCATTTTTTTTTATCATTCATATATGGCTGGGTGGTTAATAACATTTTTCTGTGGTGTGACAAACTCAGAACACATATTTTAATATTGCTTTACAGGGACTTTAAGTGTTTATCCGCCAAAATATTGAATCTGTTCACGTTTTTCACATTTTATCACTGAAGCTTTTTTTTACATTTGTCAAAAGATGATATTCATGTTAATATTAAATAATTATTAATTAATAAAACGTATTCACTTCATTTTCAGGGATGAAAAGATGAAGGGATGAAGAGTCAACAGCTTTTGTGTTTTAAGATGATTTGTTGTTTGCATGTTTTAGCCGTTTAAATACGTATAAACCAATTAAATATTTTATAAATATCCTATTTGTTTTCATACAGAAAAACACGTTTCACTTGTTCAAGGCTTTGTATTAAATGGTTATTTTTATTTAACATTACATACGTTACATGTCACATACTCAGTGTCTTAGTAGTATTATTTGTAACAACATGAACATGAAGGAAATAATCCAATCAAATATACAGTTAAACGGGAAACACTTTACAAAATGTTACACATTTATTAATCTTTTATTCATTTTATTTTTTAATCATTTATTAATATTTTTAAAATAATAAAAAAAGTCTTTGTATCCATTAACATTAAATCTTCTCATACTCCGTGTTGTTAAGCAACATAAACGTGAAGGAAATAATACTATCACATGTATACAGTCAAATGAGAAACACTTTACAACATGTTACATTTATTAATATATATATATATATTTTTTTTTTTTTTTTTTTTTAAATAAAAACGGCATATAGTTGTAGCCTGTATCCATTAAGTATAAACTACTGTGTTTGTATCCATTCATTGATTTATTGACATTTAGCATGATCAATAGGCTATGTTTTAAAATTTTGCTCATTAATGATTGTATTATGATATCTTATGGTAACATTGGTAACATCATACAATTGTATCATGATATCTTATGCATATTATATGAACAGAAAAGTGACTTGATTTAAAAGTATTGTTGTTACATATTGTAGACATCAATCCGATCAAAATCCATGTGAAAACAGCTTCTATTTAACAAAAGAAAATTACATGTATAGGTAGCGCAACTATAACTGTTTAAGCCCCGCCCCTCACTTCCGGTTCTGTGGCTGCGGTTCTGCAGCTGAATATATCTCGACTTTCCCCCATTCATTCTCAATTACCCCCCACAAAACCCACCGCAGCTTTAGGGGGTCTATTGATTTTCTGTGAGGGGAAAGGAGGCACAAGAGATGCGGACTCCCGCTGTAACTTTACCTGCGGGTGTCGCTGTTGGACAGTGTTCCTTTAGAAATAAGAGTGACTTACTTTTTAATCACATTTTGTAATATTTACGTTGATTTATTTTTGTAATATGGATTATTTTCTCATTCACATACACACACACAGTTGCTTAAAAGTCGGAAAGAAACAGAAGCTGTGATAGTCTTTTCTTGCCTACTGTGGCATATCCATGTGAAATGGCTTTTTGAACAAGAAAAAATGGTGGGATTTGATTTTGTCCATCAGAAATTTATTTGATTGATTTATTTATTTAGTCATTTGCAATTGCTGCCATCTCATGTTGAGTGACAGGTTGTGAAGAGAAGAGACAAGACGTCGCTGCCAAAGGGAAGTTATTTTGATTAATGAGTACTAGGGCACATGAATAATAAAAACAAACAAAGAAACCAACAATCATGTGCACTGATAAATCATGTATAATAAATACTGCAACACTGTGTTAATGAATTACTGACACATTACTCATACTCACCGCCTGCTGAAAAGATCTTTGATGCGGTCCCACCCTGTGTCAGGGAACTCTGGCTTGCCTATGTGTTGTGGTATGGTCTGTGCAGAGGTACTATCAGAAGCATGTACACAAGGAAGAGCGAACCCAAGAAGAGCCTTGAGAGGACCCAGATGTGAGACCCCAGGTCCATTTGCATCTGTCCCCCCACATAAATCCTTCCGCCTTGCAGTACACATCAACAAGCTGTTAAATCAAAGAATAAGAGAAACAAGGTCAGAGGGTATGAGAGCGTGTTTACGCACTTTCATCGAGAAGGACCTGGCTGCATCCTGCAGATCGGGGCAGGGCTGCACGTGTCTCCCCACCCCATACCTATTCTGATTGGCTTGATCGGCTTTCATAGGCATACATGATAGAAAATTTGTTCGTAGTACTCGTTGTAGGAAGGAAGCTATTTCATTCAGTGTATGTCATTTAAAAAACTGGACAGTTTCACAAAACCTTCATCACAGAAGGAAAAAAAAACATTTGCCTGTAACTCGCAATGTCCCTGAAATGACTAAATTAAGCTGGTCTTTAGACTAACGCACAAACAACCCCACAACATTTCACAAAATTAAAGTTGATTATCAACAGCAGGAGGGCCAGGTCTTCAGGTAGAGGAATGAATTATGAAATGATTTATGATACAGGTGCTGGTCATATAATTAGAATATCATCAAAAAGTTGATTTATTTCACTAATTCCATTCAAAAAGTGAAACTTGTATATTATATTCATTCATTACACACAGACTGATATATTTCAAATGTTTATTTCTTTTAATTTTAATGATTATAACTGACAACTAAGGAAAATCCCAAATTCATTATCTCAGAAAATTAGATTATTACTTAAGACCAATACAAAGAAAGGATTTTTAGAAATCTTGGCCAACTGAAAAGTATGAACATGAAAAGTATGAGCATGTACAGCACTCAATACTTAGTTGGGGCTCCTTTTGCCTGAATTACTGCAGCAATGCGGCGTGGCATGGAGTCGATCAGTCTGTGGCACTGCTCAGGTGTTATAAGAGCCCAGGTTGCCCTGATAGTGGCCTTCAGCTCTTCTGCATTGTTGGGTCTGGCATATTGCATCTTCCTCTTCACAATACCCCATAGATTTTTTTATGGGATTAAGGTCAGGCGAGTTTGCTGGCCAATTAAGAACAGGGATACCATGGTCCTTAAACCAGGTACTGGTAGCTTTGGCACTGTGTGCAGGTGCCAGGTCCTGTTGGAAAATGAAATCTGCATCTCCATAAAGTTGGTCAGCAGCAGGAAGCATGAAGTGCTCTAAAACTTCCTGGTATATGGCTGCGTTGACCTTGGACCTCAGAAAACACAGCGGACCAACACCAGCAGCTGACATGGCACCCCAAACCATCACTGACTGTGGAAACTTTACACTGGACCTCAAGCAACGTGGATTGTGTGCCTCTCCTCTCTTCCTCCAGACTCTGGGACCCTGATTTCCAAAGGAAATGCAAAATTTACTTTCATCAGAGAACATAACTTTGGACCACTCAGCAGCAGTCCAGTCCTTTTTGTCTTTAGCCCAGGCGAGACACTTCTGACGCTGTCTGTTGTTCAAGAGTGGCTTGACACAAGGAATGCGACAGCTGAAACCCATGTCTTGCATACGTCTGTGCGTAGTGGTTCTCAAGCACTGACTCCAGCTGCAGTCCACTCTTTGTGAATCTCCCCACATTTTGAATGGGTTTTGTTTCACAATCCTCTCCAGGGTGCAGTTATCCCTATTGCTTGTACACTTTTTCTACCACATCTTTTCCTTCCCTTCGCCTCTCTATTAATGTGCTTGGACACAGAGCTCTGTGAACAGCCAGCCTCTTTTGCAATGACCTTTTGTGTCTTGCCCTCCTTGTGCAAGGTGTCAATGGTCGTCTTTTGGACAACTGTCAAGTCAGCAGTCTTCCCCATGATTGTGTAGCCTACAGAAGTAGACTGAGAGACCATTTAAAGGCCTTTGCAGGTGTTTTGAGTTAATTAGCTGATTAGAGTGTGGCACCAGGTGTCTTCAATATTGAACCTTTTCACAATATTCTAATTTTCTGAGATACCGAATTTGGGATTTTCCTTAGTTGTCAGTTATAATCATCAAAATTAAAAGAAATAAACATTTGAAATATATCAGTCTGTGTGTAATGAATGAATATAATATACAAGTTTCACTTTTTGAATGGAATTAGTGAAATAAATCAACTTTTTGATGATATTCTAATTATATGACCAGCACCTGTATATGACATTATTTCATATCACCATAGTATGAGAAAGGAAATGAAATGATGGACAGTATTGTTATCAGTATCATGACATATGTACTTGTAGTTACAGAAGGTGTTATTGGTCATGTAGCTGTATAACTAAATGACACTGCTGTGATATTTTTATGTATTTGTGTGTATGAAGCTTTCATTTTCTTCACTACATTGCAAGGCATAATATCTGACTTTTTGATACACTTTATTTAAGAAAAACAATGTGTTCCTCGTTATTTTAAAGAACGCGCCTGGAGTCTGTTGCTATAGTAATGAACTTTCACTCGCATCTGACTGACATAAATGCGTTTCTATTTCAGTGCTGTTGTTGTTAATGTTATGGTTATTTTAAACAGTTTTGTAAATTCAGCTCAACAGCATTAAGTTAAATGTTTATTGATCATTCAACGGAACTGTGCGCACATATTTTAGACCAGTGGTCTCAAACTCAATTCCTGGAAGGCCACAGCTCTGCACAGTTTAGCTCCAACCAACTCCAACTCACACCTGCTTGGAAGCTTGGATCAGGTGTGTTTGATTAGGGTTGGAGCAAAACTGTGCAGAGCTGTGGCCCTCCAGGAATTGAGTTTGAGACCACTGTTTTAGACACTTGCTTTGCCAAGTCCATGCAATAAATGCACTTCCTTGAATAAGTGACATTTTACTTCTGACATTCGCTCATCAATCCATGCACAACTCTGCCTACAATGAGTATGAACTTTTTTTTTATCATGTATGAAAGACCATCGAGCCAATCAGAATCTGTATGGGGCGGGGCGACACGTGCAGCGTACAGTTGTAGCCTGTATCCATTAAGTATAAACTACTGTGTTTGTATCCATTCATTGATTTATTGACGTTTAGCATGATCAATAGGTGATCAATATGTTTTAAAATTTTGCTCATTAATGATTGTATTATGATATCTTATGGTAACATTGGTAACATCATTCAATTGTATCATGATATCTTATGCATATTATATGAACAGAAAAGTGACTTGATTTAAAAGTATTGTTGTTACATATTGTAGACATCAATCCAATCAAAATCCATGTGAAAACAGCTTCTATTTAACAAAAGAAAATTACATGTATAGGTAGCGCAACTATAACTGTTTAAGCCCCGGCCCTCACTTCCGGTTCTGTGGCTGCGGTTCTGCAGCTGAATATATCTCGACTTTCCCCCATTCATTCTCAATTACCCCCCACAAAACCCACCGCAGCTTTAGGGGGTCTATTGATTTTCTATGAGGGGAAAGGAGGCACAAGAGACACGGACTCCCGCTGTAACTTTACCTGTGGGTGTCGCTGTTGGACAGTGTTCCTTTAGAAATAAGAGTGACTTACTTTTTAATGTCACATTTTGTAATATTTACATTGTTTTATTTCTGTAATACGGATTATTTTCTCATTCTATTTTTTTGAGGAGGCACTGCCTCCCTTGCCCCCTATATATATATATATATATATATATATATATATATATATTATATACATACACACACAGTTGCGACACGTGCAGCCCCGCCCCGATCTGCAGGTTGCAGCCAAGTGTACTTGCTTTCATCCACACTGACATGCATGCCCTATAGTTATATGTAATGCAGCCATTCTGCATTTTAACACCTAAAGCAACACAGAAGAGTTTCTGCATCACAGAGTAATAAAGGGTCTGATACCGGAATAACTGCTCGTGACTTGTTAATTATGAGTTGGAGGTTTGGGAAGAGTGCATTGAGATCTTTACCCTTTCAAAGGAGGAAAAAGAATTATGTCAGACGTACATTCGAAGACGCGCCACAATGCTCTCAAATCATTAGTTAACCATAGTAAAAAGACAATATTAATGCTATTTTTTGGAGGTTGGCAACCAGTCAATGAGTAGAATTAAACAACATTCTAATAAGAGCAGAAAGGCATGTTTAAAATAGACAATTCATAATGCGCCGGCAAAGCAACACTTGTTTTCGCCGATTAATATTGTTAATATATTAATATCGTGTTCGCCTGGACGTGGAATATCTGAGAAGTGATGTACTTTAATAGTGAGTGTTGATGCTTTAAACAAGTACCAAATTATATTCCACATTCTAAACAAGCTCTAAGTAGAATTCTAGTCGTACGTACTCATCCACAAAGAGTTGACTTCCTGACTCCACATCAGCAAAAGGTAGCATGACCGTATTTTACTTTTATTTACTTGAGAAACGCGTAGTATAAATGAATCCAGTTCTAAACTAGCTGCCACAAAATCCAACATGTCTCACTCACCTTCTTTCATTCAATGCTCCTTCAGCGACCATTATAATGTCAACATGTTCCCTGTCTTCCTTACACAATGGTCCGGTTGCGCCATCTAGCGGTGGAGGACCCAATTTAAATAATGCATTTATACTGACACAATTCATCATGTGAAACAAAACGTTTGCCCCGTTTTGCTCGAACAAGATCTTTCAAATGTCTTTTATTCAGGGGTTACCTAAATGTTTAACAGCTACATATTAAATGTAAAATGATGTTCTAAATGGACCAATGAATTTGAAGAAACTCAATAGTTCTCGGGAGTTCCTTTATATTGTCTATTTTTATTATAATTATTATTATTCTCTTTTTTTCCACCATGGTTTAAAAAACTTTTATTGGTGATGATTACCTTTACTGACACAACTGACAAGTTTGACTTTTGGTCTGCTCCACACTAGATCTGGGTAATATACAAAAATGACTGAAAACAATTTCAATACAGACAGACAATTATCTACAGGAATACTCGTCTTGAGCATATTCAACACCTCAGTATCAGTTTGACTATTTTGTAAAACTGTTTTACATTCAAATGTTTCTCTAGTAGCACTTAAGTGTTGAATCAGATTATCATCAATACTCCTAATACTGTTGTACTGAGGCTTTGCTGGTATTGTTGTATTGATAGTGACACAGAAGACATGTTACATTCCTATAAAGAATTATTAGAAAACTTGGTATCAGTTAATCCAAAAATACTAATACTAATCTGGACCCAGAGATTCCATTTCACTGCAAAAAAGACATTCTGCACTGGAACAAAGTAATCTATTGTCATTGTTTCATGTATCAAATGTAATGAAAGTGTTCATATGTTACAGGATGTTTTGAACTGGCTCCAGTTTTGACTTTTTAAATAACTGGTCCTTCATGCTACCTCTAAAAATGATGGTAAGCGATTGTTACAACTGTTTCCGTTATCTAAAGTAACCCCTTAAATCTGCAATGGAAAAATTTCTACAAACTAACAAAACATCTGCAATGAAAAAAATTCTACAAACTAACAAAACATCTGACAGAAGAGTCGCTGTTGAGTTACTTTGATTATGAGGGAAGAAAAGTGTAGAGTACTGAAACAACCCCAACAACTTCCACTAAGGCCATGATGAAACAGTTCATTTTTAAGAAACTTCTTTTGGCAGGCTGCTATATGTTATACTGTTGTTTCACAATAAATTATTTTTACAGTGTTGTAGCTTTACAGGCTTCACTACATACCTCAAACTGACTATGTACGACCTTAAGAATTTGTTTTTTGATACTGCTGAATACTATTTCGAATGTGTAATATTGCTGACATCCAAAGAATAAGGGTCTGGACAGGTCTTTATATATATATATAGAGCTGCTTTTAAACGCTCTTTTCAGCTATTAAGACCAGTTTAAAGAGCAACTGTGATGTTCAAAAGAATGAAAAGCAAGAATAAAGGCAAAGAAAAGAAGAATGATCTCCCCATTATGATTTCTTCAAGTCAGAGTTCAGATCGGCTGGCTCCGTGGATGATCTGATTGTAGTTTGATTTTCTCTTAGGTTTGTATTTGAGCAGCTTGCTGAAGTCAGTGAGCAATCTCTCCCAGTAACAAGACACATCCTCCATACGGAGATGTTCCAGAATAAAGGTCTGGCCCCTAAAGAAATACAGAGCTATAAATATGAGTACAAGTATCAGCACAGACAATGTTTTAAAGAGATAGGTCAGACAATAATGAAAATTTTGTCATAATTTACTGAAGAATCATATATATATATATATATATATATATATATATATATATGTTTGGAACAAAATGATTAAAAGGCTTAAATTGTTACCTGACAGCAATTTCTTCTGCCACAGCATCATTTTCTTTCACAAACTGAAGCAGCTCTCTAACAAACAAACGAACAAATAAACAATAATATAAATACAAATAATCATGATTCGATACGCTGATTCATTATGCTCCGAAGCTTCCTGAAGCAGTGTTTTGAAATCGGCCATCACTAAATAAGTCATTATTTTGTTTTTTTGGCGCACCAAAAATATTCTCGTCACTTTATAATATTAATATTGAACCACTGTACTCACATGAACTTATTTAAATATGTTTTTAGTACATTAATGGATCTTGAGAGAGGAAATGTCATTGCTGTCTATGCAGGCCTCACTGAGTCATCAGATTTCAACAAAAATATCTTAATTTGTGTTCCGAAGATTAACAAAGGTCTTACGGGTGTGGAACGGCATGAGGGTGAGTAATAAATGACATTATTTTCATTTTTGGGTGAACTAACCCTTTAAGATACTATACACAGATTACATATATCCCCTAATCGTAGACTTTTGACATTTTCCAAAATTTGCACTTTGACTCATTGTTTGTGGTCATATCATTTGATACAAAAATTTGCATAACATACTTTGAGAAATGCAAAAAATTTGAGCATTAATTTAGATTGGAACCCTTTGGGCTTGGTCTGCTCACATGTATATCTCACTTTAAGACAGTTTTTTATTTTTTATAAAAGTAAAACCTTGTGGTTGTTTGGATTTTATTGAAGAACTTTGTAGACCAACTTCAGTGTGCTGAAATGGGACTTTGTATTTGTGTGTAATACTGTTATTTTCAGTACCAAATGAATGGATCTTGTTGTTTTTGTTCATTTGTAATTTGTAATTAGTGAAAAGTCATTGCGTTTTGTTGTAGAAAAATTAGCATTTTGGGTGAACAATTTCTAAGTTTATTCTGCAAAAACAACAAATTTCACTTCCGTCAGCTAATAGAATTAAAGGGGACCTATTATGCAAACTTCACTTTTACATGGTGTTACACATAAATGTGTGTCAACAGTGTGTGTACACAACCACCCTATAATAATAATAAAAAAAAATCCACCCACTCCTTTTTTTAAATCCCCATAAAACCTCAACAGTCTCATAGAACAAGCCGTTTTTATTTTCTGAGCAATGTGACATCACATTGTACAGGCCCCATCCACAACTGCTGACAGACTCTGCCGTATTAGCTGTAGTGACAAGAATGTTTGGTAAGTGATTGAGGTGTTTTGTTGTTAAATGTAAGAGTGAACATTCATTTACTCCCGACATCTGAGCAGCTCAAGACGCAGTGGATTAGTTTTATTTTTGAAGGGAATGCCGAATGCGCCGCAGATCTAATATCCACATGGGATTTTTCTGTCCCCACTGTTTACGTTCACAGACATAACAGACTGTGTTTATGTGAACTTTGTGTGTTGTCAAAACCAAGCAGATGTCTTGTTAGTATTTGGCAGCGTTTCAGATGAATGCAGGAGCTGTGAATGAAGGAAGCACTATTCTGGATTAGGGGAGGGGAGCAGCAGCTCATTTGCATTTAAAGGCACATGCACATCTATTTTGCTTGCACTCAGCAATGGGTCTTTACAACATGGTATAATAAATAACCTGTGATGTATTTTAAGCTGAAACTTCACAGACACATGCTGGGGACCTCAGACTTAAATTACATCTTGTATAAAGGGCATAATAGTTCCCCTTTAAAATCACATCAATGTAAAACACTCTGAACATAAAATCACAACAGGGCACAAAGGGAAATTGTGTGTTAAGGAAAAGGTTGGATATCAGCTAGCCTGAGTAAAAAGTTTAAGTTACCTGAGGTCAGACAAGTCCTGTTTGACAGGGATGTAGTGAACCCAGGGCTTGAGCTGAGAGTAGAAGAACTCAAGCCACTCCTCCCCAACGTGAAAAACCAGCGAGCCACACAAGAACAGATGCTTCAAACGGAAACTAGCAGCAACACCTCTGAAGTTAAAGAGGTATCTGAGAAATATAGAGACATTTTTAACAAAATACTTTAAATGCTAGTTCACTGACAGACATCTGGTTCAGTGCTACAGCTCTTGCAAAAGCAGAAATGAGGTTTGTCTTACTTGTATTCACAGTGTTCAACTAGGGGAATTTCCTTTGCTGGGGGTCTACCCAGAGTGTCCTATATATAAAACAAACAAACAAAAAAACAAAACAGTAGTTATGAAATGACAAAATTGTAAAGTCTAGAGCAGAAATATATTTTGATTTTGCTGAGAATATTAAAGAACTTCGAGCTAGGTCTAGATAAGCGTTTCCCAAGTCTGTCCTTGTAGGCCCCTGTGCACTGCTTGTTACAAAATTCTATTGAATTTTATTGGTTGGCATGAAATTAAAAATCTATTTTCTAAATGAATTGTATCGATCTTATTGTGAACAATTTATCCAAAATGACATAACGTCTGTCAGGTGATGTATGCAGGATTTTTCTAATAATTTTGTTCTCTTAAACCCGTCCCTGCAAATTCACGTTCGTCTGCCTCCACTTTGGAGTAAAAATGCCCACATCTCAAAATCCGTCCATCAACCGATAAATAGAAGTCTCCGCTCTGCATTTTTTCACAATCCAGAAGAAAAGATCTCTTGCTACTTCCATTTCGTCACAACTTTAACCTAATTCTACATAATCTAGATTATTTCTACATGCCTTGTGTGCTAAAAGAGTGAACAAACCTTCTCTGACTTCCAGGCCTGATTCTTGGTGTACTCTGCATCCACAAGGTCAGGGGCTTCTCTTGAGAGAAGGATCAGAGGGTCCCTCTCTGAACTGGTCCTACAAACATTGGAAAAACTGATCAGCTTTTGCTGAAAACAACTCTACATTGAACTGTATGCTGGAGACACAACAGACCTAGAGCCTCTAAAGAATCCTTTTGGGCTTTTCTTCTTCCAGGGCCATCGTGCAGCTGATCTGAAGAATATAAGCTAAAAATTAGAATACATCTAATTGCCTTAAATTGACTATAATGGATTAATCTGGATTTGTATAATATACTGAGATGCAGGATGAGAACAGGACTTTAAATATTCTAATTTGTTACCAACTTTTTCAGGTCATCCCTCATGAGATCCCATCGGCCCAGTCCAGTGGGGTAGATGGGCCATACAGCAGGACCTCCCTCCCAGAATGTCCATGCAGGGTACATGATGTCCTGGTAGTCTAGCGTCTAAACAGTGAGCAAAAGTATAACTATACTAATACACTTTAAATACAATTAGAGCCCGACTAATATACATTTTTTTGTTGTGGACGTCAGTAGGGTTGTGCGGGATACAGGCACTGGAAAAATATTGGTATATTATATATATTTCAAGTGGTTCAATATCATGATTTTGGTCATTTCGTTACTTGATACGCTGATGTTCCGAAATTCATCACTATGCGGCAGTGTATTACCCAAACTGAATGCGAAACCGGCAAATGTGACAAATGTGTGATCAGCCAGAGTGTTTCCTGATAACTCTTAAGCCAGAGACACACAGACTTAAATTAGTTTTTTTGGTGTGTTCCGCATAGTTATCTCTAGTCAGACACCGTCGATTTCTTTTCTTGGCAGATTCAGCATGTAGAATCAGCATCGGGCCATCAGTGAGAGAGAGAACTCTGATTGGCTGTTCAGCTTAGCGAACGAGTCAGTGCACGATTAAGAGCAAAAGTGATGAAAGCAAGCAAAGTTGTCATGACGGCACAGACAAAAGGCTGTTCTAATTTTACGTCATCTTACCTGAGCATTCCACTGCACAAATATTTTCATAATAACATGAGCATAGTGGAATAAAGAACATGATCAGCATGATTGATATTCAAATGGTAAGCAAGTGCTGCTTTGTTTATGGTTTGTATACCTGTACTTGTCTTAGTTTCACTTTCCCTTTTTGAATGACAAATATAGGTGAATATATCTGCTTAAATAGACAGTTATCTCCTTTACATGCAGGTGCAGAACACAAATGCAAGTTGACAGTTGCCTGTAGTCTTTTTGGTGTGTTCAAGCACAGAGTTTTTTCTCCAACGCAGGCGATGCGACAACAGTCTGCTTTCATCAGTGCTAGTTCTTTGGCGTCGATTTGGTGTCCCAACCCTTAAAGGCAGAAACTTCTCAGCTCAAACTCAGTGAGAGTAAATTACAGACTGGGAGAGTCCCTTTGAAAAGTGCACTCGCATAGGTGCTCCACTCCATGGGTGGTTGAGAAGCAGAAGTCTGGTTAAACACACTCTCTGAATGAACCATGATCAGTCAATCATCCAGATCATTTAGCACGCGAACTCGACTCATTTTAGCAGGGAGAGAGCCACATTTCATACATTCCATAAATGTACAAAGAGTTTGCCCGTTTGAAGGGACTGTGAAGTGGTACTCTGTGCCCATGAAGCAACCTCAGAAACACTTATGATGATCCGAATATAAAAGCCGGCATTCTCCAGATGCTCTTAGATAAATAGTCCTCCGGCCAACCTGCGAGAGGATCCATTTCTGGGCGAACAGTCTGAGGGAGCGTTCTGATAGTGCACTTGTAATGCCGGGGGCGTTTTAGAGCTTACACAACAGACATTATAAACGGGGCATCCTGCGAAATAACTATTGTAGCCATTCTTATTGTTTCCAGAACTCTCTCTGGAGTCCCCAGCAAAGCATGTCATGCCTCCGTATATTCCGACAAGGGCTGGAGCACTCTGTGCTTTTTACATGGTACTCGCCGCTCTAAGACGGGGGTTACTTATCGTATAAAAGAAAAGAGTTCTGATATAGAAGCACCTTCTGTATTCTGTCTTTCAGCTTTGTCACACCACACAGCAGAACAGTCATAACAAAGACAACTAGTGATCTCATTGCCTACAAAAGGCAGGGAAGCCAAGATAGGAATAAGAGAGCAGGTAGACTTTACTGTCGACCCATCTATTATGCTATGTGGCACTTTCCTCGTGTTGGGGACGGATGGTGTTTCAGGCATGAGTCCTCTTCTTAGCTAGCTCAGGCTCTATGCAAGGGGCTGAGGCAGGGCTAGACAACAGTCGCACAGAGCACTGTGCAGAGGAAGAACACCGAAAACTTCATATAGGATGGCTATGACCGGCGTCAGCACCAGTGTATACAGTGGCTAGTGTAAGCAACATTACATCCCTGAATGAAAAATAGTGGCACAGCCGGTGCTTATCATAGAAGGTGATGAACGTCGGCTGCGCCGGCATATATTGTATAGTGGGAAGTAAATCGCTACTGTTTGGACGCTCTTGCTTACTGCTCCACGATTTGCTCTATCATTTTTATATTTTATCTCCTAAATTTAACTAAAGCAAATCAGCACAGTGCTCAAAACAACAAAGCTTGGCACCAATGCTAAAACTAGAAACACTTGTTTCTAGTTTTAGACTGGAAGATTACTACGAAGTTCCTCTTTGGAAAATGGTAAATTGGAGTAGATGGTTCTGGTGTCAGGTTCTGTAGATGGTGGGTTAGATGGTTGTCATTACTGGATGAAGTGGTGTTAGGCTGTGCGGTAGACGGGTTGAGGGCAGGAGTGGCAGGAGCACAACGAAGGGCCTCTGGGCTGGTGATGGGTGCAGGAGTAACGCTGAGTAGAGCTGGACATCTTTGTTCCAGTTTTTTCCTCCTATTTTTTGTCCCTCCTCAATAAACAATTCTTTACCTCTTTCTCCAGTGTCACCACCACAGTCCTGACATAATCCTTAATTTCCTGCATTTTCACGTCGACAGCCTCTCTAAAACACATCTCCCGGTTATAATGACTTTCCACAGAGTCATTAAAATATTTCTCCAGTTTTAAAACTGATTTCCTTAAGAGCAACGAGTTCTGTTTTTAGCTGTTCACAACAACATTTCTGTTCATCATTAAAACTCAGATATTTGGAAGATATTTATTATAAGGAGCAGTGTTAGAAAAAACATTGTTTTTTTATACACCATTTTCTCTTTTGATCATCGAACTACACAATTCCAGAATAATCGTTCCCCATACAGACCACCAATATGTAACACTTAGCCTATGCAAGGCAGGCTACACAAATAAAGTTGATCCTTTACCCTCCTAAAAGTGTGTTTGAATGAGTGCAGACACAATAAATAACCACAAAAACCAATTATAAACATCAACCCTAAGTGTATTATACAAGAAGACACAGAAAAACAGTATTACAATATATACAAAAATGTATATGTAAGATTGTCCGTCAAAGTCCAATGTTGTGTGCGTGTGTTATGGTTCGGCCCGGTCTGGAAGCACGAAGAGGAACAACGCTGTCCTGTGACAGAAGCCCAAATGTTAATATAATGCAATAAATTCATTTTAATCCAAAAGATGAGAAACAGCAGCCACAGTCAAAGACAGCAAAAGGGTACAGTGTGATCGGTCGCTATAATCCAGATTGAGCACGATGAGCATTGCTCCTTTAAAGGAGAGTTGCTCCTGCTTTATAGGAAATATAAAATCAGCTGAACTCTCGTGAGAGAAAATGAGAACAACAACACTCGATAGGGCAACAGAAACACAGGGGAAACAATTATACATAGACAGCTGACATACATATATATATATATATATATATATATATATATATATATATATCTTACAGTGTATATATATATATATATATATATATATATATATATATATATATATATATATATATATATATATATATATATATATATATATACACACACACACACACACACATACATACACACACACACGCTACCAGTCAAAAGTTTGGACACGGTAAGATTTTTAAAGTTTTTAAAAGAAGTTTCATCTGCTCACCAAGGCTGCATTTATTTAATTAAAAATACAGTAAAAACAGTAGTATTGTGAAATATTATTACAATTTAAAATAACTCTTTTCTGTTTGAATATATTTTATAAAGTTATTTATTCCTGTGATGGCAAAGCTGAATTTTCAGCATCATTACTCCAGTCTTCAGTGTCACATGATCCTTCAGAAATCATTCTAATATGCTGATTTGCTGCTCAAGAAACATTTGTGTACAATTGTACAAAATATTTGTGTACAATATATATATTTTTTTTCCCTCTTTTCAGGATTCTTTGATGAATAGAAAGTTCAAAAGCACAGCATTTATTTGAAATATAATCTTTTGTAACATTATAAATTTCTTTACTGTCACTTTTGATCGATTTAATGCATCCTTGCTGAATAAAAGTATTAATTTCTTTAAAAAAATCAAAATCAAAATCAAAATTCTTACTGACCCCAAACTTTTGAACGGTAGTGTATAATGTTGCAAAAGCTTTCAATAAATGCTGTTCTTTTGAACTTTCTATTCATCAAGGAATCCTGAAAAAAAAGTACACAACTGTTTTCAACATTGATAATAATCATAAATGTTTCTTGAGCAGCAAATCAGCATATTAGAATGATTTCTGAAGGATCATGTGACACTGAAGATTGGAGTAATGATGCTGAAAATTCAGCTTTGCCATCACAGGAATAAATTACTTTATAAAATATATTCAAACAGAAAACCGTTATTTTAAATTGAAATAATATTTCACAATATTACTGTTTTTACTGTATTTTTAATTAAATAAATGCAGCCTTGGTGAGCAGACAAAACTTCTTTTAAAAACATTAAAAATCTTACCGTGTCCAAACTTTTGACTGGTAGTGTATATACTCAGTTAGCTTCATAAGCAGCCTTATAAATATCCCCATTATGTGGTTGCGCCACATAGACAGTGTCATTTATTGGCCCTGTTTTGCTTTTTATTTCAGCTTGACCCTCCCATTTGGGTGCTAGCTTGGCAGAAAACTTGTTAGAGGAACTGGAGAGAGGATGGGTCTTAATCCAAACTAGATCACCCATTTGAAACTGTGCATTTTTTTGTATGGAAATTATCATACCTAGCTTGTTTGGCTTGGCTCATCCTCATCCTGTCCCTTACCTCCTCCGCCATGATGTTATGTTGTTCCTTCAGGGAATATGCAGCTTGATCAGGTGAAGGTGGTCAGTGGATCAGGTGTTCCAGTGGTCCCAGATTCTGCCATCCCAGCATTAGCTGGTGTCTTTCTGGTGGTTTCCTGTTGGACAGTATTGATGGCATAGCAGAATTCTGGTAGCAACTGGTCCCAGGTTTGATGTTGTTGACCAACATAGGCAGCAATCATGGTTTTAACTGTTTGGTTTATTCTTTTAGTTAAATTTGTCTGTGGGTGGTAGCTTGTTGTCAATTTCTAAACACAACCCCATGCCTTGCATAGATCGCCCAGAATGCTGGAGGTGAACTGGGGACCCCTGTCAGACACCAGGTACTTTGGGACCCACCATGTTAATATCTCCTCCCAGAGGATATTCACTATTTTTTGGGTCTTGGCATCTCTAAGTGGGAACATTTCCAACCACTTGGTGTAATAATCAACAATGACAAGGAGGTAAGTGTTCTGTTTTTTACTGGTGGGGAATGGACCCATCAGGTCCATCCCTAAAGTGTGTCCAGGCTCAGTGATCTGTTGCTCTGTAAAAGTCCAGATGGTTTTGTATTGCTGGGTTTGTATTTCTGGCATACCTCACAGCCTTTGACGTACCGCCAAATGTCCTTCCTGATGGATGGCCACCATGCCACCTCTAGGATTTTCAGCAGTGTTTTTAACTGTCCAAGATGGCTTCGTATGGGATTGTCATGTTAATAATTCAGGAAGTTGGTTGTTAGAGACTGTGGTACCACAGGAACTTTGCGGTACCACACCCCTTGGTGGTCTTCAAAGGTGATGGGCTGTTCTTTGACTGAGCGATGTTGGATGCCAGTTTGGAGGCGAGTGATGGTATTGTCCAAACGCTGAGTTTGAGCAATTTCTTCTAGAGAGTGTGGTAAGGTAGACGAGTGGTGAGAAGATATGGAGAGACATGGGGCAGCATCAGAAGATGGCTCATATACCCAGGATAAAGCGTCAGGACCCATGTTGAGGCAGCCTTTTCTATGATGGACATGAAAGTTGAATTGTTGCAGACAGAGGATCCAGTGAGTTAGGCGCGAGGAGGTCTTGGGACAGTTGAAGGCCCAGGTGAGTACAGCATGGTCAGTGAAGACATCAAACGACCTTCCCTCCAGGTAATGGCTCCACTTTTCAACAGCCCAAACCACCGCTAAACATTCTTTTTCAGAAGTGCTACAGTTCTTTTCTGCCCCTGTGAAGGTCCGTGAAACATACGCTACCACCTTTTCTCATTCCTCAGAATGTTGAGTGAGGATGGCACCCAGTCCTAGTACATCACTCGCATCTGTGTGAACTTGGAAGGCTCTGTTAAGGTCTGGTTGTATCAGTACTGGTGAGTTCTGTAATGCTTGTTTCAGTGCATCCATGCTAGCCTGACACTGTGGAGTCCGCTCCCACTTAACTCCTTTCTTTTTGAGGTGGTTAAATGGAGCAGTGATGTCAGCGAAGTGGGGATTGAACTTATGGTACCACCCTGCCAAGCCCAGAAATTGTTGCAGAGCTTTGAGGTCTTTCAGTGGAGGGAACTCTGCAACGGCCTTGGTCTTCTCGCAGCCCTCTTGGAGACTATATGGCCGAGGAACTTAAGCTGTTGCTTGAAGAAGTGGGATTTCTTCATGTTCAGTGTCAGGTTGGCTTGGGTAAGTTTATGGAGAACAGTATTAAGGTGTTGAATGTGTTGCTCTAATGTCTTTGAATAGATGATGATGTCGTTGATGTAGACGAAACAGATTTTTCCCCTCAAGTCAGCCAGAATTCTCTCCATCAAATGCTGGAAGGTGGCAGCGGCGTTCCTGAGCCCATAAGGCATAGACTTGAATTGAAATAGCCCCTTGGTGGTAATAAAAGCCATTTTCTCTCTACTCGTTTCCTCCATCTTCACCTGCCAGTACCTGGACTGCAGATCCAGTGAGCTAAACCAGGAGGTGCCTTCCAGGGATTCTAGGATGTCATGAATCAGTGGCATTGGGTAAGCGTCGGGTACGGTCTTGCTGTTTAACTTTCTGTAATCCACAAAGAACCTGTATGAGTCATCAGGTTTGGGGACCAGTACCACAGGTGAAGACCAGATAATATTGATCTCTCCTACTATTGAAGCTAGGTCTGTCTCTGTCAAAAAGAGATGCTTAAATGAGATGACTAGTGTGCTGTTTATGAAGGCTATATCTTTAACACCAAGCATATCTGCAGACTCTTTTTCTCCTTGATTCTTTTAACTCAAGTTAAGAGTGTAATTGATGATATTTGCTCCTGTAAAAGTCAGGAAGAAGAGTGGCAGACAAAAAGCACCTTTGAGAAACTCAACAACAGTGCAAAATATGAAAGGACAATGCAGAAAAGCTGAGCACATGTGGCGGAAGACAAAACCTGAAATCCACAATAACATCTATAAAGATAGCCGTCATGCTTTCAATGTGGAACTAGGCAAAGCTAGACAGACCTTCTCAAATATTATAAACGGCAACTTAAACAACACGCACTCTTTTTGTCACATTCCCAGTGAAATGCTCTCAGACAGCAAATGCAGTGAGTTTGCTTCCTTCTTCTCTGAGAAAATCAGTAATATCAGAAAGGCGATCAGCACATCCTTGAGTTGCACTAGGGTCAGACAGATCAGACCACAACCTCAGAAAGCAGTTACTATGTCTGATTTCGAAGCAATTGATGGTAATATTTTGGAAGAAACAGTATAGCACATTAAAACATCAACTTGCTCCTGTACTATTTGGGGTACTATTATCTGCACAGTCGGGGGTAATGCCTGTATTGTCTTTAGATGCTTTTGTTTTAGTGGTCATTGTAAGGCTGTGTGTAAGGTCAACATCTTTTGTTGATAACTTGATGACTGCAGCAACCAAGTCTCCTGGTCTTTGCTTCAAATTTCCAACACTCCCTTGACACACTTCCCACATCTTTTTTCAAAAGCGTTTTTCAAAAACTGTTTAGAAGCAGATCTCCTAGAAGTGGTAAATGCCTCACTTCTTTCTGCAGTGGTTAAGCCCTTCCTGAAAAAGAGCAATCTGGATAACACCATATTGAGCAACTATAGACCAATCTCAAATATTCCTTTCATAGGCAAGATCACTGAAAATGTTGTTTTCAATCATCTGAACAAATTCTTAAGCTTGAATGGATACTTCGACAACTTTCAATCTGGTTTCCGACTGCATCATAGTACAGAGACAGTGCTCATAAAGATAATAAATGATATTTGCTTAAAGCTGCAATCTGTAAGTTTTGCCTCTTTGTAGCCATCTCTGTTTGAAACCTGCAAGTGCAGTTATTTGCAGAATTATCATTTTTACGTGGGTTGTGGATCGGCACGGCTCCTCAGTGCGGATGAATCTAATGTTTGCTGTCAGTCACCACATTGGTGATACTGTACTTCAGAATCACAGATTCTATGTCTTGGAAGTAAAATAAGAATTTTCACCGGAAAATGTCATCTGAACAAGTAAGTAACATGTCTGTCACTTTTGTTCTGACCAACTGAGGAAAAGAAAAAACCCATAAATCTCGCTGCTAATGATGATCAAATCTAAAGATCGCTTAGCTCGGATCACGCCAAACCGTGCAAATTATTATTATTGTTATACTTTGTTCTCAAATTGTTAATGTTAACAACATCAGCATTACGTGACTAAAATTATTTGACTGAACATTATTTAGTGTGTATTAGCATTACCTGTAAATTTCAATTTCTGTAGCCACTCTGCAGTCCGAAGTATTTTGCTTTTGACTACGGGTGAATCTCCAGTTGTCACTAATGACTGTCATTTCGACCTTTCTGGATTACAATCCGCCATCAAAATGATAAGTTTAATTATTCCAGCTGTTGTGAGAAAACGCTATAAATGATCCGCTACCAGTAGCATCCTCCCATATAGCCTACTAGCTGGGACTCCTTTGTTCTGTTTACAGATGTGACGTAATGACACAAAGACGAACGGCTGCATGATCGAATTTCCCGCAGAAACCCACCAGTACCGATTTTATTATAAAACATTATTACAAGCTTACCGTTGTAAATCGGGCTAAAGTAAAGAGATAGTTTTGAACACTGGCTGGTTATGTACTTGCTCAAAAATTGATTTTTGATCATTTTAACCAAAAAAAGTTACGGACAGCAGCTTTAAATACTGAAACAGGCGAAATATCAGTGCTGGTACTACTCGACCTCAGTGCTGCATTTGATACTGTCAATCGCAACATACTTCTTGACAGGCTGGAAAACTGGGTCAGGCTTTCTGGGATGGTCCTTAAATGGTTCAGGTCATACTTAGAAGGGAGAGGTTATTATGTGAGTATAGGCAACCATAGGTCAGAGTGGACATCCATGACATGCGGAGTCCCCCAAGGCTCAATTCTTGCACCACACTTGTTCAATCTATATATGCTGCCACCGAGCCAAATAATGAGAAAGAACCAAATTGCCTATCACAGCTATGCAGAAGATAGCCAGATCTGCTTAGCCCTATCGCCTAACAACTACAGCCCCATCGACTCCCTGTGCCAATGCATTGATGAACTTAACAATTGGATGTGCCAAAACTTTCTTCAGTTAAAGGCAAAACTGAAGTCATTGCATTTGGAAACAAAGATGAAGTTCTCAAGGTGAACGCATACCTTAGTCCGACCTTAGTTTCAGTAGTCATGTAAAAGCAATAACTAAATCAGCATACTATCATCTCAAAAATATTCTAATAAGATGCTTTGTTTCCAGTCAAGACTTAGAGAAACTTGTTCATGCTTTCCTCATCAGCAGGATGGATTATTGTGATGGACTCCTCACTGGCCTTCCCAAAAAGACCATAAGACAGCTGTAGCTCATACAAAACGCTGGTGCCAGGATTCTGAGAATTGCAGATATGCTCATAGAATATACAGATCACTAAGATCATCAGGATCAAGTCACTTAGAAATACCAAGGGTTTACTCAAAGCAAGGAGAGTATAATTTTAGGTGTTATGCCAGTCGCAGGTGGAACCAGCTTCCTGAAGAGATCAGATGTCACATTCAAATCCAGACTCAAAACATATCTGTTTAGCTGTGCATTTACTGAATGAGCAATGTGCCACTGTACGTCAGACTGATTGCACTTTATCTATGTATCATCTTTTTACTCTTTTGATTCTTTAATTATCCTTGTTTTTATTTAATTTTTTCATTTATTTTATTTTTTTGGTTAGGGCTGTCTGGTTCGAAGAGTTGAGAAAATTGGTAAGTGAGATGGTGGGTTTACACACTCAGACTTGAGTGTAAGACAGGTCGCAGGCTGGTGTAGCACCGGAAGCCATCAGAGGCAGACGGTGTGGTGGATACTCCACTCCATTAAAGGGTTGGAAAGACACTGGAAGCCATCAGAGGCAGAAGGTATGGGGATACTCCACCCCATGAAGGGGTAGGAGAGACACTAGTAAGCCGGGTCGCTAGTGTGTCTCACGAACTGAAGCTCTCTGACTCTTACATTCAGACAGGGGTGCACCGAACTTAGTGATTTGGGCAGTTAGAGATAGAGATTGATTCAGACAGCCTTTAGTTAAATATGATTGTTATTTTTATTTCCCATGCATGATATTTTTTATTTCTTATGTATATGTTGGGCCAGAGAATTTTGTGCCTTATACAAGATAGACCTCCACTCTGAGACAGGGGCTGCCTATACTGCACGGGTGAGTGAGTGGCTGGAGCATTTTGTACTCTGAGGCGGGGAACCGTGTTATGAGATTGAATGAGCAGCCGAAGCACATTGCGCTTTATGCAAGGCAGACTGCTTTTCTGAGACAGGGGGCTGCTAATACTGCATAAGTGAGTGAGCGACTGAAGCACTTTGTCCTCTGTACATAGCAGGTCGCTGCTCTGGGTCAAAGGGCTGCTTATATCGTGTGAATAATTGAGAAGCTGGAAATTTTTTTTGTCTTCTGTACACGGCAGACCACTGCCCTGAGGTAGAGGGCTGCTTATCTTGTGTGAATGAGTGAGGAGCTGGAGTGATTTGTGCTTTTTACATGGCAGATCGTTGCTCTGAGGTGGGGAGCTGCACGTTTCCAGAGTGTGGGCCATGCAGCACCTGTGCTGGCATGAGAACCCTTAGCTGTAATCTCCATGCTCTGCTCGCTGCTCCACCATGGAGGGGGGAGCATGAGAAGCCAGGTTTATTTCCTGAATGGTTTGGTGAGAGGAATACAGACACTTAGTTGGAATGATCTCATCACTGGAGTCCTTAAGGTCCACTGATAGACAGCAGATGGACTCATGCAGCACTGTTTCTGAGAGGGCGATGCCCAAGCAGAAAACACATCAGTCCGGAAGTCACCTGAAAGAAAAATGTTATACTCACTGGAATGTTACAGGGCAGCGGCAATCCAGGCAGTCCTCTGGCGAGCGTACCTCAACGGCAAGCTGCAGATGGCTTCTTGATGACAGTGTAGCTGTCTGAAGGAGAAAGAAGGGAATGACGTTCAGCGCCGCCTTATAGAGCAGAGGAGCCCACCTCTATTTTGCACGCTTGCACTCCATTGGCAGGCGAATTCTCGCCTGCAAGATTTCATAGGGCTTCATTATTCACACAGAAAAGGAGTTTCCCATGGCGTCAGCTACTGACTCAATGTCGAGAGAACCGAACTTGTGAGTGAACATGTTCTGTGTGAATGGCCCCCAACTGACTGAATGATAAACAGTGCATTCTTATTTCAGTGTTGCTATTTAAGCAGATAGTTTCCCACATACATTCAGTTTAACAGCATTAACAGCAAGCCAGGGCAAAGTTCTAACTGGACTATGCATATGTATTTTATAGCCTACCCTTACATTGTTCTTGCTCCATCTATGCATGTTCTCTAATGAGCAAGGTTTTCTAGTGTATTTCAACTGCTCAGGTAATTGCAATGGTATGACCCATTTTAGTGGCGGCCAAATGAGTCAGTAAATAAGATCGATAGATAGATAGATATCAGTCAGTCAAGTAAATATGAAGATACATATTCATGAAGATACATAAAACTCCCCATAATTTGCACCTCGATAGCACGCAAAGATTTCTGCTCATTTTCACTTGTGTGATTGTCAGCCTCTGCTTTTCCGCAACAGGGAGGCTGTCAAGAGGCTTACAGCAACATTAAATGAGGTGCAGCTCTTTCTGGCAAGTACCGGGTGCTTCCTACATGTGACAACTATCTCCTGTATTCTCCATCAGTCTGGGCTATGGGGCATGGTGGCAAGACGCAACCCTTTTTCTGACTAAAAAATATCCAAGCCCAGCTAAACATATACCCGGTCTCTCAAAAACATGTGGAAAAGTGTGTTATGGTCTGATGAGACCAAGATTGAACTTTTGGCCAAAATTGTAAAAGGTATGTTTGGAACAAAAACAACACAGCAAAAGAACACCATACCCACGGTGAAGCAAGGTGGCAGCATTATGCTTTGGGGATGCTTTTCTTCAGCTGGTACTGGAGCTTTAGTGAAGGTGGAGGGAATTATGAATAGCTCCAAGTACCAGTTGATTTTGGCACAGAACCTTCTGGCATCTGCTAGAAAGCTAAAAATGAAGAGAACTTTCATATTTTAGCATGACAATGATAGAAAACACACATTTAAATTAAACGAATGGATTCAGCAAAGAAAGATTAATGTTTTGCAATGGCCCAGCCAAAACTCAGACCTGAAACTTGTGAGGGAACTGAAGAGGGCTGTGCACAGGAGATGCGCTTGCAATTTAACAGATCTAGAGCAAAGAGGCACAATATTCATAAGTCAATGTACCAACCCAGATAGCATGGTGACATTGATACAGTGTTAAGTTTTGATCCAAACCATCATTTTGGTTGAGATTGAAATTTCAATGTTTAAAGTGTGTTGGATCAGCATTGAAATTTTGGTGAAAGTCGACAGCACACATGGGTGAAGACAGTGACATTAAACTAACAGTGATTTGTAATTGATGACCACAAGATCATGCAGGTATGCATCTCTGCAGAACACTAGTGGGTGTTTCCCAATCAGTGGGGCATTTTCAAACCATTATGGGTTTGCTCTAATCCACTGGGGGCTTGTTAGGTGGGCCTTCATGATTTTAGCAAGTCTTTTGAAAAATGGTTGAAAAACATCTATTGGATGCAGCGTCTCATTTCGAAGGCTGTGTTCTACGCAGGTCGCATTTGAAGGCTGCATACATCGAGGCAGTCTGATTTAAGTGAACTAACCGTTAGATTGCAAACTAAGAAAGAAATTACAATATTTTACCTCACAAGGAATAACAGTCAATTTTATTATGGTTACTTTTCTTAAATAAGACATCATTGATGACATATGCAGCCTTCAAATGTGACCTCCGGAGAACACAGCCTCCGAAACGAGACGCAGCTGTAGTTTGAAATTGGCCTCTGATTGGTAAACGCCCATTTTGGTTTTGCATGTGCATGTCTCAGTAGTCTAACTGATGTTTCCTCATTAGAGAGAAAACACATGTGCATCCTATACAGAAGTCTTGTGCGTTGAACCACCTGACATACTTAAATTACTTCTCTAGCACAGTTTCAAACAATGGTGTATCTACCTTATTATTTCTCTTTTCCTTTGTTTTGCATGCTTGTTATTTGCTTTTGATTTGTGTAGTTACTGACTGTAATTACATACATTAAAAAGTTTAGTAAAGTGCTTGAATCAAGCATCCATTTTTTTTCATTCTTAAAAAATGCATCTTGATTTAGTAATGTTTATTAGGAATTTCCTGAATAAAGTTCTTGAAGTGCAAGAGACATGAACGTGAGCAAGAATGTCACACTTCACACATAGCCCATGTCTTGCATCCATCAGTGCTTGCAGAGCACATTGCTCCTTTAGTAGGAGTGAAGGCAGATGATGGAAAATTAAAAAAAAAAAAAAAGCACCCTCCTGATAATACTTACATTGAGTTGTTGACAGCATAATCACCTGACCTAGGACTTGATGCTATCCTGTGCCTAATGCTGCCTTCACATGCTCTTGGAATTATCGTAAATATGAGTTTCCTAGGAAAAAACTGCACATGAACACCCTCCCAACTTGAATGCGATGAGCTCTTAATCATGACTTCAGAAGTGGGAATTATCAAATTTCCGCTAGCACGTGAAGGCAGCATTAACTCCTGGTCCCTGATTACTGCTTAACCAGGTAATCATTCAAATTCTTGAATCACTATTAAATTTCAGGAATGTAATTTCCATTCAGTTTAGCCTGTTTCCATTGAAACACAATCACAAAATAAAACATCTTGTGTTTACTGAGACATAGCTATTTTGTGATATTTAAAGAGATTAAGGTCTACATGAGGTGAATCTGCAGCTTTGAAGGGAAAGTTCAGCCCGAAATGAAAATTCTGTCACCATTTATTCACCCTCAAGTTGTTGCAAAACTGTATGAGTTTCTTTCTTTGTTCACACACACAAAGATATTTTAAAGAATGTTAATAATCAAACATTTGACAGTAGCCATTGACATCCATTGTATTTTTTTTTCTACTATGGAAATCAATGGCTACCGTCAACTGTCTGGTTACCAACATTCTTTAAAATATCTTCTATTGTGTTCAACAGAAGAAAGAAACTCATACAGGTTTGAAATAACTTGAGGGTGAGTAAATGAAGACAGAATTTTCATTTCATAGAAAATGAACAGAGATATAGTTTATAGTAATGGCCATAGCTCAGAGGTGTTTATTCCTCTACATGTTTAGCTTCTACATTAACTTTAGTTTCAACATTAACTTGGTACATCAGATGGCAACACTGTTTTATGTTGTCATTACATTTCAGTTCTAGTGTAATGTTAATTCAATAGCATTAACATTGTTTTTTTTTTTTGTTCACCATTGTTTCAACATTAAATGCGGGTGCAAACATGATATTGAACCAACATCACTTCATAATGTTGATTCATTCATAATATTATTGATTTTTTGTTGAAATCATAACACTGTTTCAACAGTAAGTGAGGGTGCAAAAGTGATGTTGAAAAAATATCACTTTGTAATGTTGAATCAATAATATTACCATTGATTTGTGGTTGAAATCTCAACATTGCTTCAACATTAAGTGAGGGTGCAAGAGAGATACTGAAGCAACATCACTTTGTAACGTTAATTCAATGCAATTAGCGTTGACTCATCAACACTGACTCAACATTGTTTTAATGATTTCATGCTATCTGGGAACTGATTAAACTCCTATCCAAACAGACTGTGTGCTGTAATAAAATCAAAGGGTGCTTCAACTAAGTATTAGTTCAGAGGTGTGCACATTTATGCAGCTGTTTTAACAGGGGTGTGTTGTGGATCAGTGTTAGTAATCTAAAGGCGGAAGCACAAATTAATGTAAATTGCCTTAATATAGTCAAGGTACTGGTAAAACATAAAATCAATTTAAGTAGATAATTCTTAGGCACTTTATTGGGGTAAAGGGTGTACACACCTTACTGAAGGAAAGTACAGGCAAGACTGGCTGAACCCATCCAGGAACCTGTGGATAGTCACGCACATTAATCACCATCTCCAAATCTGGCAACCTGTTAATCACTTTTAGGATGAAGTGCTCAACACCGCTGCATCTGCAAAGAAAAGATAATTGTCTGATATTCAACACTGCACATGACAGGATCATGATTTTACAAAACAATGTTACACTTCACCAACCTTGCTGGAAACATGCAGCTTTGTTCTCTGTACAGCTTGTTACCGATTATCTGGTAGTGCGTACCAACACCTCTTTGGACTGTGTCTGCCATGAGCCTCTCAGATATGCCATTTTTAAATGGCCTAAGGTCATTGTTCAGGACACTGCAATCAAAAGAGTGATGTATTAAAGTCTACATAATACAGCCTTTCAACCTGTACAGCTGCATTTATATGCATATTATATTGCAAGATACTCTTTATATTTGCTGACCTCAGATGACAGCTGCAGTTCTCCTGACTGCATGGATGGTAATTATTTGTGGCTTCTGTGATCCTCCTCATGAAAGACTGCCAACGTATTGCTGAAAGAAAGAAAGAAAGAAAAAGAAAGAAAAAAGATATATATATTTTTTTATATATATACACACACACACACACACACACCGGTCAAAAGTTTGGAATCTGTAATATTTTTAATGTTTTTAAAAGAAGTTTCGTCTGCTCACCAAGGCTGCATTTATTTAATTAAAAATACAGTAAAAACAGTAATATTGTGAAATATTATTACAATTTGAAATAACGGTTTTCTGTTTGAATATATTTTATAAAGTAATTTATTCCTGTGATCAAGCTGAATTTTCAGCATCATTACTCCAGTCTTCAGTGTCACATGATCCTTCAGAAATCATTCTAATATGCTGATCTGCTGCTCAAGAAACATTTATTGTGTACAGTTGTACAAAATATTTGTGTACAGTATTATTTTTTCAGGATTCTTTGATGAATAGAAAGTTCAAAAGAACAGCATTTATTTGAAATATAATCTTTTGTAACATTAGAAATGGCTTTACTGTCACTTTTGATCAATTTAATGAATCCTTGCTGAATAAAAGTATTAATTTCTTTAATTTCTTTTCAAAAAAATAAAAATAAAAATTCTTACCGACCCCAGACTTTTGAACGGTAGAGTATAATGTTACAAAAGCTTTGTATTTCAGATAAATGCTGTTCTTCTGAACTATTCATCAAGGAATCCTGAAAAAAAAAAAGTACACAACTGTTTTCAACATTGATAATAATCATAAATGTTTCTTGAGCAGCAAATCAGCATATTAGAATGATTTCTGAAGGATCATGTGACACTGAAGATTGGAGTAATGATGCTGAAAATTCAGCTTTGCCATCACAGGAATAAATTACTTTATAAAATATATTCAAACAGAAAACAGTTATTTTAAATTGAAATAATATTTCACAATATTACTGTTTTTACTGTATTTTTAATTAAATAAATGCAGCCTTGGTGAGCAGACAAAACTTCTTTTAAAAATCCAATTCCAAACTTTTGACTGGTAGTGTATGTGTATATATATATATATATATATATATATATATATATATATATATATATATATATATATATATATATATATATATATATATTATATATAGTATCCCACAGGATTTTGTGAGACTGTGGTGGGTGGACATTGGTTCCTCAGTCTAGGGGATCCGTGGGCATGCCCCCCGTAGGAAAATATTGTACATTTTAAATTTAAATGCATAAATGTGGTCCATTCTGAGAGCAAAATTAAGTGACTAAATCAATGAAAAAATTTGTTCTCTTGTAAACAATTTTGTGCTCTAAAAGTAATTGTTGATGGTAGGGCACATTAGTCACGTACACAACATATAGTAGGCTAAATGATCGTTCATAAATGATAAATGGTCAAACATGTAGAGTATACATTTAAACCATTAAAAATATGTAGCAAAAGAGGTTACCTTTGTTGAATTAATTTATTAGTGGGAGCCTGTATCTATACATCTGTATTTGTGGAACTAATGGTCACTCTTTGATAATCCAGAATGCACTAAACGCACTACTTCATTATAGAGAAAAACAACAAATGAATAAAAATATATAATCATAAGCTGACCAAAAATAAATAAATAAATAAATAAAAACTAGGTGACTATACAATTCAGCAGCAAAAAGTATGCTAGCCTAATTCTTGAAAAAAACTTTGCACAGTAATTTTATAAAATCAAAATGTTAATAAAAAGTTTAAAATTACTATTTGTATTCTTATGAAATGAAAAAACTATTTATATTAGATTTATATTTGTAGGCCTATGTAAAGAATTATGTATTTATAATAATGTAAGAATAAAAGACGTTTATTTTAAATATACTGTGCAGCTTTTTAATGGGGCAACAAGATATTATAGATACGACAGAACAAAATAGGCTATTAATAATCTTTCAGTGTGCAAAACCATGATAATATGAAACGCTTCAAAACAGCAGCAAAAAAACGCTAATGCGCATCCCGGATGCAGAATGATGTGCTTAAAGCAATATGGAGTTACAGCGCGCAGTTGCGCTGCGCATTGAAAAGTTCACGGCACAAAGAGAATCCCTGTGAATATCTGCATCTAACAGTTTATTAATCATATTTTTCTTCTCACTTTTAAATTCCAGTTATTGTGCGTGTGATGCCAATTCATAGTCCTTGCTGTGCGATCTAAAAGACACCCTGTAGCCAGTATGATGACATCGTTCAGAAACAGCAATAAACTCCAGCAAGATAAAGTCATTTTATGCAAATCCACAGTCCTTTATCTACATATCAAGTATTATAATGGGAATATATCATATTGGAGAGTTTTACCGTGCTGACTGTCGTTACCTATTTGAGTGCTGAACAGAGAATGATTGACAGCTGCAGTGGAGGGAAGACGAGTTTCCGTGAACTTAAATTTAACGAACATATTCTTCTGTCCCTCACATGAAGCTATGGAATGGCTTCAGATGACTTTGAATATAGTGCACAAAAACTTAATTGGTGCTAGTCTATTTATTTTGCTCTATGACTCCCACTTTTGCCATATAAAGGAGCGCAATTATCAGAAGGTTATTTAAATATCACGACAAGCCTAATTTCTGTTTAATTTTGAGACTGTGGCGGGCTGCCGCCACAGTCTAGTTATTAATGTATGGGAAACACATATAAACCTTCCTTTCTTCCTTATATATAAATAGTCTATATTGGACAGAGCATAAAACATTGTAAACTTCTCAAGGTAACTCTGATGTCCAAGTGATTAAAAACAGGAAGCTTCTGATTAAGCTCTGTCAAAGCCTCACTCTGTGCCTCGTCAATGGCAGGGTGAGAGGGGATTCTCTAGGAAGATACACCTACAGTTCATTTCATGGATGCTCAACAGTAGATTACATGATCACAGATTTAGATCTATTCTCTTTCAGAGCATTCACAGTCAAACCATTAAAAGCACAATATGTAAGAATTTTGCAGTAAAATATCCAAAAACCACTAGGCCAGCGTTAAATATTTTGTTCAGTTGAGTATGTTTCCAACTATTTGTAAATCGTGAGAAAATTGCGATGTTAACCAAGGATACGGGACGTGTCCGGGAGTCGCCTGTCAATGGCGTCATATCTGCGTTATCCTCAGTTTCCGGTTTTATTTTGTAGAAACCATGGAAACACCAAAGACGCTTCAATATATTACGTTTTATTTGTAGGGGAAACTCGGATCAATTATAACTCAAAGGTAATTGAATTACAGTGAATAAGAACCAAATTAATATGTAAATGATTCAGAATTAATATTTAACACTTTATCAACTTTTCGGTTGACGAATAGTTGATAGAGGTTAGGGTTTTTTACCAATTCTGGACAAAATATTATCCTGTGGCCAACAGTAATAATATAAAGTTATGATTACTGATTATGAGCAAGGTAACGAAAATTGAAAGTTTAAGGCAGTAACTTATAAGCACACAGCACAAGACACTTATGTGAAAAATCAAACAAGACTTTATTGAACAACTCTAATACACACAAACTAATCTAACGAAAACACACACACATTAATTTATTCATACAGTGACAGGGAAATTATGATAAGGTTCACAGAAGGTGAATGTAGTCCCAATTGTCTACTGTTAAATACTATTTCTTCGACCGCAACCTGAGAGAATTAACATACTAGCAATTCAACCTTAGTTAATTTTCTTAATAAAAGTTGCACCAGCTCAGCAAGAATGAGGAAATTGTGGTTCTTGCGTTTGGGATGCTCCTGTGAGCGTGTGTTCCCTTTGTGACGCAGCTGCAGGAGGGAATCTCTTCGGTGCTGATTTGCTGGAGGTCGGTCATTGTTGTATTCTGAGGGACAGCCTCGTGGGTCGGTTGCCGGGTTACACGTTGCTGCGCAAGTTTCACTGCATCTCGATGAGTTGCTGGAAGCAAAGGACTTTGAGAGGATTTTCTTCGGCGAAGTTCAACGAAGGCTCGTACGGAAGAGTTGATGAGTTTTGAGTGAGCTCTTGAAGAGTTATAACATGCAGGCAGGACAATGGTAGGTCGGCACGAATCAAAGCGAAAGCCAAGGCAAAAAGCAAAGCTAAACTGCATGACGTGGGTTTTTAACAATGTCTGTCAGCTCCACCCTTTTGAGTGTTTCCACCAATCAGATGTGTTTTTAGGCGGGTCCTACGCCCAGTTCTCCTGTTCTTGCATGTAATTAGCATAATGTCCCACATGGTCATTTGTGCCCAAACTTTGAGAGTTTTGGGTCAGCACTGCAAGAAATCAACTTTCATAGTTTAAATGTGGTCCATCTTATAAAAATCTACTTTGCATCAAAATACTGGAAATCATTCATCAATCACACAGATACCAAATAGCATATACTTCCTATAATTGAGATAGACTTTTATAAGAATTTACCTGTAATAAATGTTTAAAAACACAGAAAGAACTCCACAGTTCCCTGAGAGGACGGTCTCTCGACATGGCGTCAGAAGCTGACGCTTTAGGGACTCCCTTCCTTCCTAAACCTACCTGAAATCCTATTGCACAACACCAGTGAAGTTGCAACTCTCACTGGCCAATGCCAGCCAAGACGGCGAAAAGGGGGCGGTCCCTGCCGCTATATAATGCGCTGTCCTGGCGGCATAAGCTCAGAATCTTTCCTTTTTCACGAACTACTGCTACTACTCAAGACAGCTGTGGAGAAGATGCAAGAAGACGGATTTCCCTCTTGGCGTTCCAGCATGTCCAACGTTTGCACGCTGTGTTCGGGACCCATCGAGGCCCTGGACACCCACGAGTTCTGCATCCTGTGCCTGGGACTCGCCCAAGTGGAAGCAGCACTCGCCGGGTCGGGCTGCCCACACTGCGAGGAATTCCCAGTGCAAGTGCTTAGGACTCGGAGGAGCGTCGCCCTTGATGATTCCTCTCGGCAACGTCCCACTGCTGCCAGCGAGCTGCTGGTGGGATGGCCACATATGGGCGATCACGCGGGGACAAGGCGCAACTCACACCCCCGCTCTCCAGTGTGTTTCGCTGAAGAGAGTCTTCTTTCCTGGTGTTTCGGAGATCATTTCGATCGCCGCGGCATGGGATGATGATCTCGATGAAGCTATGTCCCTAACAGGATCCGAGAAGGACTGGGTCCACTCTCCAGAGGAGCGCTCTGAAGCGCGTTTCAAGATGAGCTCGTCAGGATTCTTACCAAGGCCGTGAGCGACCTCGGTCTGGAATGGGATTCCCCCGATGAACCAACTAAGTGCAAGCTGGACTCGTGATTCCTTCACCACTAGGCCCTGCCGTCTGACGACAACGAGCACACTGCAAAGCGTCCGAAATGTCATGAGGTCCCCTTGGTGGTTGCAGACGACCACGAGAATGTTTCTGTTGTTGTTTCTGTTGTAATAAAGTAAAAAGTGTTTAAATGTAATAAAGACTGTTACACCCTCACAAAAAAAGCTTTTTTCTCCTCCTCTAACAGCAGCAGCTTCTCACACTTGATGCTCAGACGAGACGCTGCTGATAGAGTCGGGCTCGCAGCCCTCCCATGTAATCAGCGATGCTCGCGACCTGGTGTTGAATGCGGGACCTCCGCCGGCGCGGAGCACTCGCGACACTTCTCACATACACTCGTCCGCGTCACTCATACATTCAGCAGAAGGCTCGCGCTTCCCGTTAATCGGCAATGCACAACCCTTGCCGCCACACAATGCGCCCATTCGGGTCGCAACCATCATGGGATTTGGCTCTGGTACTTGAAGCTCTGGCACTTCCGCCCTTCGAGCCGCTCATGTCTGTCGGCTTGAGGAGCTCTCACTTAAAACCGCACTGCTGCTCGCCCTTCCTTCAGTCTGTTTCGTCCAGACGGATCCGGTGTTTTCAGAAGGTGAAACCGCTATTTTTTTTAAACCGGGTCCCAGAGAGGAGAAATCTGAAACGACGCCCTTTGCGTTTTCGAGTGTACAGCGAAACCGTAGATTTTGTGAAACAATGATGTCATCACCCCACGTGTCGACCCTAGTCAGTCACCGCTAACAGCACAAAACAGCAACAACAATAGCGGACTATATGCTTGTGTTTGTGCTGCAGAAGCTACCGAGCCTAAAGCTTTATTAAAATAAAGCTTTATTTCAAAGCTTTACTAAAGTTTGTATACAGCGCGCAAGGTTTATGTGCATGCTCCAAGTCTTATTCTTTGTTTTTAGTGTATCTCTATTGCAGAATTACAGCGCCACATACTGATCTGGCATGTATACTACATCGTTTCAAGTCGTTTCAGTGGTTTCGTGTGTACGCAGATATTTCTTGAGACAAGGAAAAAAAAAAGTTTGGATAGGGTAAGCTTCGTGTGGACGTAGCCTAAGTTTTATAGCTCAATATGGGTTCACTGGGGAATCTCTTTGGTCTTTGGGCAAGTGGAGTCGTGTTCATTTGGTGGGCTTCGTTCATGGATAATCCTACATATTAGACAATGGAAAAACTGTTTGCTTACATTTATAGACAGAAAACAAATTATTGTTTTATAGCTCAACGCGTTTAGTCTTATTGTTTAAATCTAGTTCTCTTGATTTTCCGAGAGTACCATGCTTTTACCATGCCTCAGAGAAAAACACTATTTTGTCAAGTAGCTAAGTAATACAGCATTTTCTCCATCATACAATACGTTTTAAAAATAATTGCATGCCATTTATCAACACAAGCCACACAGCATTTATTAATATGATATTCTAATATCGACCTAGCTTACTGCAGTGTGCAACAAGTGTCTCACAGCAGCCCCCGAGCGAACGCACAGAGTAACATTATAACATCATTTTCAACACAGCCAAATGTATCTAATATCATAAACAGTACTGCATTACCTCATACACTTGACTGAAAGAAGCGGCGCCGGCATCTGCAGCATAAAAGTTCCGCTGCTCTCGAGGGGGTTTGCGTTCGTCTCTCATTAGGAATCGCTCCAGCGGCCTGCTCTGCTTCATACTACATTAACGTTAATAATCTCATCCATGAACAAGATTTCTGCTCGAGTCCCGTCCCGATTCTTTTCCACTGGCTGTGAGGTGAAGATGACATGTCCCAAGATTCTGTGCTCAAACTCTGCATCATCAAGCTACGTCTTTGTTTTGAATAGGCGACCTCTAGCAGTGAAAAATCTACATATTGTAGCTTTAACACCCCTATCAGATCACAGCCAAATTACGATTTATCTAAAAAGAGCAAAAAACACTAACAGTACATTCACAGTCCAGTAAGCTGTACAACATTAGAGAGAAATACAGATTGACGCAAAACAACACTGAAAAACAGCAATGGACCATCCAAAAGTATTATCACTTATAGACAACTTCCTTGGCAGAGTTTATCCTTACAATGGAGCTCTGGCCATGGACAACATAAATTATACATTTGATTATTTTGCAACTTTATCTAACCTCAAATCCTCTAAGAAAATCCATAAAACCAAACGAGAATGAAAAATGGTTTGATTTAGGCTGTAAAACAATGAGGAAAAAACTAAGACAATAATCAAATCAAAAACACAGACAACCAAACGATGCAGATTTGCACCATCAATATTGTGAGGAACTTAAAGTGTATAAAAATACACTCAGAAAAGTGTATGAGAACAGTACATGAAAATCAGCTAAAAACTATTGAAGAATCTGTACATTCTAACAAATTCTGGGACAATTGGAATTCCCTGAATAAAAAACAACAGCCATACAAAATGGAGACACCTGGAAAAATCACTTTGAACAACTTTATATCGAAATAAAAATGAACCCAGAACAAATCCAAATATATGAAAGAATTATCAATATAGAACAAACAATTGGTGATACCAAAACCCATTAGACTACCCCATAACAGAAAATTAACTGATTGATAAAATTCAGGCCCTAAAAATCAAAAAAGCAAGTCAACGAGATGGCATCCTCAATGAAATGCTGAAGAACACAGAGCAAATTAAGATTGGCTTTACTAAAACTGTTCAACTTGGTTCTGAGTGTTGGTCATTTCCCTGACACCTGGAATAGAAGACTCGTAAAGCCCATTTTCAAAAGTGAAGACAAATTAGAATCCAGAAAAGACTCCAGAATGAATGCAGAAAGAAAAAGCAAGAAGGGCCTTATATGCCATCAAAAAAATCAATCCAAATTGAAATACCAATCAGAATCTGGCTCAAAATATTCCAATCACTCATAGAACCTATTGCACAATATGGCAGTGAAGTTTGGGGTCCTCTTCTAAATCACGAATTTGATTAATGGGACAAAAACCCAACAGAAGCCCTGCATGCAAAGTTCTGTAAGAGTATCCTGAGAGTACAGAGGAACACACCGAACAACGCATACAGGGCAGAATTAGGCCAATATCCTCTATTAATCCACATTGAGAAAAGAGCCATCAAATTTTGGAAACATCTAAAAATGAGTAACCCCAACTCATTTTAAAGCCCTTAAAAACCATGAAATGAACAATGAAAAAAGCCCCCTGATTCAGATGGTCCTGAGGCTGCAAAAACAAACTAAAATGACTTACAACAGCCAGCCTCTCGACACTGACACCCTTAACCACAGAATTAGGCCCAACCAAATTCCAAAAGCACAAATAGAAAATTACCTGACTTATTGGACTGAAACAACAGAAACAAAAGTAAACTTATATGTTATTTGGGCCTAAACAGAGAATACGCAACAGCAGAATATCTGAATACAGAGAAAGACTGTAAATTAAGAAGAATAATGACGAGGTACAGACTGAGCAATCACACTCTGACTGTAGAGACGGGCAGATACAGAAAGAACTGGCTGCCCAGAAAGCCGCATCTGCCTGTACTGTGACCAGGGAGAAGTGGAGACAGAGCAACACTTCCTCACCAGCTGCCCTTACTATGAAGAAATCAGAAAGACATTTTATCCAAAATTTGAAATACTTTGCCCTAACTTCATAAAATTAAAACAATAAAAAACAACTTCAACATTTATTGGAAGAAAAAAGAGATTGTATCCTACTAGCAGCAAGATACATTGATGCCTGTCACAAAAAGAGAGAGTGACTAATCAGTAATGCGCGCGCTCTCTCACACTCACACACACACACACACACACACACACACACACACACACACACAGACAGAGATAATTCTAAATTTTCATGGTATTCTAAAATGTTGATTGATTGTTCTACTTACTTTTTATGTTTGTATATGTACTGTACATGTGACCACTGTATGTTGATATGCTGATGTTAGAAAAAATTAGAAATGCTTTGGCAATACGTTGTCATATTTGTCATGTCAATAAAGCACACTTTGAATCTGAATCTGAATTTGAATTTGAGAGAGAGAGAGAGAGAGAGAGAGAGAGAGTGTGTTTATACTTGGTTCATAGTGATTGTCAAAACGTGTGTACACCCTCTGTTAATTTAATATTTAGCCTAGCCTGAACACACAGACAGTTGACATCTATAACAAGACATGCTGCATTTTCAAAAAAGAGAATATCAAAAAACATTAAAGCAGATTTGCTGGGTCTTACCTTACAGAGACGCTAATGCTAAGATATCAAAGGTACAGAATCTTACAGTATGAAGATTCACAAATTAAAAAATGACCGACCAAAAGATCAAAACAACATTCTGCAAGTTCTCACCGTAATCAGAAAGACAAAATTCAACTCCATTCAGCAGAATAATTAAAGACGGTATAAGCAGCCACGGCAGCTCCATTTTTCTGCATCAATTAACCGTGACTTGCTCGATTTGAGGAAAACTCGATCAATGTACTAGTATGGTCTGACACTAGATTAGAAGTCCCCGCGTCGGCTCAAGAATATATAGGCTCTTAAATATAATGTAGTGTTTTAGTGGATCTCTAAACATGACATGGTTTCTGCAGGTCTTAGAAAGTCTTAATTCACCATTGCACAAATTAAGGCCTTTTAAAGAGGTCTTAAATCAGAGCAAAAAGTCTTAAATCAATTTTATTTTCAAATAAAAATAGATACATTTACTTGAATTGCAAATGTAAAATGAAGTCTTGTAAAAAATGAAAAAAGCGAATTACAACAAGAAAAAATAGTGAGTTATATGAACGTCCCCTTGAATTAAGTTGATTTTTCTGAGCCCATTGGCAGATATTTGTTCTTGTTTTAATCATAAACTCACTTCATTTTGACTTTATATTTTGTCATTTTACATCTCAAGTAAACTTGATTTAAGAATCTTTAGACAAAAAAAAAACAAAAAAAACGGGAAGAACATCTTTTGTAGTGTGATCAGAAGGTACAGTAAAAATATATATATATATTATTTATTATAGAGGTTGGGAACAGAGGTACTCAAGCTATATTTTTTGTAAAATGAATTAAAAAGTTATGGATATCTGTTGGAAGTTGGATTTTCTGTTATGTTGCTATGCTAATATTAATTGTTTTTCTCCCTAGACATTTTTACATTTAGAGAACATATTGATATTTCCCTTCTCTCTCTCTCTCTCTTTTTTTTTTTTTTTACTTGCTGTGGTGTCTGCCAGGGTTGATGAACAAAGCAAAGCGTAACGGCTAACTTGGATCACGTGAGGCACCTCAGCCTATCATATAATGGCTGTGTCGTCAGTGGCCACTGGAGTTGTAGCCGCGTTCAGAGTTGTACAGTCAGTTACACCAAAGACTTGAAAGGGACTTTGGTTACACACAGTTTCGTGTGGATTAGCGCGTTCGTCTTGTGAATAATGTTCTATATTTGATTATATTGTTATATCGCTATATATTGTTATATCGCTGGTAGTAAACGTACAGTAGCTGCAATGTTTGTGGAATGTGCTTTACTATGGAAGTTTATTAATGCCAAAAGTGTTTGAAATAAAAAATAAAAAAACTGTTAAATTGCATCAATTGAAAAAAAAAAAAAGTGCAATGCATTAACATTTTGCATTATTACGTTGTATTTTTAGGGCTCGCATTTTTGTGGGCTGGAATTCAACATGGTCGTATATGCTTGTGAATATTTCAATTCAAAACATTTCACCCACATTTTCATTAGCCTATTAAAAATTTGAAGATTCATATTCACCTTTCAGATTTCTCTTCCAACATATTCTGTCTGTTAAAAATACAACCTAAAATATTCAACAGGCAATTTCGATCCATTTTATTTCGCTTTACAAATTCGCTTCAACAAATTCAGTGGTTAAAATGCGACAGAAATTTCAACAACACCAGAGCAACGGCTACTGTAAGTCAAGTCAAGTTATCTTCATTTATATAGCGCTTTTCACAATAGGCCATATTGTTTCAAAGCAGCTTCACAGTGACAATAGGAAAATTCTTATCGAGCTAAAGTCATCATTCATTCACAAAAACGGATTTACAGAAATAGAGCAAGTGGTAAATTAAAGTAGGTGTCAGGCGTGATGCACACTTTTTAGATTTCTGTTATTTATTACAATAAACTGTCAAATCGTGTAAATATTGCTATGTAGGCTATTTCACTATACTGTATGCTCATACACACAATATACAATCATTTAAAGATCAATATCATTTGAAGAGAATGACTTACAGCCATAAAACCAAGTGTTTATGTAAGTGTTAGGTATGATGCACACCTTTTAGATTTTTGATATTTAATAGAAATAAACTGTCAAATCATGTGTAAATATTGCTATTTTTTACTACTGTATGGGCCCTCATTTATTTTAATAAATATCAAAAATCTAAAAGGTATGCATCATGCCTGACACCTTCATGAACACACTATAGTTGATTTTATGATTAAATCATTCTCTTCAAATGCTATTGAAGTTAGAAACGTGTATACCAATGTCGTTTGTAACTTTTGAGATGTTCCCTAAATTAACGGCTATCGGCTTAACTAAGAGAAAAAACGCTTAACGTGGTTTATTGTGATGATAAAAAACAAATTCGGTATATTCTATACAGTATGTACAGTTAACCAGATGAGTCCAGAATATTAACGCAACGTGTAAAAGCATTTTTCTCCCATATTATAAAGAAAATGCTTAGCATGCATTGTAACCTGCATGATTTTTTTTATGGCAAAGCACTTCCTGGGCTCATCTGCTTGTTGTAAATAGTATAGTGTTGTGTATATTGTACACCATTAAGTTACTAGCTGTATGTTTTCACGTGTTATTGGGGAATCCTATGACATATGAGGGCAACCCCAGTATTACAGCACAATGTTGCACAAGCTATGTAGTCCAGGTGATAAAAGTTAAGTAAACGAATCAACCAAGATGTAATTCTTTAGCATTCCTCAGATGTAATGTTTGTTATAGGCTAACTTACATCAGCATCAGGTGGGAAAAGCAATATAATCTCATTCGCGGTAGAGAAAGCAGCTTACATGCAGTCCATAGGGAAAGTAATCGTGAAGACATTGAATTAAACGTAAACACAGCTTTTGTGTCTTTATCAGCCTTACTGCATACATTCTGGCCCTGATAATCACACTTACCACTTGCTCTATTTCTGTAAATCCGTTTTTGTGAATGAATGATGACTTACTGTAGCCGTTGCTCTGGTCTTCGTTAACAGCCGCTTGCGGCACCTGCTGGTGAGGTCGACTAACAGCAGATGGAGATCATCTCAGGTTATGTATATAACCATAGTTCCCTGAGAACAGGGAAGGAGACACTGCGTCAGCAATGCTTTGGGGAACACCTCGAGTGAACGCTTCTGAGCACATATGTCAACTAATCCAATGGCGAGAGTGAATGTCACGGGCGGATGACGTCATTACCAGGAAAGGATAAAGGCACATCCGGCCAAACCGGCTTTAGCTTCAGAATTCCAAAGTCGGTCACAGGGATGCAGGAAGTATGGCAAAGGAACACAGTGTCTCATTTCCTATTGTCAGGGTTATATGGTTATATACATAACCTGAGACGTTCCCTTTCGAAGGGAACTTGCACTGCGTCAGCAACGCTTTGGGGAACAACCTACCAAAACGCCATGCTTGCAAATACCTGTCTGTATGAACTGTGCATACTAAACAACAAGCACCTGCAAGCCTGGAGCAGTGTCCATATCGAGGTTATAATACCTCACAAAAGTGAGCAGAGAGGACCATCCTGCCGCATCACAAATTTCTTTGAGGGAAACCCCCAAAATTAAAGCCTTGGAGGCTGCCATACTCCTAGTAGAGTGAACTCTGACAGCCAGACATGGCTGACCAGAAACCTCATAAGCCAGTGAAATAGCCTCGACTATCCACTTGCTGACTGTTTGTTTGGACGCAGGGCGCCCCCTATTATGCGTTCCAAAACAAACAAATAACTGATCTGATTTCCTCCACAGGGCAGTTCTGTGGACACAGATTCAGCTTTTCCTGGTCTGGTTCAGAGAGCGGAGGAGGCAGGCCTCAGCCTCAACATACACCTTTAGTGTAGACGGGGTTTGCCCTGATGAACAGCGATCTTGTAAGAAGTCAAGCACTGAACCAACTGGGCAGTTTACTGGATCTAACTGTCGCATATCACACCAAGAAGTGAAAAGTTTCCACTTCAGGGCGTAAAGTTTCCTTGTGGATGGAGCTCTGGAGTGAAGTATGGTGTCCACAACCTCGGTTGAGAGACCAGACTCTATGAGTTCGGCCCCCTCAGAGGCCAAACCCACAGGTTCCACATTTCTGGGTGGGGGTGAAATATCACACCTCCCGCCTGAGATAGAAAGTCCCTCCTGATCGGAAGGGAGAGCCATCGAGGAGAGATATCAGGTCCGAGAACCATATTTGGCTCGGCCAGTAAGGTGCTACTAGCAGTAGACTTATCCCTTCCCAGCGGACTGTCTCCAGAACTCCTGGGAGCAAAACAATTGGGGGAAACGTGTACAGACGTAGCCTCGGCCACGTCTGTACCAAAGCATCCAGTCCCAGGGGAGCTGGATGTGTGAGGGAGAACCAAAGTGGACAGTGCGTCGTGTCCTGAGATGCAGACAGATCCACTTCCGCTTGGCCATAAATCTCCCATATGAACTTCACCGCCTTGGGGTGAAGTCTCCATTCCCCTGGCTTCAGCCCCTGTCTCGACAAGATGTCTGCTCCTAAATTTAGAGTCCCCGGGATATAAATTGCCCTCAAGGAGAGCATTTTCCCCAGAGACCACAAGAGGATCTGGTGCGCCAGTTTGCATAGTGGGCGTGAACGCAGACCCCCCTGTCGATTTATGTAAGAGACCACCGATGTGTTGTCTGTCCGGACGAGTACATGATGGCCTCACAGATCTGGGAGGAAGTATTTCAATACATTGAAGATAGCCAACCTCTCTAGGCAATTTATGTGCCATGACAGATGATGACTCCTCCAAAGACCTTGAGCTGAGCGGCCTTCCATTACCGCTCCCCAGACTGTGAGAGAGGCATCTGTCGTAAGAGTTAATCGACAACACAGAGCTCCCAACACAGGGCCTTGGGACAGGAACCAAGATTTCCTCCATATGACCAAGGTACGGATGCAACGCCACGTTATCTTGATCACACGGAGTGGGTTCCCCCTCGGGGAAAACCCTTTGGTTCTGAGCCACCACTGCAAGGGTCTCACGTACAACAGGCCAAAAGGTATCACGTTGGCCGTGGCTGCCATCAGACCCAAAAGTTTTTGAAACTGTTTTACAGTGAAAGACTGGCCTAGCTTTATCTCCTGTGTGGCTGAAATGATCACAGCAATACGAGTGGGTGATTTCTTTATATGAGCGAGAACGACATCTCGATGTCGAACCACCATCTATTCTGACTGTGCTAATATTAGCCAGTCGTCGATGTAATTCAGAATACATATGCCCTGCAGCCTGAGCAGGGCCAGAGTTGCATCTACGCATTTCATGAATGTGCGGGGTGAAAGAAAACCTGAAGAACTTCCTGTGTTGTGGAAGGATGAAGACATGGAAGTATGGGTCTCTGAGATCTATCATGACGAACCAGTCCTCGGATCTGATTTGCATCACAATTTGTTTCAGCGTCAACATTTTGAACTTGAGTCTCTTGACTGAATGATTCACATGACAAAGATCTAAAATAGGACGCAACCCTCCGTCCTTCTTTGGAACAATAAAGTAGCGGCTGTAAAACTCTGACTCTCTGCGGGAGGAGGAACCCGTTCAATAGCTCCTTTTGCTAGAAGAGCTTTTACTTCCTGTTCCATTACCAGAGCCTGCCCAGGAAGAACTATTGTGTAGAGCACCCCATTGAATAGAGGTGGCCGAGAACCGAATTGAATTCTGTAGCCTTTTTCTATTATCTGCAGGACCCACTGAGATATATTTGGCAGACGTTTCCATTCTACCAGAAAATCTACTAAGGGAACCTACTCTAAAAATCTACTCTCGAGACTGGTCTCTGGTGTATTAAATGCAGTCACTCCAATGATCTGAAGCGTACTGGCAGGAAACAACTGTTTTGACTGCTTTTTGTCTCTCCTCAGAGAGTGCGAGTGTGACACAGCGTCGAGTGATCGCTGCACCATAAGCTCACTGGAAACCGCTGCGCCCCGAGGCACCAAGGGTGGCGGGGTTGACAGAACGGTCCCCTGAGGGCAACAAGATGGAACAGGCACCGTATACTGAGGTGTTAGCCATTCCACCCCACAAGGGGGCACCCTCAGAGGTCTGATGCCATAAGCGTCAGGACCTTTTTTGGCCTAAAGCCATCTTAGCTTGAAACACAGACCTAAGATCTGGCTTCTGCTGAGAATGCCTCTAATATTTAATGCCTCTAATATTTATAATTAAATTAAACCTAAAATCTATATTTTTTTATTTTCTTTCTTTGGCTTTCAGGATTTACTAATAAGACTTGAATGACTATGACTGCCATGCACTGATGCTGATATAATGCATTTTAAAAAATAAAGAAAAATAATTTAATATGCAAAATGTGCAGTGGTGGAGGGTCCCCAGGACAGGTTTGAGAAGCACTGCTCTAAGTGATGTTTCTGATCAATAAGCTCAATTCTCTCTGAATCTGTACGATCCTCCACATTTTTAAGCAGTGATAAAGCAATAATTCTAGCCATAATTTCATCTTCATTTTTTTCTTTTCTTTTTTTTTGCAAACAGAGAGAAGTTCCCAATTATTGCAAAACATATACTCTTTTTTATCTTTATCCAGAAATTAAAGGGATAGTTCATCCAAAAATGAAAATTCTGTCATCATTTACTCACCCTCAAGTTGTTCCAAACCTGTATGAATTTCTTTCTTCTGCTGAACACAAAAGAAGATTTTTGGTGAACTATCCCTTTAAGTTATCAATTTTAGTAAGATCCTTGTTGTGTTGAAAAATTGAGGTGTATGATGATTTTTTACTCAAGGAGGCAGAGGATACAAATGGAATACAGATAAAAATGTCATTATGGTCAGAAAACAGTTAGGGATATGTCAGTCTTTATATTTGATAATTCTGCTGAGGTCAGCCAAGAAAGTGAGTTATTGTTCCATAAGAATACTTTTAGCAAGAGATACGTTTCTCACCACACATCAACAACAAAATAAAAGATAACAAATAGTAAAAGATAACAAATAGTCATAATTAGCATTAGTGGGTTGGGGGGATCCTTTGTCATGTGTGCTTTGTATGCCATGTATGCATATATTTTGATTTTATTCAATAATTATCATCTACATGTTGAGAAACTTGTACTGTGATTCCCTATGGTACTCATGTCTGTCCTCTTTTCCTTCAGATCATCATTTATTTTTAGCTTTTAAATGACTGGGTCATTAAAAGAGGCCTAAATTCACCAGGGACATACTCATTGGAAAGTCTATCAAATATCTTATCCTATCGTGTCTTTCTCTAATTGTTGAGAGGAGGTGAAGTGGTAGAATGAGAAAGAGAGTATAACATGTTTTTTAGTGCTTAAGAACTACACATTTAGACTCATTTTGGTGGTCAGCCTCACTGTCCAGCAAGATCTCACCTGGACTCTTTCCATCAGACTCTTCTTTTTATTTGCCTGTTTAATCATTGCTACTATGCTGTCCGTCTGGATCGTCTTGGTTTCCTACATGGATTTTCTCTTGTACTCCTCTGCAGAAGAGGGTCTGGAGTTTCCCAGTTTTGATGGCAAGGACAGAGTTCTTAATGTTAATGAAAGGAACTATAAGAAGGCTTTAAAGAAGTATGACATGATGTGTTTGCTGTATCACGACCCCCTGCCTTCAGATAAGGAGCTCCAGCAGCAATTTCACATGAGGGAGATGGTTCTGGAGGTAAGGAATTATAAAAGAGGATGGGATGACTAAAGAATTTAGTGGATGAATAGGGACAGGATGCTCTTCTGAAATGTGAAAGCTGAAACGTCTACTCCTTGGTCGTTTTTAAGACGCTTGTCACTTTTTTGCACGTTTTTCACCTTGTAGATGTTTAATTAAAGTAATTTTTGTGATAGACCCTTGCCTTGGTCTAATTGCATGTCTTTCAGTGTGCGGACAACTTTGTTTTTTTGGTTGATCAAAATTTTTTTGATTTACGCACCTGAGAACGGACTGGTTATCTTTTGGAGCACATACAATATCATTTTTTATATTTTTATAACCTACCATTATAGGTTATATGCATTAATATGCATTGAACATGTTTTCAGTTTCTAACACACACACACATACACACTCAAACCAGGGGTGTAAAAATACATCAATGGATATACATTGATCAAATGACTAACGATACGATGTATCGATGCAATGTGTAAAAAAATTTTTTTTTAAGAGACCTTTATTTTTTATTTTTCAAGAGACCTTTACTCCACGCAATGTCCACCTACACATTATGTGTCTATGTTGCCAATGGTCTATCGTTAGGGTAGGGACACAACCAATGCCTAGTTCAGAGTACATGACTTTAAACGTCAGCAGATTGCTGTGCTGTTCAGACTGCATGACTTGCCGTGGAGTCTTGAAGTCGTTGTGGTGTTCTGTTCACACCATGTGACACTATGTAAAGGCTGGAATACACTACACAACTTTTGCCCCAATTTTTCTCCCAATTTACAGTCTGAACAAGTTGACGCTAGTTGCCAAAAGTCAGGGCCAGTCTGCAGATTTGAGCCGACAGATTCCATGGAAAATCGCGTAGTATATGATGTCACAGACTCTGATTTTTTAGCTTCAGACTTTGATTCCATCCAGTCAGAGGATTTCAAACCATGTTTGATATTTTGAGCCGATTTTAGAACACATATCAGTGTATGATATGCGTTGCTAATAAATACAGTACACGGTACAGTCATACGCTGCCCAGACAATGGAAATCAAGGGTGCGAAGTCACTAAAATCTAGAAAAAAATAGAAACTACTGTACAAGATTGGGTAAAAAGGAAAAACTTACCATCATCCAGCTCACGAATCACAAACTTAGCCCTTGATGAGTGATCATGTTAAGACACTATAATATACAGCCACTAGATGGATGCATGAAATAAATGTATGAGAAAACGCAGAATCTGCCATTTGTTTAGTAATTGTTTGTGGCATTTTAAAATGTCAATAGCTGCGAATGATTTATAATATTACATTAAATGTAAACAGCGACTGATAATGGACTATATTAAAGGTAACAAAATAGATAAAAGTACACCATTTACCTCTAACTCCTGTTGAGTCCATACTGACTGTGTCTACCCACCCCTGTCCAACTCCAATCGCACTTTGCTCGCATCTTCCACTACTGTGGGTCATCTCATCTCCTGCGTTTGTTTCGCCTGTCATGCGTCTCCTGGCAAAGAGGCGCATGTTTGTGTTTGTGTTCGGAACGAAGTCTGGTAGTGTGTAATCCTCAGTTGTGTAGTGTATGATGCCCAGCTTTTCTCTTTAACCATTTACAAAGTTGGCAAGTGTATGATACCTGCTGTTTAAAAATCTGTTCAGATTTTAAAAGTCGTGTAGTGTATTCCAGCCTTGAATGATCCGCAACAGAGGGTTACAAACTACATGAGCTGACAACAACTCTGTCACCCAACAACTCTATCCGGTCCCCAAACCACATTTTGTCACGAAAACAAATGCGAGAAGGGGACGAGAAGTGGAATCCCCCCCCCACACACACACACAACGAAACACACTTAGGCTACAAATAGCCTACATTACCAACCAAATATAAAACACATTTTTATTCACCTCCGTTTACATGATCAAATGATAACTGAAATATTATACACATATGCAAGTGCCCCTTAAAACAATTTAACATTCCCAATTTTTCAAGAGTACTGTCGTTTTCTCAGTTCGATGATGTGCCTGATGAATTACTTACACAAAAGTTATTTGTCGCACGGACTGCAAATACATTTACCAACCAAACAACAATACATTGCATTCATGAGTGTTGTAGAGAATCATGCTCACGCTGATATCTGATGATCAGTAGCGGTTCACTAAATAAATTAATTCATTAAATACCTATTTACAATAAGCACTTAACTCAAAAATAACTATTAAATAATAAAATAATGAGAACTGGGTCCTAAAATCAGCTATCTCATGAAACAAAGGCGAATTTAAAGGTAGGCTACACTGTGTTATTTAATCAGTCAATCGTGAAAGTCTGGTGGCTGAAAGAAGGCTGTTCTAATTTTACTGTAATGTACTTGAGTGTTCCTGTGCGAATGTTTAATATTAAGGTGAGCCAAGTGGAATATAGAGTGATCAGCATGAATAATATTCAAAACGGTGCCATTAGATGGAAAGCGAAGGTCGCTCATTCGTCCAAATCCTGTAGGACGACGTCAGCCCTCGCTGGCGTGCCTATATCTCGGCTGGCCAGGTGGTTTCTGCACTACACACCATGGCCATCCTTCAGGTTTTTCAAGCTAAACTCCTCCGTTCCATGGATGAGTCTGGGCCCAACCCAGCTGTATTTAAGGACCTGTGCAGCACAACTGACCCTGTGTGCTATGAAGGCGATGACTCAGACCATCAGCAGGTCAATGGCCAGCTTAGTGGTGCTGGAGCTCCACTTATGGTGGAACCTAACGGAGATTAAGGAAGCGAACAAGGCCCTTTTCCTCGACTTCCCGGTTTCCCCCACTGGTCTTTTTGGACCTTGCTTCACAGAACACTTCACCGCTGCACAGAAGTCGTCCTAAGCGATGCGACACTTCCTGCCCAAGCGTTCCAGCTCTGCTGCTGCTAGTCACCGCAGGCCTGTGCCAACTAAGCAGCCCGCGAAGCCTGCGCCCTCGATTGCTCAGCCTACTCCACAGCCTGAGCCTCGACAGCGCTCCCGCTCTGGAAAGTGCCATCTCTTCCCGAAGCATCAGGGACCCTGGCCCAAGATAGTGCTAGACCCTGCGCCTCAGAAGTCATCCTGATCTCTTAGACAGGAAGAGGAGGGGGCTAAGTCTTGCTGCGGCCCAACCACCCCCCAAACAGCCTCATTTATACCTCCAAACACCGGGTGCTGGAGACTATGTGCAAACACTGGGCCCGTTCAAGCGCCTGTGTAACTAACTGCTGTGATAGCAGACAAAATAAAACACAAACATACTCAAAAAGAGAGCATTTTTCCTCTTCCACTTATCACGAGTGCCAGGTCCCCTCGTGGCCACCTGTCACTCGAACCAATTCAACCCCTTGCTACATGGGCCATTGTAGCAAGGCAGGCCATTCCCAGAGTGTCAAAATAGGTTATTCACTTCAATTCGCTCGAAGACCCCCGCGCTTCAGTGGCGTGGTTCCCACCTCAGTGGGACGCTCATGTTCTGTGCTTCAAAGTGAAGAATTTACTGGCAAAAGGAGCCGTAGGAACGGTTCCGCCAGCTCAGAGTCAGGCTTTTACAGCCGTTATTTCCTCATCCCCAAGAAGGATGGCAGTCTCAGACCCATCCTCAACCTCAGGCATCTGAATCACGCCCTCATGAAACGGTCGTTCAGAATGACTACTTTGAAGCAGATCCTCTCTCAGATATGCCCAGGGGAATGTTCTTCTCTCAGGGTCAATTTTGCCAAGAGCTCGCTGTCTCCCAGCCAACGGATTTCATTCCTGGGAGCAGTTTTCAACTCAACCCAAATGAGGGCTTTAGTAACACCAGAGCATGCTCTGACCATACAGAAGCTTGCGGCCACCTTCAAAGTTGGAGCCTCACTGCCTCTCAGAGCGTTTCAGAGAATGCTAGGCCTCATGGACTCTGCATCACCAGTGCTACAGCTGGGCCTGCTTTGCATGCAACCCCTACAGTACTGGTTGAAACCCCGGGTTCCGTCCCTTGCATGGCGTCACGGACGCTTACGTATCAAGGTAAACCAGGCTTGCGTAGCAGCTCTGGCCCCTTGGAAGAACCCTTGTTGTTTCAAGCAGGGTGTGGCTCTGGGAATGGTCTGCAGGAGCAAAGTCATCTCCACAGGTTAGGGAGACCTGTGCGAGGGCAGACCGGCCTTTGGCTCCTGGCCGAACAAGGGATGTCGGCTACACATCTACTGCCTGGAAATGCTGGCAGTTTGTCAAGCCTTTCAGACTTTCCTGCCAGACCTAGAGGGTCGTACCCTCTCCACTCTCAAGGTTTATGTGGCGGCTATAGCAGCTTCTCATGCTCCTGTTGCCGGTCACGCTTTTTAAAGGGTTCTAGGAGGCTGGGGGCTGACCTTCGACCCCTGTCGCTTAAGGCCTCCCTGCTACTAGCTTTAGCATCGGTCAAGCAGGTAGGAGACTTACAGGCGCTCTCAGTGAGCCCTGTCTGCCTTGAGTTTGGGCCCAATGACTCCAAGGTCGTCCTAAAGCCAAGGCATGGTTATGTACCTAAGGTTCTCTCCACTCCATTCAGAGCACAGATTATCACACTTTCTGCGCTTTCTCCCTCGGAGGATGACCAGGAGTTAAATTTACTTTGCCCTGTCAGGGCTTTGAGAACTTACATTGAGCGTTCTGCCTCGTTCAGGCAGTCGGAACAACTCTTTGTATGCTTCGGAGGCTGCACCAAGGGGCATCTGGTCACGAAGCAGAGACTATCCCAATGGACTATCCCGATTGTGCCGGTGTACTCCTCTTTGGGCCTGCAATGCCCCATTGGAGTACAAGCCAACCTCACCAGAGGCATGGCCTCATCCTGGGCATCTTCCAGTTGTGTGTCCATTGCAGAAATCTGTGCGGCAGCCGGCTGGGCCTCGCCATCCACTTTCGCCATGGACAGCTCCTTGCAGGCTCGGGTCCTTTCTGCATAGTAAGTTGGCCTCTTGGAGCTTGACCCACTGGGAACCCACACATCTGCCTTGAGGCAGGACCTGTTCTGAGAAGAGCTTGACCTTAGCGCGCACAATCTCACCAGAATTCCCTGTGACTCCGACTGGATCCGGGTCTTTGACTTCAGGCATTTGCCTTAGTTTCTTGTATGCTCTTGGCCTTCATTAAGTATTGTATAAAGTGTTTAGAATGATTGTCCAGGGCCGGGCTTGACCTCTATGAGTTTAGCCCGCTTTGTCTCCTGTAGGGCCCCGACTTAGGTCTGAGCCCCTAATTATGACTTTGCCCTGCTATACTTGGTATCTCTGGGCCCCTTAGGTGCTTAGGACTAGCTACTTATCAGTCGTTCCTCTATGATAACATGGAGTGATTGTACTGGTTCCCCACTGCGTCTAGCGACGCAGTACGAGTGAACTATCAAAAGGGAACGTACTCTTTTCCTGACATAGCCTTAGTTCCCTGAGATATGGTAACAAGTACTGCATTGCAAGTTGTGCTATCTTGCTGCACAACTCATTGTCGTTGTTTCAGTCTAGTTATCCTGAGGATCCTATGCCAGATTGCCCGCTTACATAGCCAGATGACCCCACCCATTTTGTTGGGCTCTGGCGGGCTTCATTGCCATAGGCTCATGCAGCTCTGCTGCCTCGTCATTGGTTCGTTTTACTTTTACTGCACGAACAAATAGCCGTGCAGTTTTACTGCGTTATGAAAAAGGCTTCAGTAATCTGAGAAAAAGTAGTATTCCCCACCGCGTCTAGCAATGCAGTACTCATTCCCGTATCTCAGGAAACTGAGGTTATGTTAGTAACCGAGTACATTTACCGAGTACATTATGAAATTTCTGTCATTAAGTACTCACTCTCATGTCGTCCCAAACCCTTAAGACCTTCGTTCATCTTCAGAACCCAAATTAAGATATTTTTGATGAAATCCAAGGGTTTATGAACTACACATAGGCAGCAACGTCACTGCACCTTTTGATGTCCAGAACATCGTTAAAATAGTCCATGTGACTACAGTAAAGTCGTTATTTATTTATTTATTTATTTTTTACGCACAAAAAGCATTCTCATTGTTCCATAACATTAAGGTTGAACCACTGTCACATGGTCTATTTTAATGACGTCTTTAATACCTTTCTCGAGGACAGCGGCCCTCCAGGACCGAGTTTGGAGACCTCTGCTTTAAGTGAACTTAAACAGTTGAGAAAGAAATACCTCTGCTTTAAGTGAACTTAAACAGCTGAGAAAGAAATACCAAGTGTATCTGTAGCTTCTGGACCAATCAGACACCCACAAATTATTCATTATATTTAATGAATAATCCAGCAAACTCAAGCTCCCAACAAATGTCTGTGAACCCATCCCCCGAAAGACCAACTTGGGCAAGAAGCGTCTGATAAGATGTTTTATTGCTCTGAACTATGTAGCCACATGGAAAAGCAGAGGCCATAGAAAAAACCCATAGCACTCAAAACAGACTTTCCTGCATTCATTTATAGATGAACTGATCTATAAATGAACATGCATCCCAGGACATTGTGTTTATGATTATGACTGTTTTGTGTAGTGTCTTTTGTATGGTATTTTGTTTTATGCATATTTTATGATAAGAACCAATGGTTAACGTAAAATCACATATACCAAGTTTGGTGTCTATGAGTTTGTATTTTGAAGATTTAAATGCTCATGTATATGATATGTCGATACCTGTGCAACATATCAGTATTACAAGAATCTTTAATAGTTTCTTCTCCATCTGTAACCAATCCAGTTACATATGCAAACAATCTGCTCAAGACAAAGGATCATAAACTTTCCTTTCGAAAGTATGATTGGCCCACTGACCCTTAGGAGGAGAGGCCAGCACCACAGATTAAAGGCTTCTGCACAGTTCTGCCCACTCTTTATCTTGCCTGCTCCGACCGACACTGCATCTGCGGGGTGCCTTGACCTGCCCCCACAATGTGCTTACCTAGAAGAGAAAAGGACTCTTTTCCCACTAAGAGTCAAACTAACCATGCAAGTTTGTCATAGTTCCTTCATTCAACGCAGAAGACAATGATTGCAAATTCAGCACCATCGGAACAAACTCTCAGGGCTTTCTACTGCAACAGTATATTCGGACGCTCTTTAAACAGCTGAGGCATAATGCAAGTATCATGCGATATACTAAATTGCTGCTAGTTAGTTAAAGTTGTGAACCCCTTTGTTAACAAAGGAGCTTTGTAATGATAAGCTGATGATACTCTTCTCCATAGCTCCATTTCCTGTTCCCACTTCCGGCTCCACTCTATCATTTCTCATTTTACCTAATATACGTGTGACTTGTGTGTATGTATGTTTGTTAGTTTAGTTATGTGTTTGTGATTTAGTTAATAAAACTTGTGCACAATACATATTTGGTTCTGACTCCCTGTCTGCGAATAAATTGTCACTTAAATGATCGATCTTGTTACAAGCTGTAAGCGCTGTAAATTCTAAGAAAGAATTATTTTTCTGTGGCCATGAAAAATACCCTTTTCTTAGAAGTAATTAATAGTCAATACTGAGTGTTCACAGGATGAATTGATTGATTGATTGTAATGTTAATGTAGCTACATCAAGTAAATTGATTTAAATATTCATAATTAATCATAATAAGTTATGAATAATTATTAATATTTCCCCCTTTGAGCTAACTCGCTACAATCAGTATATTGGATACGTGCATTCAGTCTTAAAGTGACAGCAGCCCAATATTCCTACTGCTGTCTGTGTCATAAATGTTTATAAAACAACAAAAGACAAAGAGAAAATCACTCACTGCTCTTGACTTTTATAACTTTAATAAGGCTTCATCTATATTTAATATATACAGTAAAGACTTTGCAGTTTTATTATACATTTGATTATCGTATTCACTACTTGTGTTAGACCTAATTGAAAAACCTGAAAAGCACTGATTATTTAATTTGTGTATTTCTTCTATTGTATTTACTTGTGCTATTGCTTGCAATTTGGTCATCTGTAGAAAAGATTCTTAGCATTGAGCCCTGCATATCTGCATGTGCCTCAGATTGCGATGTACTAGTAGCAGCCAAAAAATAATCTCATATAAAAATGTTTTAACAGGTTTTTTTTCTTTTCTTTTTTTCTTTTTTTCAGTTTTTTTCTAGAATTGGAGTACATTTTTGTTGTTTTCTAATGAGAATTTGCACTAGATTTCACACATTGCAATTTTAGCACAGAAGCCTGAAAGACTTTCTTGACTGCCCTTACGAAAAAGAAGTTTATTCAAGTGTGCTATTAGTATTCTTTTTTTAAACTAAAAATAAGAAAGTATACTTTCAGTCTACTTTTTATATACTTCTCAGAAATATACTTTATATACTTAAAATTGCACTTAAGTATACTTGCTTATACTGACAGAAAAGTCTAAGTATATTTGTCTTATTTTTGGACTCAGTCTTTTGATCGAGATATACTTAAAAGTATATTTATAAAAGTATAGTATAAAAGTACATTGTTTGAAAATACTGATTTATAAAGAAAACAGATATATTCCTAATTCTGAGTATCTGATTTTTCGTGTAGGCTAGTCCACTGGTAGTGTGCATAGGAATTTACTTCAAATCTACTTTACTCTTTCCTCTCCGTTGACCGAATTTTCAGGCTATATGGTAGGGGGCGCTGTTACGCATCTTCTGAAAGAGTACAGAATCTCCAGATCCAAATGCTGGAGAAGAAGAAGTTGAAACAAGCCATAGAAGCTTACTTACGCAAAATATAAAATAAAGCGACCATCAAACATTAAACAGCAAATAAATCAAAACTGCCTAACGTTACTGAATGAGGATTATGAAGCTTTGAGGTTGTTTATGGACTCGATCTACTCCACTGGTGTTTGATCATCGTTCTGAATCCCATCCGGACGTAGTCTTTGACAAAAATGCAATTTTCTCAGCTTTTTGTTTAAAATGTTTCCTTTTTTTTAATGAAGTGTTTGATAAAAAAGGATTTATGAAGCTAGAATAAAATGGAAAGAGTTAAAGTACAGTTAAAGGTATAAGTATAAAAAATAATACATAAATAGGAACATAGTAGTATACTTGAAGTGCAAAAATAATATATAAAAAGTAAACTATAAGTGTGATGTTATGTTAACTTAAAGAAAACTTACAAGTATACTTGCACTAAACTAGTAGTTTACTGAGAGCATATTTAAAAGTGTACTTTCATATACTATAAAAAGTACTACTAGATTTAAAATAGTAAACTACTAGTATACTTATAAGTTTACTTGTAGTACAGATGCAGTACAAATGAGAAACGTAGCTGTGAACTAGTTGTGTACTTAAAGTTTACTACTGTTACACTTATAGTACACTTAAATGTATACTTCAATTGGGCCAATTTAGTCCCAGCGGTATTAAAATAGTACACTTACAAGTTTACTACTAATACATTTATACTAGTATACTTACTTACTACATAAAGTATACTTTAAAAATATACTTGAACATTACTTAAGTATACTTGATCAAATGAACTTACTTCTTTTTCGTAAGGGTGTTGTCATGTCATAAGCTGTCATCAGATTACTGATCTCATGTGTGACTTAAATTTGTTCCCATTATTTTTTTCTTTATTATTAAAAAAAACTAAAGTGCATTTTTAGTTGTGGATGTCCCAATTGGGATACAGGAGGTGCAATTTTCAGAGAAATGTTCATGTTACATATTTTGGTTGCATTTGTGATTTAATAAAAATGTAACTGGTTGTGTAAAGTATGCACATAATACCATAATATCGATATATCGATCATTACACCCCTGGATAGAATCGAGTCGTAATCATATCACAGAGTCTTGCCGAGTTATCGGCAAATATCATATTTCTGACTATGAGATTCGATATCAGATTGCATCATGATGAACCATTCGATTTACATCCCTACTGAAAACATGTTCAACACATATTATGTTCTAAACTATGCAATATACAGTATCTGCCCCTATATATCCCTTAAAAATGAACTATTGTTTTAGATGAACATAAAACGTATCATAGAGCTGCACCAGGGGGGTCAGACTGTACATCTGTTTTCTGTGTCTAAACAGTACCTGATGTGCAAATTTAGTGGGAAGACTGACCTGAGTTGGAGGCTGACAAAGGCTCCACAAACAGCAATGCTCGGCCTGCTTATGATAACAGAGCTGTCAAGTATACTTTTGACTATACAGATATCAGCCATCACAATCTACAAAACTGATCTAGGTTCAAGATTCCTTAGATACACTGTGGAATTTTTGCCCCAGACTGAACTGCTATTACTACAGCCCCACTGACTCCCTGTGCCAATGCATTGACGAAGTTAACAGTTGGATATGCCTTTTTTCAGCTAAACAAAGAAAGAACTGCCTTGCGTTTGGAAACAAACATTAAGTTCTCAAGGTGAACGCATACCTTGACGCTAGGGGTCAAACAACTAAAAATCAAGTCAGGAATCTTGGTATGATTCTGGAGTCAGACCTTAGTTTCAGTAGTCATGTGAAAGCAATAACTAAATCAGGATAATATCATCTAAAAAATATTGCAAGAATTAGATGCTCTGTTTCCAGACAAGACTTGAAGAAACTTGTTCATGCTTTCATGACCAGCAGGGTGGATTATTGTAATGGACTCCTCTCATACAGGACGCTGCTGCCAGGATTCTGAGCAGAACCAGAAAATATGAACATACCACACCAGTCCTCACATCTTTACACTGGCTCCCAGTTACATTTAGGATTGATTTTCAAGTATTATTACTGGTATATAAATCACTCGATGGCCTGGGACCTCAATACATTGCAGATATGTTCAGATTACTAAGATCATTAGGATCACATCAGCTAGAAATACCAAGGGTTCACTCTAAGCAAGGAGAGTATGCTTTTAGCTATTATGCCAGCAGCAGCTGGAACCAGCTTCCTGAAGAGATCAGATGTGCTCTAACAGTAGTCACATTCAAATCCAGACTCAAAAAACATCTGTTTAGCTGCATGTGCATTTACTGAATGAGCACTGTGCTACATCCGAACTGATTGCACTTTATGTTATATGCACTCTTTTAATTTATTTTCTTGTTTTTATATATTTTTAACTGTTTTAATGCATATATCAATCTTTTATGCATCCTCTTTTTATTCCTGATTGTTTTAATGCATTTTAAATCTTGCTGTCTGGTTGGAAGAGCTGGGAGAATTGGAGAGTAAGCCTTTGTGCTATTAGCTCTGGAAAATTATATGAAAGATTTGGAAAAAGGGATGTACTTCAGTGGACAGCTCTGTGGTAATTCAGCATGGTTAAGAGATTTCTTGGTTGAAAAGAAATTGAAACCGCATGGTGAGAATGGTTCGAGTGAACTTAAGGTTGAGTACCAAAATTAACTGAGTGTGCACCTGGTTAGTCCTAGAGATCCCCCTGGCTGATTCTAGGACAAAAATCGGATCTGTTGGAGACTTCCAGCAGATTATTTAGGCGGCAAGAGAAAACCACAGAGAAAGACAGCCAATATGGGGAAGTCCCAGAGCAAGCTTGACAATTATGATACACTTGTGTGAACCCGAGGTCGAGACAAATTAAAAATTACATAGAAAATTATACTAAATATTTGGAAAAAAGGGATAAACCTTAGTCCCAGAGCAAGGGTAACGCATAGCTACCTGACAAATATTCTGACTGAAACTCTCTGACTCTTCCATCCAGATAGGGGTATTCTCTGCTTTTATTGTTATTTTTATTTCTTATATGCATTCAATTTTTATTCTTATGTGTTTGTTTCCTTTTCATGTAAGGCACTTTGAATTACCATTGTGTATGAAATGCGCTATAGGCCTATAAGTAAACTTGCATTGCCTTGTCTTACAGACTAAAATTGTTTGTACAGACTGGCAAACTGGTATGCCACGACTTCTGAATTTAAAAAAAAATAAAAAATTCTCACACAATGAATGTACTGATGTGTCTCTTCCATGCATCACTAGCTTGCTGCTCAGGTTCTTGAAGACAAGGATATTGGTTTTGGAATGGTAGACTCACACAAGGATGCTAAAGTTGCCAAAAAGCTTGGTAAGAAGCTTTGTTTCCATGAATTACTGTGCTAATAACATTGCTTTTTAAATGAAATTTTCTTACTCTACCTTTTTAATAAAAATGCCTGATACGTCTTAGTATCTTTGAGGTTGGATTCTCACTGAAATGTAATCTTTGTCCATTAGGTCTGGAGGAAGAGGGAAGCATCTATGTTTTTAAGGATGAAAGAGTGATCGAGTTTGATGGAGAGCTCTCTGCAGACACACTGATTGAATTCCTGCTGGATGTGAGTGAAATTTACTGGGCTGGGCCTGTATTCATAAAAAATCTTACTGCAAAGAGTAGCTTCTAGTGACAAAATTCAAAGAAGAGTCTTAGAAATGTGGGCGTTTCCTCTTAAAATTAAATAAAAATCCTAGTGAAAGAAAAAAGTAATTCAGAAAGCATCTTAAGCCTTAAAAGAGATCTTAAGGTCCAAAATTGGTAGGAGTACGGACGAGGACTTAAGAGGCTTAAAGGTGCACTATGAAAGATTTCTGTCCACTAGAGGCCTATTCAAAACAAAGGCGTAGCTTGATGACGCCAAGTTTGAGCGCGGAATCTTGGGACATGTGGTCTTCACATCACAGCCAGTGCAAAAGAATAGGGATAGGAAGAAATCATGTTCATGGATGCGATTATTAACGTTACTCTAGTATGAAGCAGAGCAGGACAGAGTGTTGTGGGAGCTGAACAAGGCCGCTGGAGCGATTGCGCAACACACGCCTCACGCAATTAATTTTAAAATGTATTGTATGATGGAGAAAATTCTGTATTACTGTTACTAAAAATAAAGCTGCATCTGATTATGCTATGTTAGCTACTTCACAAAATAGTGTTTTTCTCTGAGGCATGGTAAAGCATGGTACTCGCAAAATATCAAGAAAATTAGATTTAAACAAGAAGACTAAACGTGTTGAGCTATATAACAACAATTAGTTTTCTGTCTATAAACGTAATCAAACAGTTGTTCCCTTGCCTATTAAAACATGTAATATATTAACGCGTCTTTGGTGTTTCCATGGTTTCTACAAAATAAAACCGGAAACTGAGGGTAACGCGCGTATGACGCAATTGACAGGCGACTCCTCACACGTCCCAGAGCCTTGGTTAAAACTGCAATTTTCTCACGATTTACAAATAGTTGGAAACATTTGGGATATTGTAAGTACTCAAGTGAACAAAATATATAACACTGGCCTAGTGTTTTTTGGATATTTTACTGCAAAAATCTTACATATTGCAACTTTAAGAGTTTCTTTAGCAGTGAAGAAAATGGACGAAACATGAAGAGGGAGAAGAAATGTGTTGCACACAGTGCATGACAGTGAGATAATAAGATGCTACACATTAGATCGTGTAGGGATCATGTTTGTGACCGATCTTATTAGAGACACGCTAACATCTCAGACACAGCGCAGAAATGCCATAGCACCAGAAATGGAAGTTGTCACTACATTAACATATTTGGCAACTGGAAAAATGCAACTATGCAGCAGTGATGATTTGGGTCTATCACAACCTTCTATATGCAAAGTGATCTCACAAACAATTACAGCACTTTCAGAACCTCTTATTGTATCACTGTTCATTTCCTATCAAATACGTTAAGTACGACATTAACAGCATGGTAAATGAAAAATAAAGAATATTTATATAATGTGTGAGTACACTGAAACAGGAAAAATTACACCTGTAATTTCAAAGTGAAGGCTTATAATCAACTCTATACATAGAAGTGATCTTTTTTTTCCCTTCTTGGACAACAAACCAATCACAGTCTTCACAAGACTGTGTCATACATAGAAATGGGGTCAGCCCCGCCTCCTCACTAAGATAAAAGTTTTTGTCTTTTCCTCACTCAGAGTTGCTCTCTGGTCTTGAATCGCTCTTAAGCTAAGACTACTACGTAGAAGTTTTTAAGCTAACTTAGGAGCTTTCTGAGAGGATTCTTAGAAGCTTTAAGAATACGGGCCCAAGTCTCTGACTGTACTTGATTTTATGATATCTTAGCAGAGTATATATTAATATACTTCTTAAGTAACAGCACATATTTATAATAAGATTCCTGTTCTGGATCAGTATTATTATAATTTTTAGATACTTATTGCAGGAATATTTTACACACAAACATTTGGCTAAACAATTTTGTGCATACTGTGGCTGTATGGAACATACTAACATTTGATACATGGCTTTTCTTCCCCACTCTGTGTGTATGTCACATCATTTTTTAGCTGCTGGAGGACCCAGTGGAGTTGATCAGTAACCCCATGGAACAACGCGCTTTTGAGCGAATGGATGAAGACATACGCCTTATCGGCTACTTCAAGGGTGAAGAATCTGAGCGTGAGTGGCATTTTTGTGTCCCATTGAAGTATGTATGTGAAATTATAATTTTGTGGCTATGTTATAATAAGTATGACTCACTCATTCCATTCATTGTGGATTTATGAGGTATTTATGAACTAGTTATATAGTGTCTTATTTGGCCCAATGTTTTTCTCAACTGCAGCAACATATTGACTTTGAACAGATGGGATCTCTAAGATCTCTTATTTAAGGCTGGTACATTCTTTGAACATGTTCAGATATTTTTTTGTGTTCAAATTATATTTGTATGTTTTTATTTAATGTTGCTTTTTTCTATTTCTATTCATGGTCTCTGTCTAGAGGGAATCAGAAAAAAGTAGAGGAAATGTAATGCAACTGTCCATAAGTTGAAATATCAAAAATGGGTAGAAATATCTAAAATACAGGTAGAGCTGGGGAAGGTGGAGGGATTCTAAAAGTGCACTGCAAAATGCTACAGCAAATGCTGAAGGTATTTGAAGTATTTGAAGGTTGAGCAACGAGTTCATTGGCTACTGCTCTATAGAGAATAATGTTATTGCAAGCAGATTGAGTTAAGGACCTGTGCCAGCTAGAGTTTCAACTTTGTATTTATGATTTACCGCTCATGAATTCTCAGTTGATTATCTGTGCCTTTGGTGGTGTGTGTTTGACATAATTTATGGCCATAGCTCTGTTTAAGCCTTCTCCTACAGTATGTCTTGTTAAATCATACAAGTCCAGATGTCAGCTTAACTGGGCCCTGTGGGAACCCCACATACTATTAAAAGCTGTCTAACTGGTCAAAGAGGTGTTTGTATTTTTCTCACTCTCTTTTTTTTTTTTTTTTCTTAGACTACAAAGCCTTTCTGGTGACTGCAGAGAAGTTCCAACCATATGTGAAGTTTTTTGCCACTTTTGACAAAGGGGTGCGTGCAGTCCATTCTTTTACAATAAAAAAATTAGGCCATGAGATGTTATTCTGGTGTATGTTATTCTGATATAAAAGTGAGAAGATATATGTGCGTAAATGGCTATGAACATCTTTGAGGAAACAGGATTATGTGTTGGCTTTATTTATAACCCTTTCATGCTGCAGGTGGCTAAACAACTGACTCTAAAAATGAATGAAATCGATTTCTATGAGCCCTTCATGGACGAGCCTGTAACCATTCCTGGCAAACCCAACACAGAAGAGGAGATAGTGGACTTTGTTAATCAACATAGAAGGTGATATCAGTGGTAACCGCAGAACTTTGACATAGCTAAAAAAAATATTATCTAAAGTATCCACTTTCATTCTAAAAACAGAGTGTTTGATCTTCCCCAGGCCCACTCTGAGAAAGCTTCGTGCTGAGGACATGTTTGAGACTTGGGTGAGCAAGACTGAATTGTGGGACTATCTGTAGGACTTAATTATTGAAAGTTATCTGTTTATTAAATGGCTACTGGTTGTCTACTCAATCAACAGGAGGATGACATGGATGGAATCCACATTGTTGCCTTTGCTGAGGAGGAGGATCCAGGTTGTCACTTCCCCACAATGGAGAGCAACAAGCTGAAAGCTGTTTACTGCCATCACCAAGACTAAATTTTGTACCTCAGAATGATTGTATTATTCGCTTAGTCAGTCGCTTAATTTGTGCTCTTTTTCTCCACTTCATAGACGGTTATGAATTCCTGGAAATTTTAAAGGAGGTTGCAAGGGACAATACTAAAAACCCAGATCTAAGCATAATGTGGATTGATCCTGATGAATTTCCTCTGGTAAGACATTATCCCATCCATTTCTACACAGTATTTCTCTGCTTGAATTGAAACTGATAATATTGTAATAGTTAATTCATCTGCAGTTAACTTCCTACTGGGAGAAGACCTTTAAGGTGGACCTTTTCCGACCCCAGATTGGTGTGGTGAATGTGACTGATGTAAGTAACTTTGACCTTTGGTTTTGATGTTATTAAAGTATTATTTTTCTGTCCTAGCCTTCATCACTCTGTGAAAATACTTCTGTTTCTTTTTAAAAATGTCTCTACATTAAAACGTGTAGGTTGTATATGACACATTTTAGCTTTAAACTATCATACCCTTTTGAGGTAAAGTTTCACATAACATACCCATAATGATCTACAGCATGATAAACCATTTAATCACACACTATTCTTTATTCAAACTTTAATTTTACAATCCTAACGCCTACTGAAATATTCTTAATTTATTAGAATTAAGTTGTTTTCCTTGGGTAAAAATCCAAACTTTTGGGCACTTTTGGGGCCCTTAACATGCTCAAAAACTCTTGAAACTTTGCACACATGTTGGAATCGTCGGCCATCTGGGCCGGGCACAGGTTGTCATGGGGGGTTCGTGGGGCGGATTTGTGGTACACTCTTTTATATGGTTGTATTTGAGGGGCTCTGTACCGCACCCCTTTACATCTACAGTAACCAAACTTCATACAGCCTTGGAGAGGCAACAAATGTATGGCGAAAAAAGGGAAACAGGAAGTGTGTTATAACTTCTGCATACTTTGACATGGATGTGACTATTGTGAGTCAAAGTCATAGTGCCACCAACTGGCAGCAGGAAGTGTGTCACTTTCAAAATGCTTTAAAACCCACTTACTGTAGCACGATTTGCTTCAGTCTTCATCAGAATAATGTCAAGACACCGCAGATGTACACCTGTGAAAGGATTCTTGATATATTGAATACTGTTGTCATGGAAACGTGTCAAACTTTAATTTTTTGGGGGGTGTTTTTAAGACTCTTAGCATGCTTCAAATTGCATGAAGCTCAACAGACACATACAGTGCATCTGGAAAGTATTCACAGCGCTTCACTTTTTCCACATTTTGTTGCTACAGCCTTGCTACAGGGATTAAATTCATTATTTTCCTCAAAATTCTACAAACAATACCCCATAATGACAATATGAAAGAAGTTTGTTTGGAATCTTTGAAAATTTATTAAAAAAAAAAAAAAAAAAAAAAAAAAATCACATGTACATGTAAGTATTCACAGCCTTTGCTCAATACTTTGTTGAAGCACCTTTGGCACCAATTACAGCCTCAAGTCTTTTTGAGTATGATGCTACAAGCTTGGCACACCTATTTTTGGGCAGTTTCTCCCATTCTTCTTTGCAGGACCTCCCAAGCTCCATCAGGTTGGATGGGGAGCGTTGGTGCACAGCGATTTTCAGATCTCTCCAGAGATATTCAATAGGGTTCAAGTCTGGGCTCTGGATGGGCCACTCAAGGACATTCTCAGAGTTGTCCCGTAGACACTCCTTTGTTATCTTGGCTGTGTGCTTAGGATCGTTGTCCTGTTGGAAGATGAACCTCAGTCTGAGGTCCAGAGCACTCTGGAGCAGGTTTTCATCAAGGATGTCTCTGTAAATTGATGCATTCATCTTTCCCTCGATCCAGACTAGTCTCCCAGTTCCTGCCGATGAAAAATAATCCCCATAGCATGATGCTGCCACCACCATGCTTCACTGTAGGGATGGTATTGACCAGGTGATGAGTGGTGCCTGGTTTCCTCCAGACATGACGCTTGCTATTCAGGCCAAAGAGTTCAAACTTTGTTTCATCAGACCAGAGAATTTTGTTTCTCATGGTCTGAGAGTCCTCCTGGTGGGCTGTCATGTGCCTTTTACTGATGAGTGACTAATTTGAGCAGCAGATGCTCTCTGTAAACATGCTTAACTAATACCTAATTTGCAGCATGTGTGTCTGGTTATGCTTTCACTTAGAACCTAAAAATCTAACAAACAACAACTAATTTAAAATGTATAACACAGTAATATCATGTTTTATCATGAAATAAATAAATACACACTCAGCAAATAACCTATGTATAAGGCCTAAATATTCATACTTTTCAAAATCATGTTTTACTCAAGTTAACCCTACGTTATGAGAACAAACCCCCCACAAGGACTACCAGAAAATTCTTGACCTTATAGGGACATTTTTTGGTCCCCATGAGGAAAACAGCTTATAAATCATACTAAATTATGTTTTCTAAAAAAAAAAAAAAAAAAAAAAGTAAAAATGCAGAAAGTTTTCTGTGATGGGAAAGTTTAGGGGTAGGTTTAGGGGATTGTCAGGAACACAAACGGAGGCAGACAGGTAAGTGTATAACAGGTTGTTTATTTAGATCAGAGGCACGGAAACTGGCAGATGGAGAATGCAGGTGAGTAATGGCACAAGCACTTATGAACAGTCACTTAGCTGAAGAGTAATTGAGGAATGTCTCTTTGCAGGAAAGGAGTCAACGATGGATGGAGAATAGTCGAAGGAAGACAGGAGGAGGAAGATCTGGATGGCTTAGGTAAGTAGCAGGAAAGTAGTCCAGGTACGTGTAATGTTGTGCTATCCATTGACGAGACCAGACAACGTGGTGGAGTGAACATGAGGCTTAAGTAGTGGTGTGCTGGTGAGTGCTAACAATGGTGATAGCTTTCAGGTGCAGGTAATTAATGATAGTGTACCGGTGAGGAACAGAAGGGATGCTGGGAAATGGAGTGCAGGGAAGGTGACTGAGCTGGTGACTGTGACAGTACTCCCCCCTCTCTGAAGGCGCCACCTTGCGCCGTGGATAGCCGGGGAGGAAGGGAGGGTGTGCGTCCTGGAGTCATGACGGGTGATCAGGGTGATACAAGGTAGGTCATCTCCATGGCGGGTCAGGCCCTTCGGGACGCCATGGCGGGTCAAGCCCTACGGGCTCCGTGGCCTTGGCCCAGACCCCAGGCTTGGCCACCAAGGTCGGGGACGGATAGCCCCCCCCAAAAAACATACTTAGGCGAGACTCTGGGTCTTTGGACTAGAGAGGACTCTTGAGTGGGCTCATGGGCTGGAGCGAAGTCTGGAGCCAATGTGTGTGTTGCCCAGACACACATAAATGCTAACGCCATGATAGGTACTAAAAGGTCCTCTGGACTGGAAGCTGAAGCCATCATTGGACTCGGGACGAAGGAGAGAGAGTGTCACCTCTGGACTCGGGACGAAGGAGAGAGAGTTGCTCTCTGGGATCGACGAAGTTTGCCCCGATCCTATAAATTCTTGATTTTCTCATCATCTAGGGAGCTGGTCTGGATAAGACGACAGAACTTGTCAGTGAAAGTGAACAGATTGCGGCTGGATTGAGCTGCCGCCGCGATCTGCCCGGCGAATTCCCAGCCAGAATCTGTGGTGCTCTGCATGAGGTCTGGTCTTCTGTCAGGAACACAGACGGAGGCAGACAAGTAAGTGTATAACAGGTTGTTTATTTAGATCAGAGGCACGGAAACTGGCAGACGGAGAATGCAGGTGAGTAATGGCACAAGCACTTATGAACAGTCACTTAGCTGAAGAGTAATTGAGGAATGTCTCTTTGCAGGAAAGGAGTCAACGATAGATGGAGAACAGACAAAGGAAGACGGGAGGAGGAAGATCCAGATGGCTTGGGTAAGTAGCAGGTAAGTAGCAGGTAAGTAGCAGGTAAGTAGCAGGTAAGTAGCAGGTAAGTAGCAGGTAAGTAGCAGGTAAGTAGCAGGTAAGTAGCAGGTAAGTAGCAGGTAAGTAGCAGGTAAGTAGCAGGTAAGTAGCGGGTAAGTGGCAGGTGAAGTGGCAGGTGAAGTAGCGGGTGAAGTGGCGGGTAAGTAGCAGGTAAGTAGCAGGTAAGTAGCAGGTAAGTAGCAGGTAAGTAGCAGGTAAGTAGCAGGTAAGTAGTCCTGGTACGTGTAACGTTGTGCTATCCATTGACAAGACCAGACAACGTGGTGGAGTGAACATGGGGCTTAAGTAGTGGTGTGCTGGTGAGTGCTAACAATGGTGATAGCTTTCAGGTGCAGGTGATTGATGATAGTGTACCGGTGAGGAACAGAAGGGATGCTGGGAATTGGAGTGCAGGGAAGGTGACTGAGCTGGTGACTGTGACAGGGATGCAATATAATACATTTATGTTATATAGCACCTTTAAAAGTTGCTTTCTCAAGGTGTTTTCCATGAAAGCTTACATAAAGGAAAAACACAACAATATAAGACAATATAGTATAAATTCAACAAGAAATAAATCACAAAACAATAAAAAACTAATTAAATAAAAGCATTCCTGAAAAAGAATGTTTTGAGCAAAGTTTTAAAAACAGCTAAAGAATTAGCATCCCTAATGTCAATTGGGAGAGAATTCCACAGTTTTGGAGCATACATTGAAAAGGCCTTGTCACCCCTGGATCATAACCGTGTTTTGGGAACAACTAATGCCAAGTTTACACTACAGGATTTTAAGCCCGATTTGCCAGTTAACGAGCTCGCCGACAGGTTGGGCTGTGATCGGGGAAAAATCAGCGAGTGATCGGCGCTCGCCAATCTTTATGTGTGAACTACTCAACGACGCATCAAAGATGCTCGCTCACGAGTTGCCGTCACCCCACAGACGCCAGACAAATATCTAGCATGCTAAATATCTGGAGCTGTCGGCCGACTCGATGTCCTGTGGTGTCACGTGTTGCGACTCAACAGCCAATGAAATACACACTGATGTCTATGGAAGCAGCAATAACAATCCATTCAAATATAATTTGCCGACGTTTATTCATATCACTATAAAGCTCACTCACTCTGTTGTTCTCCAACTTCACCGGCCACATGTATTTTGGGACAAATGGATGAATTCACGTTATATATATGAAGACTTCAGATGCAAAAGCCTCTAAGTGCCGTCTGAAATGTTCTTCTAAAATAAGCATTTTTATCAAGCATGTATGTTTAGGTTCAGTAATTCCACTTTAATGGCAATTAATGGGTCCTTTTCATTGCCATTAAAGTGAAATAACTGAAAATAAACATACGAGCTTGATAAAAATGCTTATTTTAGAAGAAAATTTCAAATGGCACTTAGAGGCTTTTGCATCTGAAGTCTTCATATATATATTAAGATCAAGGTCATTATCTAGGTTTTTAAATGACAAAACACTCACTTGCACATATTGGAGAAACAGAATATCAGATAGTTGATGACATGGTGAGAAAAGCAATACATCTGTCATACAGAGTGGCCGGCTGGCCACGGTGTGTCACTTGACAAGCATGACGCGTCGTCATGGAAACAATAAAGGGGAACATTCTAAAATAACAGTCGCCGTAACTCTGGGAGGTCAGCCAGAATGTTTTAAACTTTTAATATAATGTTAGTTTAATTTTAATCAAATTTAATTCAAAATTTAATCTAATTTCTTCCCAGTGTCCATTTTCAAATAAAGTTGTTGGGTGACAGAATTGTTGTCGGCTCGTGTAGTGTGTAACCTCCTTGTTGCGGATCATTTACGTAGTGTCACGTAGTGTGAACACCACAACGACTTAAAGACTCCACAGCAAGTCACGTAGTCTGAACAGCACAGCGATCTGCCGACGTTTAAAGTCTTGTAAACTTGGCATAAGAGGCTGTGCTGAGAAGAATTCTGCAAGTATTGCAATTTGTTAAGAGAGGATTTGGACACTCCAACAATGAGAGCATTACAATAATCAATTTGTGAGAAAACAAAAGAATTAATCAATTTTTCAGCAACAGAAAAGGGCAACATATGCCAAATACGTGCAATATTTCTAAGATGAAAAAAGGAGGTCTTTACCGTGTTCTGTACAAAAGGCTCAAAGATTTTTTAGTTTACTGTGTAGCTCTAGGGCAACAACATCAACTGACAGATCTATAGAAGCAGCATTTCGCAGTTGGTGGGGAGAGCCAAGAAGCATAACTTCAGTTTTAGAGCTATTCAGACACAGAACATTTTTATACATCCACAACTTAATCTCAGAAATTCAGTTGGAAAGATGAGGGACATCCAAAAATTGACCAGGTTAAGAATGCATATAAATCTGAGTATCATCAGCATGGACGTGGTAGCTGAGGTTAAGGGATCTTAATAGCTGACCAAGAGGATAAATATAAATGCTGAAAAGCAGGGGACCAAGAACTGAGCCCTGTGGGACACCAGTACAAACAGGATCCACATCAGATCTGAAACCATCCACAAAAACAAATTGACTGTGACCTGTAAAATATGACTTAAACCAATCTAGGTCAGTCCCAGATATACCAAAGACAGTTTCCAGTTGATTTAGTAAAAGCATGTGGTCAACAGTGTCGAAGGCTGAACTAAGATCAAGTAAAATGAGAATCGAGAGAGCGCCAGAAACAGAAGCTAACAGTAAGTCATTAACAACTTTAACCAGGGCTGTTTCAGTGCTGTGCAGTTTCATAAACCCAGATTGAAGGGGCTCAAGCAGACTATTGACCGTTAAATGGTTGTGTAATTGAGACAAAACAAAATTTTAGCAATAAATGGAAGATGAGAAATTGGACAAAAGTTACTGAGATTGTTCGAATCACTATTTTGCTTTTTCAATATGGGAGTGACAGCAGCCCTAAGTGCTGTTGGCACAACACCAGTGGCCAATGAGTCATTTATTTTTTTAAAAACAACAGGGCACAAGTAACCAAAACAAGATTTAAATAAACTAGAAGACAGGGGATCAAGTGGAAACTTTCATACGAGATACCTGTGCACAAAGAGACTCAGAGACTCAGAGGTGACTAAGTAAAAATTAGAGAAGGGTGTACCGGAAAAACTTGGTAGATTAACTGTAGAAACATGAGGCCTAAAAGAACTAAGAATATCTTTGCGAACGTTATCAATTTTTAAACTGAAGAATTTAAGAAAATCATTGCATGTCTGAACTGATGCGGTTTGGGTATTCGCACCATCTACTTTTAATAGACTGTTAATAATGTGAAAAAGCTGCCTAGGGTTATTATGATTATTGTCAATAATCTGAGAAAAATAGCAAGACCTATAGAATATACAGTTTGTACAGTATAAAAATCATTGTCTATGGAAAGTCCCAATAAAACATGGAAACCCATGTTTATGTGTGTTTTACAGGCTGACAGTGTGTGGTTGAGCATGCCTAACGATGAAGCTCTACCATCAGCGGAGGAGCTGGAGGACTGGATAGAGGATGTTCTCTCTGGAAAGGTCAACACTGAGGATGATGATGACTATGATGATGATGATGATGATGATAGCGATGACAATAGTAGCGATGAAGACCATTATAGTGATGATGATTAAGTGGTATATACACTGTAAAAAAAATAAAGAAACGGCAGCTATGGTTGCCAGAATGTTACTGTAAAAAGTATGGTAGCAACGTTTTACGTTTTACAGACTGAATTTAAATTTACAGAACAAAATGTGTATTTCATTATCTGTTAATATATCAATTTACTAAAATCTTTAATATACTGACAAAGAGAAAAGTAACTAGAAAGTAAAGAGAAAGCCACATAAATCAAAGGTCATCATGTTCTACAAGCTGAGGTAAATAATATATAAAAGGTGCACACAGTGTCTTACAGAATAGTACTATGATGGTAACACATGACACTAAAATTATGCCATGACAACATTAATTCAACAACATAAGATGTACTGTAACATGATACCCTAATATACATAACAGATAAAAAAAAAACTTAGAAAAACAAAACAAAAAAAACATCAAATGTGAAGTGTAACAAAGGGAATTCTGGGATTGCCAATTTATGTTTTTCACATTATTTTCACATTATTATTTTTACATTATTAGATGACTTGTTCTTTTTCACTTCCCAAAACTGTACATTTAACAGTATTTTACTGTAAAATTACATGAAATGTCTAATTACATCTATTACAGTTTTTCACCATAGAAAGTAAGGGAACTTACCGATAAACAATTGACAGGTTTTTACTGTAGCATTTTAGTCTTTTACTGTTAAAATTATGATAATTTTTTTTTACAGTGTAGAAAAACTACAATCATAGAATGCTGTAAAAATGTTCTTTCATTGTGATATCCATTTTAAATAGTTAGTTCAATCAAAAATTAAAATTCTGTCATTAATTACTCACCCTCATGTCGTTCCACACCTGTAAGACCTTCGTTCATCTTCGGAACACAAATTAAGATACTTTTGATAAAACCAGATGGCTCACTGAGGCCTTCATTGCCAGCCAGATAATTAACACTTTCAGATGCCCAGAAATCTACTAAAGACATATTTAAAACAGTTTATGTGGATACAATGGTTCAACCTTAATGTTATGAAGGAACGAGAATACTTTTTGTGTGGCAAAAAAACAAAATAACGACTTTATTCAACAATATCTAAAACACTGCTTCATGAAGCTTTGAAGCTTTACGAATCTTTTGTTTCGAATCAGTGGTTCAGAGTGTGTATCAAACTGCCAAAGTCACGGCCCCCAGTGATGAATCATTGAAATTTCGAAATGCTTATGACGTAACAAAGAAACTGAAATCACGTGACTTTCACACTCTGAACCACTGATTCGAAACAAAAGATTCATAAAGCTTTGAAACTTCATAAAGCAGTGTTTTGAAATTGCCCATCACTAGATATTGTTGTATAAAGTCCTTATTTTTTTTTTTTTTTTTTTGGCGCACTAAAAGTATTCTTGTCACTTCATAACATAAAGGTTGAACCACTGTAGTCACCTGAACTGTTTTAAATGTCTTTAGTAGATTTTTGAGCTGAACAAAGGTGCAACACTCACTCTTCAAAGTTCAAAGTTTATTAATTAAAACAACATGATGCTTCGGCCATCCAAGGCCTTCATCAGAAGTTGTTGGTAAAGCACCTCTTTTTAACATTTGTTACATATTTAGTAGCTTTTTGGGCATCTGAAAGTGTTAATTATCTTGCTGGCAATGAAGGCCTCACTGAGCCATCGGATTTTATCAAAAATATCTTAATTTGTGTTCCGAAGATGAACGAAGGTCTTACGGGTGTGGAATGACATAAGGGTGAGTAATTAATAACAGAATTTTCATTTTTGGGTGAACTAACCCTTTAATTACTGATGGTTTATTTATAGAATTGTCTGCATTGGCAGCAAGAGACATTTAATAATGTAAAATGCAAAAACCTATAATTATCTTTTTGGTGCTGCTTATTCATCAAATAACTGGAACTGTAATATGGCTAAGAAATTGTGTTCTGTAGTGTTACTTGTGATTTGAGGAACATGTCCTGAGAGGACAACGAAATGTCAACATGTCCAAATAATAATAATAAAAAAATAATTCTACTATGTAGTCTGTGCGTATTAACATCGGTGCGTGTGTATACCTAATTAACCATGTTTTGGGGACAAAGTTGTATCCATAAGTGGGCTAAATCTGACAAAACCTCCATTTGAGGACATCTAGCAATATCCTAATTTGTAAAAAATATATATAAAAATGTAGGAAGTTTTTTGTTAAGGAAACTGAAGTCTATGGAACATCATTTACAGTAGATATATATGTAAATGCATTTGTGGGAGTTTCATGTGTCATTAACGTGAGAGCAGGGCTCACACTATAATCTCACCTCATCATGAACTTAGAATAATTCACATTTATTGAATTATCATAATTTATTTAGTCAACATTATCTCAGCAGTATGCATATAAACCAGTGGAGGGACATCTACAGATGGAGCCACCAAGTCATTTAACTCAATGGAAACTATCTGTGCCACCAAAAGACTCATGGATTAAACTAGAATAACTAAGAGCTTCTTTTGGTGCAAAATACTTACACTCAGTTACCTTCACCTCCATATGGCTCCTCTTTCCAACCAGATTTATGACACAGTCCAAATGCCAATCATATGACTCTATGGCATGTATTTTCACATACAGTACAGTGGTTTACAAGATAAAAGGTACACTCTAAGTTTAGAGCGTGAGATTAGGATGAAGGATTATTATCTGGCCTACATGGTGAGGGGACTGCCGTGATCTTATGAACTATGAACTAAGGACAGTTGTCATTAAATAAACAAAACACTTTGCCTATAGCTATGGTTACTTTTTAACTTCAACATGTACTTGGCAGTAAAAAAATGACAGTTACATTTTAGTAAATTTTAGCAAATGTCTATTTTGTTCAAATGTTTGATGTGGGTTTAGGCCTTCGGAAAGTGAGACGTGAGTTGTAACTTGTGAGCAGAAATGACTTAACACATACATTCACACTCTGTAAAAGCAGAGGCACAGTCACTTTATGAGAGTGGTTTATGTAAAGTAAATAAGTCCACATCAGAACTGTCTTAATATAAAAGTTTCAGTAAAAAACAGCATTTGATAACATTGTAAAACAATAGAGAATGAGGGTCAAGTGAAAAATAGTGTAATAAAATAATAAAAAGTGTAACTTAAAAGGCAGTCTACAAGCCAAAAAAGGTCAATGAAAATGTTGGCACAAAATGTTGCTGTGCTGGTTAATTCCTTCAGTAGTGACAGAAAAACGTAGAGGTATAGTTTACCAAAACATTCTCTCACCATTTACTCACCCTCATGTCATGTATGACTTTGTTTCTTCTGTGAAACAAACAAACAAACAAACAAAAAAGATGTTTAGAGAAATGTCTCTGTTTTTTTGTTTGTTTGTTTTTTGTCCCAAAAAAAAAGTCAATGCCAGTCCAAAATGTTTGGTTACCAAAATTCTTCAAAATACCTTCTTTTGTGTTGCACAGAAGAAAAAAAGAAAGTCAAATAAGTTTGGAACGCCATTAGCATGAGTAAATGATGACAAAATGTTTTTTTTATTTTTTTTTATGCAAAGATAATGACATGATACTTGAACATTTAACTTATGATAATCCTTTGATATTCCAAATGTCCCCACTCTTTCACAACAGTTTGCTTAAAACCAATTTTGCTCTTCTTAACCAGAGATCACAGCAACAACATTCTTAATCAAGGGGAAATAATCATTGTCATGACCAATTAGATTACAGCCATTTCTCAGTGGTATCTCAGTATTGGCAGACAAATCATTTCAGTTCTCAGAGTGAACATATTTTGTAGACCTAGATAACATTCTCATGGGCCACGTTCAAGACAGTTTTTAAAGCTACAATGCTGTGAGGCATAGAAAAGGAAAGAGGACAAGACACAAGAGATCACACATCATCCCGACTCATCTGAACAGCTAAAATTGAGTCCTTGTCCAATTACAACTCCCTATAGACTGCTGTAAAGAACACCTCTTAAAATATATGATATGGAGGATACAGGCCAAGCACCTCTTCATTCCCAGACATCTGGGATTTAAGCATATGCTTTTAGTGATCATATTTTTCAATTATCATGTGGGAAAAAAAGAAAAAGAAAAACAAAAAAGATGTGCCAAAAAGTAAAATGGGTAGGCTACATTTAAAAGTTCATTTGTTTTGTTAAAAAGCTTAACTGTACAATTAGCACAATTAGCTTAACTGTAGTCTCATCGATTTTCATCAGTCTCACCACTTTGTTGTGTAAAGTTACTCTATCAGAAATGAGGTCCAGAAATTTGATTCAAAATTTGTAGTTTTGTAGTGTGCTACATGTGTGTTGAAATGTGGCTGGTTTGAACATTTGCCTTAATACTTGAGAAGAGATTATGATCTTTGATTGAGTGGTGATCTTTTTAAGATTTGTTGCCTCTCATGCTTAATAACCCAAACAGTCCATGAGTTACTTATGATAAATGATTAAAAGCTTTAGGTTTGATCAATTTGAATGTGTTGAATGTGTATGTAAATCATTGCACTGACTGAACAATGTCTCCACACACACACAATGTGTGAATTTTAACAAAATAAGAGAGATTATATGTATATATATATATATATATATATATATATATATATATATATATATATATATATATATATTATATTATATTACATATATATATTAAAAATAAAAATTGAAAATTTTGATATGCGTTAATAGAATGTTGTCATTTGGCTGAGATGATGTGCTTGAGAACCATATGATGTGAAAACTTGTTGGTATAATGATACAGTAATTAGAAAATGTTTCTCAAACCTACACTTGTGGAGGTTTATTCTCAAACTGCACTATGTGGAGAAAGTCTGTTTGTGTCTATAGAGATTCCCAATCTGTGTCTGTAGAGATGTTGCAGTGTTTATTTTGTTGTAGTTTTTTTTTGTTTGTTTGTTTTTGTAAAGAGTAGTGAGGCAGAGAAAATGTGCCCATTTGAGTCCATCCATCTCTCTGAATGGTCCATTGAAAAAGTATTATTGACAAAATCACTTTCCCCATCCTTTACTGTTTCTGTATTTTACAAAACATGGATAAGTAGTCTTCAATATTTTTATTCACCCTCCATAACAAATGTATCTGGATTTTTACTGCAAACATGTCATAAATGTCACAAAGGAAAAAAGTAATATATTCAAATATTTGTTATACAGCAGCTGCAGCTAATGAGACTGACAGCATGGTCTAGTAATATTAAAAAAAAAAAAAAAATGGGACAGTCAGGTGTTGGTGTGACTGGAAAAAGGCACACACCTTTGGTAATGGGAGAAATAAATTATATTAAATCATTTTTTTGTGTGTGCTGAAGAGATTTAAGTTGTAAACCTGAGACTTTCTGTTTGATTATTAAACCAAACAGACTGTTAAAGCTGTTTATTGAAAAACTGCGCAAGTTAAAGATCCTCAACAATCCATGGGTTTCAGGCACGTGACTTTTTGCTACGGCCGCCATAGGACCTACGCGTAGCTTCTCCTTGGTGATCGGAAAGACACACACCAAAATAGCACACCTCACCACCGACGAAAATCAACGGTACTTTAAGAAAATATACTTTAGGATTAGACTCTTATTTACTATCAAGCAATCTCCTGACCCCACTAAAGTCTAGTAAAAAAATTCTTGCCGAATTTTACGTTTGCTGACATCCCATACACCGGCGAAGCTCTCAAGGCTTTTAAAAGCATGTGCTTTTAAAGACTACCACTACTTCACCTCAGGATGGGTTAATAATATTAACGTTACACGAATAGCATGTATCACTGAATGGAATTGTCAATAATGTCGGTCAAGCTAATCTCTTTTATTGTCTGTCATGTTACTTACACAAAATAAAGCTCTCACTGCACAGTCCGGAGTGTTCTGTAGGAGTCCAGTGATCTCTTATTAGGGTTGCCACCTTCAGTAAGGCAAAATAAGGAACACACACCCAGTGCTTGAGTGGGCTGGTACGCAAGACCTTCGTTTGTCTTTGGAACACAAATTAAGATATTTTTGATGAAATTTGAGGGTATCTGATCCGAACATTGGCAGCAACGACATTAATACCTTTCTGGACCTCAAAAGGTCCAAAGACATCAATAAAATAGTCAAGGTGACTACAGTGGTTCAACCTTAATATTATGAAGCAACGAGAATACTTTTTGTGCGCAAAAACAAAACAAAAATAACGACTGTATTCAACAAATTCATCTGGATTTCATCAAAAATATCTTAATTTGTGTTTCGAAGACAAACTAAGGTCTTACGGGTTTGAGACAACATGAGGGTGAGTACTTAATGACAGAAATTTCATTTTTGGGTGAACTATCCATTTAAATTAGCACTACATTATTATGTATTTTTGTCCCATTTATGTAAATAATTTAGAACTTCTAAAAACTTTATGTATGTATATGATCAATATGAATGATAAATAAATATCTGTCTACTAATGTCTAAAATAATGATTATCTGTCTAACTAGCTTGGACAGATAATGTGTATGGAATATAGTGAATGGAATATATTAATAGATTTTCCAAATTTATGGATGGATGTGTCTGCCACCACATATGCTGCTTTAATGGTGCATATTGCCTTGCGTTCATCATAAGTTACTGAAAGACCCAAGTGATAACTTTTTTCCCCATTCAGCCGAGTGTCTTGCGTTCAAAAGGCGGATATATATATATAAGAAAATGTTTTTGCAGAAAATGGAAATTTCTCTAAACTGAAGTCTCAGACTGCAGTCGAAGCACAAACTTGTGTGACTTTGGGTCAATGAATTCTTCAGCAAGCTGAATGTAAGGTATCTTTTTGGTAGTGACCACTAGGCTAAATTCAATGCATTTGAGCAGAAAAATGGTCCCTTCTTTTAGGCCACTGGTAACTGGGGCTTCGCTGATAAGGGTCCACTGCCGAGCAAGCCAGCGGTCTTGTCCATACTGCAGTGTAGGGCCTGGGATCAGATAACTCTCCAGAAATGCCTGAGAGGCAAAAGCACAAAAGTACACAGCACTTTAGCATTACAGTCATTTAGCATTACATTTCATGTCTATGGCTACATCTAAAAGCTTAGGCAGGCAATGGTACCTCCAAAAAATGATTTTGTACAGGCTTCTGAGGCAGCATAACGGTCTAATGATCTACAACAAACAGAGCAAGCTTTGGTGATAACTAAGCCAATGTTTAATTACTGCAATACTAATAATCAGAAGTGGAAAAAGCTGGTCAAAAACATACATTTACACATAAACCGAACACCAACCACATCTTTCAGATGCCATTTTATTTAATTAGCTCCACTGTCATGGAATCAAAAGCACATGGGATTGTTGGATATCATAGGCAGCAAAGAATACATCAAGGCCTTCAAAAAACAATCAGATGAATGTCTCAGTTGAGAGGACGTGTAGCGATCATTCGATTCGGACATGCCTTGCAGGGCTGCCAAGTCTGCAGTGTTTTTGTTGTCACAGGTTGATTTTTTTCCCCTGTGTGTTAAATGTTTGACATATTGCATACATTGTATTTGATTGAAATGATTTTACCCATTTTATATTTTTACCAATGATAAAACTTTGCTAGATGATGAGTTTTGTGAGGAAGGGGCACTGAAGCCTTTAAGCTCTTGTGAGCTCTTTTATGGAAACAGACTATGCATGATTACTACTATATAGAGATTTTCAAGTTTAAATTTTGTATAGTACATAACAGTGACTGTAAAATATCTATTTTAGGTATGGGAGTGGCATATTTTGAGTTTTGGGCCAGGGTCATTGGGCTATTTTTGATTGGCCATTAGGCTAGTTTTGTTTCGCAAAACAGGCAACCCTGGCGTCTCGTTGCCTTCCTGCCTCTGTATGCTGCCTCGGATGCAGCCTGTTTATTTACTTGGAAAATATACTAAGCAGGAAAATATACAGTCAGCCAGTCTTTATTGTAAAATGAACCCCTTCAAGATGATACATGATCACCATATCTATTATTTTGCGATAAAAACCATCTGACTGTATCTCCTGATGGCATGGCTCAATCTCAATGTCAAAGACCTCACCTTGGGTGTCATGTTGTTTGTGATGCAGACAGCTAAGTGCTGCTGTATGCTCTCCATGCTGTGGAGGTGCTGTTGTCTGGTGGTCCGAAGATATTTCTGCAGCACTCGGGCCATGGAGGGGAATATGGCTTGAGCTGCTTCGCGGGGGTCCATCACGTCACCAGGTGACTTATTCTGTTCCTCCTCTTGCATGCGCCGAATGTGTGTAAATGCCTCCTCCACCGCCACCACCAGCCTGGGAAGGTAAGTGTGTTGTGACGTTGTCCATATTCAAATTTTCTCCTGACAACTATCTTCACTTTACTAGAGCAGTGGTTCCTAAAATGTGGGACACTGTAAGCTCTGTAAAGGGAATACAATAACTTTACAGTAACTAGTTCTCAAATCATGTTCACTATCTACAGTGTTGACGATAAATGTGAGAATGAGTGAGGTTTGTGTGCAGTTTCTTCTTCCCCACATCATTCCTGTTATATTCCATTGAGGGCTTGCTGCGCTTATGTAAACACACATTCTCATGCATGCCAGATTCGAACAGATGGACATTTTACTGCTTTGCTACTTTAAAAAGGGGATCACCAAAATATGAGAACCACCACTTTAGATAGTCATCCTATGTGTAATGTAATCTTTTGTCTGATTTAATCAATCACTATTACAAACTATTTAATTTTGAGAATCTACACTTATAACATTTCTACCATTATTCATTAATATATCATGAGTTGTCACAATCAAGGTTAAAAAAAGCTTATTGTGAGTCTCTATTGCATGGTATATTAAACTTATCCTAAATTGATGAAGAATGAGCAGTTTTGCACTATGAAGAGTCTTTATAGATCATAATTTCTCATAAGTAAAAGAATCAATTTGCCAATTGCCAAACATTTGTCTAAATCCCTCCACCAAAGTTCTCTCACCTAGCCCTGCGTTTGCGGACACGTCTCTCATGCTCGGCCTCTTCGTAGTAGAGTTCGTTATGACTGCTGTCTCTGCGGCGGGCAGCAGCAGCAATCATTGCTCGAGACTGAGATTGGGCTATACCAGCTGCAGCATTATTCCCTCCTGGACCTAACCATGGTGGGACACACATTGCATTAAGATTGTTGAATAGGTTCATGCTGACTGACAGTCATTTCATTTTGAACCATTCAGTCTGTATTAGCAGTTGCTGTGTAATAAGGTGTGTATTGTGGGTGCAACTCATATTGTTATAATAGACGAGTATGTTACAGAAAAGTCATGAAAGTCATGAAAGAAACGTGAGATGTATTTCATGAAATCTAAAAGTCTTAAAGAAATAATGAAATGAAAATGAAAATTCTGTCATCTTTTACATTGCCCCATGTAGTTCCAAACACATGACTTTCTTCTGTGGAAGACAAATAGACATTTTTTGTAGAATGTCTTGGGCCATATTTCCTGATAATGACAGATGATAGCTTTTAAGCGCATTCTATATGTGCGAGGTTATGATTGTTCGTAACTTTCCCAAAAATGCACTTAACGTAGAGTATACATGCAAGTAAGAGCTAAGAACCCTTGCAAAGCCTGACAAATTAAACAATAGAAAATATTAAAAAACAGTTTATTCAACTTGTAGACAAAATATAAAATAAAAAATTGGGAATATTGCTCATTGGGTCAGCAGGGTCAGACAAAAACAGGTGGAGAAGAAAAGACATGTTAACTGCAAAATAATTAAGAATTAAGGTGAATAATTAAGTGTAAAACTATCAGGAACCGTTTAGTCTCCAGTGCCACCATTTTCCAGAACTGTCTCCAGAAGTGCAAGGTGTCAGGATCTTGGAGACTTAGGTTAGGTAAAGAATTCTAAAAATCATCCTCTTGTAGCACTGTTTGAAGAATTTATCTTCCAGAATCTAGCAGTAAGTTTTGGAAGATAATTTTTAGTCCATCTCTGCAAAACTGACTTTTCAGGTTAGGAGATTATCTTCCAAAACTTACTGCTACATTCTGGAAGATAAATTCTTCAAACAGTGGTACAAGAGGATGTGGTGCTGGTCCTTCAAGAGTTTTGCTGTCCATTGGTCATGCCTTAACTTTGCAATTTCTAGTATTGCATTAGTATTGCATTCTTCTCATGAGCATTTAATAATTTTTGACTTTCCAGTCTGAGTTAAATCTCATTTTTGGCTCATTTTGCCTGTAAAAGAAAACCTGCCTAATAATTATGCACACCTGAATATAAGGCGTTTTTAATTTCCAGCCTTCATGAACAATTATATATCACTTATAAATGATTAGTTATTAAGATTAATGTGGTTTGGAATTGGTAGAATGTAGGGATGCACCGATACCGATACCAGTATCGGTATTGGGCCCGATACCAAGCTCATGTACTTGTACTCGTACTCGTAAAAATATCCCGATACCAAAGACCGATACCTCAAGTGACGTAACTGACAGAATTTTCGGTGCACAAAGACAAATGCACACATACTGTAGTTGTCAAAATGCCCATCGTGTGGAATATCTCACGTAAATACAGTCGGTTATGGCTTAAATGAACTTAAACAGGTGGGTGCAAACAGGATATATGTCAGAGTATATTACATCCATGGATTTGGTCTTAAAGAACAGTAGCCTAATTAAATATTTCTGTCTGTCATTAATGTTAATAAAACAACAAAAGATGTTAAATAAATGTATATATAATATATATAGTGAAATAAAATTTCTCATTTCATGGTCATATTGCCCACTCGTCCTGTATTCCACCATGAGAAATCTGGTCACATGTTTACATTGGTTCTTCACAGTGTTATGTTATAAACATTTGCTCTGTAATATTTGTTTAGTTTTTGAAAGACAGGTTAAAAAAAGACATGATGTTTGTTGTCCAGAAAAACAACTTGCATAATAATTATGCATGCACTGTAGTAAACTTCTCCCTTTGTGTTCCACAGATGAAAGAAAGTCATGTGGGTTTGGAATGACATGAGGGTAAAGAACTGATGACAGTATTTTCATTTTGGGGTGAACTATGCCTTTGAAGTTCCTTCACCACACCCCCAGTTTTCAAGGTATTAAAATTCAGCCTCTCTCGTGTCTAGGGCTCTGTATACACCTGGTATTAAAGATGAGTTTTGGTCAACCAGATCACAAGTGGATGATGCTAAATACAGGTGTAAACAGGGTCTAAAACGTTTTGAGCTTGTCCACTTTCGACCACTTCCAGAGGTAGTTGAAAACACATTTGACCGGATTGCTTTCGTAGTGTAGACAAATGCGTTCGAACAACCACAAAAGACCGCCTACTGACTTAATGTGTAAACATTATGGGACGGGATTTAAACTTTGTTGGCTGGAGACCCAAGTTTGGTTTGAAGATGAAAAACATTTCAAGCACAATGTTTTCTTACCATTCCTGATTTCTAACATGCACTCACAGCGTTCGGCCTGGTCTTGCGGTTATCAGAGCAGAAACAAAAGCTGATGCTCTCCATATGTTATATCTCCATACGTCTTCTCAGTGTTCATATGTAAATTGCATAAGCTTTTGTCCATTAGATCAAAAGAACTGAATTTTTTTTTTACATTTACAGTACCTGCCCATTGACCCTCGCCTCGAAGAAATCAGGACAGAAGTGGTTAAAAGTGGACAAAAGAGATGTAAATGGGTATGTGTCTCCCTCATTTACTTGTGATCTGATTGACCAAAATGTCTTAATAGCAGGTGTAAACAGGGCCTTGGGGCGATTTCAAGAATCTGTTCATTCAACCATGAGAACTTCAAAGATAATATTTAGTGTATGTAATAAATATGCAGGTGGTTAAAATGCAGTAGAGTCTGTGTCTACTAGGAGCTGATGTCAATGTGTGTTAATAGTTGGCTGGATGGTCTGAATAAGCCCAGAACTAATTTGTTCCTCTAAAGCTAAAGCAGACAAGCTTTATAAAAAAAAAAAAAAAAATCCAGTTACTTTTTAAATAATTTTCAGTTTAATTTTCAGTTTAATTTTTTCTTTTGTTTCAAAAGCAAAATAAATGGCTGACCAATGCCAATATAGCAAAGCAGAGTGGAGGACAGCCAAGGATCCAAAAAGCCCTGGGTATACTTCGTTTTTTCACGCGTACATGCACAGTTGAACGCACAGCTTTGGAAAGTATACTTCATTTGACTTGCAGGGGCGTTTCCTCCGAGGAGACAAGGGAGGCAGTGCCTCCTCAAAAACAAAAAAAAACAAAAAAAAAAAAACTGGATGAGAAAATAATCGATATTACAAAAATAAAACAATGCAAATGTTACAAAATGACATTAAAAAGTGTAAAAGTCACTCATTTTTTTTTTAAAGAAACACTGTCAAACAGCGACAAGTTACAGCGGGGAGTCCGCCTCTCTGTGCCTCCCTTAAGCTCATAGAAATAAAGCACAGCCTCTAAAGCGTGCGGTGAGTTTAGTGGGGGGTAATTGAGAATGAATGGGGGAAAGTCACGTGAGAGGAGGCAATGCCTCAATTGCACTATGATTGGATATGATCGGTTATGATTGGACATGATTGGTTCGTGCGATAAATCGCGCCTCTTGTTTTCGTGCGCGTTCTCGTCGAGTCGGCCTGAATGAAGACAGTGATGGCTTTAATGGGACGACTAATTAAAAGGTAAGTAAACAACTGTCACTTACATATCACCGCTTTGTGTTGTTAAAATCAAACTCGAAATGGCCTGAAAACATGATGACTCAGGGGGTTTTTTAGTGAGCAATCAGCGTGGTGAAATTAAAGCTACATGTGTCTGTGACCACTGACCAGTGTGTACGTACAAGCTTGATGACTGCTGAAAATAAAATGACTATTAAAAAGAAAAGCTGAATATTAGTTAATAATAATATAAATAATATACAGTATATTGTTTAAATTGTTACTGCCTGTAGTTATTATTTTGGAATAAATATAAAAATTAGTAAAAACACTAATTTGATGAAATTTATAGCCTACTTGGTTTTAATAAATAGAAAATTACATAGTGTAAAAATAACAAAATAGAATTGTATTTGGTCTCTTTTTATGTAATGTTAACTTAAAATTGTGTAACAGGGACATAAATGAGGACTTTGCCTCCTCAATTTAAAACACCACCGCACACCACTGTTGTACACATACACAGGCGTTCGACGCATGCGCAGTTTTGAGCAAACTCTCGCCACGAGTTAAAACCCATGTAAACATCTTTGTATTCTTTCATGCTAGAGTTGTACAGATGAGGGTACTTTCTATGTAGGCCTCCATCGTCGCTGTAGCTTGAATGCATTCCGGTCTGTTCTGTTTATGCAGTTTTTCTTTGACTACCTTGTGAATCGACGCCCCCAGGGCACGGTTGACACCTTGTGGATAAACTAATTACTGCAAAAAAAAAAAAAAAAAAAAAAATTAAAAATTAAATGCACATGTGCAACCTGTGTGTACAAGTATGCGCGGATACAAAAATCCGGTGGTGTGTGTAGTCTTCTGTTGACGATATTCATGTCACGCACACTGTGCGCTGACCTTCGCATACGCGTAAAAAGTGAACTATACTTTGGGCTAAAGTCTGAGACCACACTGAAAATCTGGGATCCAAAATGTGATTAAAAAAAGAAAATAAAACAATTTTAGGATTTAAAAAAAATACAATATAAAGAAACAGTAAGATGTACAAAGAAGAATAACAAATAAATACTTAATTAAGCAAATTTGTGAAACTGTAACCGTTATGTTTTTGTCTTTTCTTTTACCCCTCATTCACACTGCACGTGTCCGCGTTACGGCTGCAAGACGGCTACCAGAGCTGATCCGCGGCCACTCTAGTCAATGCTTGTGTTTACACCAGCCACTTCGCTAAAGATAGGCGGCAAGTCTATTTTCAAAATATAACCATTTAGCCTTTCCACTATCATATCTTCTCCCTCTACTCCGGCCTCTTCTCGTCTTCCTATATCCTCAGCTCTTCTTGCTTCTCCTACATCCTCAACTCTTCTTGCTCCATCTCCTCTTTCTATACCATCTTTTCCTTTCCTATCATCTCTTTCTACCTCTTCCACTGTTCCTCTCCCTCTCAGTATTACCCTTCCTCTATCCTCTCCAAAACCTCTCACTCTTACATCTCTTCCTTATCCCATTCTTCTTCTGTTTTTGTTGTTGTTGTTTTTCTTTCCCCTTTTATAGTTTTTGTAATTGAGATAGCTGTGTAAACAACTAGGAAAGTTGCATTTTCTGTGTTGTGTTTTACTAACTCAGCAGATATTTATTTGGGGCTAATTGAGAACATTCCAAGTACAACTGAGATTTTAACAAATAACGTTTTGTTTGTTATGTTTGGAAAAATGGTGCACAAATGATTGTGATTTTTGTAAAAACAAAAAGAGCTGCAATTGTTTTTGCCTGATATATAAAAGTTTTGGTTAGCTGCATGAACTACTGTGAAAACATTTGGGAATTTTGTGCACAGTGTTTTAAGAAAATGATGCATGTGATTTAAAATTTGCATGAAATGAAGGCAAATTTACAACCTGTTAAGGACAATTACAAAGTGTTCTAATTACTGTATTAACTGTATTGAGAACAGTGATCTGAGTTTGGAGAAATGTGTAAACTGTAATAGTCTACAATTAATTTTTTTGACAGAAACTTTCCTTAATAAGCCTTTATCTGACCGAGTTGTCTTGTGCTGTAAATTACTTAATAATCTTAAGATAGTTCGATAATCTCCATTCAGTTTTCACACAATATTAGTTGTTTTCATGCCTTTTGCATAACATTGCACCATTTCATGCTTTTCACCTTCAGAAAGATCTTTCTTTCTATATTGCATGAGAACTGTGACTTGCTTAGTAATGTGGGCAGTGGTGTAATGTAATGAAGTAATAATACTTCGTTACAGTACTTGAGTATTTTTTGGAAGAACCTGTAGCCTACTTTACTTGAGTTTTTATATTTCTGTCAACTTTTACTTTTACTCCACTACAATTCCCAAATAAAATGTATACTTTTACTCCAATACATTTCCCCAAAGCATTTTCGTTACTACAAAATGAAGTCGGAAGAACATAGACTGCAAGCAAGCATGTGCAAACAAGTGCTCGCACAACCGCGGTTGATTTCATTTTCCGGGTTTCGTCCGTTTCTGGAGCGGCTGAGAAGAGTGCGCTGTCATTATACAGAGCAGCCTCTAGAGGTGAAATAAAAACTTTTACTGATGCCTCGTAGAGTTTGTTTTGACACGTGACGTGAGGCTGCGCTGCACAGAGCGGGACACTTCAAAAACGGATTTCAAATATAGACAACAGAGCGGTATGTTATACAGTACACTATAGTACATGTTTTAATATCACTATAAAGTAATTAGTTTGTTGACTAAGATGCTGCATTAGTGGAGAACAGACATTCTGGTAAAATATCTATACTTTTACTCAAGTATGGCTTTCAAGTACTTTATCCACCACTGAATGTGGAACAGCCTCTTTAATTTTCCATTTACCAAATTAGACCTGGCAAACTATTTAACAAACCTGTCTGAGATTGATACCAGTTATCTAAAAAGATATGGAGAAATAAAAAAAAAAATAATAAAAAAACACTTTCTTTGAAAAACTAAAACCTGAATGTTTATTATACTGAAATCCTTTTGATGTGTCACTTGCATAATAATCTGGAACACAGTGTATTTTACAAAACATGTTTGACTAAAACTGTAAGAAAATCACAACATCAAAGTTGTGTTCCAAATTTTAGTTTGATACCTCAAAAAATTCATTTTCAGTAAGTCTTTTCCACTTGATGACATCCAGTCTCCATATAGGTGCTTCCTTGGTGACCATATAAGGAAGCACCCATTTTAGGGCTGCATAATTAATCGCACAGTTAGAAAAATAACATTGGAATCAAACTTAAATTATTTGGCTTAGTGCAATTATGAAATCGCAGAGCTGCGATTATTTTTTTTGCGCAGCTTGTCAATAAAGTATGGCTCCAAATGCTAATCCATCTGAAAGCACTGCAAGTTTGAGTTGTTTATAATGTGCATTTGAAAAAGCAACACATGTCAAACATCTTTCCAGACATGAAAAGCATTTATTAACATCTTGTCTAACAAAAGACAACATTTAATAACATGTTTTTACTCCAAACTCACTTCATAACGACAGTTGAGCATCCTTCAGTGAGATGATGTGACTTCTTACACAGAATAAGGCAGTTGTGTGTTTATTAGTCATGTTTAATCAAGGCGTTTCAATCTTCTGTTTATTCAACTACAGAGATAGTATGATAGGGATAGGGATTTCCTGGAATGGCACGTTATCTACTTCAGCGGCAGGGCATATTTGCAGCTTCTGCGCTAGAGCGCTTTCAGATGGAGAAGCATTTACTACTGATCACAGAGCCGTACAGCTCTGACAAACTGAGCATAAAATAATCGCAGCCTTTGCCAAATCGTGTGCGGTTTAATTGAGATTAAATTGAGATTAATCATCCAGCCCAATTTCCATATATGGTTTGACTTCTATGATAATGGTCATGGCCTCTGGTTAAAAATAGTCTTACCTTAATTCAGTCTGTTCAGATCTATGGGGATTAAATAATGTATTCTAGAATGAGCAAAGTGGGTACGACCTCTAGAATATTAGTCAATCGCCTCTGTCTAATGACCAAGACTGACGAGTTTGTGATTATGAGATTGTATACCCGGCTGGTGCGAGACTCATTATAGGAAGTATTATAGGAATCCGGATGAACGGGTGTAATTTTAATAAAGAGAAATTTCAATTAAATATATGACAGATCAAGATGGTACCGGTGGAGCAGCAGCCTGTTGCATGCAGCATAGTACATTTGTTTTAAAGTGTTTGTGGAGTGTTTCTGTTAGTTTTTTATCCGTTTTTATTTGTTTTCATTGTTAGTCAGTGTAAAGCAGTAGTTTTATTTTCAGTTTCAGACCGTACTTGTAACATAAACAAAAAAATGAAGTGGATAAGACCGCTAACTATTGTCTACTGCTACAAGACACAGTATTCCAGGAGACGCCGTGGGACGAGACCGGGAATTAAAAGAAATAAGAAGCAGAGGAGGAGGGCATGGAGAGGATCTTTTAAACCTACCCTTCCATCCATTATCATCAATAGTACAGGCATGTCAAAGTCAACAACTTCTCTGTGTTAAAATCACTGAACTGGAAAAGTATTTGAAAGGATAAACACATTTTCTGCAAATGGAAATGATTCTTGTATACCTGAGTGGTTGTGAACTCACCATCCACGTTGTAGACTTTGAGGCCTGCCAGGTGTCTGGTGGCGCGGGACTTGGAAGCTGTTAGCATTGCAGGGTTATGGACAGTGAAGTCTTTGTAGTAGTTCTCTAATATAACCACAGCTGCCTTCTGGATGCTACACATGAAAAAGACCAGAAGATGAGTGATCATTATTTACCTGTTTATCACTGTAAAGCTACTTTAAAACAATCTGTATTGTATAAAACACTACATAAATAAAGGTGACTTGAATTGACTATATAGTGTAACGACTGAACCGATCAAACATAAATTGTTGCAGTTAATCTTCACAACCCCTCACCCATGCAGAGTGATGTCTGGTTTCCCCACTGAGAATTATCACCCTTTTGCTCTACTCATACACTTCAAAGACACTTCAGGGATAGTGCCTGCTTAGAAAAGTACAGGCTACAAGAAACCCATGGAGTCCCATAGATATGGAATTCCACTAATTCACTGACGAATCTGCTTAATGAATGAACATGCATTTCCCCAGTACATTTTGTGTATTATTACTTCCTGTATATTGTCTTTTTATATTGTATATTGTTATACATGCCTAATGATAGAACTGTCTCCTATCGAAATAATCCTCATTTAATGACTCACACTTTGGTGGACATCACCTTCTAATAGAATGCATTGTATGCTTGTTATGTTACTCAGAGCTTATAAGCACAGTAATAAACTACCAGATCTCTGTGTTCATGCAAATGAGTCAGCTTCCAAACATTTCCCACTTGGAAATTGCACCTTTCTCATTGGTTAAGCCAAAAATCAAGGGGTGCATCCTCTGTGGAACTTAAAAGCCAACGAAAAATTCCCTCCAGCTCTTGCTCCTTCTCCCGATTGCTGTTCTTGTGAGACCTCATCTGGCAGCTACGCCGGCAGCTCAACACACCAAGCCATGTGTACTTTCCTCGACCATAAGAGTCAAACTAACACTGCAAGTCCATAATCGTTTCCTTATTCAAAGCAGAAGAAATTGATTGCAACTTCAGCACCATCGGACCGAACCATTGAGACTTTCTCCTGAGACTGTATATCCAGATGTTCTTTAACAGCTAAGGCAAATGCAAGTATCTATACTAAATCGATGTTTAGTTAGTTACAGTTGTGAATCCCTTTGTTAACAAAGGAGCTTTGTAGTGAGAAACTGATGATTCTTTCAAATGGTTAAATGACTCTTTTCCATAGCTTCATTCCCTGTTTATGTTCTGATTTCATTCACTTTCACTTTCCATTTTATCCATGTATGCATGATTGTGTGTATATGTTGGTTTAGATTAGTTATGTGTTCATGATTTAGTAAAATGAAATTTTTGTGTACATTCTTGCAAGTTAATTCTGGTCTGCTTATAAATTAATGTCAATTTAAGGATTGTGATCACAGCTACATGCTAAGAAAGTTATTTTCCTATGATAACTGACAAGTTATGCCTTCTCTTGAAGAACACCCAACGATATATTATTAAATTGTATATAAATCAATTTATTTACGAGTTTCATGCTTGTTTTTTCCGTTTTATTTGTTGCACCTATTTCTGAATATTGCTTTATGTACACTAAAATATTACACTATTCAGAAACTGTTGCAGTTATTTTTCTAAATTTTAGTTTTTCTGTTGATTGAAATAAAATAATGCTTGATAATATTGTTTTTAATATGAGAGAAATCATTGCCTACCACTGCAGTTCAATTTTTTGAACGGAAATAAATCATGTAATCGCGCCTGCTATGTTACACATATCTGAATGATCATTTGTTACGTTCTTGAGCTGAAAACGCCAGCAAGTGAAACAGCCTAACATTCAACTTTGATAACAGAATGCAACAGAAATATAGTAATTATAGAGTTACGTGTGACTGTTAAGCATGCTAATCACTTTCATACTAAATATACTTTATACTAAAACAAATAGGCATAGCAGAGACTCCCAGAGATAAATGTCTGGCATTCTGAGAATTATTGCTGCTCTGTAATTGGCCAAAATGCAACATTCGACTTTTTCGAGATCCTCTACTCTTCCCTGTGGAACCCGGAAGTTGGACCTCTAACCTACTTTCAGTACGATCTGAATTTCTGTGTTTTGAATTTTAGAATATTGAATTTGGTGTTTTGAATTTGTTATTCATGTTGAAAACTTGAAGCTGTATTTTTAAGAAGTGAATATTTGCAGTCTAAGAATTCAGAACAAAAAAATGCGTTGTTTGAAAATACATATGTAGAAAATGATGCCATAAAAAAAAACATTTCCATTTCAAACGTCCAGGATTCAAATTTAAAAAAAAAATCAAATTCAAATCTATATAAAATGGCACTTAATATTTAATTCTGTTAAATGACACTTGTCAGTAATTCAAATTTACACAATTCAAATTCAGATCATTTTGTCATATTTCTAGCTCCATACCCATTTGGTTTCAGTTTATATTGGCTCTTAAACAGAGACACGCAAGCTAGGTCTTAAATGGTTAAAAGGTTAAATTCCATCATATCAAAACTAATCTGGAATAAAAAAAAACCTAGACTCAAATTTTCTATTTTACTGAAACCAAGGGAACTAGGAGGGGTCTCACTCCCTAATTTCCAGTTATATTTTTAGTCCGCCCAGATTAAAAATATGATAAATTGGTTTCTTAATAGAATGGACTCAAGGTGGATAGAGATTGAATCTTCGAGATGTTTCAGAAGTTTTTATGTACCTTACCATTTATTCACAGAGTACATAAAATTGATTTAGTGTCCAATATTTTTATGGTATCAAACACTCTCCTGGCATGGAAAGATGTTTTGAAGTATCTGAATATTCCACATATCTTGTCTTTAAAATATTCTATTTTGTTCAACCCTGACCTACCCTCTGCTATTCAGAACACTGGTCTTCGATCATGGAGACTGAAAGGAAATTTGGGCCCGGACCAGTTATTTGACAAGGGCAGTCTAAAATCATTTCAGTTGTTAAAACAGGAATTTAATTTAGCCAATAATGATTTCTACAAATTTTTGCAACTACCACAATTTTTTAATCTCAGTGATGAGGAGTGGCTATCCGTCTTCAGTCTTCTTTAGAGGTGCTTCAATATCAAGCCATGAGCAAAACTTTAAGTTCATTTACAGGACTTTAACACCGGTTTGTCTCCATAAGATTTTCCCTAATGTTTCCCAATTGTGTTCCAAGTGTAAGTCTAATATTGGTACTGTGATGCATATACTCTGGAACCGTGACATTATGAAGGTGTACTGAAAAGAGATACATAAAACTGGTCAGAAGATTATTGGTAAATCTTTTTCCTTATCCCAGAGTTGCTATCTCTTGAACTGTAAAGCTAATTTACACCTTGAATATGGTCTAAAACGTGTGTTAGATCTTTGCTATTTTCCTACCTTTAGAAAAATTTACTTTTGACTTACGCCAGAGGTCTAATGATTTCTGGCTTATTTGGTCCCCTCTCTGGAATTTCCTTGTATGTTGAATGTCTTTATTTCTTGATTCTTATTTTGGTGCTATTACCCTTCACTAGGGCTGGGTATCAAGAACCGGTTCCATTTTAGAACCGGTTCCAAATTTCAAAGAATCAGGTATTCGATACGATGTGCGCATTTCGATTCTGTTTATCGATTCCTGACTTTTTTTTCAGTCATTCTCGCATGGTGAACAGCAGTGAGCATTTTACAGGTGTATCTATCTGCTAGGACCTGCGACAAGGACCTTATCTCATCACGCACATACGCAGTTCATTACAGTCGGCACTGACGTTTGCTTCAACATGGCATTAATCTGAAGGAATGCACCGTGATTAGGGCCGTTCACATGTCGCGTCTAAATACGCGTGGAAAGCGCGGCCGCGCCACTTTCTCCTCCTTTCCAAAGTGCTTTCTCTCCCGTGGCGTCTGTCGTTGCTATGCAAACATGAACTGCGCTCTGCAAGAATGACGAGGAAGTAGATGTATTTATGGAGATGAGAAATAAAACCCGGCTGAGCTTTTGATGTTGTTACGGAAATGCCGAAGCTGATCGGTTGGTTCTTGTCACATGACCTGCGGTGTGCTTGAGGCATTCTGAAAAGCATATAGGCGCACCTGGAAACATTTGAAATAACGAACATTTGAAATAACGCACCTACATTTGAAATAACAAACTTATATGTGCGATATGTGAACTCTAACCCAGCCGCGAGTCCTAAAGCACCAGATACAGCTAATATTAGCAATAGCAGCGTCTCACACTCAGGTACAAAAACAGTTACAGCCTACTGGTTATATACTAAATGTGGCAAGAATAAAAGGTAAAAACATTATTCTTGAAGTATTTGCTCTTTTTTTTTTTCTCTCCATAAAAAAAAAAAAAAATATTGGAATCGGAATCGAGAATCGATAAGAACCGGATTCGATAAGCAGAATCGGAATCGTTAAAATTCATCCGCCAACACACCAGAACATAATTGGCTTCCCAAGAAATCACTCCAGACATGACAAGACCTCCATGAACCAGCGGACTTGGAAAACCCCTTTGCAGCGAACCACGCCTTCAGAGATCCCCATTCAAAGACACAAACAACATGTACGCATGTCACTATCAATATCAAAAGCAGCATGCCATAACTTCACAGTCTTAACATTGGATCATGCATATGAGAAGTTGAGAGTTCCACTGAAATAATGTTCAAAAAAGACACGGTCTACGTTCATGCTTTTACTGTATTTTAAATTAAATAAATGCAGCCTTGGTAAGCATAAGAGACTTCTTTTAAAAACATTAAAAAGGCTCTCAATTACTGCAATATTCATATACTTTATTGTCAGTAAACACCTTGAGATGGCTTGAAAAACATAAATCATATATTGTTGCAATAGTGTGTTTTTTTTTTTTGTCTTCATGTTTCATCAGTCAAAATGTTTCTGCTTTTTATTCAGCTGCTGCGACAGCGAACGAATAGTTGGATTTAGAGCCCTGCATTTCTTCCCAAGCTTGACGGGCCCTGACTTATTTACGGCCCTTAGGCCAGGCTTCGGGCTGGTTTTCACATCATAGCTCATAGGCGGGCCGGGCCGGGCCTCGGGCCTGTTTTAGGTTTCTCCTTGTTTTAATACTTGGGACATCCATTAATTAAAATAAACCATGAGAAGCTGCTGATGGTAAAAGAAACATAAAAATAGACATATTGCTTCGCTGGTGGAAACAACATAAGTGCGTCTCATTTCGGAGGCTGTGTACTCGCGTCCTCGTGTTTAGTGTAGCAGCGAGTGCAGCATTCTTTGGGCAGCAGCTGGAAGAGTGAGAAAGGAGGACTGGAAACTGGATTCTAACTAGGGATGTTTATTTCGGTGTGACCCATTAAAAATGCCAAAATGTGTCTTTCAAGGCTTTAGTTTTCTACATGCGCAAATACAGCATATAAGACAAGAGAATAGGAGTATTCACACGTCACGCACTTGCAGTGCTTGAACAGAGAAATCGCGCCTTGCGCACATACACAGCCTATCATTTCTTGCATTGCTAACTTGACATCACAGCCTGTTAATTATCAAAATAAAATACAGTCAACCAAACATATAAAAAGTTATACTGCTCAGTAGTCTGTAGTACAATCTGTGGCTTTCAATGCTATACCACCGACTCACTTGCAAAGCAGATGTGAAGGAAACATTTGGATTTGTGCCAAATTGGAGAGTTAGGCAATGTGTTCTTTTATTTTTCATTATGGTTCTGTTCTGAATAGGCAACCGTTTATAGGATTTGTTATCTATAGCTAGCCTATATGTTTATAGTTTGTCTAACCAATAGTATTAAATCGGTCAAAATTCCTGATTAACAGTTAACCAGTCAGTTATGAGCTTCCCTAATTAAAACTTTCCAATGCGAATGCTGTGCTTTTTCTCCATGATTCTCTCTATGAGAGTGTTCTTTTGGCTGTAGCATGTTGTCTCGTTTTTTGTTTGAAAATAATAATGGCCATGTGATTTTTGATGCATAGCTGTAAGGTAATACAACATGCATGCATGTTTTTTTATTTGTTTTTATATATATATATATATATATATATATATATATATATATATATATATATATATATATATATATATATATATATATATATATATATAAAATGTATAGCCCGTTTTGTTTTCTTCTGCACACTTTTGCGAGCAGCCCACCTCAGCTCGTCAAAAATGGCCTTTTAGTGCTAACAAACATTTAAACTAACATTGTGATTTGCTTATATTATTTTATATCTATGGATTTTATTGTAAGCAAGTCAAGGGTTGATTTGAGAGTCTTGCCCCAGGTTTCACAGACAAGGCTTAAGATAGTCCTAGACTAAAATGCATGTTTGAGCTGTTTTAGCTGAAAGCAACTTGTACTGACATATCTTAAAATATGTCAGTGCCATTGTTTTGTCTCATGCATACCAGTAATTTTTTTTTTCTAGTGTACGTTTATAAAAGCTACTTAAATATCCTAATTGAACTAAGGCCTAATCCTGGCTTAGGCTAAGCCCCGTCTGTGAAACCGGGCATAAATCGATCAAACATGGCCAACTCACTGTCGGCCCCTGCGGTTGTCACTTTAAGAAACAGAAACTTAAATTTAACGAACAAAGATTAACCTTTCTCTAAATTTAGAAAAAAAAAAAATGAAAAAGGATTACAACTACTTTACCATTAAAAATAAATCTGAACAAAGGCTGCGTTATGGGGAAAAAAAAAAAAAAAAAAAGCCCAGGCTCCAGTCGAGCTTGGGCCAAGAATTCTGACAAGCTGTCGGACATGGGCTGGGCTCGGGCCTGAGCGTCTCGGGCCAGGGCCTAGATTTGAGGCCAGTGCAAGGCTCTAAGCTGGATGACATCCTGGAATGTCATATTACTCTATTACTTCTACGAATCCTTTATGGAGAGTGTAAGCACTCAACGTTCAGATAACGGCTGTGGTCTTTTAGCATCCTTGTTAGTGCGCCAACCTCTCACGCCAAAGAATAAGGTTCGAACCGAACCGTATTCTTCGGCGTGAGAGGAGGGTGCACTAACAAGGACACTAAAGACCACAGCCGTTGCGGTGCAATCACACTAGAGTGCCTAGTACACGCACAGCTCTTACTGCCATTACACGGGCAAGTGTGTTCACGTGAATAAAGGGGGCCCCGCCATAAAACTGAATATGCTATTTACCACAGGGTGTATGAAAAGTATTGCAAAATTGTAATGTTGAGCTTTCAAGGTTCCAAAATTTCACCACTGTTAATAATGTAAATTGAGTATATACAAGTAGATATGGTTTTCCTTTCTGGAGTAGTTTATCTGTTTTTTATTGAATGGGCTCTGTTGTGTGAAAAAACATTAAAAATTGTTGACCACTATTTCCCAGTTTTTGCATTGCTGTAGTTTTATAGAAAACCCTATTCAGTGATACAAGTGGTTTAGTTTTCTGCAGTGGTCTTCAATCAATCTATTATAAACATTACACAGATGCAATGCTGCTTCACTGGAAATCATGTGTGCTTTGTTTATGCCAGAAAGTAAACATAGTAATATTGTGTTGTTCCTGTCACCCAGACAGAAAAAAAATTATGCACATGGCTTCAAATCAGGATAACAGACTACACCAGCTGCTAAGAGTTACCCAAACAATTTTCAAAGTGAATGTGTGTATATGAGTGTGTTTGGGTAGCTTAACACGGCAACAGTTATACTGGTGCCAGATGACTCACCCAGAAGCTTGTGTGATTTGTTAAGCCCTGCTAACCTGATTGTAGTACGCACACCATGTGCTTTCTATTTCCATACATGCTACAGAAACTCTACTACTGTCCACCCTGAGGATGAGCTTATCACACAACAGACACTCAGAAGGAGACAAAATAAAAAGCAGAGGTGTCCTCCTCCTCCTCTTTCAAACACAGGTTTTTGTGCCATTGGCACTTGACAAGTGTTGTAGGATATCTCCTTCTGTTGCTAATCTGAGACTAGTGTTGCAGTATTTGCAGGATATCAGTATGAAAACTAAAGGCCATTGGGTCTATGGAGGACAGCATCCATGCCAGATGCCTAACAAGAAACACAGATGTCTGAGCTCTTCCAATGGTGACAAAGTGGGACTGAGCAGAGACACCAGGAAGTGCTTAACTTTAACAACATTACAGGGAAAAGGCAGAGATGTGTAAATCTAAAAGAATCTGTATGGCTGGCAGATTTGGCACAGATAGATAGATATTACACGTATACAATATATACTTACATATATACAAATTACGAAAGAGAATATAAGTGCAAAAAATATTCTAAAACCCAAATAATATTAGAATGGTATAAAAAAATTAATTAACTACATAAATCTAGCAGTTTGTTGACAATGTTCTAACCTGAGTTGACCCAAGTTATAGTGTTTCGTCTCTCCATCCGTGGAGCGTGTGACACACAGAGAGAAGAAAGGCTGTAACTGTCTGAGCTCCAGCAGCACGATGGCCAGGTAGTGGATAAAGAGCAGAGCATCCACTAGTGAAACAGCATACTGCACAATCCCCTGGTAGTCCTCATCCTGGGACAGACAGAGAGACCGTGTGACAGAGTGCATGTTACATACAGTAGAGCAGTGGTTTCCAAACTTTTTCTGCCGGGCCCCCTTTTTGTAGAGAAAAATATTTTCAAGCCCCCCACCTCCATGCACCCACCCACATAAAGATACTCTTAGACATGATATTGCTTGCAAAATCCTAGGATTTGAAACATTGTAATTAATACAGTACTACAACTTCTTAACTTCAATGGGCTTCTCTTTTTGCTTGTGATGTGAAGTGGCGTCTTAACTTGTTCGGCTTCATATTGTCAGAAGGGACGCAACACACAGTGGACTCTCTTCATTACTCACCGTTGTACTGGTAAATCCACGGGCGAGATTTGACTCGTCATATTGTCGTCTTCAAAAAACCATGTCAACATTGGACGCGACAAAGCAAACAATGCAACTCCATTCTCCATTCGCAGCACACGTCTGGTATAGACACGTTGTTTTAGTTGTTCGACTTCATGCTTTCAGAAGCCACTACCTTGAGGCACACAATACACAGTGTTCTCTCTTCTTTACCCTCTGCTGAACTGGGTAATACGGGGGCAAGCTATGCCTTATCATATTTTCTTGTCTTTAAAACACAGTGCCTACACAGGATCTAACGTTTGTCGTGTTGCACCGCACACACAACAGCTTAAGGCTGTCTACACTGGACGCAACAAAGCGAATATTGCAAATCCATTTGTCCTTTGTGTAAGAAGTAGAATAAGCGCTTGGAGTACGTCAGAAATAGAACAGAGCATCATACTGTTGGGATTTGTTGTTTCACATTGCGCCGCATCCAGTATCACTGATTTTAATGAGTTCTATTGTCTTTTGTCGCATCACATTGCACACGTCTGGTATAGACACATTGTTTTGGTAGTTGTGATGTTTGAAATAGATTCATCGTCTGCTTTTCTAGCAGTTTGTTATTCCAAAACAACAATTGCTACAACTGATAACACAGCTCAAGCCGGTATTGCACGTAAACTTTAAGTAATAAAACGTCAAATTAATATTTTGTTTTCAGTGATTTACTTATGTGGCAAGAAGTCGCATAATAAGTTGGATAATTTAGCAGTTGGGTCCTGTATAACCCTGAAGAGGTTTCTTTTGCATAATCTGCTGACTGTACAGTATGCCTTAAAGGGGACATCGGATGCAAAATTCACTTTTACATGGTGTCTGAACTTAAATGTGTGTTGGCGGTGTGTCTACACAACCACCCTATAATAATAAAAATCCACCCGGTACTTTTTTTTTAATCCCCACAAATCATAAGCACTTTGTCAGATCAAGCCATTCTCAGATTCCTGGCAAAGTGACGTCATTTTGCACAGGGCCCTCCCACGACTGTTGACGGACACTGCAGTTTTAGCAAAGACTCGCCCTGAGTGAGCTGTAAACAGACAGTCTGCCATTGTTTCGATACCTCGCAGGTGTAGACAAGAATGTCTCCTAAGCAACTGAGGTGTTTTGTTGTTGGATATAAGAATCAACATAGCAGTCATCATTTACACTCGACATCTGAGCCACTGAAGACGGATGAATTTTGTTTTTGAAGGGAATATGTCCCCCGATCTACCTATATGCGTTTATTTTTGCGTGAATCACTTTACACCAGACAGCTTTCTGAACGAGGGACAGTACAAAGCAGGTTTTGCTAAAAAGTTCCTGAAGGATGGATCAGTACCAACTGTTAGTGATCCAGCTTCACCTCCAAAAGACGTGAGTATAGTTTTTTTTTTTTTTTATGAATCTCTGCAAATATCCTTTCCTAATAATGTGCTAGTTAGCAAGTTCCACGACGAATGCGGCTAAAGTTAAAGGCAGTTTACAGTGCACAGATAAACGCCAACAAACACATCTGATGGAGTTTGTTGGATCAGGACACAGCCTCTAAAATGAGACGCAGCTAGTGTGATACCCCTGTCGGCGTCTGTTGCCGTTGGTCGGAGTTTGTTTTCACCCGACTGAACATGTTTAAATCGCCGTTTGTTGGGTCGGGGAATGTCTGAGCAGCGTGGTATGATTTTCCAACAAACAACAACAAACTCTGACTTAATCTGACCTGGCCACGAACCGTTGCCATGACGATGAGGCAAGTCCCTTGCAAAGACTGCTGTTTGATCGCGCCTGCGACTCATGCACACACAATCCCGAGGTTTACCGTAGTCAGCTGGATCCGGGCTGTATCCAGGTGAGATCGAGGACCTGCGCCTTGACACGACCACAACGCAGCCCTGAAGTGTCAGCAGAGATTGAGTCAACTACATCATCCACTGTGAATGCCTCATCGACACGACAGCCAGTGGCACAGTTCCTCAACAAACCGTCCATACCGGTTTGATGAATACGATCCTCAACTGGATGGAACTGGAATAAATACTTTGACTGTTGCGATCCCATCGGACATATGATAGCTGCCTGAATCATAACAAAGCACTGTTCGCCAGAGGAGAACTGGCCCCCCGACTAAGCCTGGTTTCTCCCAAGGTTTTTTTCTCCATTTTTAACACCTGTTTGTCACCTGTTGGGAGTTTGGGTTCCTTGCCGCTGTCGCCTTTGGCTTGCTTAGTTGGGGACACTTGACATTTGATATTCAACAGTGTTTTGATCTGCCTGCATTGACACCATTGTATGCGAACTGAACTGAGCTGGATGATGACATCACTGTTTACTCCAGTGCTGATATAGATAAATTAACTAAATTAACAACTATTGTTTCTTACATCGGAATGAATCAATACTGAATTTACTTAAGATGGATACTGACACCATTTTCTTTAAGAGCTGCTGTGCAGCCAAAATTATATATTCCAGTTATCACTGTAAAGCTGCTTTGACACAATCTGCATTGTAAAAAGCGCTATATAAATAAAGGTGACTTGACTTGACTTGACACAACAAAGCACTGCAAACGTGACATCGCAGCTTGTTCATTATCAAAATAATACAGTCGAACAAACATATGTCGTCATTTCTATTTAAACCTTCTCACTGTAATTCATAACTGCACGTTTATAATGAACAATGCATTAAGGTGATTGTCTTATTACAAACTGTGTACATTTTATGTAAAGATAACATAGTAACACTACAATAAGGTTACCTTTGTAGAGGATTTATAAAGGTGCTGGTTAATGACTAACAAGTAATTTTCAAATGTATTTTAATCGTTTTTAAGCATTTATAACTGCATAAATAAGAATGGTGAGTTCAATGCAATACCTGCCAAATAGCGTTTACAGCCCGCTTACAGAAGATAGGGGTGGGGTGAACAGTAGCTTATTATCATTTAAAGGGACATGCACCGAAATGGCTCACTGTGAACAGAGCTGTTTTTGACAAGGTAAAAAGGGTGTTTTTTTACACAACCATTAAGAAATTTTAATCAAATTATGTTATAGACTTTTCATGAAGAACCTAAAGAATCATACTAACTTGTGGAAAATTGGCATCCGATGTCCCCTTTAAGCCCGGAACATGCCAAGCCGACGCCGACGAACTAGTGGTGATGAAAGCAGACTGCTGGGTTGGCTCACGTCGACACCCGACGGCCAAGTAGCACGTCCGTTCTGTGCCTGCGTAAGAAGAAATGCCTTTCTGTACCAGCAGGTGGCAGTAGCTGAATAGCCAATCAGAATGATCAGATGGCCCGACTGACCGACGAGCTCCGACGCCGATTCAACATGTCGAATCGACCGAAAAAAAAGCTGACGAGGACCAACTTCAGCCGACGGTGTGAAACACACTGAGAAAACTTAGTTGGCCGACGAACAAAAACTGCCCGGCGGCTGTCCGTCGGCTTGGTGTGTTCCAGGCTTTAGCCTTGCCCCTCCATCCTTTTGATAATTCTGCACCCCCAGTTTGGGAACTATTGCTAAGGGGACACACCATTAACCCTATGCCATGAAAATGCCAACATCTTAGGATAGCCTAACCACAATATATTGGTTTAATTTTAATGTCATTGGTTGGTTTGTGGTTTATTTTTAACTACTGATATGTCATCCTGAGCAGGTATGTACAATTTTCAGAAAAGTGGAATTAACTGTTGTATAACTGGTTATAGATATTTTGCCTATTTATTTGTTGAATATTTGTAAGTTCTATTTGAAGAGTTGCACTTAGTGTCTATATAGTAACGTGTCAGGTCAGGGTCTGGTGGAATTGATGCAGCCCAAAGCACTGGCTAGTGAATTAAGAATACTATTTCAAGTTTTGACCACCATCCCTCGTGGTCTTATGTTTTTGCTGGAAATGCTAAGGGAGAGCTTTATAGCTCTAGGGGGCTGCTAATAAAATTAGACATCCATAAAGGTAATATGTGCAGCAGGGGTGTATGTAGGATTGAAAGCACAATGGAAGCTAAGGGCATTTTTTACACCTGGTGTGTTCGGAGCATTTCTTTAGAAACCTTATTTTGGTTCGTTTAGGCAAATATGAACATGGCAATTGCACTCTGATCTGCACCAAAACAGTCAATCTGAGATAGGCTGAATGAGGTTGTCTTAGAATAAAATGGACTCTGGAGCAGTTCCGATATTGTGAGAAAGCAATGTGACCCAACAGATCACACTTTTAACCTCTCACCTGTGAGTCCAGGATGCGTACTCCATAGAACAACCAATAGGAAAGGACAATCAGTAGCACCAATGTGGCCAGTAGGGCTCGAAAGACGAAAATTCTTGGCAAGCTAGCCTTGCGTGGCCTGAAGAATAAAGCCCACAGTGCCAACAACAAAATCAGCAGTTTAAATGCCACGGATATAAAGAGACCTTCACAGGCTGTTCCACAGGCTCTCAGTCTATCAGACCAGAAGAGGTGAGGCAGGATAATGAAGGCAAGTGGAGTCAGAAAGACCACCAGTCCCAGGATGACAGAGAGAGTGACACTTAGATAACGTTTGCAGTCTAAGCCCACGCTGTCGTCGAGGTCTTTGCTGATGCGAACAATGTCTTCCTGGGATAGAGAGTGTTCTGAGGTGCCAGTGACAGCTGTTGTAGTCTCACCCCAGTTATCATCCTGGAAAGAAGAGGGATGAGAGAGAGAGAGAGAGAGAGAGAGAGAGAGAGATTAGACTCTAGTCTAATGAATATTTCAGCATCATTTGCATGTAGAAGAGGTAACCATAGACACACGACTGATAAAAGAGTGAGAGAGATTAAATGTTATATGTGATTATATTACCAGACTTTAAGAAAGTAAATACACACACTTGCATATCATGGAAATGATGGTAGTGAAATTACATTTTTGGAAAAAAACAGGCAAAAAAAAAAAAAAAAAAAAAAAAAGGTCTTGCCAAGAGTAATATTACACTTTTTTGCATAAAAAAACAGCTTTACTGAAAATTACAAAGATAATCCATTCACAAGACATAATTACCTTGATTTTTCATTATTTTAATCACATGTCTCATATTTAATCTCAAGCAGGCTCTTCAGTGACACTGTTTTCTACTTGATAAACAAGTAAACTAACTTTATTATGGGCAAAAATGTGTGGTGGCAATGATACCACATCTGAAGAGGCAGCCGTAAATTTTGAAAACTTTATATAAATCATTTTCACATAAATGTATTTATTTTTATCTCGCTGTTTGTTTAGATGACCATAATTTAGACACAATAATAATAGAATGAATTTTCATAGTTAAAGAAAGTCTTTTGATTTTAGACAAGGGTAAAACAAGAAAAAAATATAATAAAAAGTAGAAAAAAATGATGAAGGCATGATAAAAAGTTTCCAAACGATTTTTGTAACAGAGCCACTTGAAGCAAGTTGCAGAGAACCCAAGTGCAGTTTATTCATTCCATGAAACATAAAACAATGGCTTGGCTTGGCTTGGCAAACAAGAACATAAAGCTCAACCACAGTGGTACACAGACAATGCTTGACAAAGTCTGAGGAAACGTGGTCAATATATACACAGGGACTAGACAAGATACACCTGTGCACAATCAACCCAATGAACCAATGACAACATAAGACACATGACAAGGGAGCACATGGTAGGATCACATGACACAAACAAGGGAAACACATGGCCAAAGGGAGCACATGGCAAACATGGAAACAAAGAAATGAAACATGACTATGACTACTGCAAAATAAGACATTAAACATGAACCTGAAACAAAACCAAAGCTAGACGTTTTGTGCTCCTTATGTAGCAAAAAGCTTAAATCTTTAAATAAAAATCTACCCCAGATACATACAAGTTCCCTAAACCTGATGTATTACCTGTATAATGATGTAACACGTACAACACATTGTTGTACCATGCAGTATTTAACTGGCTTACACTTTACTCTCAAATATGTGGGGTCCATTCAGTGAGCAGCTTTCTCATTCTCCACAATGTATTTTCTCTGCAATACTGCAGAAACAAACATGGCAACTGAGAACAACTTCACAATTTTTGTTCCCTGTCGTTTTGCTTTATTTAATGTTTGATTCATCACAATGGTAAAAAAACAAAAATGGTTATTAAAATATGACGATCTCAGTTAAACTCTGTCAGAATTTTAATCTTAATTGTGTCAGATAACACTTGGTCAGGTGTTACATGGTCAGGTCAAAGTGTCTGACTAATTGTTGGTCCCAATTTTTTTTTTATCGATTTTACTGGTAGTCCACTGTATGAAGAATTTTTGGGTATAATATGTCACAATTTACTTTATTTTGCTATCCTCACTTACATAAATGAACTATAGAGTCCTGCACCCACTAGTAAAAAAAAATATAAATTATATCTAGTCTGAATAATTTTTGGTTTGACTGTATATTTAAAATCACACATTTAGGTATTACAGGTAAACTGAATTAAACTCAGTGTCCACATAAAGAATTCTGCTCTCTCATCAGCATTGCTGTTATGATCAATTAAGCTGTACATATTATTATACACACGTTTACTGTCAAGATTCCTACAGTGCATGCATAATTATTATGCAAGTTGATTTTCTGATCATATTTTTTACCAATTCCAAACCACATCAATCTTAATAACTACAATTTATTTTGTATTTAAACATTTATAAGTGATATATAATTGTTCATGAAGGCTGGAATTTAAAAAACGCCTTATATTCAGGTGTGCATAATTATTAGGGAGGTTTTCTTTTACAGGCAAAATAAGCCAAAGAGATTTTTTTTTTTTTAATAAAAAAAATATTAAATGCTCATGAGAAGGATGCAATACTAGAAATTGCAAAGGTAAGGCATGACCATTGGACAGCGAAATGCTCATTGGGTCAGCAGGGTCAGACAAAAACAGGTGGAGAAGAAAAGACACGTTATCTGCAAAATAATTAAGAATTAAAGGTGCACTATGTAGGATTTTCTGTCTGCTAGAGGTCGCTGAGGCCTATTCAAAGCAAAGGCGTAGCTTGATGACGCCAAGTTTGAGCGCGGAATCTTGGGACATGTGGTCTTCACCTCACATCCGGTGGAAAAGAATCGGGATAGGACTCGGGAAGAAATGATGTTCATTGATGCGATTATTAACTTTACTGTAGTATGAAGCAGAGCAGGACCGAGTGTTGTGGGAGCTGAACGAGGCCGCTGGAACGATTGCGACACGCCTCGCGAATAGCGGAACGTTTATTATGCCTCAGTCGCCGGCGCTGCTTCTGCTTTTCCGGTCATGGGTATGAGGTAACGCAGCTCTGTTTATTGTATTAGATACATTTGAGTGTGTTGAAAATAATGTTATAACGTTACTCTGTGCGTTCGATCGGTGGCTGCTGTAAGACAGTTGTTGCACACTTCAGTAAGCTAGATCGATTTTAGAATATCATATTAATAAATGCTGGATGGCTTGTGTTGATAAATGGCATGCAATTAATTTTAAAACGTATTGTATGATGGAGAAAATTCTTACTGTTACTAAAAATAAAGCTGCATCTGATTATGCTATGTTAGCTACTTCACAAAATAGTGTTTTTCTCTGAGGCATGGTAAAGCATGGTACTCGCAAAAAGTCAAGAAAATTAGATTTAAACAAAAAGACAAAACGTGTTGAGCTATATAACAATGATTAGTTTTCAGTGTTCCCCTGTCTATTAAAACATGTAACATTTTAAAGCGTCTTTGGTGTTTCCATGGTTTCTACAAAATAAAACCGGAAACCGAGGGTAACGCGGGTATGACGCAACTGACAGGTGACTCCTCACATGTCCCAGAGCCTTGGTTAAAATTGCAATTTTAACATGATTTACAAATAGTTGGAAACATTTGGGATATTGTAAGTACTCAAAGGACATGTCTGTTTGGTGTTCTGGAGCTGGCCCCACCACAAATAAAGAAAAAGAAAGAAAGAAATAATTTCTTGTAGGGCTGCATGATTAATCTTATTTTAATTGCGATTACGATATCTGCTTCTCTCGATTGATTACAAATAATCGTCACGATATTGGCCCGCTCATTATTTATCCTGAAAACGCAAATCCAAAAGAAAAAAAAACACGTTATCTTGCATTGGTAACAAGCCTCCACTAGCAGTCATGCTTGTGGTTGCAAGTTGCAAAGAGCTTAAATCCCCCAAATAGAGCTTTTCCCTTTAAAGGATATATTGTCTTCCCAGTGTTTTACTTAATCTGTGCAATCTGGCAACTCTGTGCACGCCCTCTAAATGCAGAAGAAGCGCTGATGATCTGAAAACAAACGTGCGCTGGAGTTTAGCGATCTCCTCCACAGCGAAATTCTGCTTCAATGAAAGTGTCATACAGCCAGTCTTTGTTTCTTCACAAGCCACTTGTGCTATTTGTGTGACTAAATCTGCCATGATCAAAACTTCAAGTGATGAATTTCAACAAATGCAACACGGATCTCCACCTTAATATTTGCAGAATGTACTTTTGCAACCTATGTGGCAACTCAATCGGGAAAATGAACATAATTTGGAATTACTGGAAATAATATTAGGAGTTTTGCCGTTTTATCTTTTGATGTTCCTACAGGTTTTACCAGTTTTTATAATGTTAATCAGTTGAAAATGATATCGTCACTGGGACGTTCTAAAACGCTTAACATGAAAAAGCTTAACGTGGCTTAATTTACTAAGACAGTGTTATTAACAAACCAAACTTAGTAAACACTATACTAATAAAGCATACTATGTACAGAAAAGCAGACGAGCCCAGAATATGAACATTTAATTAAGCATTTTCCTCCCATAAAGAAAATGCTTAACGTGGCTTAATGTACTAAGACAGTGACATTAAAAGACCAAACTTAGTAAACACTATACTAATAAAGCATACTATACAGAAAAATTGGTGTGTGCAGAATGTGCAAAATGGCCATAACTACATTACCCTTTTTGATAGAATAATCGTGATTATCAGTTTAACCATTATTGTGCAGCCCTAATTTCTTGTATTTAGGTCTGTAACAAACAATTATTTTGATGATCGAAAAAGATATAATGAATCTTGACAAACTTTCGTGAGGACGGAATCAAAAGTGATTTCGCTTCGGGTTCGTGCATTATCAGAGCAACCCGATCGCATAAGAATGCGTATCAATGGTACGTACAAGTATGAAATTTGGTACACACATCTAACAACCCAATACCTACAAAAAAGTCTTGGAGCAAAATCTGAAAACCAACAGGAAGTCAGACATTCTGAATTAACTTTGCAAAAATTGCACAATTTTTGCCAATTCCAGACGTTGTACTTTAGCGAATTCCTCCCAGAGCTTTAATCAGATCAAGGTCATATTTGGTAAGTCTAATCTAAAGGCCTTTACGATGTTAAATTGCGAAGATCTAGAGTTTTCACTAAAGGGTGTGTCCGTGGCGGCGTGACAAAATTTGATGTTTCGCCATGAAACGGGAAGTTGTTGTAACTCGGGCATACAATGTCCAATCTGCCCCAAACTTTACATGTTTTATTAGAGTCCTGGCCTGAAGACATCTACATGGCAATATTCAGTTATAGTCATAGCGCCACCTGTGGGTAACAGGAAATTACAAGTTTTAAACTGTGATTAACTCCACGTAGAGATTTAATCAGATCAACATCATATTTGGTCAGTCTAATCTTGAGGCCTTAGTGATGTTAAATTGCGAAGATCTAGAGTTTTCGTTGTAGGGCGTGTCCATGGCAGCCTGACAAAGTCTGATATTTCGCCATGAAAGAGGAAGCTGTTGTAAGTTAGGCATACAATGTCCGATCTGCCCCAAACTTCACATATGTGATAAGAGTCCTGGCCTAAAGACATCTAAATGCCAATATTCAGTTAGTCATAGCGCCACCTGCTGGCAACAGGAAATGGCATGCTTTACACTGTAATTCACTCCCAGAAACACATTTCAATATGCCACGAAGTGCCAAACATACTAGAAACATGTTAAATCATGCAACACTTGGCTAAATGCTAATGGATGCGATTAACGCCACGAAACAGGAAGTTGTTGTAACTCAGGCATACAATGTCTGATCTGCTCCAAACTTCACATGTTTGATAACAGTCCTGGCCTGAAGACATCTACATGGCAATATTCAGTTACAGTCAAAGTGCCACCTGTTGGCAGCAGGAAGTGTGGCACTATGAAATGACTTTGCCATATTTCCCTTGTATTTACTCGCTTACATGCATGTAGCCCACTGTTCACCGTTTTCCTAAGGCCAACAGGTGGCGGTGAGCCCGGGTGCGAGGGCCCTTTCATCGCTGCTTGCAGCTTTAATTATTTTTATTTTTTCCCACCATCCAGGGCTTTTTGGGGAGCTTAACATGCTCTTGAAAATTGGCACACACATTGGAATCTGCGGCCATTAGGACGACACAGAAGCTGGGATCCGGGGTTGCACAAGAATCGTGATATCTCAAACACTGTTGCCATGGCAACGCATCAAACTTTAATATTCCTTTTGGATGCTTTTGAGACTCTTAGCATGCTTCAAATTGCATGAAACTCGACACACACGTCAGGATTATTATCCAGTAGACATGGGCAAAACCCTTAGAAACAGGCGGGGAGGAGGGGCTCTATAGCGCCACCTTATAGTGCAGTAAATGTGGAGTGAATTTGACATAGTCCTTTGATGTTTAACCATTTTAAATGCCTATTGCCCACTGTGCACAGTTGCCCTGAAGCCCTGGGCCTGCCATCGCTGCTTGCAGCTATATTTTCTATTTGTGTTTTGAACTTTTCAATGAGAAGCACAGCACTGTGTGCTGTGATTCTATGGCCACGTTCAGACTGTCAGTCCAAATCCCATTTTTGTGCATGTGATTGAATAAAGCCGCTCATATCAGCCTCATCATAACTCAGTTGTCCAGCGCCGGCGGCTACACATTATCATGTTGTAAATTAGACAATATCTGTACTGTAAACCCCTCCATGTTGTGGTTGTTGTGGTTGTTTTGGCGTATACCTACCAACACAATGTCATTGCCATAGAAACCAATGCAGACATTATGGAAAACGAAAGAGCAGCATGGACACACAAATCGGATCTGAACAGTTGCGATACACAGTGTGGACGTCAATAATTTTAGACCAGATTCCAATCGGATACCCAAATAATCAGATTTGGAATGACAGTCTGAACGTAGTACATGTATCTGTAGCAAATATGAATATGCAAACTATCTTGAAAACACTATTAGCAAGGTAACATAGATCGGCAGTTTAACACTCTGGAGTCGGCGGTCGTGCCGGCGATACCACCTTGCTTTTTTCTTATCAGTGTGAAAGAGACTCAAAATACTCAAAATACAAAGTCAATTTTGGACATACAATTAAGAGTTATACACGATTCTACACTGTTAAATGTCTTCTTTTATTTGTGTACACTCAGAGTAAAAACAAAATGTTGTGCTTTTTGCAAAATAAAGAAGCCGCAGTCTCTCTCTGAATGAAGTCCAATTTGACAGTACTCAGAAAATGAAATTCTGAGGTAATACATGCAACAGAGAGCCCGCGGCGCATCAGCTCGGAAAAACGCATCAAGCTTAGTCAGTTTCATGTACTTTTCATCGTTTTGAGATGCAGTGAGGAATAATTTTAAAAGGATTTGCCTCAGAGGATGAGCATGACTGGTTTCACTTTAATTTCGAGGATCAACTAGATCAAGCCGATGATTGTGAATGGTAAGTTTTTTTTTATTCTTAAGTTCTTTATTCTAATCGCAATATAGTGTCTGTGAATATTAAATAGCAAAAAGACTGTTTAAATATGAACCCTGCAAGTTTTGTGTGTCTCAGTGTGAATTATTGGGGCAGATCGACACGCGGTTTCATTTACTATACATAACTTACATTAGTAAATTGTCATGGCTATTCCCAAACTATATTGCTATACTGAGATGAGTGAAATCGACTGAAATACTTAATGAATACTAAAATAAAATGTGTTAGCAATGTATTAAACTGCACATTAACATTTAGGCTCTGTAATATAACAAATATAATGTATAGAATGACAGAGATAATATGAATGTTTAGACGCTTTGCATCACAGAAATACATTATATTTTAAAGTATATATAGAAGACCATTATTTTAAATTGTAATAATATTTCAAAGTATTGCTGTTTTTTTCAGTATTTTTGATCAAATAAATGCAGGCTTGATGAGAATGAGACTTCTTTCAAAAACATTATAAATAGTAATGTGTCAAATCTTTTGACCGGTACCGTAATTTAAAATATAGGCCTATACAAAATTTTCTTCCCATAATAATTTCATGCAATAATACGTATATGCATGAAATCACAAAAATCATGTTTTCTGTTAAGAGTGGACATTATATGAACGTTAACACAATAGCTGATATAATCCTGTTATCAGCATGCTCACAGAGGTTTTTTTCTTTTATTTCACAGATTTGAGAATCATAGTAACCAGATATTGGTCCACGCTGGACATTCTGAATTCACTTATATCTTTGAACAGGATTTATTTCCAGTAGGGATGCACCGATGTAACGGCCGCCGATATTTATTGGCCGATTTTTGCTCAATTAACAACCATCGGCATATCGGCTGTAGCAGGAAAAAGGCCGATATAACAAACCGATGGTTTATTAATTAACTGCGTGAAGGCACTGAGCTGTATAATGACTGTTGCGTAATCCTAGCGCTGCTGTCTGTGCTTTAAAGTTAATCAAATAACAAAAGATCGCACACTATTCTTGACTAAACTTTTGTAACTTTCATAAGTGTAGTGGACCCCATCCGAATGATGACCAAACCTTTACTGATGTTTTATAAAGTTTATTGCGTCAGTTTTCACTCCAAACAAATCACTAAAAAAGCTAAACATTACAGAGCACAAGAAGTGCACATTAATCTCTCTCTCCACTGCATTATCATCAACATACAGCGGATTACTCAAAATACTTATTACAACTAACAGTTAACAAATACATACAGATCTTATGCCTTTTCGGGGGATGCTTAATAAGCATGCTCTCCTTGTCAGTCCATACACTAGAACACCCGTCAAAATAAGAGTCCCGCCTTAGTAAAGGAGATCTCATTCATATTTAAACTTACAAAAAATATTCAAATGTATACAAAAACAAATTAGAAGATTAATCACAATAAAGTCTGTTACAATAAAGGATTAATATGTATTTAATTTATACAGTGAAGAATATGCAGTGCTATTTTACGTTTGTTTACTTTATTTCTGTACCTGAAAACTATTAAACCTACCTAAAAAGCACTGTTTATTTCATATGTATCTTTGTTCTGTTGTCTTTATGTAGGCCTGCTGAATGTTAAATGGATCCAATCCATGTTCATTAAAAAAGATATTTGATGATGCAGTAATAAACCTGCTAGTATATTTTAATGCAGGTGTTTTTGAACTTTGCTTATTTAAAACATGATCAAAATACTATCTATTTTGATGACAAAATTTCAAATAAGAGAGGAAGTGACAAATATCAGTATCGGCCAATAATTGTTTGTTAATATCGGTATCGGCCCCAAAAAAAAAATCATATCGGTGCATCCCTAATTTCCAGGTAAAACTGTATACTCAAAATGTGTCTCATTTATATTGTTAACTATATTCTGAATAAACTACAAAAACTACTTTGATTCTTTAGTTTTTTCTCACATCGCCTATCTGACTGAAAGGGCTCATTATGCAGGTCATTATGTGGGTCATTATGTGGGTCTTTGTTTTCTCACGAGTGAATCACAGCATTATTTATGAAGATTCCTGCCCCTACACATACTGTTTTTCTTGACAAAGTGTGTCTTACAAAATTTAAATCAACATATTGTTTTATATGAACGAGTAGGCAGGATAATTTTTACATCATTTTGAAGCAAATCTCTAGTCTGCAACCTCCAATACCCAGAAGTCTTGTGAACACATATTTAGTATTTGTTTAGTGGCTGTATTTCAGTGACTTAAGTTTTTTGTTTTTTCAATAACCACACATAAATGTTATTCTCTCAAAAATACAAACATGTACATACTTGTTGCTCACATATTATGGTAGCCTAGTTCGTGCTGAATACAGTGTAATGACACTTTTGCCATTAATATGTTTATGAACAACTGAAAAAAGCACAAATGTCAGGGCATGTCAAAACTTCTCCAGGGCCCCAAAAATCTCAGACCCCAGAGGGTTAAGACATTAAATTTGTAAGCACATAACACAAGACACTTCTCTTATATATGACTCAAGTTAGGGCAGTCACAACATCAGATTTTCATTACACAATTATTATGGCAATATCTATAGAAATTTTGGGGAAAAAACATAATACCAGTCAAACTCATCTTTAACTTTGTTTTGTATTTTCTAATTTTTAGCCAATGAATCACTCAAAATATGAGTGTAGGGAGACAGAGAGGGTTTTTAACTAAAAATAAATCAGCACTATGGGCTTAGTCGATCTCATTTTGAAAACCTTTACACCATATAATACTGTAAATAACAGTAAACCTCTCTCACCTGAACCTCTTCTCCTCTCACTGACTGGTCTCCTAACAGTGGCTCTGCTGGTGGAGCGTTGATAGTGACAGACTTCTCAGAGCGACTGCTCCCCTTACTTCGGGATTTGTGGCAGTCCCGGCTACGCTCTCTAAAAAACATGGACACAACAGTAAAGTTAGGTATAAGTCGTATAGGTCTTTCTGGTAGAAAGAAGTATGTCAAGGAGATTACTAATAGTTCACCCAAAAATTTAAATTCTGTTAGACATTGCACTTCTTATTTATTCAATCTTATATCACCATATGAGTATTTTTTCATGGTATAGTTATAGTTACAATATAGTTATTTTTGCTTTTTACAGTATCAAAATCTTGTCACCAATAGTAATATCAAAAAAAAAAAAAGAAAAAACAATACTAGCCTAATTAAGTAAAACTACAATAGAACAAAGACAAATGAAAAAGAACAACCTGAACGTGTTTTGTAATCCTGTACAAAACTGTAAAGTATTCAACAAACTTTGTCCAATGATGTCCATTTTATGAAATATCAAGTGGTGCGACCATCAAAAAACTACCACTTTGGGACTTTCATGTTGAAATCCATTCAAAGACAGGAAGTTGCATCAAATACCAATTTGCGAAGGACCCATGGAAGCAGTGAGCAGGTTTGTAACTCTGTCTTAAATTTGGAAAAAAATAACCTTTTTAACAGCTAGTATGTAGTTACACATTTGGATATCATGTGGTATGACCTCAAATAAAAAAACAAAAACAAACAAAAAAAAATTATTATTATTAAAAATAATTATTGCAGTTATTTCTGCAAATAAATACTTTTATTACAAATTTCATGGTGACCTTTCATGGGAAGCTAGCTTGTTTTGTTTAGGTGGCCAATTCTTTGCCTGTAAATTTTGACTGAATTTGAAAATATCATGTGGTGCGACCAATGCAGAGTGTTTCCATGATAGATAGATTTGCAGTTTTTGTGCTTTTATATTCAATTGATGATTTATATACATAAAGTACTTTATTTTAGTATCACTTGGAATAGATTTTTATGCAATTTGGGTCATTTTATAAAAGTATTTAAGACAGTTTATGTTTGTATTGTAGAATATGAGAAAAATGCAAAAAAAAAAAAAAAATTGCTTAGAGCATGTAATTTCAGTTTGGTAATTATGCATTTATTAGTCATTTATTGTTTATTTATTTATAACCATTTCAATTTATTTTACCAGATGCCACTGCCAAGCAAAGTAATAAACCGCTGGCCATAGGCTGACCCTGCAGCAAGAATGTGCATAAATATATAGTAAACTGAAATGTATTCCTGTGATCAAAGCTGAATTTTCAGCATCATTATTCCAGTCTTCAGTGTCACATGATTCTTCAGAAATCATTCTAATATGCTGATATGCTGCTCAAGAAACATTTCTAATTATTATCAATGTTCATATTTTTGTGGAAACTGTGATATATTTTATTTGTCAGGATTCTTTGATGAAAAGAAAGTTAAAAAAAAAACAAAAACAAAAAAAACAAAAAAACAGCATTTATTTTTTGAAATAGAATCTTTTGTACAATTATAAATGTCTTTACTGTCACTTTTGATCAGTTTAAGCCTAATGTGTCCTTGATGAATTAAAGTATTAATTAAAGCTGCAAGCAGTGATGAAAGGGCCCTCGCAACCGGGCTCACTGCCACCCGTTGGCCTTAGGAAAACAGTGAACAGTGGGCGACATGCATGTAAGCGAGTAAATACAGGAGAATTATGGCAAAGTCATTTCAAAGTGCCACACTTCCTGCTGCCAACAGGTGGCACCTTAACTGTAACTGAATATTGCCATGTAGATGTCTTCAGGCCAGGACTATTATCAAACATGTGAAGCTGGGAGCAGATCGGACATTGTATGCCTGAGTTACAACAACTTCCTGTTTCGTGGTGTTAATCGCATACATTAGCACTTAGCCAAGTGTTGCATGATTTAACATGTTTCTAGTATGTTTGGTACTTTGTAGCATATTGAAAAGTGTTTCTGGGAGTGAATTACAGTGTAAAGCATGCCATTTCCTGTTGCCAGCTGGTGGAGCTATGACTAACAGAATATTGGCATATAGATGTCTTTAGGCCAGGACTCTTATCACATATGTGAAGTTTGGGGCAGATCGGACATTGTATGAATGAGTTACAACAGCTTCCTCTTTCATGGCAAAACCCCCACTCACTCTCTGAAATGCTTTAAGTGTTAAAAAGAAATATATAAATGCAATCAATTAAAATGTAAATATGGAACACTGGATAAAACAAATTTTCCACAAACTGTTGTGTGTCTGTCAGGGTTCTGGTGTGTTCTAGTCACCACAGACGAGGAAATACTGATAGAAAGACTTTATTCTAAACACAGGAGATAACAGGAGATTTAAATGCAGGAGAATCAAACTATCATGAACACACGCTACATTAAGACAACACAGGACAAAGAACCAACTCACCCTGCATTCCATTCGGAAGGGCGCATCCCCCTATGCCTTAATCCCTTCAAAGGGTTTACCCTCCAGAGTGAGAGCTTCGAAGGGATGAAGGGTGCAGGGGCCAAGAAAACTTTTTTTTGGAATGCACTTCTGCGTCATCTTAACAAGACAATCAAGGAGGCGCCTTCGTCGCACATTTTGTATGCTGGTTGACCCCCCAAAAAACACGCTCTGAACAATGAGTAGATTGTGCAAGCTATGCCTTTTGTTCAACGTTAGTTTATTTATTTATTTATTTTTGGTTTATCGCTACAAGGCCTTTTATGTTAAATATAATGTATATTGTGTCTATGTATTTGAAACATTTGAATGGACTGATAAAAGGTAGCTGTAAAGTATTTTTGTTAAAGTACAATGTCGTTTTGACCATAATAATGTACCAAATCTAACTCGTATAAATATTACAGTAGTATAGAAAAATACTATACATACATTTATAGATAAAAATCGAACTCCGAACCTCCTGTACCCATTGTGTAACGCCAAACACAGGGGTCCTCCAAACCCCTTCCTAGAGGGCCACTGTCCTGCAGAGCTTAGCTCCAACCCCAATTAAACACACTTGAACCAGCTAATCAAAGTCTAATTAGGGATACTAAAAACTTCCAGGCAGGTGTGTTGAGACAAGCTGGAGCTAAGTTGGAGCACTCCGAAGTGCCCTTCAGGGGGCGATACATCCCGTTTGGAACACACCTATAAACTGAGGGCTTATGTACACAGCAGACAAAGGGAAAAACCAACTAGACACACCTGAACTGAGGAATCTAGTCACTAGTAACCATAGAAACAAACAAGGAGTGAACAGAAGAGAAATGAACTAATTAACAGACTAGAAGATTAACAGGAAATGCAACACAATGAAACCTGAATGAAAACAGAACATACATGTGACAGTGTCAGATCAGTTGGAAATCCCCTGAAGTCTAACCCATTTTTAAGGTCTAGTTTAATGGTGGTGTGGTGTCAAGACATCTATAAATATGATTAAAAGATTAATATGAGGCAGAAGTACAGAATGTCACATTTTATTATTGAATGTTTCAATACAAAATGTTTTACCAACTAAGAAGAACAGCACTTTTAGAGTTTCATCCCTCTGCCTAATGTGAGCATAAGTATTGGGAAGGTTTAACTTGAAGCAAATGTAAGCTAATATTTAATTGTAAATCCCTTGCAAGCAATTACAGGAGCGGGTCTGTGACCCATAGACATCACCAGACTCTTGGTTTCACACTTTGAAATGCTTTTCCAGGCCTTTAATGCAGCCATTTTCAATGGTTGCTTGTTTTGGGGAGTTTCTGCCTTGAGTCTTCTCTTCAGCTGGTGAAATGCTTGTTCAATAGGATTTAAATCTGGAGACTTGACCAATCTAAGACCCAAAATTTCTTAACCATGATAATCTCCTTGATTGAGTTGGCAGTACTAGTGTTTTGGGTCATTATCCTGTTGCCATATGAAGCACTTCCCAGTAAGTCTGGTGGCATTTTCTTGAACACTGGTAGGCAAGATTCTTTTGTACACTTCTGAATTCATTCTTCTGCTGCCATCATTGAATAAGTCATCAATAAAGATGAGTGAGCTTGTTCCAGAGGCAAACATGCATGCCCATGACATGACACTACCTCCACCATGCTTTCCAGATGAGGTTGTATGACTTGGATCATTTGCAGTTTCTTTTTCTCTCCACACTTTTTGCTTTCTCACTTTGATAAGGTGAATCTTTGTCTCATCTGTCCATAAAACTCTGTTCTAAAACTCTACTGGCTCATCTCTGTGTGTTTTTACAAATTCTAATTGGCTTTCCTATTCTTTGGTACTGATCAGATGTTTGATCTTGCTGTGTATCCTCTGTAATTCTGTTGGTGAAGTCTACTGCGAACAGCATCTATCTTTTTCCATTCTTCAAGAATGACCTCTTTTAGTGAGGAGAGAGAGTGATGCTCAACTTGTCTCTTCAGAATTCCCCATAGGTGTTCGATTGGGTTCAGATCAGGAGCCACTGAATCACTTTCACCCTGTTCTTCAGAAATCCAACAGTGGCCTTAGATGTGTGTTTAAGATCATCTTCTCTTTCGGTATAGAGCAGTACATCTGTGAATTCATGATGCCATCAATGAAGTGCAGCTCCCCGACACCAGCAGCACTCGTGCAGCCCCACATAAGGACACTGCCACCACGTTTCACTGTAGGCACCATGCATTTTTCTTTGTATTCCTAACCTTTGCAACGCCATACAGTTTTGAAGCCATCAGTTCCAAAAACATTTATCTTGGTCTCATCACTCCAGAGTACAGAGTCCCAGTAGTCTTCATCTTTGTCAGCATGGGCCCTGGAAAACTCTAGGCAAGCTTTTTGTGCCTAGGCTTCTTTCATGGACGGCACCCATGCATGCCATTCCTCTGCAGTGTACGCCGTATTGTATCACGGGAAATAGTCACCCCAGTTTGGCTTTCTACTTCTTTAGATAACTGCAGTGAACTTGCATGCCGATTTTCTTCAACCCTTCTCATCAGAAGACGCTCCTGTTGAGGTGTTAACTTCTGTGGACAACCTGGACTTCTCTGTGAGACGGTTGCAGTTCCCTCTTTTTTAAATTTTTGTACCACTTTTGCTACAGTATTCTGACTGATAAGTAAAGCTTTGCTGATCTTCTTGTAGCCTTCACCTTTGTGGTGTAAAGAAATAATTTTCTTATGTTTAAAATGTTACTTTTCAAAGGGGGTGTACTCACTTACGCTGAGCACTGTGCATGTGTGTGTGTGTGTGTGTGTGTGTGTGTGTGTGTGTGTGTGTGTGTGTGTGTGTGTGTGTATATTATACACACACACAAATATTTTCACACAAAATATATTTCAAAATATTTTCAAATAGAACACAGTTATTTTAAATTGTAATAATATTTAACAATATACTGTTTTTACTGTATTTTTAATCAAATGCCTTGGTGAGCCGATGAAACTTCTTTTTAAAACATTAAACTTTTGACTGGTAGTGTGTGTATATATATATATATATATATATATATATATATATATATATATATATATATATATATATATATATATATATATATATATATATATTAGTTTTTAATATATATAGTTTTTAATATATATAGTTTTTAATGTTTTTAGGGCTGTCAAGCGATTAAATTTTTTTAATCTAATTAATTAAATGATGTGCCGATTAATTAATCTAATTAATTGCTAATTAATTGCACATCAAATTTGGCTGAGAAACTTATTATTTATTGAACTGTTGTATAAAATCAGTATCACATTTGCACTCCTGCTATTCGGGACAGAAAAAAAACAGCACTTTTGTGACATTACACTCGTTGCTTGTGTGATATAGCTTAAAGGGTTAGTTCACCCAAAAATGAAAATTCTGTCATTAAATACTCACTCTCATGTCGTTTCACACCTGCAAGACCTTCGTTCATCTTCGGAACATAAATTAAGATATTTTTCATAAAATAAAGCTTCAAAGCTTTATGAATCTTTTGTTTCGAATCAGTGGATTGTAGCACGTACCAAATTGCCAAAGTCACGTGATTTCAGTAAACAAGACTTTGTTACGCGATACGCATTTCGAAATTTCAATGGTTCACCACTGGGGTGCATGACTTTGGCAGTTTGATACATGCTCCAAACAAAAGATTCGTAACAACAAAAGAATACAAAAAGTATTCCTGTCACTTCATAACATTAAGGCTGAACCACTGTAGTCACATGGACTATTTTAACAATGTCTTTAGTTCCTTTCTGGGTCTTGAAAGTGGTTGTGTTGCTGTCTATGGAGGGATCAGAAATCTCTCGGATTTCATCAAAAATAACTTAATTTGTGTTCCGAAGATGAACAAAGGTCTTACAGGTTTGGAATGACATGAGGGTGAGTAATTAATGACAGAATTTTCATTTTTGGGTCAACTAACCCTTTAAACCTGTTCATCATATAAAGCGATCGGCTCTCTTCAGAAAATTTAACGACATGAGGGCAAGTAATTAATGACAGTATTTTCATTTTTGGCTGATTTATCATTTAAAGCATAGCTCACCCAAAACTTAATTTTCTCACCCTCATGTCTTTTCAAACTTTTACGACTTACTTTCTTCTGTGAAACAAAATATTTTGAAGAATGTTGGTAACCAAACAACATTGGACTAAAATTTATGGACAAAAATTTCTCAAAATATCTTCTTTTGTGTTCCACAGAAGAAAGTCACTTGCAGGTTGGAAAAGACATGAGTAAATTATGACAGAATTTTCATCCTATAAGTATGATATCTTGAGTAATCTAAATGATCTCATCAAGTACATTTGTAAGACATTGCTGCAATTAATAAAATATTAGTTGGTTGGTTTTATTTTGGTGTAATAATTGGCATGTTTCTGGGTACAAAAATTGGGTACTGGGTACAACTGTGTTTACCTTGCTATGATACATCTGGAAAAATGTATCTTGTTGTGAATCCTCATAGTTGTTTATGTCTTATAATGTCAAATGTTGTTTAAAGGAAAGGTACAAAAATTGAGTCCTTTTAAGTTTTTTTAAAAAAAGACCCAGCAGACTACTGGAGATTTGGAGGGTGATTGCTATTTATGCGTGTGTCACTTCTGGTGCAGAATCATGGACCTTTTGATGTATGTTTTGATTTTACTTATTACACTTATATAGCTATAGGATTCTGAATTAAAAGACAATGTAATGTTTGACCACATGTATTATCAGAGCTACATGGAACCCACAGGGGTCAGTCAAATATTGAGGAAAACAATATAAAACTGATTTGGAAAACACTAGCTAAAATACAAAGTTAACAGTAAACAGCAAAAATTGTTCCTTTCTCCGTTTTAAAAGTAAAATCATGATCTCATCATGATAGTAACCCTAGCTTATAAAATAGAAATGCAATTTTTATTTTTTCAATTCCTCCTAGGGGCTCTGAAGAACCGTTTGTAAAGAATTAACATACATTTAAATCTGAATAATGAAACTGTTTTAGAATCAATAGAGGTGTGATGTGTGAAACAGTGACAATCTTGTAGATACATCATTTTGTATTTCTTCAGTTTGAAGTTGAGAATATTTAATTCAACTTTTTATTAAATTTTGATTAAACTGTTCTACTGTGAACTGGTACGATATTTGGAATGTTAAATGTATTTCATTTAAAATTTGTACTGTATTTCTTCAAAAACATATGTACAAAGAAGATTTGTTTGATCATAATAATCTAGAAAAAACCTGTAAAATAACGGCGTGTCTCTGTAAAACTTTTAGTACTTTCACTTTATTGATCACTTTATAATCTAGGAAAAATCCATAAAATAACAGTTTTACACTGTAAAACAATCATAAAAAAAAAAAAAAAACGTTGAAAATGATGTTTGACAGTGTACAGTGCTTTGCGGTTCGTATACTTGATCCTCTGTGTTGCTGATACGTTGTTCCGCCGTAGACAAAATAGAAAATTCCTTGACATCTTGTTTAACCTTCTGTATGGCTAAGAGGATTCCAGTAAATTTGACTGAAAAGTCTTCTCTCATGCTTGCGATTGCACTCATAGGACCCTATTTTAATGGTCTAAGCGCACGGTCTAAAGCGCACGGAGCAGGTGCACTTAGGGTGTGTCCGAGTGCACTTTTGCTAGTTTAGCGAAAGGAAAAATGATTGGCACGCCTGGTGCATGGTCTTAAATGGTTGTCTTAATGAGTAATGGGTGTGTTTTGGGCATAACGGCAGTTGCGCTCATGCCATGCCAGATTCACTATTTACATGGCGGAATTTGCAAGCATAAAAACTGAACGCTTCTCTACTGAGGAAACGGATCTGCTCATGCATGAGGTTAAAACGCTCGAGCAGGCTATTTACAGAACAAGCCGGACTCCACCAAACCATTTTTATCTTTATGCACACAATAATAATCTTTTACATTGTAATCCTTTTATTTTTAATATTTGGCATGTTTGTGCGCTGCTGTGCATCCCTGTGTGTAATAAGCAAAGTGTACACACATTGTGCACTCGCCTATAGGCGCATATTACTAACGCACTCTTTAAATAACAAAAAAATATTGCGCCATTGACTTTAGACCAGTTGGTCAATGGCGCAGTTTATTTTAGTTGCCTCAAAATAGCATCGCGCCAACAATGCACCTGAACACACCTCGTTTTCAGACCAACATGCCCACTGCCACAGAAATGGGCGCAAATGCATTTGCTATTTAAACAAAGCGGCACAGGGTGTGAAAATGATAACTGCATCGGGCTGAAACTAGCAAAAAACACTTGCATCGTGCCTGGCGCCACATTGCACCGGGTGTATGATAATGTTGCTCTCTTGATTTTTGTCTGTATTTGCGCTGGCTTCTTTGCCCTCGGCGTCATGCTAGCTTGATGATTAGCAGCCTCAGTGTTGGAGTCATCTTGGTTTCCATGTTTTTTCTTTGTTGTACGTGATGTCATTTTGTCATAATGTTGCTTACAGTGATTTATGTAGTTGTTCAGTCTCAGAACGATAGTGAGGCTGTTTGACAAAGAAATAGCCGAATGTTGTAGGGGCGTGAATAAACATGTTCGATCAATGCGCCGCCATATTGAGACCCCTAAATCACACTTTTAAGATAAAAAAAAATACAAATTTTCCTTCAAGTTTATTTCTTAATGTGGTGACACCAGCAGAGAATGAGAGTGAGACAGAAACAGAGGGAGCAACCTGAGGGAGTGCATCTGCCGGGACAAACTGGTTTACATACCATGTCAAAAATTTAAAGTGTTGGGTAAAAGAGACCCTGAGTGAGCCTTATAATTAAGTAGCCAGATGTTGGCCAATCGGCTGAATAACAGTCATGGCAAGTGACACAGGGAACTTTAGATTAAACAGAGAGGGAAGATGAATGGGAGGACAAAGACAAAAGAATGACAATGATCTCATAAGATGAGAAAGGAAGACAGGGGTGACAGTATCCAATGACCTGCAGCATATCACAGCGGCCTCTTCAGAACTTGCCACTTAACATCAAAAAGGAGAAAGAGACCCTCATGGAAATTCTTACCCGTGCCTTTGAGATCCCCTCGACCGGCCTGAGTAGTAAGAGTAGCCAGAGTAGGTGGACTCTGTATCCATGGTGATGCTGTTTTGCCCCAGCGAGTGGCTGAGGGCTTTTTGGATGTTGACAGGTTGGAGAGCAGGAGTCTTTGGGCAGTCTTATCTGAAGGAGGAACTTACTCAGCAGAACAACAAAGAGGTCAGCCGGCTATCAATCCTGGATGTGTGCAAGAGGGCTTTAAGCCAGCAAAGTTCAATCTGAAAAGACAAAGAGTTTTTAGTTTTGGGACCAAGTCAAATGAGCCAACCCTCAAGAGCAGCAAATAAAGGCTGTCAGTCCTGTTTCCTATAGTACATTTCAAATAATAGATCTCCTTTGGAAGTCACAGTTAACTTTCACAGATTTTTATTTGTTTCCTTGTTTCTGGTGTCTAAATGTGTGTGTGGGTGCTTCTCATTTCTTATTTGTGCATCCTCGTTTCCTTTCCTCACGTCTCAGCTCCATCCACGTAAGATGTGAGGGAAGGATGCAAGGAAAGAAAACGAGGATGGAGGAATCGAAGGAAATGTTATTTGTATATTGGAAACAATGTTCTTGATCACTCGAGCGTCACTTCAAAGCATCATCAGCTTCGCTCGAGGGATCAGCCCTCACGTTGTTAAAGTTTGTTTTTTAAATAAAATTATAATAAATATTAAAAATGCAAGATGTCCTGTTGAAATATGTGAGATGTAAAGTTTATTTAAATTGCAAAAGTAAAGAATACATTTAAATTATTGTTGACAGATGTGACGGGGAGGATAATGTATACGTGCGTCAGGTTTCTCGCCGAGAAAGATTTCTGAAAAGGAAGTTTTGCTATAGTACAGTGATTTGCAAAATTATTTTTCCCCATTTTAAAAATTTATTAATAAAAGTTAACAAAATATAAAAGAAAAAAAGAATGAGGCCAAAGTAGAGGTGAGCCAAAATATTTTGGGCCAAAATGTCACTTTATTTTATTTAATTATTCTTATTTTTTATAACAAAGATAAAATAAGACAAATACAAAATAAAACACTCCTAAATGAACAAAATAAGTTAAAAAAAATGAACAAATAATGATCAAGAATATTATTCAGCAAGCTGCTGAGTAAAAAAAAGCCTGCGAACATCATAAAGTGAAGTGTCCCATACTCGGAATTAGTGCTGGGCCGGAAAGCGGTTAATACGGTAAACCTGTTTCAATTTTGAGACCAATATTTTTCAAAATCCGCGATACCGGTTCATAGCTGAAACAGCTGCTGTATCTATTCAATGGTCATGAAGCTCTATGTAGAGTGTACAGAGAGCGGACATTAACTGCATACTCTTCTTACACTAATGGAAACAACTTTATAACACAACAATAACTCGCAAAACTAACTCTTTAATACTGCAAATACCACGTAGAGCCATATGATTTCCGCGATGCAGAAAACACGGATGAAATCACGGATTCCAGTCACAAAAACTTACTGTGTAAAGCTGAACGTCACAGAATTTGGCCATTTTTGATTGAATAAATCAAAAGTATAGCTGTACAATGAATCAGATATCAATACGGATTAGTGTCTATGAATATTAAAGCTAAAAAAGACTAATTGAAAAAGACTATTGAAATCAGAAGTCTGTATGAATGACTCACAAGCACCGCAGTTTCGTCTTCTACTACACATACTAAAGCACGCGTGGCGCTTGCGATAATTTCAGTGTCTGCGGTCTCGCTCACTATACATAAACACATGAAGTTCATCTGCAGAGCTGCTCTTAGAGTCACTTTATGAACAGTTTACCGTTTGATATGAAAAAATATCGACATTTGTCGTATCATATTTCACAGAAAGTCAAAGGTCTATAACTTGAAATAACAGAAATTAGGGATGCACCGATATGATTTTTTGGGGCCGATACGGATACGATATTAAAAAACAATTACTGGCCGATACTGATACCAATATTTGTCACTTCCTCTCTTATTTGAAATTTTGTCATCAAAATAAATAGTATTTTGATCATGTTTTAAATAAGCAAAGTTCAAAAACACCTGCATTAAAATATACTAGCAGGTTTATTGCTGCATCAAATAATTTTTAATAAATATGGATTGGATCCAATTAACATTCAGCAGACCTACATAAAGACAACAGAACAAAGATACATAGGAAATAAACAGTGCATGTATGAGATCTGCTTTCCTTTACTAAGGCAGGACTCTTATTTTGAGGGGTGTTCTAGTGTACGGACTGACAAGGAGAGCACGCAGTTCTTCAGAGTTATTTTGCAGATTTAAAGTTTGTCCATTTATTAAGCATCCCCCAAAAAGGCATAAGATCTGTATGTATTTGTTAACTGTTAGTTGTAATAAGTATTTTGAGTAATTCGCTGTATGTTGATGATAATGCAATGGAGAGAGAGAGAGTTTAACGCGCACTTCTTGTGCTCTGTAATGTTTAGCTTTTGTGGTGAATTGTTTGGAGTGAAAACAGACGCAATAAACTTTATAAAACATCAGTAAAGGTTTGGTCATCATTCGGATGGGGTCCACTACACTTATGAAACTTACAAAAGTTATTTAGTCAAGAATGGTGTGCGATCTTTTGTTATTTGATTAACTTTAAAGCACAGACAGCAGCGCTAGGATTACGCAACAGTCATTATACAGCTCAGTGCCTTCACGCAGTAAATTTATAAACCATCGGTTTGTTATATCTGCCTTTTTCCTGCTACAGCCGATATGCCGATGGTTGTAAATTGAGCAAAAATCGGCCGATACATTGGTGCATCCCTAACAGAAATGTTACTATTGTACAATAAAGTGTACTTCGATTAATAGAGATAATAATAATAATAATAATACCATTTATTAAAATACACAAACTCAAAAGGTCTTCACTGAAATTACAGAAATTGCACAGTAAAAACGTAGCCTACTTATTATTAATTTAATTAAATAAAATTCACTTGATTACATTTTAAACTAAATTGTTAGTTTTATGAACTGATTTATTAATTAATTTTTATTTGTCCTTACAATGTTCATATAATATATATTCCCTGTACTCCTGACAGTAAAATATGCCAAAATAAATGTGATATACAGTGAAACCCCCAGAATCTTAAAAAGATTTTTGGTCAAACCGCCCAGCACTACTCGGAATTTATGCTCTGCATTTAACCCATCCAAGTGCACACACACAGTAGTGAACACACACACACACCGTGAACACACACCTGGAGCAGTGGGTAGCCGTTTTTGCTGCAGTGCCCGGGAAGCAATTGGGGGTTAGGTGCCTTGCTCAAGGGCATCTCAGCTGTGGGTAATGAGAGTGGAAGAGAGCACTGTTCATTCACTCCCCCCATCTACATTTCCTACCAGTACTGAGACTCGAACCGAAGTCTGACTTTCTAACCATTAAGCCACAACTGCCCCTGACATCTACTTTAACCCACCCTCAAACACTGCAGTTGTAGGCTAGTTCATAAAACAAGTTTACCAAATAAGCCAGGATTATTTAAGATACACATAAATAGATACTATAAAATTAAAAGACATTTCTTTTAATGTATAGCGCAGCTTTTTAAATGAGGCAACAACATATGATGAATAGGACAGAACAAGATAGCCTATTAATATTTTTTCATTGCACAAAAGTATTATAATTAGGGCTGTCAAGCAATTAAAATTTTTTTATCTAATTAATTACATGATGTGGTGATTAATTAATCTAATTAATTCCAATTTAATCACATCAATTTTGGCTGAGAAATTAACCCCAAAAGATAATTTGAAGTCATTATTGTTAAGCATCAAATAGATATTACAAAAAGTAGCTTCAGAAATAATTAATTCGATTCAACATAGAAATTTTTACACATGAACTTTTGGACCATGAGGTTGAGTAAATGATGACTGAATTTTCATTTTTTTAGGTGAACTATACCTTTATTTATTTTTTTATTAATATGAAGTTAATATATAAGTATATATTTTTAAAATAAAATTAAACTCTAAATAAGAAATGAAAACAGCCAGTAGGTGGCGGTAAATGTCTTGATGATTAAGTCGTTCATTCATTCAATTCATTCAAACGGCTGGATTCATTCAGGAGTAAAGTAAATGGTTCTCTTCAGGCATCAGACAGCGGTGCAACACAGACAGATGACATGACTGACATCAAAGTAGTAAAGTACTGCGAGAGCAAATAGAGAGCAGACAGCTCCGTATGCTCTCGATGTACTTTGATATCATACACCGATCAGTGTGTGTAGCACCGCTTCGAGTTTAAGTCTTTTATTAATGATCTGCTGAATCATTGATTTCACTCGATTCGTTCAAAACGCGGATTCAGAAATGAAACACTGCTGTGCATTGTGCGGAGACGAACAGTTTGCTTTGTCTTTACATTTTCATTGAACAAAATAGACAATATTTTGTCTAAAATAACACAATATTAACTTCTTTACTGAACTGTTGTATAAAATCAGTAGGCTATTGCATTTGCACTCGTTATATATAGGATATGGGACAAAAACAGCACTCGTGTGATATTGCTTAACTCATGATCTAAATATGAGACAAAAACGGGGGCATTTTTGCACCCATATCTTTAATTTTATGGACTTTCTGACTGCATTCTATAGGCTTCATCGCGCAGTGAGTTGTTGCCCTGCATCAAATTCGTCATCAATCAACTGTATGAAATGTCAGATGAACTACATAGTTGTTGGGCGGGGCAAGTGCGTTAATAGGTTGTTTGCACGACGTCATTGCAGCAGCGCGAATGAGTCTGGAGGGCAGGGAGTGATTTTTCTATATAGAAATTCTATCAAAAACTCAAAATTTGTATGTTTTGCGTCGTTTATGGTTGCTCAAATCGATAAAATCGAGAACCCAGAAGGTGTTTATATCATTTACTTAACTTATACCGTTTTTTTATAACTTATATCGTTTTATATCGTTGACGCCTTTAATAGTGTTTTGCGTCTGCTGATATACTGAAATGAATACGGATACCTGCTTACCTTACTTGTTTTTGACTTGGTTAAATATCCACATTCTTCATGGTATCGTTTTCAGGGAAGAGAAGCTATTTTATCCCATTGAATGATAATTTGGTGTTTTCACTTAAGTTTTGTAGAATTCCGTTCACAATGTTGATCTGGTTACCATGAGAACAGTGTCACGTGCTGCTGCTTCAGCCATCATTTGGTAGAAAATGTAGGGGTGTTCGATTCCAGGTTTTTTGGAGTCGACTCCGACTCCCGACTCCCACTGTGGGAGTCGATGGAATCGACTCCTCGACTCCAATTACATCAAAACAGGGTCATAAATAAGGCAAGATGGCAGTCCTTACACGCTTAATTAGTTTATCTTTCCCCAATGCGAAGCCTTAAAATCCCCTCATTAAAACAACACACGTTTAGAGAGACTGTCCAAATTAGTCCAATTTAGCGATGACTTGATGAATATCAATGTTGCTACCTAGCTAATTGCAGATACCTAATTTTACAGAGAGAAAAGTCACGAAACACATCTGTGGTCGAATATTATGTCAGAATTAAATAAACGAGAAAGAAGGGATTCTTTAATGAATTCATCTCATTATAATGGTCGGGTGATGGCGCTAAACACACATGATCATTGTCTTAAAAGTGCTTGAACAGAAGAGTTAAAGATAATAAAATTAATACAATACATACAAAAATGCATACAATAATGCACACTTATTGATGTGTTTATTGTTGATGTGAGTTTTTTTTTATTATGTATGGTTAGTTTAATGATTATGAACACGGTTAACCATGGAAAATCAAATCTATATTTATTGCATTATAAGCTACCATCAATACTAAAGCTGGCACAGAGATATGTATAATTACAAACTAAAGTCACTATGACTGTTATCTATTTCTAAAATAAGCTACATGTAGGATAAATGTATGTGACAAAGTTTCTGCGACAGCTCTCTAACGCGATTCGTCAGTGTCCGAATTCCTCGCTTCATTTCGTTCACTCCTTACTCCTCCTTAGCGATTTCGGACACAGCAACAGTGTCGACACCGAGAGTCGATTCCTGTGCCTTTTGGAGTCGACTCCCCATCACTAAGAAAATGTCCAAATAAATAAATGTTTAACAAGCTGACAGTAGTCGATTCATTTCTTTGTCGTTAAATGTAAGTGTGGTTTTAATGTTGTCTTTGTAAATATTTACTTTCCCATATGGCCACAGAGGAGAATCGGAGGGTCACATTCAGTGGACAGACAGACACCGACACACTGTATTTTTTTGTATTTATTTCAACAAATGACAACCAAAATCAAACCCATAGAACCTCGTGAACAGTTTTGAAGTGACTGTGTGCAAGTTATACTCATTCACAAGCCAGGTGAGAGTAATACTCGCAAATGTAATGTTAATTATTACACCAAAACAAAATACAACACATTCAAAAACACTCAGCTATGTGATTATTTTACTGAGTGATAGGCAGGGGGTTTAATCAGTGAAATTACATTTGCTATATGGCATTTTCCCATCACCTCCTTGACCAGCTTCCCTTAGTATGTTTTTACACGTATAAAAGGCAACAATTGTATTACACCGTCTAGTTTATTTGAACGATGATGTGAGCTCCTGTTGCAATTCTCGATTCAGCATAAATGACCTACAACAGCGACATTTTTCACAATCTCGACAGAAAATCAAAAATACTGCCTTAACGTCACTAGCAGAAAGGCAGCGTGATATAAACAAACCAAACTAGAACTGAACGCGGCGTGACGGCAGCTTCACATTCTCTATAACTACCTCCTCGATGACAGTCAAGTCTTTCAATTCAGTGGAAAAGTCGCTCCTCTTCATAACAAAGATCACGTCCAACATATGTTGTGATTTTCTGTTTATACCTTTCTAAACCAGCACAGAAAGGACTTTTCTCCATCTCTTCCATTCTAATTTTCACTGCTTGCCCTCCACCGGTATTTCGTACGTCACCAGAACCACGTGATTGCAAACAACCAATTGCGTTAAAAATTAACATGTTATTTTTTACCGTAAATAATTAATCTAATTAACGCGTTAAATCGACAGCCCTAATAATAATAATGAAAGGCCTCAATACAGAGTTGTACAAGGACTTGCGCATCCCGTGTGCAGAATGATGCGCTTGAAGCAACATGGAGTCACAGCACACAGTGCTGCGCTTCTTGTTGGAAAGTTCAAAACACTTGAGAGACTTGAGATTTTTTCTAAGGACAATTTTACTATACAGATTGTGGCAGGATTGATCAAAAGCCAAACTGTCTGAGAGGCAGAGAAACAACAGAGCCCATACAGCACATCACCAGGCCTTTGAGTACCATCACAAGCTGACGACCCAAAGCAACAGTCCAACAAGGTCAACTGACTGACAATCCACACAGAAGGACTTCCATTTCCTCCCTTGTGGTCACAGATGCTGCTGCATTTTCAATGATCACTACAGAGGGCGCTTCAAATTTTTAATTACCACACTGACTAGATTCCTTTTGATTATTCACTGGTCTCACAGCAGTTCTTTGTATTCTCTGTTAAACTAACATTCTGAATCTGCTTTTGATAGGTATCAGTCCAGCCCTACTATACATCTTAATGAAAGAAAAGGAAGAAGTTCCTTAGCAGAAGTGGGAGTTTGACTTACCAATCAGTTAAAATTGGGGCTGGATTTGGCATAGTGAGGGTTATCAACTAACTATGGGTAAAATAAATAAATTAATGACTATGCAGAGTTCTGACAAAGAAAGAGTACAAGTTTGCCCAAAGAGAAAATTGTGGCTAGAAAAGCAACAAGGGTCCATGTATGTTGGTTTCATTAATTTTTTTATTTAATATTGAAAAAAAAAAAAAAAAAAAAAAATATTCGGCTTGATTTTATGTTTTTAGGTTGAGGGACAGAAAATGGATAAACGGCTTGAATATTCGATTTCCACATGTGGCCGGGCGTGAAATGCCCCTTTTCACTGATTGGTCGACCAAAGATCAACCCATGAGTTCTTCCACAGATCAGTGCAACAGAATAGTAGTCCTCCGCTATAGTTGGATGGAATCTTAAAGTGTTTATTACAATCTCTCTCTTATCTCATCAGTTGTTTGATGAAAGAGAGATTGTAATAAACACTTTAAGAATCCGTCCAACTATAGCGGAGGACTATTACTATGTTGCACAGAACTGTGGAAGAACCGAAAGCGGCACGGGTTGATCTTTGGTTGACCAATCAGCGAAAGGGGCGTTTCATGCCCGCCAACATGTAGGAATCGAATATTCAAGCCGTTTATCCATTTTCTACCCCTGAACCTAAAATCATGCCAAATTTTAGTTTTCGCTTTTGTTTTTTTGTTTTTTGAAAAAATGAAAAATGAATAAATGCATTGTTTTCTAATTTTTCTACTACCAATTTTAAATCCGAAAAATTAATGTACACGGACTGGTATGAGACAGGTAGGCAAGGTCAAAACACAGTAATGATGCACAACTCAATGCAATGATGATGAGTCTGGACAAAGAATTATGGAAACTGAATTTCATGGCTGAGTGGCAAAGGTCAGGAAAGGACTGCCCTCTAGTGGTCAACCTGGGCACACCAGATAGTGAAAATCAGCGAAAGGGGTGTTTCATGTAGGAATCGAAAATTTAAGCTGTTTATCCATTTTCTATCACCATGGTATCCAACCACCACAGCAGCACAGATGGACATGAAGACCCACACAGCAGAGCAGACTACCACCACAGCTGAGTAGACAGGCTTGAAGCAGAGTGTCTCTGGTTAACAGGAAGTTTGTGCACGACCGCTTTGGTCATGTTGAGTCAGACAGGCAGTTCATGTATAACCTCTGGAGTCACATCGAAACAACCAGGAAGCTTAGGTATGACATTTGTGGTCACATTGAGACAGATAGGAAATTCACATATGATCTCTGCGGTCATGTCACGACAAGCAGGAAGTTCTGGGGTGACCTCCTTGGTCGTATCAAAGACTACAGTAAATTCAAGGGTGATCTCCTTGGTCACAGCCGGGCAGCCAAAAAAAAAAAAAAAAAAATCATGGACTGGAGTGGGTTCCGGAGCAAACTCATGGGCTGGAGTGGCCTCTGAAATAGAGTCTTGAGCAGAAGCAGATTCTGGAGCAGACTCATTGACTAGAGCAGACGCTGGAGCGTACTCACGGGCTGGAGCGGGCTCTGGAGCAGACTCACAGTATGTGGCCCTAACACACAAATTGGCCATTGCCATAACGGGGAATACAGAGGACAAGGGAATGACCTCATGGACGGACAGCACCGGCAGGCTTGAGAACGCTGAGGCCGGTGGGCTAGATGGCACTGGTCTCGAGTTGGCACTTTCGTGACATAATGCCGCTTTGACTGCCGGGTAAAGTCCTCTGCGTAGCTCGCAAACTTGTGGGCTCAGCTGAAGAGTGCATCGAGGGAGCGTAGCGGCTGCAAAGGGGGTGCTAGCAAACCTAAAATGATGAATGGGACACCCTACGGTCTGGTGGACTTAATGGACACGTGCACGTGGCAGCCATTTTAAGTCCACAAGACCAAAAGTGCATAGAAGTGTGCCATTTGGAATTTAGCCAATAAAGCCCCAAAAACCCAGAGTCCTAACTTCCTTCACCTCCCATGAAGTCAAAGGGTAGTCCAAGCATTCATTAAAATCTCTATAAGATCTGAATCATTATACTCCAGCCCCACCAACAAAGTCCAAAATAGCGGAGCTAGACCACCCAACCTCCATTCCCTGTTGGCATAGGGCAGTCAAGTTGTGCCCTCCACTCCTTCTTAGCAGCTGGGGAAACAATTGGGGATTCTCATGCTGCTGGATCAACGATGATAGAGGTCTTCAGTCACAGAATCTGCTCTGAGACTTAATTTAGATCCAAGCGCAGCTTTATTTGGAAATCCAGAATCGTAGTCTAAATACAATTAAAGTCTAAGTGCAAGTAAGTCTAAGTGCAAGTAATCTAAATTCATCAAAAACTCCACAAAAACCAACAGACAAGAGAGAATGCTCAGATGTGCAGTGTAACAACTACAAAACCTTGATGAAAAATAACAGAGAGAACATGGTATAAATAGGCTGAAACAAACACAGTAATGATGCACAGCTGAATGCAATGATGAGGAGTCAAAGAATTATGGGAAGTGAAGTTTTTGGCTGAGCAGCAAAGGTCAGGAAAAGAGTGCCCTCTAGTGGTCAACCTAGGCACACCAGCTGGTGACTGTGTCAAAGAGCAGTGTGGAAATTATTAACAACACTAACATAACAAAGCTAATGTTTTATATTAAAGCACAAACTAAGAAAAGAAAAACAAACGTTTAACCTTTAATTAAATTAAGCTTAGACCTACTGAATTGTAGGCTATCGTCAGATAAAGTACAACCAAACTCATGTGTGTTTATGGTGTGTGTCAGCTATGTTGTCTCCAACGGGGGTGTGGCAAAGGGGGCATGGTAGAGCTTGGGTAGACAATTTTATCAGATATCGCAATATTTTTTAGGGTGATTATCGATAAAATATTTTTTGCATATCGCCCAGCCCTACTGTCTTGGCCCAGGTTATTATTTTGTTGCAGGAATAAAACAGTGCCACACCTGAACAGCACATAACTTGGGAAGGAAGAAAGCAAGCAAGCTTGCCCTGTCCACCCCACACTTAACTTTTTCCTTTTGCAGCCCACATGAAACTAACACAGGTCACACCAATAAGAACAACCGGCCAGATGAGATGAGTTAATACATGTTGTCACTTACAAAAATACTTAAGGTCTGCATTCAGAGGTGACAGCAGCCAGTAAATGCTTCACTTCTCCACCAGTAAGGACCAGTGGGTGGTGCGTTTGTGATTTCAGGGAATTTTGTGTTGCAATAATCAGCAAAATGGTTGGAGTGTGTGACACCTGGGTCCAAGCCTCTCATCTTGGCTCACGTTGGCAGCATCTGGGTTCAAAGTTGCCCTGACACACCAAACGACGCTCGACACCCGACGGCCAAGTAGCACATCCGTTCTGCGCCTGCATAAGAAGAAATGCCTTTCTGTACCAGCAGGTGACAGTAGCTGAACAGCCATTCAGAATGATCAGATGGCCCGACTGACCGACAAGCTCCAACACCGATTCAACATGTCGAATCAGCTGAAAAACAAGGCCCAACTTCAGCCGACGGTGCAGAACACACTGAGAAAACTTAGTCGGCCGACAAACAAAAAATGCCCGACGGCTGACCGTCGGCTTGGTGTGTTCCGGGCTTTAAACTACTCCAACCAGCCTCAACAACCCCACACAGCATAAAGTGAGGGATCAAAGGTGCATGCTGGTAACGCCCTCCCTTACCAATGAGGGAAAGCCATTTGTAACGACTCACAAAGAGTCACCCTGGTGAAGATGGGATGTCCACAGGGCTAACAATATGATCAACACACCTGGAAAGTGATGTAGGCCAACTAATGGTTTAAGCTTAAAGGGATTTACTCAACCTTAAGTAGTTCCAAACCTGTATGAATTTCTTTGTTCTGCTGAACACAAAGGAAGATATTTGGATGAATGTCAGTAACCAAACAGATCTCGCCCCCCATTTACTAGCATAGTAGGAAAAATAGATACTCAATGGGGGGTGAGATCTGTTTGGTTACTGAAATTCTTCCAAATATCTTCCTTTGTGTTCAGCAGAACAAAGAAGTTCATACAGGTTTGGAACTACTTAAGGGTGAGTAAATGATGATATAATTTTCATTTTCCCTTTAACAGAAGAATCCGTTTGTGTGATTATTTTGATGATTTTATTTGGTTCAATCAAACTATAGGGCTGAGTATTGATATAGATCTCATGATTTGATTAGTTACTGATTAATTTGAAAATACTTCAGATATATGTAAATCGGAAAGAGGAAAATCTCTTAATGATGTAGACTATAGGGACTATAATTGAAGAAATTTGAAGGTTTAAAAAAAAAATTAATGCAGACATTAGAACTATAGATGCTACAATTTATATATCTCATCTCATATCTCACCCTCTCATTTAATGTTTTTTCTTTGTTTTCATGACTATTTGACTATTGACTATTTGACTATCATTCTAATATGCTGATCTGCTGCTCAAGAAACATTTATGATTATTATCAATGTTGAAAACAGTTGTGAACTTTTTTTTTTTTTTCAGGATTCTTTGATGAATAGAAAGTTCAAAAGAACAGCATTTATCTGAAATACAAAGCTTTTGTAACATTATACACTACTGTTCAAAAGTTTGGGGTCAGTAAGAATTTATTTTAATTTTTTTGAAAAGAAATTAAAGAAATTAATACTTTTATTCAGCAAGGATGCATTAAATCCATCAAAAGTGACAGTAAAGACATTTATAATGTTATGAAAGATTATATTTCAAATAAATGCTGTTCTTTTGAACTTTCTAGTCATCAAAGAATCCTGAAAAAAAAATATTGCACACAAATATTTTGTACAACTGTACACAATAAATGTTTCTTGAGCAGCAGATCAGCATATCAGAATGATTTCTGAAGGATCATGTGACACTGAAGACTGGAGTAATGATGCTGAAAATTCAGCTTTGCCATCACAGGAATAAATTACTTTATAAAATATATTCAAACAGAAAACAGTTATTTTAAATTGTAATAATATTTCACAATGTTACTGTTTTTACTGTATTTTTAATTAAATAAACGCAGCCTTGGTGAGCAGACGGAACTTCTTTTTAAAACATTAAAAATCTTACCGATTCCAAACATTTGACTGGTAGTGTATATATATATATATGTAGTTGCAACAGGTCATGTAAGTAAGAGAGAATGCGTGACACTTTACCGGACCACAATATTCTTATGCAATCTGATTAAAGCCCACAATATAGGTAAAGAAAATTTGGAAATCATGAAAATATTAATATCATTATATCAAAATAATATTAATATTATAATATTAATATTGAGCCACTGTACTCACATGAACTGATTTAAATATGTTTTTAGTAAATTAATGGATCTTGAGAGAGGAAATGTCATTGCTAGCTATGCAGGCCTCAATGAGCCATTGGATTTCAACAAAAATATCTTAATTTGTGTTCCGAAGATGAACGAAGGTCTTACGGGTGTGGAACGGCATGACAGTGAGTAATAAATGACATTGTTTTCATTTTTGGGTGAACTAACATTTTAATAAGGATTATATGATCTCTGTATAATATCAGTCTTTAAATGCAAGATATTTAAAGTGTACCTAAAGTATACTTGCAATAGTTCCACTTTAGCACAAATATACTTAAGTATATCTTTAGTCGGACATCAGCACTACTTCGGCACAATTAAAGTGCATTAAGTACAAAGTTAGTTGTTCCAATTTAGCAGACTTTAAGTATACCAGTTTATATACCAAAAGTACAATTGCAGGGTATTTTTATTAAGCACATAAATATGTAAATGTTTTTGTAGTATACACAAAATAAATGTATTTCAAATAAATTTTAGTATATATATTTTTTTCACTAGGGATCTTACCTCATCTTCACCCCTCACCTCGTTGTTAGTAATAAGTTCTGTTATTGTATGATAGTTTTTCATATAAATTATAATAATACTAAAAGGCTGCTATTACTGTGTCTGTTACAGGAGAGTCTGTTCTCTAAGCAAAAACATGGATGCTGACTATGAGGGGCAGAATCATCATCCAGCCACAACAGCAAGAGACTCTTCTTCAGCATTAGCTTTTACATTACATTTACATTCATGCATTTGGCAGACACTTTTATATTTAAGTTTTATTAAGTTATTTTATTTATTTTTATTATTGTATTCATTCCCTGGAAATCAAACCCATTATTTCAGCATTCTAGCAACTTGCTCTACTTTTTGAGCTACAGGAATGCATTGTAAAGAATGAAGCTTTAATTATTTAAATGTAATGGTTATCAGCTAATTATGTACCATCCCTGTAGGTCCATTCAGAATCAGATTTAGCAGTGCTTTTATTAACGTAAAAGTACATACAGCAAGTTTGAGAGCAAACACCGGTCTGAAAAATAATGTATTTTTGTTGTACTTGCAGGTTCATTCTAAGAACATACTCTGATGGCACCACACACCCAAGTCACACCTTTTTCCAAAGAAAAGAATCAGCCCGAACCCCTTGAGATGTTTCTTATTAGAGAGCTTGTCAACTTTGACTGGCAAAATTACTAAAATGTAACACAACACAAACTTACTTTTACTGTATTTTATATTTTTAAGGTCTGTTTCGCTTTTCAGTATGTGTATGTTTTACAATGCTACAGATACAAATGGTCCCCAGGAGATAAATTCTAAGGACTTTGGTGATGTTGGTTATTTTTTTTCTTCTTCATGACTTCTAGGTCAAGATTTCTAATTTGTACTTCTAAAAATGTTCAACGATTAAAAAGAATATTATAAGGACAAATGTTCATGAGTTAATGTGATTTTTTTTTGGGGTTTACCATATACTGTAATCAGCAATCTCTTTACAGTGTTGAGGCTGAGCACCACTTCTCTGTGTGACATAAACCACAGCTTATATTCAACACTATCCCCCATGTATTTTGAGCCGTTTTAACTGAAAGCAACTTGCATTGTTTTGTCTCAAGATGCAAACCAGTAAATTTTTTTTTTGCATGTTTACAAAAGCTTAAATGTTCTTACTGAACTAAGGCCTAATCGTGGCTAAATCTAGCCTAAGCCTTGTCTGTGAAACCGGGTCCAAACCTATGAGATTTAAACTTGGCATTAAAGAGGCACTTCATTGCTGTCTTTCAAACACAAAAGGGTGCAGCCATCATTAAACTGCTTTGAAATTGTAGCTGCATGACAGGTAGGTAACAGACATTTTCACAGTCCTGTGTAATCCTGTGTAAACTGTACAGATTATTATCATAACATTTCTAGCCATCAGAGGTTCAAGCACAGGTATAATCTATATTGGCAGTGTTAAATAATTCATAGGATGGTGAGAAAAATCTGGTTTTAACTTTGGTGGAAGGTTGTGCACGTTTTACAGCAAAACACACTACCACAGTGTTTTTATATGACAAGCTACAAAGCACTGAACTTCAGGAAATGACTGCTGGAATGTTTTAAATGGCCACAGAGAGAGATGACAAAGATGAGGGATTCAGTCAGTTATGTTTCAACATTAGCTTTTTACTTAAGTACTTTACTTTTTTTTTTTTTTTTTTACATTCGTCAAGTCAAGCCTGTGTTTTATTTAAATGACGAGAAACCCATAACTGTTTGCTTGCCATCTCTCAATTGTACCTGTAGCCTGCTGCAACTTAAACAAATGGAGGGCGCTTTAGGAAAAACCCAGGTCTGTTCAAGGCCTCAAGCGTCTTGCCCTACTCCAACCATAAAATTTATTATAAATACCCTTCGACTAACCGACATAAACCGAGGAAAGTCCGCTGTAAAACAATGAAACCCTTCCCAAGCAAGAGAGAATTAAGTTTGGAAGGGAAGAAGCGACTTTCAGCTTGTCACGTAAGAATCGTGTCAGCGACACCTATGGCTGCGTTTCTCCGACGTGCCCAAGTGTCCAGTTAAAATGTTACCAATACTGGCCCCAAAGAGATGAATTTAGAATCTGTAAAGTCGCACCGAGAAGGCTTCTTCAAAGCTGCACATGTTCGACTATTTTTCACTGTAACTGTAATTGTGGGAACGTGCTGCAAGTAAAACGTCATTTTCAGTCAGGTAAAAATCACTGTAGAGCGTAACGTTATGGGCAGTTGTGTTCTGCTGTTTAGCTGGTGGTAATCATGTGCTAACCTCCACAGAGTAAGGTTGATAAAGAAATACGGGAAAAGCTTTAATATTCAGTTAAGGAGAGGATATCGAAACAATACAAGATTGAGAATTCATAAGTGTCATAGCACTTATATAGCAAGCTAAACTCACGGCGGCAGAATGCTTATCGTGATCACCAAGAAAGCATGCTGGACAACGTCGAAAAAACAAAACAACTCACCTTTACCGAATCGTTGAATTCCTATGGAGATGCATGGAACAACGAATTTCTTTTATATTTAATTCGTGGACATGTCCCACACTGAAAGTGACCGACATTCTTGAGGTAGAATCAGTTCGACACATTGGGATTTGCTGAGAGGCAGTGCTTCCTTTAGAAGTGAGAAGAAAGTGCAGTACGAACATGACGCACTAGGGGGTGCTCACTGCAGAGCAAAATGACCTCCAGCTCCACCTCTCTGGACTTCAAGGGTGGAGTTTAACCTGTTTAATGGGTGGAGAGATAGGGTTATGGGTAGGGTTAGGGTGTGGTTGGAGAATTCAGCTCCACCCATCATGCCCATAGTAGGTCGAGAGAGGGGGTGCTGGAGCTCCAGAGAGGGGGAGCTGGAGGTTATACTCCACCCATGGCTCTGCAGTGAGTAGCCTAACGCCTACTGTAGGTAACTAGGAATAAAGAAAAAAGAAAAGAAAAGAAAAGAAAAGAATATGCAGAACAAAAATAATACACTGTATAGCACCAATAATAAACAATATACCAAACAGCAGAGTTTGAAATTAAAGTTGTCATGACATGAGAAATCAATTTCCTTGGTCTTTTGGCATATAAGAGGGTTTTGTTTCTGTAGTGCAATGCAGAGCAGGTAGAGCAAAAACAGCAGAATATGAATGTACATGAAAAACAGCTGGTTCAGAAGTACAGGTGAGAATGAACCATAATGAACATAATGAACAAAAACACACTTATGTCTTAAGCAAGAGGAATAAAGATTAGTACAACGCTTACCCGGATAATAAAAGAATTAAAGGCGTCATGAACTGTGTTGTTTTATTGTTTTATAATGTTTCCTGGGGTGCACTTATAATGTTAGTATGCTTTTTACATCAAAAATCATCATAATTTGTTAATAAATTGCAGTTTTCCTACCCTGATTTTAGCCCTCTGATTTGAATGCTCTGCAAGGGGTGTGTCTTCTGTGAGACTTCAGTGTAAACGCCCACTGCTGTGATTGGCTAACATCTTTGCATATGAAATAGCTAAAGTATTACTCTCTTGAAAACTTTTAGCACGTTTTTACCAGAGGTGGGAGTAAGTCACATGTGTTCAAGTCACAAGTAAGTTGCAAGTCCCTACCATCAAGTCTCAAGCAAGTCTCAAGTCACAGTGCACACAAACCAAGCAAGTCAAGTCCTGCTAAGGGTCAAGTCAAGTCAAGTTACAATACCAAACAGAAACAAGTACACTGTTAAAAAAATATTTTGATGATTTGTTATCACAACATTTTTTCTTTTGTCAGATCAACTTAGATAATTAATGTGGTTCAGATAACATAGTATTTTGAGTTTCTGTTGATTAAACCAATCACCTTCATTGTATTAACTCAAATTTTTAATTTCAATCACACTCTAAATTTTAAGGCAACTAGGTAACTTACTTTACGTTAAACCAACAATTCTTTTTTACAGTGTAGAGTTTATATTGGCCTTGACCTTATTTATTTTCCCCTCAGAAATTAACTTTCTTAATTATCTTTATACCATAATATTGATGATAATAATAATATAATTTCTTATAGTTTATAAAAAATTGTAATTCTTAAAACATTTAGTATTATAATAACAATTTTATGAAAAAAAAAAACAAAACAAAACCCTGCTTTGTTTTCAGACAGTTTAATATAACTTTGAAAAAAAAAAAAGTTACAAAAGTTACTGCCACTCATCAACAGCATCTGTCACAGTGTTGCTAGATGACAACAAGAACAATCCTCCGGCTAGACCGTCCCATTTAACAACGCTCATTCCGACCTTTGTGGCCTTCAAAGGATGCAGCCTCTGAATTGGGATGCAGCTATTGTCCTACTGCAGAGTTGAGCTCCAAGCCTGATCAAACACACCTGAACCAGCTAATCAAGGTCTTCAGGATCACTGGAAAAATCACAGGCAGTTGCACTGAAAAAGGTTTAAAATAAAGGTCTTCAGGAGCAGGGTTGAAGACCTCTGAACTTAGAAAGGTTGCATGTTCCCAGAGTGCTCTAAACTGGTCTGGGACATAAACTTTGTAAAGATTAGTCTGTTACAATCCTTACAGATACCATAATTTTCAGAGGACTGAAAGAATTTCTGGTTCTTTGTGTACATTTTTCACCTGTGGAATATGGGCATAAGTCCTATGGAATGCCAAGTCTGCTGAAATTAAAAATAAATAAATACATAAATAAATATACAAAGAAATGTAAAAAAAAAAAAAAAAAAAAAAAAAGCATAAATAAATATATAAATAAATAAATATACATAGAAAGGCAAAAAATAAAATATATTATTTTTTTTCCACATTTATTTATTTTTTCTTTATATTTATTTATACATTTATTCATTTAGATTTTTATGTATTTCCACATTAATTTATTTATTTCCATATTTGTTCATTTCCACATTTATTCATTTCTACATTTCTTTATTTTTACATTTATGCATTTTTACATTTCTTTGTCCGAAGGGTAATTGCAATTTAGCTCAGAGTAGACAAGGGCCACAGTGACACCTTGTGGTGTGCCCGAAATCCAAGAAGTGACAGTCACAGCATCACTGATTATAATGGGTTCTCTTGGTGTGGTCTTATTATTAATCACACGACACGTCTTAGGCTTAGTTATCAACTTAAAATATCCTGAATTAGATAATTCAAAATGTTCCTGTGAAGAACAGTGAAATAAACACGCCATGCATTAAACATACACAGATGCATCATGCTCTTTCAAACAGCACCTGTCACGTGCCCTCATATTTTTGAGCTAACTGCATTTTAATGTAACTTACAAAAACAATACTTACAGCAACAGAAACAAACTTATTTTCTATTAAGCGGTGGTAGCCTTTAGCCTACCTCTGTAAACTGATGTCCAGGGGCAACCTTATTAAATGTATGAATGCCACGTTAATTCCAATTGATAAAATCAGTTAGATGATAAGGCTGTAGGGCAGTTACCAGTAAAATCCAATCAGAGCTTCATCAGAGCCATCAATACAGAAGACACATGGATGCATTTACATAGCTATTAACCTACAAGTGCATAAAAATGTTATGAAATAAATGTTTTACATTTTCCTTGTGGTCACATTTCTATAAAGTTAGTCAACAGACGCTAGCAGATTTATTTCTTCTCATTTCAGCAGTGATTTTTTTTTAATATAATTTCATGCATAACACTGATTATTAAGGACTTGGGTCATACTGAGTTCATGACCTTTGACTTTGTTTTTTTTTTTTTTTTTATGGTGAGACCAGTTGCATTACAACTGTTGAATTATTCATGCCAAGTCCCTGGCCAACTTCTGGAGTCTTAGACTGCAATGATTACATGAATGATAACTGGAAAGAAGTGTAGTTACAGCAGTTTCAGCCATTCACGTTTATTTGCAGCTTTGTCTTATTTAGTGTAGTTTTTTTTTTTTTTTTTTGCTGAAGACAATGCGCAAACATCAATAAATTTGTTAGTACAGACAACAAATGTCAACAACAAATGTCACTCACTTTTATAAGCAAAGACCTTGTGGACAAATGCATGTAGCGCGTGTCTATGTTTAGAGCATAGCGCTTGAATATGCAACAACTAGAATTGACCGACAGAGGGCGATGTAATTTCAGAAAGATCTACATAGGCTATTTGACCATTTTATGTCGTTAGATCCTTGAAGTGACAAATATTACAAAGTATTATCAAAATGTTTTAACCATCTCGTCAGGACTCATCACAAAGTTTCTTCAAATCCTTCAGATTACTAGAGCTAAACGTTGCCTTCTCTGTTAAAAAAATACCCAACTTTATTTTGGAGAAATTTAAAGGGGCTTTAGGCTACCGAAACATTTGTTTATCAAACGGTAGGGAAGTGTGAACGACACCTTTTCAGTTTTTAAAAGAATGCTCAGGCTGTCTACAACACACACGTCTTTCAAGTTTAAAGAAGTCATTGTGCAGATGGTCGCTATTCAGCGGCCTGTTTGGGCCCCAGAGATCGTTTAGTTTGGTGTCCGAGAGATGGATGACTCTCTCCCTGTTTATAAGCTTTATAGCGAAAATGGGTAATTCCTAGGATTCGGTAATATTTAAACTATTATTTCAATATTCAACTATTTCAATTTTTTTTTTCAAACTACATATAATTAATTTTCTAAATACTTCACATCATTAGGCACATACCAAACCTTCAACAAATCATATTTTCCCACCTCAGGCATTAAAGACCTTTTATTATTTTCAGGGGTTTTTTTATTCTTCTAATTTAAACATCTTTTATTCTCAACCGGGTAACGGATTGGTTTAAAAAGGATTTTCCACAAAACTTGCTATAAAACAAACATCTACCTAATGCTCATGTGTCCCTCATAACAATTTTATAACTACAAATGTAACATTTATGATAATTTTCACATTTTATGGGACTGAAGTTAAAAACAAATTGTGTCTGTGGTATCTTAATGTTTGTAAAAAAAAAAAAAAAAAAATTTAACTTTAATTTTAAGTTTAATTTAGATAAATTAAAACCACAATTTTATTGTGCTAGTCCTTAACATGTCAGTTCAGCAAGAAATGCTTTAATTTTTAATTGTCTTCCTTATTTTTTCCAAAAATATTAATGTGAAAAGGTTGAGAATGGGGCTGAAGACTGTAACCGGTTTGAAGGGAGAGACATCACCTTCAATTATCTATCTATATATATATATATATATATATATATATATATATATACACACACTACCAGTCAAAAGTTTGGACACGGTAAGATTTTTAATGTTTTTAAAAGAAGTTTTGTCTGCTCACCAAGGCTGCATTTATTTAATTAAAAATACAGTAAAAACAGTAATATTGTGAATTATTATTACAATTTAAAATAACTGTTTTCTGTTTGAATATATTTTATAAAGTAGTTTATTCCTGTGATCAAAGCTGAATTTTCAGCATCATTACTCCAGTCTTCAGTGTCACATGATCCTTCAGAAATCAATCTAATATGCTGATCTGCTGCTCAAGAAACATTTATTGTATACAACTGTACAAAATATTTATGTACAATATTTTTTTTTCAGGATTCTTTGATGAATAGAAAGCTCAAAAGAACAGCATTTATTTGAAATATAATCTTTTGTAACATTATAAATGTCTTTACTGTCACTTTTGATGGATTTAATGCTTCCTTGCTGAATAAAAGTATTAATTTCTTTAATTTCGTTTAAAAAAAAATAAAATTCTTACTGACCTCAAACTTTTGAACAGTAGTGTATAATGTTACAAAAGCTTTGTATTTCAGATAAATGCTGTTCTTTTTGAATCATGTGACACTGAAGACTGGAGTAATGATGCTGAAAATTCAGCTTTGCCATCACAGGAATAAATTACTTTATAAAATATATTCAAACATAAAACAGTTATTTTAAATTGTAATAATATTTCACAATATTACTGTATTTACTGTATTTTTAATTAAATAAATGCAGCCTTGGTGAGCAGACGAAACTTCTTTTAAAAACATTAAAAATCTTACCGTGTCCAAACTTTTGACTGGTAGTGTGTATATATATATATATATATATATATATATTTTTTTTTTTTTTTTTTCCCCTCTATCTCTCATACTGTGCCCTTTCTGGGTCAATATATCTGCACAACACTTTTTTTTTTCTGCTAAAGTGGCAGCTATTTCTGACATAAGATGCTTGTTTAAGTGGACACATTACATAAAATATTCTATTTATGACAAAATTGTGAGTTATGGTAAATATATCTTTACTGAAACCATATATATATATATATATATATATATATATATATATATATATATATTTATAAATTATTCATATGAAGTGAAAGACCCCAAAACATGATGGGGTTGTGGTTTTTGCACAAAATAGCCACTGCTGCTCTTGTAGTAGGAGTAGACCATATGGCAGCAATGAAATAACATTGTATATACTTTGTAGAATGATTCCACATATGGGTGGAGTCTAAATTATTATAGATGGAGAATGGTTGGCCTGACGGGGTTGAGTTCAGACTGTGGGACATAACTTGTCTGTTTTTATAAAATATCTTGCATTTTTAAAGAAACTAACACAAAGAAATACTTACTATTGTAAGTATTTCTTTGCCAAAAATATAGACACTGTGCACTTTTTGTTAAATATTTTCTAAGTACAAATTCAGTGAAGTGCCTCAGGGACATGAAATGTGAGAAATAAGAATTTTCAGCATCATTACTCCAGTCTTCAGTGTCACATGATCCTTCAGAAATCATACTAATATGCCGATTTGCTGCTCAAGAAACATTTTTTGTTATTATCAATGTTGAAAACAATTGTGTACTTTTTTTCAGGATTCCTCGATGAATAGAAAGTTCAAAAGAACAGCATTTATCTGAAATACTAAGCTTTTGTAGCATTATACACTACCATTCAAAAGTTTGGGGTCAAAGTTTGGGGTCAGTAAGAATTTTTATTTTTATTTTTTTGAATAGAAATTAAAGAAATTAATACTTTTAAAGACATTTATAATGTTACAAAAGATTATATTTCAAATAAATGCTGTTCTTTTGAACTTTCTATTCATCAAAGAATCCTGAAAAAAAATATATATATATGTATATATATATATTTTGTACAATTGTACACATTAAATGTTTCTTGAGAAGCAAATCGGCATATTAGAATGATTTTTGAAGGATCATGTGACACTGAAGACTGGAGTAATGATGCTGAAAATTCAGCTTTGCCATCAGAGGAATAAATTACATTTTAAAATATTTTCAAATAGAACACAGTTATTTTAAATTGTAATAATATTTCACAATATTATTGTTTTTACTGTATTTTTAATCAAATACATGCAGCCTTGGTGAGCAGACGAAACTTCTTTTAAAAACATTAAAAATCTTACTGATCCCAAACTTTTGAACGGTGTATATATATATATAAAATAGTGCTTTTAAAACTGCCACTTGATTTAGTAATATAACAATAAAGCTTGTGAGTTACTTTACTTACAGGGATTTGACTGCTGTATGTGATAATGCATGCGTGCTGTGTGTACAGATGGCCTGAGCATGAGCTTGAATAAGACAGCGCCTATCCGACACTGACGTATTGTGAGCGTGTCGCTCTCAATATGCGAGGTAATGAGAACAGACTGACTTCTTTTTTCTGTATTCCCTTTCTTCTCTTCTCTCCTCTCTCACTCTCTCTACTCTAGTGTATTTCCATCTGTTTGGAGACAAAGGGCCATGAGCCAGCTCCAGCCTGGTTCCCTGCTGGTGAAGTGGGCAAGCATAATGTGGCCCATCCTCAGGGCCACATTTCAACACATGGATCTGCCTTTGTACCTCACTGCTAGTGCAACACACATATACACTCACTCTACAATGCACACCTCTGATGGATATCAAGGGATTGAGTGAAAAGGGGTAGGTTGAAGATGCATTGGGAGATGGGCTTTAGGCACTTAAGACAGAGCACAATTATAATGGAGGAAGATGAAAGACTCAGACACTCCCTTCTGCATTTTAAGTGCTAAGTCATGTGGACATATGGCTGCTTCTTCTTGTGTTTCTCTAGTCAGAAGACAAGAAGCTTCACTTGGAACAAATGGGAATGTGTTCCAATGTATATTTGTCCATGCTGAATTCTAGAAAAGTGTACCTGAATTATGATGGTGTGAGAACCCACAAACAGGACAATAGTGTATAGAATTCTTGGCCGTCTGTACACTTCCTGACATATGGTCACTTGTAGGTCTTTGCCATTACATAATCCATGGTGAAGAGTGAGGCAATATGGCCTTTTCTCATAAACAAACACACATGTGCTGGCTACATTCGCAGTCTGTTACCCACTCAAAACAGGGCTACAGCTGGCAGTTTTAGTTTAGGGTATGGAATTGCAGCATGGGCACAAATTAACTAAACGGATGGCCGTTTATCACAAATACTCCTCAATGAAGTCAAAACTATTAAAAAGTCAATATAAATTATCAGTGGGCGATGCATTTGTCCATGCGATTTAGTTTTAATTTAGAGTATTTTGCATTTCATTCATTTAATTTTCATAATTTCAGTCAAATTTAAAATATCATTGGCAAAATTAAACCCAATCAATCCACACAGAATATAGCATTAACAACAAATTTGACAAAAAGCTAATTACTCACTGTAGTGTTTGATCTTGATCTTTCTGGCATGTGTTTAATGTATTGGAAAGTATGACAACTCTCTTTATTCTTTGCTTTTGACATTAACACTAGGATACTACATGACAAATTAATTGTGGCTTCCTCCACAATTAAGAAATACAGTGCTCTGTTCTCTTTCCATAATCTTATTGAAACTGGTGTTATGTTTGCTATATGACACTGTATTCATTTTATAATGCACTACTTTTTAGAGACATCAACCTACAATAAACATAGATAATTATAGTCTGGAAAAAGCATGTTAAGCCTTGGATTACAAGAGATGCTCTTTTAAATCCTTTCTGGTGGTCTCAAGACATTACGAAGTTACATTAACCACTATCATTCAATCACTGAGCCAGTGTATGAATTTGAGTGCTGTTGTGTAAGTGTAAATGTTCTGTTATTGTCAACAAGTGAAGAAAAAATGTAAATTAAACAGATAGTATACCAAAATATTTTATCAAGGGAAAGTGATACTTCTAAAACCACTGATTGTAAAGTGTAGTACATTTATAAGGGTGACAAACACTGTGTTCAGAGCCTGAGAGAACTGAGGTTTTGAATAAGTGATAATCCAAACATATATTCCTGTCGTTTGCTTGAGAAACCACTGTACAAGGGAGTCTGGGGTAACCATACTAGTTTGCTGATTCTTTCTGGATGTGAGAATTCAGTTTGCTTGTTTTATATATACAGTTGTAAAAATAAGTTTGTGAACCCTTTGAAAATATCTAGATTTCTGCATTGATTATTCAAAAAATATGATCTGATCTTCATGGATGTCACAATGTCACAATCTGACTAAACTAATAACACACAAACAGTACTTTTCACATTTTTATTGAAGACATTGGGAGATTATTGACACGGCAGGCTGAAAAAAATAAGTTAACCTAAAAAATAAGTTATGACTTCTCCAAAAGCTAACTGGAGTCAATTAAAGAGATGAGATTGGAAGTGTGGGTTCCACAAGTACCCTGTAAATAAAGGCACATAAAGTCTGGTTACTGACAAATCTGTTCTTCTCAAAAAAAATGTGGGCTGTGTTTCCCAAAATTATTGTGAGCTAAGTTGATCCTAAAGAACATTGGTGACAATGGTCTTCACGATCAACTTTGGCTCATGATGCTTTGGGGAAATGCAGCCCTGGTTAGTATGGACTATGCCTTGATCCCAAAAGCTTTCACAGGACCTTTACAAAGTCCATTACAGTAATGCTTGAAAAGGCTTTGCTAAAGACCTGGGTGTTCATGAATCCACTGTAAGATACCATGTCTACAAATGTATAAAATTCTGGACTGTTGCTACTTCGCTAAGGGAGGGCATCCTGCAAAGATCACTCTAAGAACACAACAGACAATCCTGAGAGGTGAAAAAGAACCTAAGGATAACAGCAAAAGACCTCCAGAAAACTCTACAATTCTTTGTTCATCCACTGTCAGAAAAACACTGAACATTGATAATATTTTTTGTATGTAAATAATGTATATGTTCTCAATTTTTCATTTTTTTAAACATTTCAAAAATTACAGATAAACCATGCTAATGGCCTAATTGCTTCATGTTTTAGCTTAGGCTACTTATCAGTATTAAAATATGCTTGTTTTTACTTATACTTATGGCATATTGAATTGTTATGTATATATAAATGTATTATGTGTATGGTATAAATATCCCTCTCTCTCTCTCTCTCTCTCTCTCTCTCTCTCTCTGTGTGTGTGTGTGTGAGTGTGTGTGTGCGCGCGCGTTTTTGTGACATATCAGGACACAAATTTGTATAATGACATGGGTATGATATAGGTATTAGAAGGAGAGGATGACTTATGAGGACATTACCCCATGTCCCCATTTTTCAAAAGGCTTATAAATCATAAAGAGATTTTAATGAGGTTTTTTTGAGAAAGTAAAAATGTGCACAGTTTTCTGTGATGGGTAGGTTTAGGGGTAGGGGTAGTGTAGGGGGATAGAAAATACGGTTTGTACAGTATGAAAACCATTACGCCTATGGAATGTCCCCACAATTCACAAAAACAAACGTGTGTGTGTGTGTGTGTGTGTGTGTGTGTGTGTGTGTGCGTGTGTTTCCCACGGGAGGTGCCAGACGGCCAGTAATTTGGTTGTCTTGGCTCGTCTGGAGTAACACCTGCCCCCTCTCTGGGGAAACGGCCTTTCAGCCAAGAGGGAGAACAAGGAGCAAACACACGTAGAGCAAAACCCACACTCCAATGCCTAACGTGACTGACCACTCTTCATCCGTTTTCCACTGAATTTACATATATTGGCAAATTTATCTTTAATCGTATTAATCTTATTGAAGTTAATAAATCGACACTATTTTGTTTTATTAGCTATTCGTCATTTGTGATTAAAGAATCATCATGTTTTAAATGTTATTTTATTTAAAAAAGATAAACGAATAAACAACAAAACATGAAAATCAAAGCACGCTACCTTAAAAAAACCCGGCTGTCACAGCGACTTTATACTACAAAATGTGCATAAAGCAATAAAGGGCACGACCCTGAAAAGTCAAGAAAGATCTTTGGATAGCAGATATGTTTTCACTAAAAAATAACTTACTATAACGAAATGTAACTTATTGTATAATTTTAGTGTGGTGATGAACATATATAAACATTTCAGACATCGGCACGTGAACACACGTGAAAGAAAATGTGACTTGCGATGTAATTTTTGGTCATACAATGAATTGCCAGTCTACTATCTAATAAATCATAGGCCTACAATTCAATCGAGTTTAGTGGACCATTGATTTAAATACCAGTTATGCAAAAAAGATTTCGTTGTAATAAATTCGTTGTTCTAATGCATGACAAACTCATGAGGAAAAACAGCAGATTTATCTAATTGAATCACAAAATATATAGATATATCAAATAAATAAACACTAAATGTGCAAGTTGATGCTTAACATTTTTCCCATCGTTACTGAATGACAAAGTCTAACACACGGTAACTTTTCTTTTAACTAGCCTACAACCGTACATTATTCTAAACAACAATCTTTCAAAATAAATAAATAAATTAAAATGACGTGAATCATATGAAAACATATTCAACAAGTATAATAAATAACAAATAAATATTTAAATACGAGTGGTTATGGTCACGATGTCATAATTCAAGTGGCACTTATACGTCATTTCCTCCTGCAACAACTACTACATCTACAAAGCAGCTATAAGAGGAGAAGGGGCTGTTTTTCTCTCACTGTTATACAGAGTGATGCAACCGGGCCGGGTTATCTCTGTACTTTTTTCGAGCTAGAAAAAAATGCTCTACATTGGTGTGTCCATATATAATAACATAAGTTATTCAATTTGTTTTAAGTCCCTCTTGACCTTATTGCATCATTTATTCTGTGTAGCCTATAGCTTAAAGCAGGGACCACAGTCTTAAATGGTTCACGACTCTTTGAGCAATCACCATTTTGGTTAAAGGGGGTATTATTTTCGCTCTAAGCTATAATATCTAATTAAATTCATTAATACCTGTCTAATGAACACTTGGGTGGTAGCCATCTTACGTGGTTTCTATCTCTTCCAATTGCACTTGCAATGTTGGTAGCGCAAAAAGCCAAAATGTCAGACCACAAACTGCGAAATTAGGATACTGTGTTGTTTGCCGAAAATAGGCCCCCCATGTGTCCTTGGAGTACGTTACTCATCATAAATATGGACCTTCTGCTAAACATCCAACACATGATTTAGATATGAAATGTAACAAATAGCTAGTCTCAGAATTTCAATCTTGGACAGCTTTTTGTCAGGGGGCAGGGTAGGTAACAGCTTCCTCAGTTCGGCAAAGGCAACATTGAAAGCTTCAACCCGGATTCTCTCGCGAGTGGCATGGGCTGAACGGTATTTGGCTGTGGCGCGTCTACGCCTCCTCTTTTCCTCCCTGCTGAGGGTTTGCGGGGCCAGAGACTTCGTCTTGCCCTCTCCCTCCATGGGCTCATCCGTGATGCAGCCAACCTTTATATCGTTCAGCATAGTTTCAGCGTCTGACTGGCTCCACGGCAGATCTGAATCAGTTTGTTCTGGACTCAGCATCATTTTCAGTTTCAAACAGGTTCACCGTATTGTTTTAGTCCTGAAACACAAATACGTCATTCTTAATTACAATTAAGTCAATAAAACAATAAACGAATTTTATTTTTCCACAGTTTTTCTCTCTCAAGATTCTTTATCTGCCGTTTCTTTGTTTCTATGTTTATCTTCCCCAACATTTTTTCTCTTCTTCGCACACATAAACAATAACATTTTCATAACAGCTCTCACAAAAAATGAATGGTCGTAACACTGTATTTGTAGAAGGTGCATAGCAAATATTGTGGTAGGCCTACATTTAAAACATTTTATACTACTAAAGCTATTGGAAGAAATGCGCGTTTCAATTGTAAGTGTCTGACATTTGATTAAAATATTTTTAAAAGAGGCCCACACCATTACATTATTGTTAAAATATAACTGTTTTTGCATGTCTAACAACACACAAATTAATTTAAAATGGACCTCGGAAATGCACAACTTTTTTGTTGTCTATTTAAATATGTTTTCAGAACCTTTCTATATAGGACTACAATATTAAATGCAAATATGATCATTTTGGAGTTAAATTAAACAATTAAAGTCATCCATCTGTCACACTATAACGCTTGGCGCGTGCTGCCTGACAGGACAAAACGGAACCAGAATAATAAATGGTTCAAAAGGTTAACATCTGTTGTGGGAACTTTGCTTTTAGATCAGCATAAATTCTTGCTCGCAATTGATAAAGGACAGTCACGTTGTAAAAGTTATATTTACAACATCTACATGTTTTATTTATTTAAATGAATCATTTTAGATGTTTGTTAGTTTTTTTTTTTTTAAAAAGTGCAACGTGAAAAGGCAATGAAAAACTTTAATGACTGGTGTGTGAACTGTATTTATACAGAGTAACTCTAAAACTTATAACTTAAAAGAAAAGTGTAAAGCAAAAGTTGTGAATTGTTAATGCATTTGCGCGGAACAGTTTTCAAAATAATTGTAGCCAAACTCAAATGTCTAAACATTTTACTAACACGAATATTGAAATTACTGAATAACATCCTTATAAGCTATAATAAATGTTACCTCACTATACCTCTGAGAGAATACAAGTAGAAAAAAAAATATAATACGACAGTTATAAATGAATAAATGAACAAACCGTGTTATGCACTTAGACAGCTCCAGAAAGAAGAACCTTGTCCTTTACAAGCTGTCCAACTCTTTACTCTATCCTCGTGTCTTTATGTAATTTCTTGCATTGAGCATCTTCCCGCCGTGTTATATTATATTTCTTCATTTACTTTGAGATCCTCCGATAACAAAGTGATATCTGTTTCTGCCAAAATTGTGATGCTGAGTAATTCTGCCTTTCACTGTTTTTCGTTTGTAAAAATAATGGATGATGCCTTCGATCTTGAGATAAAAATATGGGGGTGATGCATCGTGACCCCAGACTCTAGACAATAGAGATTGCTCTGTCGATAAGATTGTAGAAAAAGTAGTGAAATGTTGTCAGTCCTCTTGAGCGAGACTGCGATTACTTGAGAATCAACTGGCGATAAAACAGCCCTTTAATCGAAAACCATCTCCGTTAAATCCTTCTCTTTCGCTAGAGCTCCGTCGCCTGATCAGGCTATAACGGATCAGGGTATGAGAGAATATTTCTAGTAAAAGCTGTTCAGAATGACAGAGGGTTGGAATATATTTGTGGGGTGGTAATGTCTAACACCGCCCCTTCGCATCATACCTTCTTCTCTTGCCCCTCTCCACCCATCTCTCAGGTCCGCTATATGTATCAGTGGTGTGCGGTGGTGTTTTAAATTGAGGAGGCAAAGTCCTCATTTATGTCCCTGTTACACAATTTTAAGTTAACATTACATAAAAAAGAGACCAAATACAATTCTATTTTGTTATTTTTACACTATGTAATTTTCTATTTATTAAAACCAAGTAGGCTATAAATTTCATCAAATTAGTGTTTTTACTAATTTTTACATTTATTCCAAAATAATAACTAAAGGCAGTAACAGTTTAAACAATATATATTATTTATATTATTATTAACTAATATTCAGCTTTTCTTTTTAATAGACAATTTATTTTCAACAGTGATCAAGCTTGTACGTACACACTGGTCAGTGGTCACAGACACATGTACCTTTAATTTCACCACACTGATTGCTCACTAAAAAACTCCCGAGTCATCATGTTTTCCGGCCATATCGAGTTTGATTTTAAGGACACAAAGCGGTGATATGTAAGTGACAGTTGTTTACTTACTTTTTAATTAGTCTTCCCATTAAAGCCATCACTGTCTTCATTCAGACCGATTCGAGGAGAACGCGCACGAAAACAAGAGGCGGGATTTATCACACGAACCAATCATGTCCAATCATAACCGATCATATCCAATCAAAGCGCAACTGAGGCATTGCCTCCTCTCACGTGACTTTCCCCCATTCATTCTCAATTACCCCCCACTAAACACACTGCAGGCTTTAGAGGCTGTGCTTTATTTCTATGAGCTGAAGGGAGGCACAGAGACGCGGACTCCCCGCTGTAACTTTACCTGCGGGTGTCGCTGTTTGACAGTGTTTCTTTAAAAAAAAAAGCGAGTGACTTTTACACTTTTTAATGTCAAATTTTGTAACATTTGCGTTGTTTTATTTTTGTAACATCGATTATTTTCTCATCCAGTTTTTTTTGAGGAGGCACTGCCTCCCTTGCCCCCTCGGAGAAAACGCCCCTGGTATGTATGTATACAGGTGTAGTGCAGGGTATACGCGGGTATATGGCGTATACCCACTTCTTTATCGGTCGTCATTGCATATACCCACTTCAAAATCCCCTCTTATGCGCATCATTCAGTTGTGTCCTGGCTGCGTTAGCCAAAATCATGACAGTCCAGCATATGAGTAGCAAATACAATCACATGTGAATACAGTAAATGCAAATATCCCCTCGCCCAGTAAAGACAGTGATGCGGTCAGGACCGAGGCGAAATATGATTGCCAGATCGTCAAGTCACCTTTATTTTTTATAGCGCTTTTTACAATGCAGATTGTGTCAAAGCAGCTTTACATTGATAACTGGTATATAATTTTGGCTGCACAGCAGCTCTTAAAGAATAGTGTCAATGCCGGCAGATCAAAGCACTGTTCAATATCAAATGTCAAGTGTCCCCAACTAAGCAAGCCAAAGGCGACAGCGGCAAGGAACCCAAACTCCAACAGGTGACATCAGATGACAAACAGGTGGCAAATAGACTGCTGTGTTAAAAATGAAGAAAAAAACCTTGGGAGAAACCAGGCTTAGTCGGGGGGCCAGTTCTCCTCTGGCAAACAGTGCTTTGGTATGATTAATGTTTCTTATGTCCGTTAGGATCGCAACATTCAAAGTATTTATTCCAGTTCAGTCCAGTTGAGGATCGTATTCATCACACCGGTATAGAAGGTTTTTTTTGAGGAGCTGTACCACTGGCTGTCATGTCGATGAGGCCTTCACAATGGATGATCTAGTTGACTCAATCTCTCCTGATACTTCAGGGCTGCGTTGTGGTCGTGTCAAGGCGCCGGTCCTCGGTCTCACCTGGATACGGCCCGGATCTGGTTGACTACGGTAAACCTCGGGATAAACAGAAAGACTAATATTAGCGTAGATGCCATTCTTCTTCTGATGTAACGAGTACATCTGGTGTTATAGGAAGTGTTCCCGGTTCCGGCTGACCTAGTTTATGCAGCCTAATAATCCTTTAACAGATTTGAAAATATAAATTGATAATGTGTTATGTGTATGCCAGGTTAAAGAGATGCGTTTTTAGTGTAGATTTAAACTGACAGAGTGTGTCTGCTTCCCGAACAATGCTAGGAAGATTGTTCCAGAGTTTAGGTGCCAGATAGGAGAAGGATCTACCGCCTGCGGTTGATTTTGATATTCTATGTATTATCAGCTGGCCTGAGTTCTGAGATCGCAATAGACGTGAAGGACTATAATGCATTAAGAGCTCGCTCAGGTACTGGGGAGCTAAACCATTTAGTGCTTTGTAAGTAATTAGCAAGATTTTAAAATCTATACGATGTTTAACAGGAAGCCAATGCAGTGTTGACAGAACCGGGCTAATATGGTCATACTTCCTAGTTCTAGTAAGAACTCTAGCTGCTGTATTTTGTACGAGCTGTAGTTTATTTATCAGGCGAGCGGAACAACCACCCAGTAGCGCATTACAGTAATCTAGCCTTGACGTCATGAACGCATTAACTAACTGTTCTGCATTTTTCATTGAGAGCATATGTCGTAGTTTAGATATATTTTTAAGATGGAAGAATGCGGTTTTACAGATGCTAGAAACATGGGCTTCAAATGAAAGATTGGTATCAAAGAGCACACCCAGGTTCCTAACTGACGACGAAGACTTAACAGAGCAGCCATCAAGTGTTAGACAGTATTCTAGGTTATTACATGAAGAAGTTTTTGGTCCAAAAATTAGAATCTCTGTTTCTTCTGAATTTAGAAGTAGGAAATTACTGGTCATCCAATTTTTTATATCAGCTATGCATTCTGTTAATTTTGTGAATTGGTAAGTTTCGTCAGGGCGCGAAGAAATATAGAGCTGAGTATCATCAGCGTAACAGTGAAAACTAACGCCATGCTTCCTAATGATATCTCCCAAGGGTAGCATGTACAGAGTGAAAAGCAACGGTCCTAGTACTGAGCCTTGCGGTACTCCATATTGAACTTGTGATCGATATGACATCTCTTCGTTTACTACTACAAACTGATAACGGTCAGATAAGTATAATTTGAACCATGACAATGCAGTTCCACTGATGCCAACATAATTTTCGAGTCTATTTAAAAGAATATTGTGATCGATAGTGTCAAATGCAGCACTAAGATCCAGTAACACTAATAGAGAGATACAACCACGATCTGATGATAAGAGCAAATCATTAGTAACTCTAATGAGAGCAGTCTCAGTACTATGGTACGGTCTAAATCCTGACTGGAAATCCTCACAGATACTATTTCTGTCTAAAAAGGAACATAGATGTGATGATACTGCCTTTTCTAGTATTTTTGACAGAAAAGTGAGATTTGAGATTGGCCTGTAATTGACTAATTCTCTAGGATCAAGTTGTGGTTTTTTAATAAGAGGTTTAATAATAGCCAGCTTAAAACTTTTTGGTACGTATCCTAGTGATAAAGATGAATTGACGATATTAAGAAGAGGATCTATGACCTCCGGAAGCATCTCTTTCAATAGTTTAGTCGGTATAGGGTCTAACATACATGTTGTTGATTTTGATGATTTAATAAGTTTAGACAATTCTTCCTTTCCTAAAGCAGTAAATGAATTTAATTTTTCCTCAAGGACACTACAATGCACTGTCTGACACGATACTGTAGTAGACGGTTGCATGGTTATAATTTTTTCTCTAATATTATCAATCTTACAAGTAAAGAAGTTCATAAAGTCATTACTGCTGTGCTCTTTGGAAACATCAGAAGTTGAAGCTTTATTTCTTGTTAATTTAGCCACTGTATCAAATAAATACCTAGGGTTGTGCTTATTTTCTTCTAAAAGTTTTGAAAAATAGGCAGATCTAGTATTTTTAAGGCCTTTCTGTACTCAATCATTCTCTCTCTCCACGAAATGCGAAAAACTTCTAGTTTTGTTTTCTTCCAGCTGCGCTCCATTTTTCTGGCTGCTACCTTTAGGGCCCGAGTGTGCTCATCGTACCATGGCGTTGGATTAATTTCCTTAATCTTTTTTAAACGCAAAGGAGCAACTGAGTCTAATGTGCTGGAAAAGACAGAGGCAATAGTTTCTGTTTCAACATCGAGGTCTTCTAAGCTGTCTGGTATGCTAAGGCGATGAAACTGATCAGGAAGATTATTTAGAAAGCGATCTTTAGTGGTAGAAGTGATGGTTCTACCATATTTATGGCAGGGAGGCAGTTTAGCTGCCTTGACTAAATGTAGTATACACGAGACTAGATAATGATCTGAGATGTCGTCACTCTGCTGCAGAATTTCAACGGCATCAATATCGATTCCATGTGACAATATTAGATCTAAAGTATGATTACGACAATGAGTGGGTCCTGACACGTGTTGTCTAACACCAATAGAGTTTAGAATGTCTGTAAATGCCAATCCCAATGAGTCTTTTTTATTATCTACATGGATATTAAAATCACCAACAACAAGGACTTTATCTGCAGCTAGTACTAACTCTGAAAGAAAATCAGCAAATTCTTTGATAAAGTCTGTATGGTGTCCTGGTGGCCTGTATACAGTAGCCAGCACAAATGTCAACTTACATAATGTTACGTAAAGCACTTCGAAGGAATTATATTTGGAAGACTTTTGAGTAATACTGTAAATATTACTATAAATTACAGCAACACCTCCCCCTTTGCCTTTCTGACGAGGATTGTGTCGATAATCATAACCTTGAGGGCTAGACTCATTTAAAGTAATGTAATCATCTGGTTTTAGCCAAGTTTCTGTCAAACACAGCAAATCTAGATTATTGTCTGTGATAATATCATTTACAATAAGTGCTTTTGAAGAAAGGGATCTAATATTTAACAACCCAAGCTTTATCATTTGTTTATCATTTTTATCTCTATTTTTTATTTGTTGAACATCAATTAAATTTTTACCATTAAATGGGTTTGGAAGTTTTTTGTTTTTACTAATTCGGGGTACAGACACAGTCTCTATGTGATAATATCTAGGTGTAAGAGTTTCTATGTGTTTGGAATTATCTGACTTCTGCAACGTAACAGCTGCTCTTTGGTAATTACAGTAGGCCGGACATCTATCTATATGTATGTATGTATCTATCTATCTATCTATCTATCTTTGGTATTACATCGGCCGGACATCCAAACGCTTGCCTATCATTCACCGAAAACTACTGTGCACTATGTTTGTGTGTAGTGTGAAAGCTGAATAGCAGCGCGCTCACTGCATGAGAGGCGCCGGTGCAATCACTTGCATTTAAAATAGGCTACTCCGTCATTTTGGTCATACACATAAGAGCAATACATCTTTACAGAGTCTACTTTTATTTGTGTGCACTCACAATAACAACAAAACGTTGTGCTTTTGTAAAATAATGAAAGCAAACAGGGTGCTCTTTCTGCCGTCTTCAAAAATGAACCGAAACCCCGTGTATACTTGCCTCAAAGATATGAAAAATATATCTATAGATAGCGTACAGTGTGTTAAATGAACCAATTCAAATGGAAAACAAATATTATCATATAGGCGCATGCACTATTGCGGTGATGCAACCCTAGTACTGCGTATCTATAGCACGAGTTTATGTTTGCATTTGGCGTGCTGTTTATACGCTGAAATTACTTTTTGCATGCATATGATACGCAATGGGTAGGATTAGTGGTGTGGGGTAGGGGTGTATTATAGGCCTATGTAAGCTACGCCAAAAGTGCGTATCATATGCATGCCAACAAACTGCGTATCATATGCACGCCAAAAGTGCGTATTATATGCACGTCAAACACGTGCGTATTATATGCACGCCAATGGTAATTTCTGCGTATAAATAGCACACCAAACAGAAACAGAAAATCGTGCTATTGATACGCACTTTCATGAGATCGGGCTCCAATTTTCACGTGTGGTCGGACTAAGGAATAAAGAATAGTTCGCTCAAAATTCATAATTATGTAGTTGTCTCTTCTTATATGTGGGCCAGTGGCGCCTGCAGCCGTACGGCTGTACACACTGTGCGTACCATGAGAGGGCGCTAAAAAATGTAATTATTTTTTACATAATTTTTAAATTGATTATTAAAATATATCTGCGTACACTTATGACATATTAAAAAAGCAAGAGAGAATGAGAATAAATAGAGGTGTGCGTTTGTGTGTTTTAAAGTCAAATGTGTGTATGTGTGTGCATGGGTGGGCGTGGGGGATATGGGTGAAAAGAAATCTGATTGGCTAGTTTAGTTTCGTCGCTTTTTCACACATGAAAAAATGACATTACAGATAGTTAATGTTTAAAAACAGGCTCAAAATGAGCAAACGCTCTCTAAAACAGCTAAGTTCGATTGAAACATTTGCAAAAAGGCCTAAAACTATTGAGGATGGAGAAATGAAGCTTCTTAAATCTTTAAAGCTTTTCTCTAAATATTTCGGAAAAAGTTTCAAAGCATCAAGAATGATGAAAACAGTGCCATCTTGTGGCAGGTAAAATTTACAGCAGCCATAAACCTGAGTGCGCAGCTAAGTTGTTTTATCCATTAAGCACAAACAAAAGCCTGACGACGCTAAATGTGTTTAGTTTTCTGATAATATAATTCACATATTAAAGTGTGGCAATAAACTAAATGTAACAAAAAAATAATAATTATAATAATACTAATACTGAGTTTGCGGCAAGTAAATTGTGCTGTTATAATACTAATATTATATATTGTTATATTGCTATTTTGTTTTTATAGGCTAGCTACTGTTTATAACAGAAAATATGATAATGTAATATAGGCTACAGGCTTATATATTTAAAATGTTTGTAAATGGACTTGAACTTCCATATACCTGTAGAGTAGTAGTCTGAGTTCAAACATTCCATCATGCAAAGTGAAACATTGACGTGACTGGAAAGGCTTCGTTTTTCGTTAATCACATGTTTCTCTAAAAACAGTACGCACATTTCGGGACAAAGCCGGATTGCTAGTTCTGTGCGTACCCTGAGATAAAATCCTGCAGGCACCCCTGATGTGGGCCAGTATTGATTGCAAAATCTGCACCTCTTCTGTGGCTAATATTAATTTCATAATGAGAAGTTTGACAAGGGGGGGCAGCTAAAGGGTCCAGCTGATACTGAGGGAGACCCTGCTGAAGTTGTGGCCATGGGGAATCAAACAGGCAAGTTCAGATGTATAATATATGCAATTCCATAATATACATATAATATAATTGCCCCAAATATTAAAACAACAGAGAAGTAAAAACACAATTGTGGAAAAACACCAATATTTCATGGTGTAACATCTTTGCCATAGATGATTATATATAATGCCAACAAAAACATATTTTAGAGGTATTTATATAAAATGTGTTAAATAACATTTCTATATTGCATAATATAAATTCAATTTTACAGGAACCTGAAACCTTAAGCTGACCATTTCCTAAAGTATTTCAGCATCAATGATTTTGTAGCACTGACCTTTCTTCACAATAGTGAGTTGGTTATGTGGTTCTAGTATCACAATATTCCCAGATAACCAAGAGGGATCACATAAGTATGTGTGTTTGTTGATCAGGCATCTGTGTGTTGTGGTGACCAACCATGCCTAACAAGCTTATTAAAACGATGAAGGAGGCTCCACTGAATTGCTGTGGCCCTAAGCCACAGAATGAAGGGTGTTGAGACAAGGGCTAGTTGCAACTTGCTTCATAGTGCCAGTATGAACCATGGGGGGATGTGGGAGGGGTATAGACAAAGAACTGGTGGTGGTAACAGAAGAATGGGGCTAGTAAGGTTGGGGGTGGGTGGGGGGTTTATTGTGATAGACAAGTTGCCTTAAGCCATGTGTCCAAGTTGATGTGACTTTGTGTGCATGTGTGTATCAGAAGCATGTCATATGAAAAAGGAAGGGCTATACTGACAGGAAGCACACAGAGAGTCAGTCTAATTGCGGCAGGTCAGAGAGGCAGACAGAGACCTCTTGTCCTGCAACTAGAACTCCAAGAGATCTGTGTCAGACAAGAGCAATTACAGAACACAAACAGCTTAACAGCTGAATCACTCTTTCTTCGGACAAGAGCCACCAGTGGTGCACCGACCTATGATCTAAGCTAGCAAGTAAGTTCACTTTTACTCTCTCTGCAGGTGGCCCTTTTAATCTTCACCAACATGTTTTCGTTTGGACATATTTTTGCAGTAAGTTTAATAACCACTCAGAGACACATCTAATTGGGTAGTTTAATTATAAATGGTGCCCAGATTCCTGTGTTTGGGTGTCATACAGTGTATATGAGGTCAATGAGATATATATCTCAAATCTGATTCTAAAAAGCTCTGAATTTACTAAGGATTTAATTTTTTTGTTTCCCTGTTTTCACTTCATATGATGAAGCAAATAATAAATTGACTTTATCCAATGATTCACTGTAATGAATTTCAACCCACTAAACTTACATAATTTTAAAGCCCCCAATATACTCATGGCAAGGTTCGTTTTCATTGTTTGCTTAGGGGTAAAAAGAAGTTCGAAATACCTTTGCTGAGGTATACTGTTACCAAGGGAGTGGCATTGAGATATGTAAATATGTTATATAAACACAACAAAAATGACAGTGGTGAGAAAAAAGCAGTTAATGAACGCATCTAAGGGGTATTCCAGGAGGCAAGGTTATCTTACCTTCAATCATACCCTGAACTCTCGGTGGATTAACCCAAACCTTGCTTACTCATGCTTCAGCCAACCCAAAGTATGCTCACAGTTAACACACAGTTAAGACATCCTCTGTCAGGGTTCTGTCACTTCGGTCTACTTTATTTCTTGGTTTTGTGACAGAGCCCTGACACACCCGTATTGTCTTGTCTTTTTGTGAGTGTATGGTCTCGAGTGTGCTCGAGCCGTGCGCTCTCTTGTCTGCATGACTTGTTTCATGTTGGGAGCCTGGTGTTCGGATAATAGCACTCATGCCTAGTTCAGTTTCGTGTCGGGGTTCGGACACTTGCGCTCCCCATTCTGTCTTTATTGTGAGCGCATGTGTTGTGTGTCTTCTCACTCGCCATGCACTCTTGTCTCATGTGTTTTGGAGTGCTTGGTTTATGTTTCATTGTCCAGGCGCTCTTGTGTTGCTCTATGTAGCACGCGGTTTGTTTATAACTGCGTGCTTTTATGTCTTGTTTTGTGTGAACACGTGGCTTATGAGGTTTCTCATTAGCTGTGTGTTCATGTCTTGTTTTGTGTGAGCACATGGCTTGTGATTTGTTTTCACTGGCCATGTGCTTGCGTTTTTGTCATGTTTGGTGTGAGCACATGGCCTGACATGTGTTTCCTTGTGCCATGTGCTCATGTCCATTGTCTAACCCCACCCATCTTGTTACCTGATTATTGGTTTATTTGCCCCACCTGTCCTCCCTCTTTACCTGCCTTGTTTGCTCTCCTATTTATTCTCCTTGTGATTGCAGTCTTGTATGTGTTTGTTGTCTAATGTTCCCTCTGTGTGGTTTCCCATCAAGTCAAGTCAAGTAAAGTCTAATTGGTAAGTTCTGTTTTCCCCCTTGGGGTAGTTTTGTTTGTGTTTTGTTTTATTTTTTATTAATAATAAAAGCCCTTCATTTCTGCAGTTGAGTCCTCGCTTCCATCCCTCAACCTAAACCCTGACAGAAAGAACATGCCATAATGAGGACTCAGCAGAGGAAGGGCTTGCGCCGTCCACCAGCCTCCACTCTCTCCAGCCCCCTCTATGACAACATTCTCAGATTCAAGACCTTGAGCTCTCTTCGTCAACAGGGGACTGACTTGAGGGAGTTTGCCATTAAGTTCAGCGGTGCTGTGGAGGGACTGGGGTTTAACAATGCGGCTCTCAAGGACTTATTTAACTATGCCCTTGATGAGCCCCTCAACTGGTGGCGAATAAGAGGGCTGGATCACCTGACTTTTGGGGAATTTGAAGATTTCCTTGATTGGCATGGGAATCCTCCTGCTGAGACGCTGCAGCACACCCAGAGGTGGTAAGCTCAATGCCACTGCCTCGCCCTCACAAACGGAGGAAGAGGAGGAAGAAGGCTTCCTCTGTCCCTCAAGGCCTGGAGGCCAACCCAGAGCCCGCTGTAGGCTGCCCCAGAGGCCGTCCCGCCGCCTCCCAAGCTTCTTGCCCTGCCGGCTGCGCCCTTGATGCCTGCACTGCCAGCTCCACCCCAGCGCCTTGCCCTGCCGGCTCTGCCCTTGATGCCGGCTCTGCCTGTGCTGCTTGCCAAGACTCCTGGGCCACCGAAGTCCATCTAGTCCATCCCTTCCCTGACTTTGTGGACATTCCTGTTGGCTCTGACTTGGCTCTGACTTATGACTGAAGCATTGCAGCACACCCAGAGGCGGTAAGCTCAATCCTACCACCTCGCCCTGACAAACGGAGGAAGAGAAGGAAGAAGGCTTCCTTTGTCCCTCAAGGCCCGGAGGCCATCCCAGAGCCCGCTGTAGGCCCAGAGGCCATCACAGAGCCCGCTGCCAGCCCGGAGGCTACCCCAGAGGCTGTCCCGGCGTCGCCCAAGCTCCTTGCCCTCCCGGCGCTTCACAAGCTCCTTGCCCTGTCAGCACCGCCTAAGCTTCTTGCCCTCCTGGCTCTGCCCTTGATGCCTGTCAAGCAGGCTCCGCCCTTGATGCCTGCCCTGTCTGTGAGTACTCACTGGCTGCATGTTCATGTTATGTTTTGTCTTGTGCTATGTAGCATGCACTTTGTGTTATGTAGCATGCACTTTGTGTTTTTCCCTGGCTGGTTGCTTTCATGTCTTGTTTTGTGTGAACACATGGCTTATGAAGTTTCTCATTAGCTGCATGTTCATGACTCATTTTGTGTGGCACATGGCTTGTGATTTGTTTTCACTGCTTGTGTTTTTGTCATGTTTTGTGTGAGCACATGGCTTGTCATGTGTTTCCTTGTGCCATGTGCTCGTGTCTTTTGTCTAACCCCACCTATCTTGTTACCTGATTATTGGTTCATTTACCCCACCTGTCCTCCCACGTTACCTGCCTTGTTTGATGTCCTATTTATTCTCCTTGTGTTTGTAGTCCTGTGCATGTTTGTTGTCAGATTTTCCCTCTGTGTGGTTTCCCGTCAAGTTGTTAAGTTGTTTTCCCCTCAGGGTAGTTTTGTTTTGTTTTATTTTTTATTAATAAAAAAAAAAAGCCCTTCATTTCTGCAATTGAGCTCTCATCCCTCAACCTAAACCCTGACATTCTCATTCTCAACAGAGCAGCGAATCGACAAGTCACCATGGAAATGGACAATGAAAAAGCATGTCATACTACTTGGCTTCTTTTTTTTTTTTTTTTTTTTGTTTAATGGCGATTTACATGCTTAGTGCATATCGCCACCTATTTGGCGGTTGTGCAATCATTTTTCAATCGTTTAGTTTAATAATCTCTGATCACTGTGAATGAACTATATTGTTTGTTTTATGCTAATTATATATAAAAAAAATACTGATTAAACTAAATGACATTCTGTGTTTGCAAAGATAACATGGCTGTAAAAGTTTATTTTTTATGTTTAGTCATTATGCTTCCACATTGCTTGAAAGGTAAGATGTCATATAAGTCTTCTTATTATAGAAATACATTATAGCTTAGAAAAAGTCTGAATGCAGATCAACAATGTGTGAGATGAGAATTTATATATATATATGTATATATATTAGAATAAAATAAACGATCTTGTTTTAAGAGTGCTTTATATTTTATATTTGAATATAATGATATATAATATTGTGCTCAATCTGTCACACCCACTGGAGCCTCATCAAAGGGGGCGTGCAAATAAAGCACTATTACCCCCTGATTATAGCAATATGGAAATGTTTGCACGAGCTCTGCAATTTGACACTCCAGGCAAGTCATGTCATGTTTGTTTATATAGCTGTAACGGTATCCACTGAAGGTGAGTAGAGTTTAGAACCCATGTGCAGTTTAATGAAACAGAACACAAAACTAAAGCATGACATAAAATTGAGTACTAGAACATGACTTGACTATGAACTGACTTAAGTACAATCACTGACAGCGGGTTACAACAACAAACAAAACTAGACTGGGGTAACATGAGGGCTATATATACTAAACAAGACACACCTGAAAGAAATCAAGCAATGTACCAATCAGAACAAAACACGTACAAAGGAAGCACATGACCAGATCACATGAGGGTAACAGGGAATCACATAACAAAATAGGACACATGACTATGAGAAACTACAAAATAAAAGACATGAAAGCATAAACATAAACAAAACCTAAAACAAAAGTGACAATAGCACTTTATACAATAGATTGCACTGAAGAATCGGAGAAGATTCACACGTCAAAGAAAGCAGAGCCCAAGAACACACCTACCTATAGTGTAATCACCACAGCCCAGTGGCAGTTCAAAGGTGTTTTTCTGTTGGAATGAATTTTTCAGGAAAATTGGCTTTGGTAAGATGTTTCAAACTCCTGGAACAAACTCTAAACAAACTTCATTTTGGCTTGACTTTGTTTAAAATTACATCACACTAGTTCGTTCTTTGATATTGTATGAAGTATATTGGGGCCTTAAATTTTGAAATAAAATCAATCTATTCATAACACCAGAAGCTGTTACTGGCCCTATTTAAAAATGAGGTCCTTAATGCACTTCCATGCTGCGTCTAAGGGGAGGACTTTTATGGCAAGTATAGTTGTAATTTAAGCCACATAAACATGTGTTATGCATGTGTGTTATAATGGATTGGCACATCCTTTGCCGTATTTGCCACTCCTGGCTTGGCCTTTACAGAGGCAGCAGGCTGTGGTAATGACAGTGGAGCTAGCCAGTAGCGAACAGGAGGTGTAGGTGTGAGATCAGGGGGCCTATGGTCCCATGTGAAATTGTGACCATCACCGTGGCCCTAGCCAGCCCCTTCTACCATCTGTAGTCTCAGCAGGGAGCTCCACCCCACCCCCACCCCCACACACACGTAGTTCAATACACACAGAGGGAGAGAGAGAGAGAGAGAGGAGGGGGGGCACTATATTAACATCCACAAGGGTCTACAAGCGTCTTGTATGCCACGTCATCCTCATTTACTTATTTGACAGCTTTTTACAAGACAACTGCTCATTACTGTTTGCCAAACATTTGAATTAATCGTGAAGTTTGAGTCAACAGTATGTCCAATTTACACATATAATAAAGCCAACAAATTCATTGGGGAGAAATCTCAAGAAGTCCCCATTAGTCAGTTAACGATTCAGGTGGGTGCAGATGTCTAAGCATCTGGATGTACAGTAACAATGCATGATCTCCCATTTCTCACTTCTCTCTACATCTATTCTAAACACCCCCACTTTAGCTTTACCCTTTAGTTTACCTTTTTTTCCCTCTCACATATCTCTGTATGCCCTGTTTTACCTAGTCTGTCTCTTCCTATTCTCAGCTTTTGGTCCATCTTCATTATAGGTTCTCAAAAGATTAATTCTTCCTTTGTCATGCCCTTGCTCTTTCTCTCTTGGCCTTGGCTTGCCTTCCCTCTTATCTTTCTGGCCCTTTGGCTTGAGATGCACGTAGCAGAATGGATCACCCCTTTCTCTCTCTTTGCACTCCTCTTTGACTGACTCTTGTCCTTTTGCTCCAGCTGGCTGATGGGTTCATTAAACTCATCGCCATGCCAAGTCTCCATGATGCTTTGGTTAAATCAAAGGGGTACGTGAGCAGAAGTGAATGTGTGGTTTACGAAGGGGTAGCTTGCTACTCCCTTGGGATCTATTTTGCTATTGGCATGACCACATGGTAGTGTGCAAAGTGGGAAAGATATTTTGGCTGGGTTTTGATTTGGGTCTCTTGCTTTAATGAACTTGTTTGTGAATCGGCTCTTTCATTAGTTCCTGAATTAAAAAGATCTAACCAGACTCTTTGCACTGATGATAGGTTGGTGGCTTTGCAGTAAATGGGTGAAGTGATTTATTATAGGCTACTGTTACATTTATTCTACTATAGCCTAAAGGGAGAAAGGTATAACTGTGTAACTTATAAATGGTTACATAAATCTCATAAAAGTTCCTCTGTGTGTGTTTGTGTTCTGAAAAAGAGTTTGAAGACATATTTGCACATGAAGAAGCTGAAGGTGTTTTTCACACTGTTTACTATGGCTGGGATTCCAGCATTTACCTGTGTAATCAGACCATAGAACTGCCTCTGGTAACACTTTACAAAAAGGTTCATTAGTTAAACATTAGTTAATGTATTAACTAACATGAACTAACCATGAGCAATACATTTGTTACTGTATTTAATCTTCGTTAACATTAGTTAATGAATATACTGTTGTTCATTGTTTGTTTGTGTTAGTTCACAGTGCATTAACTAATGTTAACAAGATTTTAATAATGTATTAGTAAATGTTGAAATTAACAATTAGTGCAGTTCATTATTAGTTCATGTTAAATAATGTAGTTAACTAATGTTAACTAATGAACCTTACTGTAAAGTGTTACCCTGCCTCTCTGGTTCTAATTATGCTGCTGTAATTACAATATTGTAATAGTGCTGCTTATGTTTAGCCTAAAATAAACAGATCATCTTCTGATTACAGCATTGAAACTTTAATACTGAGAGGATACACAATGATGTGGTCCATTCTGCAGAGTTATGGAACATGCCTTCAGTTTCTTATGCTGTGAATCTACACAAATAAAGACAGACCTCCACATAAGTCCAGTTGAAAGACTGAAATGTGTGCCTATTATATTTGTGTAAACATGTGACTCAGGTAGAAGAGGTCTATAATCAGCCAAGTAACACTAATGAACTTGCACAACAAATGCGATCATAAACATAATGACACAAATCAACATCATACTAAAACTAGCAACCGGAACCATACTGATGATGACTGCAATTATATTAAAAAAATAGTTGCACATGGTTGTGTAAATTCCCTCTCTATCGCTTTGTCACGGCATTAGTTGCATTACTCAAGCTGGACTATGGACTTTTGTTTTTTTCTGCATTGAAAATATTTTGGTGACCACTAAAATGAATCTATGTCCCAGCAAAGATTTATTTGATCATTTATTTTGATCCTTAAGGTACCCGCTGATAGCTGGCTGCTTTACAACGCTCCCAGTAGCACTTTAGATTAACAGCCAGGAAAGTACTGCGTAATTAAAACAAATTTACAGCAGTGTACCTATAAAGTATGTATGTGTAGGTATAAGGGAACAATATGTAAAGTTTGGATAATAAAGGGGTAACAACCAGGAAAATTAACAAATTATTTATATTGTAAGTATTTTAGAGCTAAGGGATACTTATTCTAATATTATGATATGATGAGCAACTTAGCGAGAACATACACTGCGTAGCTTTTTGTTATAATAGTGTACCAGTAAATAAAGGCAAAAAAAATATGGGGTACAAATCAGTGCATTTATATAGAATTTGTTTGTATAGCAAAAGTGCAGCTGTTTTAGTTTAGGCTTCTGTGTTTCAAGTACCAAGTAAAACTAAAGCTATTACAAGTTTGTTTGTAATTTTGTTGTTTTATTTTTTTAAAATACTGGGGGAATATACTCTTGTTCCATGTAGTTACAAGGTAAGTGGTGCTTGTTACCCTCTTGTTCTTAAGTTAGAGGGTAAGTGTGACTGTCACGGAGTCACAGCCAGCACCCACCAACACCAACACATCGTCACCAGATCTACACGCTCCACCCACTCGTTCACAGTCTCCTGAGTACTAATCACCTGCACCTGCACTTCATCAGACACACTATAAAGACTCACGTTCCCTGCACTTCTGTCTTACCTGCTACTTACTTGAGCCATCCGGATCTTCTTCCTTCCATCTTCCTTTGTCTGTTCTTCATCCATTGTTGATTCCATTCCTGCAAAGAGACATTTCTCAATTACTCCTTCAGCTAAGTGACTGTTCTAAAGTGCTTGTGCCAATACTCACCTGCATTCTCCGTCTGCCAGTTTCCGTGCCTCTGTTCTAAATAAACTACCTGTTATACACTTACCTGTCTGCCTCCGTCTGTGTTCTGACAGAAGACCAGACCTCATGCAGAGCACCACGGATTCTGGCGGGGATCGGCCTACAGATCCGTTCGCCGTCCTGGTTGACGCAGTATGAACCTCACTCCAACCGTCGCTCGCAAGCACTTCACCTACAGTCCCAGCGGATCTTGTGCACGCTGTCCGTCAGTCACTCCTTCACCCAGCACCCGCTGCTTCTTCCGCTGCCTCTGTCAGTCCCATGGCCCGACCAGCGACATTCTCCGGTGCGGCGGAGGATTGCAGTGGGTTCTTCCTGCAGTGTTCGCTCTACCTCGAAGCCCAGTCTCAACTTTTCTCCTCGGAGCGTGCCCGGGTGGCGTTCGTAATCTCTCTGCTCTCAGGTCGAGCACTACAGTAGGCTCAACCCCTATGGGAATCCAATGCCCCCGTAACATCTACCATCGCAGCCTTCTTCAGTCACTTCCAGGAAGTTTTCGGACAAAGCACTGCTGATCTTTCTGTACACAACCAACTCTACAGCTTACGTCAAGGTGATGAGTCAGTGAGTATGTACGCCCTCCGGTAGCAGCCGCTAGTGGCTGGAACAGAACGGCACTCATCACAGCCTTTCGTCAAGGCCTCAATTCACATGTCAAACAGTTAATGGTCATTTACGATGATACTATGGCACTGGAAATTCTCATTCAGAAAACCATCCGTGTAGCCCAGCGTTTTTCTGCATGCTCACTTAAAAACCCCACTGTAACTCCTCTGCCCACCATACCATCTGTCGCCCTTCCAGCACCTGAACAAATGCAGGTGGATTCCTTTCGCCTAACTCAAGTGGAGCGTCAGAGGAGAATTCTTCAACAGCTATCCCCTTCCTCTGGTCCCGGCGGCTCTGGAGCAGCTACGGGGAGCTCGCATCTTCTCCAAGCTGGACCTGCGGAGTACGTATAACCTCATTTGTATATGCCGGGGGGATGAGTGGAAGACTGCCTTCATCACATCATCTGGACACTACGAATACCGGGTCATGCCGTATGGCCTGTCCAACTCTCCCTCCGTGTTCCACAGTTATATGAATGAGGTGTTCCGGGAGTACCTCCATCGGTTTGTCGTAGTCTACATAGACTTTACTTTACTCCCAGAACCTGGCCGAACATCGCCGCCATGTCTCCCAGGTCCTTGAGAAGCTACGCCAACATCACCTCTACCTCAAGCTGGAGAAGTGTGAGTTCCACACCACCTCGGATACATCATCGACCAACATGGCATCCAGATGGACCGGAGGAAGGTGGAAACCATCCGCAACTGGCCATTACCCACTACTGTGAAAGAGTTACAGCGCTTCCTTGGGTTTGCCAATTTCTACCATCGCTTCATCCACAATTACAGTCTTCTCAGTGCACCCCTCACATCGCTCCTCAAGGGCCGGCCCAAGTCTCTGTCCTGGACTCCATCTGCCCAAGAAGCCTTCCATCAGCTCCAGGAAGCTTTCCTCACCGCTCCAATTCTGGTACACCCCAATCCTGATCCCCCGTTCGTCGTTGAAGTCGACACCTCATCCACCGGGGTCGGGGCGGTGTTGTCACAGCGGCAGGGTGATCCTCCACAACTCTATCCATGCGCCTTCTACTCCAAGAAGCTATTCCCGGCGGAGCAAAACTACGACATCGGGAATCGAGAGCTCCTCGCCATAAAGTTAGCTCCGGTGGAATGGAGACACTGGCTGGAGGGAGCCAATCACCAGTTCGAGGTCATCACAGATCACTGAAACCTTGAATACCTCCGAGAAGCGAAGAGACTAAACCCTCGGCAGGCTCGCTGGGCTCTCTTCTTCACCAGGTTTAATTTCACGGTCTCCTATCGCCCTGGAAACAAGAATTGTAAGGCGGACGCCTTATCCCGTTTGCACCAGCCCGATCCAGAATGCTTCTCTCCTGAACCCGTCCTCCCTCCAGCCATGATCGTCAGTCCTATTCTGTGGTCCATCAACCAACGCATTTCCTAAGCTAATCTCTCCGAACCTGCTCCGCCGGGAGGTCCTGAGGGGCTCTTCTATGTTCCACCGGCCCATCGTCAGCCCCTCTAGGACTTAGCTCACACATCTCCGGGCTCTGGACACCCAGGCAGTTCACGTACCCTCGCGCTCCTGCGTCAACACTACTGGTGGCCTTCCATGACTCAGGATATCTCCTGGTACATCAGAGAATGCTCAGTCTGTGCCATTGCCAACACCCCTAGGAGACTTCCCGAGGGCAAGCTGGTCCCATTGCCGATTCCTCGCAGACCTTGGTCTCACCTGGGAATAGACTTCATGACAGATCTCCCATCATCGAACAATTACACCTGTGTGTTGATAATAGTGGATCGTTTCTCCAAGGCCTGTAAGCTCGTTCCCCTCAAGGGTCTTCCCACGGCGTTCGAAGCTGCTGAAGCATTGTTCACCAACATCTTCCGTCATTTTGGCATCCCTGAAGACATCGTTTCCGACCGCGGACCTCAGTTCATATCCAGAGTTTGGCAAGCCTTCTTAAAGCTCCTAGGAGTGTCAGTGAGCCTATCATCAGGATACCATCCACAGACTAATGTCCAGACTGAGCGCAAGATCCAGGAAATTGGGAGATACCTGAGGTTGTATTGCCACCAGAACCAGGACAGCTGGAGCCAATTCCTCCCCTGGGCGGAATATGCCCAAAACTCCCTCCGGCAAACCACCACAGGGCTCACCCTGTTCCAATGTATCCTGGGCTATCAACCACCTCTCTTCCCCTGATCGGGTGAGCTCTCCGAGTTTCCAGCTGTCAACCACTGGTTCCAGCAGAGCAAGAGAGTTTGGGACTCAGCTCATGTCCATCTCCATGCAGACTCCAGAAAGGCTCCTACTCCTCGCTACCATCCTGGCCAGAAGGTATGGCTCTCTACGCAGGACATCCGTCTCCGACTGCCCTGCCGTAAGCTGAGTCCCTGGTACATAGGTCCATTCACCATACAGAGGCAGCTCAACGAGGTCAACTATCGACTAAACCTACCAGCACAGTATCGTATTTCTCCATCTTTCCATGTTTCACTGCTAAAACCCTACACTGAACCCTTGTCTCCTCCATCCACAGATTCTGGTGGCGATGCGGTACCTCCTCTTCCCGACATCGCTGACAAGGAGTCCATCTACCGGGTGCGGGCCATTCTCGACTCGTGACGACGGGGTCCCCGACTGGAGTACCTTGTCGACTGGGAGGACTATGGCCCGGAGAAACGTTTCTGGGTCAGCCAACAGGACATCCTCGACCCCATGCTCCTCACACAATTCCACACTGAACATCCGGACTGCCCTGCTCCCCGGGGTCGAGGTAGACCCCGTCGTCGTCTCCCCTTCCGGTCTTCAGGAGCCGCCCGTGGAGGAGGGGGTACTGTCACGGAGTCACAGCCAGCACCCACCAACACCAACACATTATCACCAGATCTACATGCTCCACCCACTCGTTCACAGTCTCCTGAGTACTAATCACCTGCACCTGCACTTCATCAGACACACTATAAAGACACACATTCCCTGCACTTCTGTGTCTGGTCTGGTTATACATACCTGGACTACTTACCTGCTACTTACCTGAGCCATCCGGATCTTCTTCCTCCCATCTTCCTTCGTCTGTTCTTCATCCATCATTGATTCCATTCCTGCAAAGAGACATTCCTCAATTACTCCTTCAGCTAAGTGACTGTTCTAAAGTGCTTGTGCCAATACTCACCTGCATTCTCCGTCTGTAAGTTTCCGTGCCTCTGTTCTAAATAAATTACCTGTTATACACTTACCTGTCTGCCTCCATCTGTGTTCTGACAGTGACATTGCAGGCTGTAAATTGAAGTGGTGCTTGTTACCCTCTTCTTCCATGCAGTTACAGGTTAAGTACAATAAAATACATACATAATCTGATATCATTGACTCTGAAACCTTTATTTGAAAAAAAGTTGCAATAGTTTTAGTTTTACTTGCTTTGAAACATGGAAGCCCAAACTTAATCAGTGTACTTTTGCTATAAAAAGAAATACTGTATAAATGCACTGATGTGTACACCATAATTAAAAAAACCCCAAACATTTATGTATTGATACACAATTATTACAAAAAGCTACGCAGTGTACGTTCTAACTAAAAAGGCTCCCAAGTGTAAAATTGTTGCCTAACATAATAGTAGAATAAGTACCTCTTAGTTCTAAAATACATACAGTATAAATTTGTTAATTTTCCTGGTTGTTACCACTTTATTCCCCAAACATTACATATTGTTTCCTTATGCCTACATGTACGTACTTTATAGGTGCACTGTAATTACCAATAGCTACGCTGTAAATTTGTTTTAATTGCATAGTACTTTCCGGACTGTAATCTACTGTGTTACCACACTCCCATGAGTGTTTGTGTAAGCGCTCTGTGAAGAGCGTTAAAGGTTTCTATTTACAAGTTTTTGCTGCATTGCGCAATGTAGCCAATCACAGACATCTGTTGAGCACGTGAATGCAATGGCCAATCATGTGTCTTTAGTCAGAATCTACTCAAAACTGCAGAGTTTTTGTTCAGCGCGAGTGTAACAAACTGCTCCGAGGCTCGAATGATTGAGGATCCAAATGCAGTTTAATGGGTTAATCCAAAGACATTCACAAAGGCCAGGCAAAAGTCGAAACAAAGATGAGGTCCAGACAAGGATAATGTTCAAGGCTAAGACAAAAACAAGGAAATCCACAGGAACAAGGCTCAGAAATGCAGTACTTACAGATTTACAAAGCTTAGCAAAGAGAGACAAGAACAGACTGGCTTTTATAGTGTGCGCAAATGAGACATGGCTGGATGCACATCATGGCTGGTTGTCTGGGCAAAGGATAATGTGAACTAGAGTCTGAGAATTATGGGCAATGTAGTCCATGAAAACATGACAATAGACAGTGGTGGAGTGCCCTCTGGTGGCAATGACGGACACTCCAGCTGCTGATCGTAACATAGCCCGCCTCAGAAGGAGCAGCTTCCAGACGTTCCTCAAAAGGTATAAGTCCAGAAGGGAGGCAGGGCGGAGATGAACCAGTGGGCGGGGTGAAGGGTGAGGTCCATTGTGCGGAAAACAAATAGGAGAAGGTGGAGCAAAGCGAGCAAACATTTAGTAAGCGTCTTTATGATGTATACCGTTACAAACCCCACTTTCAAAGTGCTCGTTAGGGAAGAGGGCAAGTAAAATAAAAAGGACACACGAGACAAAAAGGCAGTCTAACTGTTTATTAAGACCGCTGCACTCACATGTCACCGTAAACAGCAGGCAACTGGTGTAATAAAGAATCAAATCAACTTAACTGACACAAATACAATTAATCAAAATAAACAAACAAAAACACAGACCAACAAGATCATCAAAAGAAAAACAGCTTATCATTGGTGTTTGGCTGGACATCAGGACGCACACGAAGCTCGTTAGAACACTGCTGGTCATCAGCGCTTGCCAGACAGCAAGTGACATCCAGAGCTTCCCCTCAAGTGTGTGCCACACTCGCATTAAGGCAGCACAAGATCAGATCAGCACAACACCCGCGTCAGCACTATCCCATCTTTTATTCACTGTAACAGTGAGAGCACATTCGCGAATCCTTTCATTATAACCAACAAAGTATAAACACAATGTCAATATGATTCATTGCACAGCTTCATTGATTATAATGGGAGTTTTCACAAGAATGCATCTTTGTGTACCTTGCATTGAAATTGACAGCTTCAGTGATTATAATGGTACTGGCTAATGGCTTTACTCGTTTTTATAATATATATTTTTCATGCTGCTAACTACACATTGCAAAGTTTCTGGATTAAAAACCGTATTTAAATGCGCAATTGAATCCGAAACACAGTGATAACCATGGCAATGTCTTTGTTCTGCTTTTATTTCAATCAACAGAAAAAAATAAATAAATAAAATTTAGAAAAACCTAAATATTGATTGATCTAAATAGTGTAGAATACATAAAGCAATATTCATAAATGGTGCAACAAATACAACAGGGAAAAAAACAAGCACAAAACTTGTAAATAAATGTATTTATATAGAATTTAATAATATAGGCTAGTTTTATATAAATGGGGTGTTCATCAAATGAAGGTATGCAGTCAGAGTTTCCTGTTTTGACGACTCTGTAAAATAGCCTACTGGAAGCGCTGTAGTTTTGCTGTAGTCTACCTTACTATACTAAAAATATGGAAAGTAGAATACAATACCATTTTAACCCTTGCGTCAATTAAAAAAAGTTACACATAGATCCACAGAGGACAAAATGTCCATGTCAAAAAACTGTCATAAAAATTTGAAGCTTTTGAGCACAGACTTAAAGGTACAGTATGTAATAATTCTCTCCGCTAGAGGTCGCTAGAAGCCTATTCAAAACAAAGGCGTAGCTTGATGACGCCAAGTTTTGAGAGCGGAATCTTGGGACATGTGGTCTCCACCTCAACGGACGGTGCAAAAGAATAGGGATAGGAGTCAGGGAAGAAATCATGTTCATGGATGCGATTATTAACGTTACTGTAGTATGAAGCAGAGCAGGGCAGAGTGTTGTGGGAGTCGAACGAGGCCGCTGGAGCGATTGCGCAACACACGCCTCACGAGCAGCGGAACTTTTATTATGACAAAGTCGCCGGCGCCGCTTCCGCTATTCCGGTCATGAGTATGAGGTAACGCAGCTCTGTTTATTATATTAGATGCATTTGAGTGTGTTGAAAATGATGTTATAACGTTACTCTGTGCTTTCGCTCGACGGCTGCTGTGAGACACTTGTTTGAGACACTGCAGTAAGCTTGATCAATTTTAGAATATCATATTAAATGCTGGATTGCTTGTGTTGATAAATGACATGCAATTCATTTTAAAACGTATTGTATGATGGAGAAAATTCTGCATTACTGTTACTAAAAATAAAACTGCATCTGATTATGCTATGTTAGCTATTTGACAAAATAGTGTTTTTCTCTGAGGCATGGTAAAGCATGGTACTCGCAAAAAATCAAGAAGGTGTTGAGCTATATAACAACAATTAGTTTTCTGTCTATCAATATTTGTTCCCTTGTCTATTAAAACATGTAATATATTAAAGCGTCTTTGGTGTTTCCATGGTTTCTACAAAATAAAACCTGAAACCGAGGCAGACCTAGGGTTAACGCGAGTATGACGCAATTGACAGGCGACTCCTCACACGTCCCGGAGCCTTGGTTAAAATTGCAATTTTCTCACGATTTACAAATAGTTGGAAACATTTGGGATATTGTAAGTACTCAAGTGAACAAAATATATAACACTGGCCTAGTGGTTTTTGGATATTTTACTGCAAAAATATTGAAAACATGAATTAAACATAAACACAGCTTTCGTGTCTTTATCAGCTTTTCCACATATTCTGGCCATGATAATCACACTTACCACTTGCTCTATTTCTGTAAATCCGTTTTTGTGAATGAATGAATGAAAGACTCTCTAGCCGTTGCTCTGGTCTTCCTTAACAGCTGCTTGCTGCTCCTGCTGGTGAGGACAACTAACAGCAGATGGAGATCATGCATCGGCAATCTACTGCTATTCCCGGATGTCCAATGTTGAATTTTCTGTTGAATTTAACGCACTGAATTTGTGGAAGTGAATTTGTAAAGCGAAATAAAATGGACGGAACATTGCCTGTTAAATATTTTAGGTTCTATTTTTAAACAGACTGAATATGTTGGAAGTGAAATCTGAAAGGTGATATGAATCTTCAAATTTTTAATAATCAAAAAATGTGTGTGAAATATTTTGAAGTGAAATATTCACAGCTTAAATATACAACCACATTGAATTTCAACCCATAAAAATGCAAGCCCTAACAATACAATGCATTAAAATGCAAGCATGGTTAATGCAATGCACATTTTTTCAATGAGTGCAATTCAACAGGCTTTTTATTTCAAAAACATTTGGCATTAATAAACTTCAATAGTATACTTTCTTATTTTTAGTTTAAAAGAAGTATACTACTCGTAAGGGCAGACAACGCAACTGCATTGATCCAGTGCTGGGTAGGTATGTGAGGGGGTTCATCATTTGTATTGACAGTAAAAATGAGAGGGAATTACAGAAAAATGGACATTCCATTTTGGTTACTTTATGGTAAAATAAGAATGTTACAAAGAGGACATTCGGGACGTTAACAGAACGATCCCACATGGTCCTCTGTTGGCCATATAATAATGTTCCCGATATGACTTTAGGGGGACGTTCCATATTAGTTATACTATGGTCACATAAGAATGTTATAAAGAGGACAATTGGGACATTAACAGGACGCTCACACATGGTCCTCTGTTGGTCATATAATAACGTTCCTGATATAACATCTGTCATTTCCCTGTATTTGTGGACAACTGTATACCAGGTGTTTCTTTAAACCAATCACAAAGGTCCTGGGCGGCGTACATGCCCCAACAGGCACGGTCACTTCCTCAGGCAGTTTTTCCTCAGGCAGCCTATTTACAACTGGTGCGGTGCTGGACATCATTGTGTTTTTTTTTTTTTTTTTTTTTAATATTAATATTATGTGAAGTAGTTTTATCGAACCATAATCCATGACATACTCCTGTACAGTAGGTACAGGAGTACCTGATAAGTCATGATTGCAAAAACTAGAAGAAGAAGAAGGAAGCCATTGTTCCTTATGCAGAGGCGTGATTTTTTTCCCCCCAAACCAGTTCAGTGGAAATCCCGCCCTGGAGCGATTCTAAAGATTTCATTGGCCATGTCAATCACAGTAACGACTGCCTATACCAAACACTGATCCCTAAACCTACCCGTCACTGTAACCTCAGCCAATGAAATTGGTTGCAGGGTGGGATTTCTGCTGAACTGGTTTGGGGGAAAAAATTACGCAGAAGGCTTTCAAAATGAAAAGAGGAGAAGATGACTTTTCAGCTTACAAGAACTTCCCCAGATTACTGTAAATGATGTTCATCGCACTGCGAGTCAGTCAGCTGTCACACCTAAATGGAGAAGGTTAAATGATTCAATTAAACGTTTCAAGTTACATCGACAACTTTAGGGTGAGTATTGTTAACTGCAAAAGAATTAAGAATTAAAGTTGGGACCAGTAGATTTTGAAAAATGCTGTTGGACATTGTTGAAAATTTGAAATCAACCCAAACAAACCCACCCCTCTCTTCATTGCGCCGCCTCCAAAACTCACACTCCAATCCTAACCACCCTGCTCCGAGTCAGTGTCAAACCCTGGCCCGTCCGCTGCTGGCAGGCGAGGTGAATGCACTAACAATGATGCTAAACACCGCATTCTCTAGCGGTCGTCAGTGTGCAGTGGTTTAACTGCAAAACTCTCACTATCTGGTCACTGTTACACACGCAATGCGAGTGGATGTCTGTTTATCACAGCTGACGTGCAACAAAATGCTTCACAAAAAATAAAGCGCGGTTGATGAACGAACGACAAGGAAGCACAAAAAATTAACAGACAGTACACAGGAGTAAATACAATGGTTTCGCTGTTTTTGCCAACAGCACAGCAGCTCCAGACAATCAAACCCACTGTTACTCACATGAGAAGTGGAATCAAAGCAGCCTCCGCATCTGTTTTCAGGCCTTCCCACTTAGCTCTCTCCAGCACTCTCAGTCTGCTTTCATACTTGGGATCTGAGAATTCCCTTATGATGGCTTGTTTCAGCTCCTGCTAGTCTGATTGGAGGTTTCCTGGTTGCCAAGCCAGAAAGCGTCGCAACTCTGGGCTGGATGTGATCCAGAGTCTATCTTGGCAGTTTACACTGGCCAAAAACAGGAATTCACTGTTTCACAGGTGAGTGTGGATGTTGTGGTCTCCTGCAAGCTCTGGAGTGAATGCAGGGATGTGTCTGGCCATTCGCTTGAGGTCTTTGAGTGTCACTTCATGTGCTGTTTCAGGGTTTGTCTGAATTGATCCTTTTCCTTCTGCGGTTCCAGAGGCTCTCAGGAAGCCGTCTGGTGAAATGTTAAGTAGAGGGCTTTGGCTCTTCCCCCCTTTGCGCAGGGCTGGGGGAGCTTGCGCTGCTGATGTGAAGTTCAGCAGGGTACATTTTTCTTGTGGGGTCCATTTTCAGTTGGTCGGAGTGTTTCGATTCTCTGTGGACCACACTGAGCTTGTCTCTAATGCTGCTGAATTGCTGAGTCAGTGTTTGGACTTCAGATCTGGCTGCATGCAGATGGCCTTCAAGGGCCTTAGCTATAGCGTCTCTTTAAGTTCAAACAGTTCTTTTAGTTCTTTAAATGAAAAAGTTCTCTTTTCAGGTCATTATCCAGCTGCTCTCAGTGCTCAGCAACTGTCAGAGCCTCCTGAAGACTGGTGAACTCCTTCAGTTGCTCCACTCTCTCAGGGTTGTTGCATCTGTCCTGTGCCTTCTCACGCTGAGCGGGGGTTGGTTCTCTGTGGAACTCTGTGACTTGCACCATTAGTTCATTTAACCCCTGTCGGAGGCCCGTAGGAGCATGGGCCAAGGAGAAGATGAAGCTGGTCAGCTCTTTGTGGCTCAGGCCGGGTGTCAGGTGTCCGCTTGTGTTGCCATCTCACTGTTCCTTTCTCTTGCTGTTGCAGGTCGTTGGCTGCTTTGGGCTAAAGGATGTCCATCACACTGCTCTGCCGGGTCTCCAGGGGTTCCTGGGTGGGAGGGCTGGATGTCCTAGGTAAACTGGCACACTTGTGGGAACATGAGAGAGAGATGGCAAAGGCAAATGCAAGTTAGTACAGAGGTGGTAAGCTATCTGTGTGGGAGAACGGCTATGTGGGCTGTGTAAAATGTGAATAGCTGATGTGGGGCAGCTAGTTTAGTGTTGGTGAACACAAATAAGGGGTTTGAGTATCTTTGTTGACGGCTGTAAGTTGCTTCAACTGATGACTGGGCTGGTACATGTCGTCAAACTATTACTCAAAATACTGATCGTTCTTCCCAGCTAACAAAAATATGTTCTTAGAATGTCTTGCTAACATTCCCAATAAGAAAGGAGGGATTTATCTATTTAGAGATATGGAGCTAGGAGATATGGCTAAGTAGGTGTCACTTGTTCACGTAACTGCTGCTGTAAACTCATAAACCTAGGGGGGACTGATAGCTAAGCTAGCAGGGACACACCACACACCTCAAGGTCAAAAATAAAAAATAAAAAATGGGAAATGTTTCTAGTTCTCTCTGGAGCCTACAGTGCGTTTGAAAGGTAACTGTACTTCACAGGCTAGGCGTGGCCCTAAGGAGTGAGGAGGGGTAGAGATGAAACAGAAATTTGGATACTAAGAAACTGTACCACTCATTAAGGAAACAACAGTTACTGGAACTATAATCCTACAATGAGAGGGAAAATGGTGGTGGTAAAATAACTAAAATAGGGTAAATTTAAAAGTAAAATGTCCTTATAGCTCTAGGAAACAAAAAGGAAACTGATTTAATTAAATTTCAAATTTGATAAAATTCAACTTGGCTAAATAGGGATATTCAAGCTAAACAAAGTAAGTGAATGAAATTAAATAGAGGAGGAATAAAGTCGAAATAAAAACAAACACAAATAATACCAAAGTATATGGGTTTCGATGGGGAGTGAAACCAAGATTGAGGGGGTAGAGAGAGGGAAGAAGAAGTGGTTTAAACCAGTGATGGGTGCCTTTGAGACATGCTTCGTGAAGCTTCGGAACCCGTGCGAATCATTTGTCTTGAATCAGTGATTCAAGGAATGTATCAACTGCTAAAGTCACATGATTTCAGTAAACGAGTCTTCTTTACGCGTCATAGCTGTTTCAAAATTATTTGAAATGTCAATGGTTCGTCACTAGGTCTCATGTACCAAAGTTTATATATGATTTGTATATGAGCTTGTATCTATTTTATAAATTTGTACACATTTAATGACACATTTGTTAAAGGGAAGAGTTTAGCATTTTTTTTTATTATTTGTCTGATTGGCCAAACTTTCATAATACGATGTAAGGACGAGGCTGAGGCGGCGTTAGAATCCATTTGCGGAGTTTATTAGAATGAGTGAAATAGGCAGGAACGTAAAGCCAGGCGACAGGTCAAAACCAGGAAAGCAGTCCAAACGAGCAACAAACACAAGGGTAATCCAAAAGGCAGAGGTGAGTAAACAGGCAGAAGGTTCAAACACAATAAACAGTCCAACACAGGCTACCAAAGTACGGGGATAATCCAACAGACATAATCAGGGTAATCAGGCAGAATCATACACAGGCAAACAGGCAGTAATAAAGAAAACGCTCGGTAAGGCAGGTAAACTGGCAATACTTCGCAAAGGCCAAGTGCACAACCACACCCTGAAATACAGAATAAACAGGAAGTGAGAGTAGAAGCAGAGGGAGTGAGACAGTCAATACTCAGGCGAGGGCTCCCTCTGCTGGTGAGGCGTTACAGAATCCCCTCCCCTAGGAGCGCCTCCTGGTGCTCGACGCGGACGTCCCCGAGGTCTGGGCGCTGGTCGATCGGGTCTGGCACGATGAAAGTCGTCGATGAGAGAAGGGTCCAGGATGTCGTGGCGGCTACCCACGATCTCTCCTCAGGTCCGTAGCCCTCCCAGTCCACTAAATATTGGAGCTGACCCCCTCTCCGTCTTGAGTCTAGTAACTCATTCACCTTGTAAGCAGGAGTTCCGTCAACGTCCAATGGTGGTGGAGGCTCTCGAGCCACAGTGTCAGGGTCAGCTCCCGGGTGGACCGGTTTGAGAAGGGAGACATGAAAGGACGGAGAGATACGGTAGTTAGCAGGAAGCTCTAACTGGTATGTAACCTCATTGATTCTCTTCAAAATCTTAAAAGGACCAACATACCTGGGGCTGAGCTTCCTGCTGGGTAGCCGCAGCTTGAGGTCCCTAGTAGAGAGCCAGACCCGTTGACCTGGTTGGTAGGGAGGATGTGGGCGACGTCGTCGGTTGGCTTGGAGTTCCTGTACTCTCACAGCTCTCTGCAGACGGACGTGTGCGCTGTCCCACACCCTCTCGCTACGTCGGATCCAGTCGTCCACAGCGGGGACTGAAGAGGGTTCGCCAGACCACGGGAACAAAGGAGGTTGATATCCAAGGACACACTGGAAGGGGGTCAAGCCAGTAGAGGAATGGGTCAGGGAATTTTGTGCGTACTCAGCCCATGGAAGGAATTCAGACCAGCGGTGTTGTTCTCGGCTACAGTAAGAGCGAAGGTATCTCCCAATTTCCTGGTTAAGTCGTTCGACTTGCCCATTAGACTCAGGGTGGTAACCTGACGTGAGGCTGATATTAATGTCCAGATGTTTACAAAAAGCTCTCCAAACTTGGGATGTGAACTGAGTTCCTCGGTCGCTGACAATATCGTCGGGTAAACCATAATTTCTGAAGACATGGTGAAAGAGTGCTTGAGCGGTCTCCATAGCAGTGGGGAGACCCTTTAGAGGCACCAAACGACAGGACTTGGAGAACCGGTCAATTATGACCAGGATAGCGGTGAAGCCATTGGAAAGTGGTAGATCGGTTACAAAGTCAATGGAGAGATGGGACCAAGGACGTTGTGGGATGGGTAGCGGTTGGAGGAGACCTGAAGGTAACTCCTTGGGGGTTTTGGACTGGGCACAGACTTGGCAGGCTTTAACGTAAGTAGCTACATCCTTTGTCATGGTGGGCCACCAGAATGCGTTCTGTAGTAAGTGAAGAGTGCGAGATATACCTGGATGACCGGCGCTAACAGAGGTGTGGACCCATTGTGTTACTCTGTGACGTAAATTTTGTGGAACGTACTGCTTATTAAGAGGACAGTTCTCAGGTGCGGGGTCTTGCAGTTGCTCTCTCTGAATCTCCTCCATTATGTCCCAGGTGACCGGAGCAATAACAATAGATGGTGGTAGAATGCATTCGGGTGTGAGGGTTTCAGTGGGGAGATCATACCGCCTAGATAGGGCATCTGCCTTACTGTTCTTGCTGCCTGGACGATATGTCACAGTAAATTGGAATCGGGTGAAGAATAGGGACCAGCGAGCCTGGCGTGGGTTGAGCCGTTTAGCACTCTTGATGTATTCCAGATTCTTGTGGTCTGTGATTACTTGAAAGGGGTGGACTGCTCCCTCGAGCCAGTGTCTCCACTCCTCGATAGCTGCTTTCATGGACAGAAGTTCTTTATTCCCCACATCATAATTCCTCTCAGCTGTGGTTAACTTCCTTGAGAAGAATGCGCATGGGTATAGTTTACCGGGCTGGCCGTGACGCTGGGAGAGCACAGCTCCTATACCGCAGTCAGAAGCGTCCACTTCCACTACAAACGGGAGATCCGGATCAGGATGTTTTAGGATTGGGGCTGTAGTAAACTTTTCCTTCAACGATTTGAATGCTTGGCTGGCCGCTTCCGTCCACCTTAGCTTGGTAGGTTTTCCTTTCAAGAGGGACGTCAGGGGAGAAGCAATCATACTGTAGTTCCTGATAAAGCGTCTATAAAAATTGGCAAACCCCAGAAACCTTTGAAGCTCCTTTACAGTGGACGGTTGAGGCCATTCTGTTACTGCCTTGACCTTGGACTCATCCATCTTTACCCCCTTGTGGCTGATGTGGTAGCCCAGAAATGAAGTCTGTTGGACGTGAAATTCACACTTCTCTGCCTTAACGTATAAGTGGTTTGCGAGCAGACGAGTAAGGACTGTCCTGACATGGCTGAGATGTTCATCTTTGGATTTCGAGTAGATCAGAATATCATCAATGTACGCAATTACATACTGGTTCAGAAGGTCCCGGAAAATCTCATTAATGAAAGACTGGAACACAGCAGGAGAGTTGGCAAGCCCATACGGCATAACTTGTTACTCATAGTGCCCCCTAGTGGTGAGGAAGGCAGTTTTCCATTCGTCACCCTCCTTGATCCTGATCAAGTTGTAAGCACTCCGTAGGTCAAGTTTGGTGTAGATGGTGGCTTCACGGAGCTGCTCCAGGGCTGAGGGAACCAATGGGAGGGGATAACAGAATTTTATTGTAACATTATTGAGTCCCCTATAATCAATGCATGGCCTTAACCCTCCATCCTTCTTCTCCATGAAGAAGAACCCAGCGGCAGCCGGAGAGGTGGATGGTCGGATGAAACCAGAGTTTAGCGCTTCTTCTATATAATCTTCCATGGCCTGGGTCTCCTTTCTGGACAGCGGGTAGACTTTACTTTTAGGGGGCATGGCGTTAGGCAGTAATTCAATTGCACAGTCCCAGGGGCGATGAGGTGGTAATTGCGTGGCTTTGGTTTTACTAAAGACTTCAGTCAGATCGTTATAGCAGTTGGGGATGGTAACAGTCTTGTTCGTTTCTGGGCTTTCAATACTAGTGGTAAAACATGGTTGGGGGACTTGGGAGAAACAATGACTTCTACAGAAGTTGGACCAATTAGTCAACTCACCAAGATGCCAGGAGATAATGGGGTCATGGATGGATAGCCAAGGGAATCCGAGGATTACTTCGTGCTTAGGGGAGTCAATGACGTATAGGGAGATTAATTCTTGATGGAATAAACCCACTTGAAGAGTCAATGGCTTGGTCTGATAGGTGATCCCCTCCCCAATGGTGTTATCGTCTACGGCCTTGATCCTGATAGGAGGGTCGCATGGTTGGGTGGCTATGTCATATTTCTTGATGAGGTCTCTGTGTATGAGGTTTAAGGCTGCTCCAGAGTCTATCAACGCTGTGAATGAAATAGAAGCATCTTCAAGTTTTATTTCAATAGGGAGCTTGAAAGATTTATTGCTGAGTAGTGAGAAATATTCTATATTCACCCGTGAGGTTGTCTGGGCTTTATGTGGGCACCCTTGACTGCGATGGCCGGCTTCACCGCAGTAAAAGCATAGACGGAGTTGGCGTCGTCTCATTCTTTCCTCTTCAGAAAGTCGAGATAAACCTAGTTGCATGGGCTCGTCGCTGGACTTGGCGGTAGATGACGTCATCGTGGGTAGGACGGTCTGCGAAAGGAGTTGAGATTCCTCACACTTCTTCGCCGTGCTTGTCGCATCAGATTATCAATCTTTATAGTAAGAGTCACAAAGTCAGAAAATGATAAATCCTCTCCTTTACAAGCCAACTCGGTTTGCAAGTCTGGGTTAAGACTCCGTTGAAAGACAGCTTTCAATGAAATGTCGTTCCACCCACTCTGAGCCGCAAGCGTTCTAAACAAAATGGCGTAGTCAGCGGCGGCGGTGCGGTTACCTTGTGACATCTGCAGGATTTGTGTTGACACATCCCTGCCCCCAGCGGGATACTCAAACACTTCATGCAGTTGCTGAATGAAATAATCAAAAGACGTTCTGAATCAAAGATCTGTTTCCCAAACTGCCGGCCCAGTCTAAAGCTCTTCCAGATAATAGCGTCATCATAAAAGCACATTTCTTCTCCTCTGACACAAACTTGTCTTCCTGGTTCTCAAAGTAAATCTTTACTTGACGAATAAAGCCTCTACACTGATCCGCACATCCATCAAATTTGTCAGGTAACGCAAAGCTTACCGTCTTCGGTGTGGCCGATGGGAGGGATTGGATGTAATGAGTCAGGTGTTCATTGACAGACTGGAGCTTAGCGAGTTGATCTTGGTAGCCCTTCAAAACTTCAGTTTGGTAGGCAAAAGCTGCTTGCAAGTTGGCAACTTCCGCTGGATTCAGTTGAGGCGAAGTATTCTGTAAGGACGAGGCTGAGGCGGCGTTAGAATCCATTTGCGGAGTTTATTAGAATGAGTGAAATATGCAGGAACGTAAAGCCAGGCGATAGGTCAAAACCAGGAAAGCAGTCCAAACGAGCAACAAACACAAGGGTAATCCAAAAGGCAGAGGTGAGTAAACAGGCAGAAGGTTCAAACACAATAAACAGTCCAACACAGGCTACCAAAGTACGGGGATAATCCAACAGACGTAATCAGGGTAATCAGGCAGAATCATACACAGGCAAACAGGCAGTAATAAAGAAAACGCTCGGTAAGGCAGGTAAACTGGCAATACTTCGCAAAGGCCAAGTGCACAACCACACCCTGAAATACAGAATAAACAGGAAGTGAGAGTAGAAGCAGAGGGAGTGAGACAGTCAATACTCAGGCGAGGGCTCCCTCTGCTGGTGAGGCGTTACATACGAGCCCTACAGTTTACTGAAATATCACACTTTAAAAGAAACCTTATGTTTAAGGATATTAGATGGCTTGTTGATTGCCTTTAATTGATTATACCTTCAATAAAACATTTTTGAACGGTTTGTTAAAGGTGTTTCACTGAAAAGGAGTTAAAGGATTAGTCCACTTTCAAATAAAAAATTCCTGATAATTTACTCACCCCCATGTCATCCAAGATGTCCATGTCCTTCTTTCTTCAGTCGAAAAGAAAGGGGGTTGCGCAAAGGGCGATGCGACTGCAAAGGGCACTTTCACTTTCGCGATCAAAGGGGCAGGGGCTCAAGCCCCTCCGGCCCCCCACCCTTGTGCACGCCACTGCTTTATAGACACAAATGATCGCATCACAAGTGCTTCAACCAGAACGCGATTCCATATTCTTCAAAAAGCTTATGCTAAATGTCCTACACCTTCCCTATTAAACTTACGGAAAAAACGGAACTGGCGCCACGTTCGTTCTGTAAGTTGAATAGGGAAGGCGTAGGACATTTAGCGTAAACTTTTCGAAGAATATGGAATCACGTTCTGGTGGAAGCACTTGTGATGCGATCATTTGTGTCTATAAAGCATATACATTTTCATTTTTATTAAAGAAAATGACCGATCGTTTTGCTAGATAAGACCCTTATTCCTCGTCTGGTATTGTTTAAAGCCCTTTGAAGCAGCACTGAAACTGTAATTTTGACCTTCAACCATTTGGAGACCATTGAAGTCCACTATAAGGAGAATAATCCTGGAACGTTTTCATCAAAAACCTTAATTTCTTTTCGACTGAAGAAAGAAGGACATAGACATCTTGGATGACATGGGGGTGAGTAAATTATCAGGAAATTTTTATTTGAAAGTGGACTATTCTTTTAAGTTTTCGCTGTACTTACACTGTTCTGACCAGCAGGGGTCCCCAGCGTGTGGTGCTTTGAGCACTCCGAAACAGTGAATCATTTGTGACACAATTGATTCGTTTGATTCAAAGCTTCACAAAACTTTTACTCCCCCATCAGTAGTTCAAATCAGAGTCCCATGGGTAGGGTTGCTAAAGAGCTAGCTTTGGCTACACGCAGTGGTTGTTTACACAACGGTCTGTGAAGTGGGTGCTGCTATCAGATTATCAGAAGTGTCTGCTCACACATTCCGGATGCAGCCAATGCCAACCAACAACACAACCTGAGCGGAGCAGCGCTCCAGTTGTACTGTAAAGTGGTTAAGTGATATTTACGTTCCATGTGGTTGAGTCCGATGACGGTGACGTTTTCCACTGGTTGTGCTGGGTGACAATGCAGTGGGGAGAGGAGCCGGAATCTGTTTCAACAGCCTTGAACAAGAAGCTCTGTGGGATGCTGATCTCCTGGAGCACCAAAGGGTCCTAAAATCTGGAACACGCAGATGAGGCCCTGGTGTAGGTGCAGAAGATCCTTAACTATTTGGAACACGCAGACGAAGGTACCTTGAAGTGAAGGTTTGCTCTCCTGAGCTTAACCTTGTTGCAAATGTCTCTGTGTGTCTTCTGCCTCTCTGGGCCAGACACTCAGAACTTGGTCAGTCCGCTTTTGTCTCTCTGTAGTCGTTACTGTTTTGCTTGATTAAAACTCAGAATGTAGTGTTGTTAATGTCTCTTTCCTCACAGGCTGGAGGCTCAGAACTTGGTTGTCTCTGTTGCTGCCTCACAAGTTGTAGACTCAAATCATGGGATCTGTAGTTGTCTCTCTGGACGAACTAGAGGCACAGAATGTTATGGTGTATCTGTTACAGTCTCACCTTCGCAGGCCCGAGACTCAGAACGGCATGTCTGTTATGTCTCACCCGATGGGAGACTCAGAACTTGGTATATCTGTTAATGTCTCACTCCTTACAGAGTTGAGACCCAGAACAAGGTTGATCTGTTTCTGTCTCACTCGAGGGGAGACTCAGAACAAGGAGTGTCTGTTGAAAGGGTACCTTTATCCCTTTCCAATGAAGAGGAGATTGTAATTTGGCGCTTCTCTATTTGAGTGCTGCGATTGGCTGCTGGCATCAGAGGGGACACACACAGTGTGGCCCACCCGTCTTTCCCCTGTGGAACTCATTTGCATAAAGCACAAAGATGGAAGACTTTAAAGTGTCTTTAAGTTTACCAATGCATTTCTCACTTTCCAAACCACCACCAGAATACCTTTGGTAATATTCTAAACAAATAGAGTCCAAACAAGATGGAAAAAGATTGAACTGTCATGCATACATTCATTTGTACATTAACAGCTGAATTTGTGTAAGATGTTGTATTACAAACAGCTGTCACTAGCAAATAGCTGAGAATACTTATTTCTCTGAATAAGTATGAAATGGATGTGTGTAGTTTACATCAGTTTTAAGGTTTCCAAACATAGTTATGAATGGATTTGGATGGATCTTTGTGATCTCTCTTTGTTTCACCCACTGTTGCTGAGGTCCTGATGAATTTTTATGGCAGTCACTGGCCGACCTTAGGAATTAGTCTCTAGAAGGGTAAAGGGCAGAAACTGCATGTGGACCAATGGGAAGTCCTGTCCTTCCTGGGCTTGGTACCAGAGGTCTTCTTCTTGCCCTCTAAGAGGTGTCTGGATGTTGTCCTAGCATCTTTATCTGATGGCGTTGGACAGTTTGTTTGTGTTAGTCCACCAAGATCCAATCAAAATGAAGCAAACCTTTGTCCACTGTTACGGACAGAGAGGGGCCAGGTCATAAACTGGGCCCTGGAATGTGCTGTTCCCTACACTGTCAAAGTGCAAAATTGCTACAAATGTCACATTAGTGCAAGAAGAAAATGTATGCAACTTAAATTAAATACTCAGGATTAGTCAAAAATGCAGCCTAATGTAACCAATGTCAATGAGAGTGCGGTTTTGGCGGAAGCACTTGGAAGGCGATAATTTGTTTATATAAAGCATATATATTTAAAAAAAATTTCGAAAATGACATCGTTTCGCTAGATAAGACACTTATTCCTTGTCTGGTATAGTTTAAAGCCCTTTGAAGCTGCACTGAAACTATAATTTTGACCTTTAACCGTTTGGAGGCCATTGAAGTCCATTATAAGGAGAATAATCCTGGAATGTTTTCATCAAAAACCTTAAATTCTTTTTGACTGAAGAAAGAAAGACATGAACATCTTGGATGACATGGGGGTGAGTAAAATTTTATTTGAAAGTGAACTAATCCTTTAATTTATCTATACATCAGCACTGGAGAAAACAGTGATGTCATCATCCAGCTCAGTTCGCATACAATGGTGTCAATGCAGGCTGATCAAAAACATTGTTGAATATCAAGTGTCCCCAACTAAGCAAGCCAAAGGTGAAGGCAACAGCGGCAAGGATCCCAAACTCCAACAGGTGACAAAATGGAGAAAAAATCCTTGGGAGAAACCAAGCTCAGTCGGGGGGGCCAGTTCTCCTCTGGCCAACAGCGAACAGTGCATACTTATGATTTAGGCAGCGTTTCAGGTCATAAGTCCGACTGGGATCGCAACAGTCAAAATATTTAATCTAGTTCCATCTAGTTGAAGATCGTATTCATCACACCGTTATGGGAAGGTTTGTTGGGAATCTGTGCCACTGGCTGTCATGTCGGTGAGGCCTTCACAGGGGATGATCTAGTTGACACAATCTCTGCTGACACTTCAGGGATGCGTTGTCGTCGTGTCTAGCCGCAGGTCCTCCCATCTGTTCTGTATACGGCCCGGATCCAGCTGATTACGGTAAACCTCGGGATAAACAGAGAGACTAATATTAGCGTAGATGCCATTCTTTTTCTGATGTAACAAGTACATCTGGTGCTATAGGAAGTGTTCCCGGTTCCGGCTGACCTAATTTATGCAGCCTAAAAATCCTTTAAAGGGGGGGTGTAAAGCTATTTAATGCATTCTCACTTATTTACACTGTTAATGAGTTGCATTCTCATACTAAACTTGGCCAAAGTTTCAAAACACAAGTTGGACGTTTGACTGAGTATTTCTGTGCCAAATACACTACTTCTGGTTTTGGAGAGTTTTTTTGAAGTATGGCCTGAATGACGTCAAAAGAGAACGGAATTCCTTGTACAGGCACTTCTCCCTGATAAGCGTGCACACACATCACCCAGAACAAGAGCAAGAGCATGCCCATCAACGCATTTCGTTCAGGATACGGAAGCAGAGAGATTTTTCAACAATGGCTGTGTCCCAATTCAGGGGCTGCACCCTTTGAAGGCTGCATACATCATCGAGGCAGTCTCATTTAAGAAAAATAACCATTAGATTGTAATGTAAGAAATAAATTACAGTATTTTACACCTCACAATGAATATCAGTCAATTTTATTACGTTTACCTTGATGAAGTATTCAGCCTTCAAATGTGACCTCCGGAGGATGCAGCCTCCGAAATGAGACGCAGCTCCTGTCAACAAAGGAGTGTGTTTATGGTTGTGAGGGAAAGATTACCTTTTTCAGCTTCCCAAAGAACCCAGCGTCAAGGGAACAGTGGATGAAGTTTGTTTTTCCGGGCAGCAACGGAGTTGTGCACGTATGTTTGTTTGTTCCCGGATTTCGGTGATGAATGCTTTGTAAACAAGTCCCAGTTTGGCGCTGGATTTGCAGATCATGGGTGGTGAGTAAAGCTGCATCAGATATCTGTGTTTTGTTGGCAATTGGCGTGCAAGTGTATATAATGTAAACAACACAAACGTTTTTGTTTCTCTTTTTATTTATAATGATGTCGCAGCTAGCAGACGAAAAAAAAGCTGCGCGTGCTTGTGACTCTTTAGCTCCTCCCACGGCACTGACGGCAGGTACGCCTCCAGGAGCTTGGCTTTTTTTGGAAAGACTCGGTTTACCGTATCTATCTTTTATAAATATGATAAAACTAAAGACTTTTCGGAGATATGAAGGATGCATTGTTACTCTATATGTACTCAAGATTAACATAAGATTGGCAGAAACTGTGTGTGATACCACCCCTTTAAAGATAATTAATCCTTAATTGATAATGTGTTATATGTATGCCAGGTTAAAAAGATGCGTTTTTAGTCTAGATTTAAACTGACAGAATGAGTTTGCTTCCAGAATAATGCTAGGAAGATTGTTCCAAAGTTTAGGTGCCAAATAGGAGAAGGATCTACCGCCTGCGGTTGATTTTGATATTCTAGGTATTATCAACTGACCAGACGTGAAGAACTATAATGCGTTAAGAGCTCGCTCAGGTACTGGGGAGCTAAACCATTTAGTGCTTTGTAAGTAATTAGCAAGATTTTAAAATCTATATGATGTTTAACAGGGAGCCAATGCAGTGTTGACAGAACCGGGCTAATATGGTCAGAAACACCATATAAACAGCAGTATGTGTCTTGTTCAATTGGAATATCAAATGAGAAATAATCAAAGACAGTGTCTCAATTCAAATTCAGTGTCTCAGTTCAAATTTAGTGTCTCAGTTCGCATTCAAGAAAAAAAAAATAATGAAGAGGGGTCACACGAAAAAAATTAAATAGTGCCCTTAATTCATGAAAAATCAGTTTCTCAATCCAGCGGGTCCGTAAGGAAGAAAAAAAAAAGTTCAGTCCAGAAAGAAGAAAAAAAGAAGAAAAATGAAAATGATTAAGGAAAAAAGACTGGTTTGTCCTACCAATCAGTATCTCACACTCTTGAAATAATGTCACCAGGTACGAATCAGATGGGAATGACTCGCCAGTCCAAGCAACGTGCACACAGCAACAGGCAAGGTAAATTCCTCAACGACAATCTCAACCGCTGGAGCTCGGGATCGACAGCAGAAGAAACATTCATACACATATACGCAGAAAGAAAAGGGAAGAGAAGAAAAAAACCCGGCCTTGCAAACACAAAGCCAAAATTAATAATCTTTAATCACATTTTTCAAATATTGACACTGTCATTATATCTAATCATTATATCTATTATATTTCAATTTCGAATAAACTGTTTTTAAATTAAAAAATGTCTATCTGATCAATTTTACTCTCCTCATGCACGAAGAACACACATGCTAATCAACTCATGTGCGGTTAATACACTAGAAATCTATGTACAGGGTTAGCAAAGCTAGCACTTAGTGGTAATAAACTTCACCAGAAAAAAAAACTAACTTCACAAATATATACATTGTTTTTCCAACATTAAACACTTTTTACACATTTACCCTTTTTTTCCTCATAACTCCACATTACATTAATGCAATTCTCCAATAAAACGGTGAATACTTTTCCATATATAAATATACATTACTCAGATACACGTTCTCACATTCAAAACCCAGACATATCTTATATAAAGAAAATATTACTCACCGAGGGAAAAATAATCCATAAAAAAGAAAAGAGAAAAAAAAGAAGTGATTCTATTAAACATGTTGATTCCACTTTTCTTCTTCAGAGTCATCCATGGAGGTAGTAAAAGCAGTACTGAGGCCTGTCAACAAGGACTGGATAACTAGGCTAACAGGATGTCCCAACTGTGAGTACTGAAGTCGTCTCGGAGGTGCTCGTAGCCTTAGAGAGCGTCTTGGAACAAAATTCTCTTCCACTTGATCCTCTTGTTCCATCTGATCCTGGTGAGAATTCACTTCCATGTTTACCTTATCCTGAGTCATCATCCGTTCCTCCTGATTAGTGCTGGAGAATTTCTCCAGTGCTTGCTCAGAGAACTCACTTGACGATCCTTGGAGTTCTTCTCTCTGCCTTTGTTCTACAGTTTCTGTTACTTTTCCAGATTCATCAGTGGTTCCACATTCAGACACAGTGGTTCCAGCCGGTTCCGGTACAGGTAAGAAGTTTCCTTCAGGTGAGTTTCCAGGTAAGTATCCCACATGTTCTGTAGGAGGTTTTTCTGCAGGCATTGATCAGGTAGGTTGGTTACAGTCCTTTCAGCACTCATTGATGGTCTGGATTCTAATCCTAAAAGATTCTTGTTATCAATGTCAAATCCTCTTCCAGTCATATAAGAAAACTCAGGATCATCCTCATAATCTGAACATTCTTCGACCGATTCTGATTCTTCTGCTTTTCCAGAATCCAGGTAAGCTCTTGTTCTAGGTCTACGATTCAGACTCTGTTTCAGCAACTCTTCAGATTCATCCCCGTGCAGAAATCCACACAGTAACAACAAGTCCTGATGCAAAGTGCGGATAGGAACATTCTTTCCCTCTGGCTGGACTACATACACTGAGAGGTCACTAACTGTCTATGTAGAGTAACTATATAGACATCTGGCTCCCATTTGTCTGCGAGCTTGTGCTTCCCTCTGAGTTTAACATTCTGCACAAGGACTCTATCTCCTACTTCGAGAGTAGAAACCACCACACGTTTGTCAAACCTGCACTTGTTACGATTGGCCACTTTCGCAGCGTGGTAATCTCATAGCTCTCCTTCAAACATTCTTTCAGATCCCTCACATATTGAGAGTGGGACTTGTTAGGTCCATTCACTGGCAGACCAAAGGCTAAGTCAACTGGCAGCCTGGGCTTTCTCCCAAAGTTCATAGGGAGTGTATCCTGTCACATCATTTCAAGTGCAATTGTAAGCATGCACCAAAGGCTTCACAAACTCCTTCCAGCAAGACGACTTCTTGTTTTTAAGTGTACCCAACATCTGGAGAAGGGTTCTGTTGAATCTCTCCACCGGATTTCCTCTTGGGTGGTAAGGAGTAGTTCTCACCTTGCGTATGCCTACAATGTGACACAGCTCCTTGATCAGGCGTGACTCGAAAACTGGCCCTTGATCACTGTGCAATCTCTCTGGAAATCCAAAATGTACTAGGAAATTTTCCCATAGGCATCTAGCCACAGTCTGCGCCTTCTGGTTTTGGGTAGACACAGCCACTGCATATTTGGTGAAGTGGTCCGTAATGACTAATATGTCTTTGGTCAGGGTTTTTCCTACATTGAAAATTTCTCTGTCTTCAAACTAAGCACTGTCTTTGCTGTCTCTCTCTCCCTCGCTGTCACAGTCTCCATCTGTCCTGGCTTCCAAAGACTTCATTTCCCATCATCTTCCCTGGCCCTCACCTGCACTCACTCCACCATCAGCCAATCACACACACCTGCTTCCCATCAGCTCACTAATCACCAGCCTTCTTAAGCACGCTCACACCTCAGTCAGTTGTCCGGTCTCGTTCTACGTAAAGGACTTCATGTTTGATCTCAAAGACTCCAAAGCTTCCTACCTGTTCCACTCCAGCGTGTTTCCTCAGTCTCCGTGCTCCATTGTCTCCGTGTGTGTCTACTTACCTCCTACGTGTGTTCACTCCATCGCTGATCACCCATCCTTCTAAGATCCACGTTCCTACGCTAATGTCCGACTCGCGACCTAATAACTCATTTGAACCGATTCATTTTAAAGAATGATTAAAACAACTGATCTGTCCAACACTGAACTCACTAGACACCACTGTCTTAATCGGTGTATAACAAATCATTTACTCAGAACAACTCTGAAATAAGAACGTAAGTGTGCTTACCCCAAGAGTGGTTAGTAAGATTTAGCCTTAATAATCCACGGTATTTTCAGGTTATTTATTTGACAATGTGTAGTAAATTACCTATAAAATCAGTTAGTTTAGCCTAGAGTGAGGTGAAACCAGAACAAAGTTGTTGTTAGCTAGGTGCATTCAATTGTATATGGTAGAAAATTAGACTATTAGTTAAATTAACTTTTTAATGCTACTTTTTAATACTGATTATTAATTATTATTATTATATATACCAAAATAATTTTCAGGTCTAGCAAAGAAGCATCTTCTCTTACAAAGCTATGAAATCACAGATTTTTTTTTTTTTTTTTTTACAAAGAGGACGAGAAAGGATTACAGTAAGAGTGGCAGGTAATTTATTGTCAGTATTGGGCTTGCAGATCATGTGGGCAGGGTACTTTTTACTGTTTGTGTGGATCACCATGTCTGTCAGCCACCACCGAAGACCATTTTTGACTCAGGAAAAACCCTGTCTTTGGTGTTACTCTTATCCAGCTCTAAGGACAAGAAGTCCATACAGACCAACTCCAGCGGTCTGGTAGTCTTGATATTCACCATAACGGCAGCTTTCTCTGGGAGCATGTCATCATGTAGACTCCTCAACACGGTTCCTCTCAGAGCAGCAGGTAAGGCTAGTTGATAAAGGGTGGTTCCTTGATCTTGCCTCTTCCTGTAGAGTACTTCATCTCAATTCCAGCCGATTCTACTCTCTTATCCACAAGGCAAGCAATCAGAGACACAAAGCAAGGGACAATGTCAAAGATTAATGACATCCTGGCCTGGAATTACAACGATTTCTTGGATTTGCTAATCTCTACAGATGTTTAATTAAAAGTTTCAGTTCGGTGGCCTCACCTCTCACATCCCTCCTTCATGTAACAAGTAAGAAATTGAAGTGGACACTGGTATTGGAGCTATTCTTTCTCAATTACATAATTCTCCTGCCAAGCTGTTTCCTTGTGCTTTATTTTCCCGTAAACTCTCATTGGCTGAACACAATTATGATGTGGGCAACCGCGAGCTGCTGGCTATGAAGGCAGCCCTGGAAGAATGGGGACACTGGCTGGAGGGCAAGACACCCATTTCAAGTCCTTACAGGTCACTGCAATCTAGAGTATATCCGCTAAAAGGTTAAAACCCTGTCAAACAATGTGGGCACTATTATTTTAAATGTTTTGACTTTAGTATAACATATCATCCAGGCTTTAAGAATACTAAAGCTGATGCCCTTTCTCGCATACATGAACTCACCCACGAATCAAATCCGTTCTACATTCTTATGTCTTGATTGCTCCCATGCGTTGGCAACTAATGGATGACATTACTCTGGCCCAAGAGGGACATTACTCAGCCCAATGGATTGTCCTCTGCATAGAACCTATGTTCCCAGTACTTTACAATCCCAAGTTATGAGTTGGGTTCACTCCTCTCTATGTTCTGGACATCCAGGTACACACGCAACTATCAAACTGCTGCAGAATCGATTCTGGTGGAGAACCCTCATCACAGACACTCAAAATTGTATCCGTAATTGTAATATTTGTGCCACCTCTAAATTCTCTAAACTACCACCCGCTGGTCTACTACAGCCCTTACCCACACCTCAATGACCATGGCTCACATCACTCTTGATTTTGTGACAGATCTCCCCAACTCGCAGGGAAACACTGCCATACTAACGGTCATAGACAGATTCTCCAAAGCCTGCCATCTTATATCATTGCCTAAACTACTTTCTGCTCTAGCACTCTGGAGTCGTTTTTTTTCTTACCAGTGTGAAAGAGACTAAAAATACTCTATCAATTTTGGACATATCAATTAAGAGTTATATATCATTCTAATCTGTGAAATGTCTTCTTTTATTTGTGTACACTCAGAGTAAAAACAAAATGTTGTGCTTTTTGCAAAATTAAGAAAACTAACATGATGCGCAAGCCACAGTCTCTCTCTGAATGAAGTCCAATCTGATCCCCTCCCTTTAGAAAATGAACTGTAACGTAGTGAATACTAATGACACAAAAATGAGACATATGTCTAAAGAAACTTTGAAATGTCAGGTTTTAAATCATGTAAGTCAAATCGAAAAAAAATATTCTCTGTTTATGTAATCTGTATGAAAAGAGAGACATGTCAGATGTTGGCGGCTCAGCTCATTATCCACTAATGCGGCCACTCCCACGAAGCGCAAGCTCTATTCAGATGCAAATTCTGAGGCGATCAATGCAGCAGAGCGAATGCCCGCATCATCTTGGAAAAACACATCAAGTTTAGTCAGTTTCATGTACTTTTCATCGTTTTAAGATGCGGTGAGGAATAATTCTAAAAGGATTTACCTCAGAGGATGAGCTGGTTTCACTTTCATTTCGAGGATCAACTATCGAGCCGATGATTGTGAAAGGTAAGTTGTTCTTTATTCTAATCGCAATATAGTGTCTGTGAATATTAAACGGCAAAAAAACTTTTTAAATATGAATCCTGCAAGTTTTGTTTGTCTCAGTGTGAATTAATGGGGCAGATCGACGTGCAGTTTCGTTTACTACACACAACTTACATTAGTAAATTGACATGACTATTCCCAAACTATATTGCTATACTGAGATGAGTGAAATCAACTGAAATACATAATAAATACTGAAATAAAATGTGTTAGCAATGTATTAAACTGCACATTAACATATAGGCTCTATATATAATATATAAAATACCATAGAGGTAAAATGAATGTTTAGATGCTTTGTGTAATGCTGTGAATCAAGACGACAGGGTGGTAGATCCAAATGCAAGCTTTATTAAAAGAGAGCGTAGTCAAACAGGCAGGAGGTCAAACACCAGCAAACAGGATCAGGAGAGGCAAGGCAAAGAGTAGTCCAAAAACAGGTAATGGTCAAGGCAGGCAGCAAACGATCATAAACAAGGAATCAGTCCAGGGTCAAAAACACAAGCAAGGCAAGGAACAAGGAACAAGGAACACGGAACACGGAGACAAGATCGAATACTTGGCGCAATCAAAGGCTAAACAATACTCAGCAATGTGTGTGTGTGCAGCTTATAAAGAGTCACTGATGGGAAACAGGTGTGGGTATGTGATTAGTGCCTAGCTGGGGAATTGTGGGAAATTTAGTCCAGAGTGAAGTGACTGGGTGTGTGCAATGAAAAAGCCTTAATGGTGAACAGTAGACCTCTGGTGGGGAGTGGAAGGAAACAGCAGTAGGCGGAAATGTGACACTTTGCATCACAGAAATACATTATTTTTTAATGTATATTAAAATAGTAAAACATTATTTTAAATTGTAATAATATTTCACAGTATTGCGTTTTTTTTCTTTTCTGTATTTGTGATCAAATAAATGCAGGCTTAATGATCAAAAACATTATAAATAGTAATGTGTCCAATCTTTTGACTGGTACTGTAATTTTAAATTTATGCCTATACAATCATGTTTTCTGTTAAGAGTGGACATTATATTAACATGATATGATCCTGTTATCAACATCCTCACAGAGGGTTTTTTTTTTTCTTTTATCTCACAGATTTGAGAATCATAGTGACCAGATATTGGCCCATACTGGACATTCTGAATGAATATAATGGTGAGATGACTGACTGGGAGCAGGAAAGTTTTTTTTTTTTTCTCCAGTGCAGAAACACCAAACATCTTGGAATGCCAGGTAAGTGATGTTCACTTATATCTTTGAACAGGATTTATTTCCAGGTAAAACTCTATATCAAAATGTGCCCTCATTTATTCAAAAATGTGTCTAATTTATATTGTTAACTATATTCTGAATAAACTACCAAAAACACCTACTATGTAATTTGATTTTTTTAGTGTCCTCTCACATAGCCTACCTGACTGAAAGGGCTCATTATGTGGGTCTTTGTCTTCTCAGGTGTGAATCTAAATCAATATTCAATATTTAAATCAAAAATTTAAATCAATATATTGTTTTATATGAACGAGTAGGCAGGATAATATTTACATCATTTTGAAGCAAAAATTCTACTCTACAACCTCCAATACCCAGAAGTCTTGTACACATATTTTGTATTTGTTTTGTGGCCGTATTTCAGTGACTTAAGTTTTTTGTTTTTTCAATAACCACGCATAAAGTTTATTCTCTCAAAAATACAAACATGTACATACATGTTGCTCACATATTATGGTAGCCTAGTTCATGCTGAATACAGTGTAATGACACTTTTGCCATTAATATGTTTATAAGCAACTGAAAAAAGCACAAATGTCAGGGCATGTCAAAACTTATCCAGGGCCCCAAAAATCCTCAGACCCAAGAGGGCTATAAACAGCTGAACTACTCTTCCAGTACGCCTTTCGTTTATATGGATTACCTGAGGATATCATTTCAGACTGTGGCCCTCATTTCCCCTATCGGGTATGGTCAGCTTTCTGCAATGAACTCAATATTAAATGTTATCAGTTTGTCCTCTGGATGTCACCCTCAATCCAGCGGGTTCAATCAAGAACTCGAAAGATTCCTATGCTCCTATTGCCAGTTTAATCAATCAGATTGGAGCCGTTATCTCCCATGGGCTCCACAGAATGATGCTGTTGATGATGCTCATTAATGTTTATTGTTGAAAATAGATAAAACAAAACTGTCATGACTTCGGTCTGATCTGCTGTATTTTGTTGTCTTTGTCTCAGTGCAAGTGGGCGTCTTTGCCTTACCCCTAAGGACAAGCAGGATCGTTTGACTCGGGGGCCTTTGCCTGTACTGCAGGAAGCCAGGCCTTCGGGCTATCCGGTGTCTTTTAAAAACCGGAGCCCAGCAGTAATCTGGGGGATCCTGGTGGGCACTACTCCTTGTCTCGACTTCCCCATCTCACGTACCCTGCTAAAGGTCTCTCTTCAGTATAAGGACACTCCATTCCTGTTCTGCACTGATCGACTCAGGTGCAAAAGGCAACTTCCTGGATGTCTCTGTTGCTGCACTGTGGGGTATTCCTGCCATTCCACTTCCCTATCTTATCTCTGTCTGCTCCCTTAATGGTCTCCTCATCTCCTCCATCACCCATTCCACTCATTTCATAACTCTTATTGTCTCTGGCAATCACTGTCAGGTGATTGAGCTGTACCTCCTAGATTCCCCGGGTGCTCCCGCTGTCCTAGGGCACCCGTGGCTGGTGCAGCACAACCCTTACGTGGATTGGTCTGGCAATTCTGTGTTCTCTTGGAGTCAGTCTTGTCTTGCGTCTTGTTTGGGTGCTGTCTTGTCTCCTGGCTCTGTGTCTTCTGTTTTTCAGGTTGAGGAGGTCGATCTCGCCAGGGTCCCAGAGGGGTATCATGATCTTTGTCAGATCTTCAGTAAGTCCCGGGCCACATCCTTACCTTCTCATCGGCCGTATGACTGTGCCAGCGATCTCCTCCCAGGCACTTCTCTGCCCAAGGGTCGTCTGTATTCCCTATCCGGTCCTCTGAGAGAGGCCATGGACAAGTATATTCAGGAATCCTTAAATGCCGGCCTCATCCGTCCCATTTCCTCACCTGCTGGGGCTGGGTTCCTGCGACCCTGCATTGACTACCAGGGTCTTAATGACATCACTATAAGAAACAGGTATCTTCTGCCTCTGATGTCATCAGCTTTTGAGTTGCTACAGGGAGCCAGGGTCTTTACCAAGATAGACCTCTGTAACGCCTACCATTTGATCTGTATACGTGAGGGGGATGAGTGGAAGACAGTATTTAACACCCCATCGGGACACTTTGAATACCGGGTCCTACCCTTCAGGCTCACCAATGCCCCAGCTGTCTTCCAGGCCCTGGTGAACGGCCTCCAGGCTCAGGAGGCATTTGATGTTCTTAAGTCCCGTTTCATCTCTGCTCCTGTTCTTTGTCTTCCAGATCCCAAATGACAATTCATTGTTGAGGTGGATGCCTCCGATGTCAGGGTAGGCGCCGTCCTGTCCCAGCGGTTCCCCAGAGATGGGAAGGTGCACCCTTGTGCCTTCCTTTCTCACCGTCTGAGCCCTGCTGAGCGAAATTATGACATAGGTAACAGGGAGCTGCTGGCAGTCATGCTGGCTCTGGGGCTCTCTGTACTAGTGTTGTCAAAAGTACCGACTCCGGTACCAGGTCGGTACTGAAATTTTAAAAATGTGATGATACCAGCATTTCCCCCTATCATTTTGAGTGCTGTTGAGCAGATTCTTAAACACCTCGAATTGGCCATCATGATCACGAGCACAACAGATATGTCTGTGATTGGCTACAATGATCAACGCTTCAAAAACATGTTGTAAATAGACATTTTTGATGCTCTTCACTGAGTGCTTAAACAGATACACACGGGAGAATTTGAAAGCAGGCATCTATCAGCGGATCCAAATGCTCCCATGTATATCTAAGCGTTCTGAGAAGAGCATCAAAGATGTCTATTTACAACATGTTTTTGAAGCGTTGATCATTGTAGCCAATCACAGACATATCTGTTGAGCGCGTGAACACAATGGCCAATCAGAGGTGTTTAAGAATCCACTCAACAGAGCTCTGGTATCATCACATTTTTAAAATTTCAGTACCAACTTGGTACCGAAGTTTGTACTTTTGACAACACTACTCTGTACAAATCTTCGTTGGGAAGCATACAGCAGACTTGAAGTGGAGACTAATGTACAGGTTATAGCTAAAAAAAAAAAAAGGCACACCTGAATCCAACAGTGGGGAAAGAGTATATATTGTGTGGGACTGAAGAAATGGTTAATCACTTATTTATTGATTGTTTTAGGTTGAAAGGACTTTTTTATTTTTTTTTAACAGAATGTTTGGATTTTTTTCTCTTACCAGAATTTTATTAGTAGTCCAAAATACAATTTTCAGGAAAAAATACAATTTTCAATTTTCAATTTACAATTTTCAATTTTCTGAAAAAATAAAATGTTAGGTATGGGTCCAATTAATGCAGAGATGGTACTAAAAGGGATAGTAACCACTCGAATTAAGATAGAGCATACCTATTATAAATTAGTCAATGATATTGCAATACTTTCTGAAATCTGGTTGGTGGGGGAATTTTTGTGCCATATTGAAGAAAATGATATGATGTAAAATCATTTGTATGAAATTGAGGTAAATATGGTTTAATTGTCAAGAAATTGTTAAGCCTCCACTCTCTCTCTCTCTCTCCATCTTTCTCTCTCTCTCTCACACACACACACAAAAACACAATTTCAAGTTGGTCAGGGTCATGGCCCTCTGTAGAGGTCCTCAGGTGCAGCTCCAGCTGAGTGAAAAGAGAAGAAAGAAGACAGAAAAACAAGGAGGCAAAGAGAGTTATCTTATAACTAGCACTGCTTCAGGACCCAGATTTTACAATGGACATAAAGTGATCAACGGCATTAATGTGCATGCAATATTGCTTTTATACAACAGTTTAATAAACAAGAAGTTAATATTGAGTAATATTTTAGATACAATATTGCCAGTTACATTGTCTGTTTTGCTCTTAAGCCAAAACAGTTCTAAATGAAGCTGAAGCAGAATTAAATTTGACATGTCTTGAAAAAACACACAACAGTGCCATTCTTGAATGTATCCGTTTTTTTTTTTTTGTTTTTGTTCTTTAACAAATCAGTTAACGTCACACTGTCAGTCCAAATCTGATTATTTGTGTATCTGACTGAAACTGATTTCCAGAAATGCGATTTGAATAGGATTTCAAACCACATATGAATGTAGCTCAAAACAGATTTGTAAAAATGGCATTTCATGTGATTTTTGGCCGTTCAGACTTAATAAATCTGGTTGAATTTAAATCGGATATGCACAAAAATTGGATTTGGACTGAGAGTCTGAACGTAGCTTCAATGACTCACTCAAAGACATTCCCTTTTCTCCACCTTCTGGTGTATTGACCTAACCTGAAGAAGGAATTACTGAAAACAGACTGACATCCTGTCTTTAAAAGGCCAAATACACGCAAGCTAAGTGATAGAAACAGTAAAATAGTTGTTTTATAAGGATAAACAAAATGTCAGTAACACAGTTATTCAATACATTTTTTTCCCTGCTCTCCATCATCCTATCAGAACAATTGGGGACCACTGGTTCAGAATGCTTGACAACTCATGAAGAGTAAAAAGGGTTTTAGAGCCTTGTCTGATGCTTTGTCCTAGACACAAGCCTGGGGAATGCTCTATAAGAGAAAGAGAGAGGAACAACATCGGATAGGGGCAGTGCTGCTTTTTGCCCCTCCCCTTCCCCATCCTGTGAGGGTGCCTATGTGTGTGTGTGTTACCCCTGGGACTGCCCCGGCCTGGCTTGGCCTACACGCCATCTGCTGCATAATGTAACAGGATGGAACCCCAAATCCTTAATTTCCACTCACTGCCTGTCATCTGAGAGTGCTGTGTGTGTGCAAAATGTATACCTTGGTAGGACAGTAAGCATTCATTGGTGTTATCGTTCATCCTTTTTATGACATCATCATTCATGTAGCGTAAGCTCACTTTCTGGAATGTCTTTGTCTTAGACTAAGACATAATGTATTCCCACCTACACATACACACGCAAGCTCTTAATAAAAACCTTCCTGGCACTCATAACCGTAGGGGCAGCGAATTGTCCCCTGTAATCCCTAGGGTATGCTGAATTTGGCCATCTGTTTTTTCTCTACTAACACCTTCTTCCTTCTTTTTTCGCATTCTAATTTTCCTTTCACTTCGTTTAAATTTAATCACACCATTTAGTGTATTCACACCTCGTTAGCACTCTATTGTGTTTGTGATGGCAATTCTTATTTGTCTATTTGTTTGTTTGTTTATATTCTATTCTGCTGCTTTTGGGTTCTCTTGTTTGTCTTGCCACAGCACCAAATGACTTTTAATGTGCTCACCATCTGTACACAAAACCTTACAGTGTCCTCTGCTATAACACTGTAACAAGTGGTAACCTGAATTGTTACGTTAAGGAGCTACTGTATACCTGATCCAACCCTTAAATTTAGTTTTGTTGGTGTAACCTATAGGTTAATTCTATTATGGTAAATAATATAAATCCAATCCCATAATCTTAAATATAAAATCCTTTAAAGGTGCAAAAGAAGATTCTCCACAGAAACATTTTCTGTCATACCGGTTGAAAGTCTCCTCATATCCTGATAGCAATCACTATGTTAAGAGGTCTAATTGTATTTTTATAAATATATATTGTCTGTGAAAGGCGTAGGACCATGAAATTTTACATTCCCTCGCGCACCCTGTTCGCGTAGACATCATACGTCATCAGCGCGTCATCATGCTATGCAGAGTTTATACCAAGCGGCAACCTCCCCCAGTTTCTCGTGAAGCCAATACGGAAGTGACTTAAACTGCAATTCATCGACTGGCCGCTAGGGACAGGCTGCAAAAGAGCAGAATCTCATTGACCCACATGTTAAAATAGCCAAGTTTACAGCAGAAAAAAACATGTTTACAGCCTGGATCAAATTGTGGTTTTGGTCTATACTGCTAATTTTGCCCTTCATGACAACTCTGAGGGGGGTGAATTTTTTTTATAACTCATCCATTTAAATTATTTTAAGCCATAAAGTTCTGCATAATTAAGGGTGTGGTCACTTGAGTGACAGGTAGATTGCCGCTGCTGTCTGTGAGCTGTCACCTCAGCTAATTCCAGCCACTGAATTTGGCATCTCTGCCATGTTTGTGCTTTTTTTCGGGATTATTTTATACAATTTTGAAATAATATGGCTTGCTGCGTTAATGGTCGATACTTGAGACAGATGTGCGTCTGTATAGATCTGCACGCATGCGGAAGATAAACAGAACACACGTTGTTGGATCGTGGCATTGGCTTAAAGTTTCGTTTGTGAGATTTACTACAATGGCAATGGCGGGAGAATATTAAACTCTGACAGCACTGCTTGGATATTATTACTAAAACTGCTGCACTATTTTGAAAAATTATATTTTGCATCATTTCTTGAAGAACGATGATAGACAGCAGATCATTCAGAAGAAATGTGATGCAAACAATGGATAATATATCAATATTTCATGGATTTAATGCTTTTGTGGACAAAAAGTACTGTTTTTTGTTTTTCAATGGACACTCATGGACATTTTACGTAAGTGCCACTTGGATTCATCTCGCGATTGCTATATAAAAGGTATGAAGTCCAGTTTGATTTTTCATGTTGTTATTTGCACACCCGACGCAAATTAATTACTGATGCTGGAGCATCTATATCGTAAAAAAGACACAGTATATTGACAGTAAACCTTTAGAACTTTCTAATGATATAATTTGTTATCTTTATTAATATTTTAGATAGTATCTAAGATAAGATAGCTAGCTCCTTTGCCTGCTAACATGATCACGTCGAGCTAGGCGGGCGTGGTTTCAGCAACCAGGCAAGTCAGTTGGTCAGTTCCAACCACGTCCCGCCTCTTTGCCCATTTTCAGTTATCCGGGAGTGACGCTGCTAAGATGGCAGCGGCCTCATTTTCGCTTCAAAAATGCTCTTCAGAAATCTACGGGTGACGTCACGACACTACGTATATATTTTTTTTTACAGTCTATGGTTTATACAGACAGACCTCAGACATGAGCACCGCAAGCAAACAGCAGCCACAATTTTTACAGTTCCTACCAAACCAAAAACAATGAGCTTATGTTGCGTTTACACCATAACTACCATTATTAAGAGATGGCAACCTGTGACGTTCTAACCGCAGCTCTTCACGTCTTCAGACTTGGAATCATGCGTTTCCATGTCGACAGTATCAACACCGAAATGAATCTGCAGCATTCAGGTACAAGCTCTCTAAGTTGTTTACATTCATTATTATTCTAATGTTATGTGCTTTGAGACATGAGGTAGTTTAACTCTGTCTCTTGTGACGCTTTACCAAGAGCAGCTGTGTGTGTGCAAATTAATATGTTTTGGTGTGGCTTTGGACGGCGATTTGCAGGGAGGGTGGGATCTCATTCTTTCGATGCTAGCAGGCTAACGTTAGCATTTCCCAGATCGTCCACTGCAGCTTTAATTTAGGTCGTTTAGGATATTCAGCGTACTACTTTTTCATTTACATTTGTTACTTGTTTGGTGTTCACATGGGTGATCATTAACAGTAGATTTTTTTTTTTTATCACACAGAAGCAGTGATGGGAATAAACAGCGTTACTAACGGCATTACTTTTTTCAATAAAGAATAATCAAACGAATTACTGTTTCCCCCATTACAGTTACTGACAATAAAATGCGGCGTTACTATAATTGAGCACACTGAAGCGGTTTTCATCCGATTAGGCTATCTCTCAGCCATATCACCTGCAAAGTTTTTTCTCTGGTGTATGTTGGGGTGGGACACATCCTAACTGATGGTGATTGGTGTGTGACTAGAGATGATAGACCTGCAAAGCGTTTTGTTGTAAAGAAATAGTACAGGTTAGTCATACACAAATACAATTTTAAACTGACAATAATGTACGATGCTCTGTGTGTGTCTGTGTCAGAGCATGCGAGCGGTAGTGATGTCCGGTTCGCGAACGAATCGTTCTTTTGAACCGGTTCTTTTTAGTGAACCGGTCAAACCAGTTCAACAAATCGGACTGAATCGTTCGAAACAGTTCTCCAGCACTAATCCACAAATTTCTAAAGTTACTCACTTTTTGACGTGCCTGACACTCCCTCTGACTCAAAATGAACCAACATCCCGGAGTTATTCAGTTACTCCAACAGTACACTGACTTAACCTGCTGTAAAGAGAGAACTGATGATGATGAGCACGAGCAGCTGATATGTGTGCGCACACGCGGCGTACACGGCCTGTTACCGTTCTCGTTCTCGAGTCAAGAATCAGTTGCAGCGGTTTTCGGATCACCAGTACACAACCGAGAACTGCTTCTTTTGGACATGTCCGATTTGAGAACCGATGAGCTGATGATACTGCGCATGCGTGTAACTTTTCAAGAGAACGAAAAGCACGTTAGTCAAGTTTTGTTGAACATGTTTATGACTTAATTCAAAATACAAAATGTTTATTGTGCTTTTCCAAATACACCATAACAGATTAATAGCATACAAAATATATACTGTAGGCTACATACAAGAAACTACATGCAACATGAACATAAATATTTTGTACACAGATCAAACTATCTAATGTTCAGAAATAGTTCTACAAATTTCTTTTTCTATATTAATGTTATTTAAAAAGCATTACAGTAAAAGTTGTGCAGTTGTGCTTTCATGTTAATTTTTTTTAAAGATTGGAAACAATTAATTGTTTGTAAAACTATCAAACTAAACATTTGTTTCATAAATAATCCATGGACAGCTTATTTAATTTCTAAACAAGGTGATATAAAGATAAAAATTAACGTAATTAAACTACAGTAAGAGCAAGCGACTCCTTTTGAATTGCTCTCCTGGTTCTCGAATCTCAATCTCGTTCTCGAGTATAATCGGTTGCAACGGTTTTCGGATCACCAGTACACAACCGAGAACCGCTTCTTTCGGACATATCCGATTTGAGAACCGATGAGCTGATGATACTGCGCATGCGTGATTCAGCATGTGATCTGAAGCTACTGAACAGTAATGACTGACAGCACCGGCGTCTGAACCGAACTAGGACAACTGATGCTATGAGAGGACTTCTGCTAGCTGCCTCACGTTACAGAAGTCAGATAATTCCCAACACATAGAAACTCTTACACCTATATATTATCACATAGAGACTGTGTCTGTACCCCGAATTAGTAAAAACAAAATTCCAAACCTATTTAATGGTAAAAATTTAATTGATGTTCAACAAATAAAAAACAGAGATAATACTGATAAACAAATGATAAAGCTTGTGTTGTTAAATATTAGATCCCTTTCTTCAAAAGCACTTATTGTAAATATTATCACAGACAATAATCTAGATGTGCTGTGTTTGACAGAAACTTGGCTAAAACCGGACGATTACATTACTTTAAATGAGTCTAGCCCTCAAGGTTATGATTATCGACACAATCCTCATCAGAAAGGAAAAGGAGGAGGTGTTGCTGTAATTTATAGTAATATTTACAGTATTAGTCAAAAGTCTTTCAAATATAAATCCTTCGAAGTGATGGTACTTTATGTAACATTATGTAAGTTGACATTTGTGCTGGCTACTGTATACAGGACACCATACAGACTTTATCAAAGAATTTGCTGATTTTCTATCGGAGTTAGTACTAGCTGCAAATAAAGTCCTGGTTGTTGGTGATTTTAATATCCATGTAGATAATGAAAAAGCTGCATTAGGATTGGCATTAACAGACATTCTAAACTCTATTGGAGTTAGACAAGACGTGTCAGGACCCACTCATTGTCGTAATCATACTCTAGATCTAATATTGTCACATGGAATCAATATTGAGGCTGCTAAACTGCCTCCCTGCCATAAATATGGTAGAACCATCACTTTTACCACTAAAGTTTGTAGTAGTAAACGAAGAGAGGTCATATCGATCACAGGTTCAATATGGAGTACCGCAAGGCTCAGTACTAGGACCGTTGCTTTTCACTCTGTACATGCTACCCTTGGGAGATATCATTAGGAAGCATGGTGTTAGTTTTCACTGTTACGCTGATGATACTCAGCTCTATATTTCTTCACGCCCTGACGAAACTTACCAATTCACAAAATTAACAGAATGCATAGCTGATATAAAAAATTGGATGACCAGTAATTTCCTACTTCTAAATTCAGAAAAAACAGAGATTCTAATTTTTGGACCAAAAACTTCTTCACGTAATAACCTAGAATACTGTCTAACACTTGATGGCTGCTCTGTTAAGTCTTCGTCGTCAGTTAGGAACCTGGGTGTGCTCTTTGATACCAATCTTTCATTTGAAAGCCATGTTTCTAGCATCTGTAAAACCGCATTCTTCCATCTTAAAAATATATCTAAACTACGATATATGCTCTCAATGAAAAATGCAGAACAGTTAGTTCATGCGTTCATGACCTCAAGGCTAGATTACTGTAACGCTCTACTGGGTGGTTGTTCCGCTCGCCTGATAAATAAACTACAGCTCGTACAAAATGCAGCAGCTAGAGTTCTTACCAGAACTAGGAAGTATGACCATATTAGCCCAGTTCTGTCAACACTGCATTGGCTTCCTGTTAAACATCTTATAGATTTTAAAATCTTGCTACTTACTTACAAAGCACTAAATGGTTTAGCTCCCCAGTACCTGAGCGAGCTCTTAAAGCATTATAGTCCTTCACGTCTATTGCGATCTCAGAATTCAGGCCAGCTGATAATACCTAGAATATCAAAATCAACCACAGGCGGTAGATCCTTCTCCTATCTGGCACCTAAACTCTGGAACAATCTTCCTAGCATTGTTCGGGAAGCAGACACACTCTGTCAGTTTAAATCTAGACTAAAAACGCATCTCTTTAACCTGGCATACACATAACACATTATCAATTTATATTTTCAAATCCGTTAAAGGATTATTAGGCTGCATAAATTAGGTCAGCCGGAACCGGGAACACTTCCTATAACACCAGATGTACTCGTTACATCAGAAGAAGAATGGCATCTACGCTAATATTAGTCTTTCTGTTTATCCCGAGGTTTACCGTAGTCAACCAGATCCGGGCCGTATCCAGGTGAGACCGAGGACTGGCGCCTTGACACGACCACAACGCAGCCCTGAAGTATCAGCAGAGATTGAGCCAACTAGATCATCCATTGTGAAGGCCTCATCGACACGACAGCCAGTGGCACAGTTCCTCAACAAACCGTCCATACCGGTGTGATGAATACGATCCTCAACTGGACTAAACTGGAATAAATACTTTGAATGTTACGATCCTATCAGACATAAGATAGCAACCTGAATCATAACAAAGCACTGTTCGCCAGAGGAGAACTGGCCCCCCGACTAAGCCTGGTTTCTCCCAAGGTTTTTTTCTCCATTTTAACACAGAAGTCTATTTGCCACCTGTTTGCCATCTAATGTCACCTGTTGGAGTTTGGGTTCCTTGCCGCTGTCGCCTTTGGCTTGCTTAGTTGGGGACACTTGACATTTGATATTCAACAGTGCTTTGATCTGCCGACATTGACACTATTCTTTAAGAGCTGCTGTGCAGCCAAAATTATATACCAGTTATCAATGTAAAGCTGCTTTGACACAATCTGCATTGTAAAAAGCGCTATATAAATAAAGGTGACTTGACTTGACTTAAAGATCGCTTTATAAATAATCTTCCTGATCAGTTTCATCGCCTTAGCATACCAGACAGCTTAGAAGACCTTGATGTTGCAACGGAAACTATTGTCTCTGTCTTTTCCGGTACATTGGACTCAGTTGCCCCTTTGCATTTAAAAAAGATTAAGGAAATTAATCCAATGCCATGGTACAACGAGCACACTCGGGCCCTAAAGGGATCAGCCAGAAAAATGGAGCGCAGCTGGAAGAAAACAAAACTAGAAGTTTTTCGCATTTCGTGGAGAGAGAGGGAGTACAGAAAGGCCTTAAAAACTGCTATATCTGCCTATTTTTCAAAACTTTTAGAAGAAAGTAAGCACAACCCTAGGTATTTATTTGATACAGTGGCTAAATTAACAAGAAATAAAGCTTCAACTTCTGATGTTTCCAAAGAGCACAGCAGTAATGACTTTATGAACTTCTTTACTTGCAAAATTGACAATATTAGAGAGAAAATTATAACCATGCAACCGCCTACTACAGTATCGCGTCAGACAGTGCATTGTAGTGTCCCTGAGGAAAAATTCAATTCATTTACTGCTTTAGGAAAGGAAGAATTGTCTAAACTTGTTAAATCATCAAAATCAACAACATGTATGTTAGACCCTATACCGACTAAGCTATTGAAAGAGTTGCTTCCAGAGGTCATAGATCCTCTTCTTAATATTGTTAATTTGTCTTTATCACTAGGATACGTACCAAAAACTTTTAAGCTAGCTATTATTAAACCTCTTATTAAAAAACCACAACTTGATCCTAGAGAATTAGTCAGTTACAGGCCGATCTCAAATCTCCCTTTTCTATCAAAAATACTAGAAAAGGCAGTATCATCACAACTATGTTCCTTTTTAGAAAGAAATAGTATCTGTGAGGATTTCCAGTCAGGATTTAGACCGTACCATAGTACGGAGACTGCTCTCATTAGAGTTACTAATGATTTGCTCTTATCATCAGATCGTGGTTGTATCTCTCTATTAGTGTTACTGGATCTTAGTGCTGCATTTGACACTATTGATCACAATATTCTTTTAAATAGACTCAGTACTAGGACCGTTGCTTTTCACTCTGTACATGCTACCCTTGGGAGATATCATTAGGAAGCATGGCGTTAGTTTTCACTGTTACACTGATGATACTCAGCTCTATATTTCTTCGCGCCCTGACGAAACTTACCAATTCACAAAATTAACGGAATGCGTAGTTGATATAAAAAATTGGATGACCAGTAATTTCCTACTACTAAATTCAGAAAAAACAGAGATTCTAATTTTTGGACCAAAAACTTCTGCACGTAATAAACTACAATACTGTCTAACACTTGATGGCTGCTCTGTTAAGTCTTCGCCATCAGTTAGGAACCTGGGTGTGCTCTTTGATACCAATCTTTCATTTGAAGGCCATGTTTCTAGCATCTGTAAAACTGCATTCTTCCATCTTAAAAATGTATCTAAACTACGACATATGCTCTCAATGACAAATGCAGAACAGTTAGTTCATGCGTTCATGACCTCAAGGCTAGATTACTGTAACGCTCTACTGGGTGGTTGTTCCGCTCGCTTGATAAATAAACTACAGCTCGTACAAAATGCAGCAGCTAGAGTTCTTACTAGAACTAGGAAGTATGACCATATTAGCCCAGTTCTGTCAACACTGCATTGGCTTCCTGTTAAACATCTTATAGATTTTAAAATCTTGCTAATTACTTACAAAGCACTAAATGGTCTAGCTCCCCAGTATCTGAGCGAGCTCTTAAAGCATTATAGTCCTTCACGCCTATTGCGATCTCAGAATTCAGGCCAGCTGATTATACCTAGAATATCAAAATCAACCGCAGGCGGTAGATCCTTCTCCTATCTGGCACCTAAACTCTGGAACAATCTTCCTAGCATCATTCGGGAAGCAGACACACTCTGTCAGTTTAAATCTAGACTAAAAACGCATCTCTTTAACCTGGCATACACATAACACATTATCAATTTATATTTTCAAATCCATTAAAGGATTATTAGGCTGCATAAATTAGGTCAGCCGGAACCGGGAACACTTCCTATAACACCAGATGTACTCGTTACATCAGAAGAAGAATGGCATCTACGCTAATATTAGTCTCTCTGTTTATCCCGAGGTTTACCGTAGTCAGCCGGATCCAGGTGAGATCGAGGACCTGTGCCTTGACATGACCACAATGCACCCCCTAAGTATCAGCAGAGATTGAGTCAACTAGATCATCCATTGTGAAGGCCTCATCGACACGACAGCCAGTGGCACAGCTCCTGAACAAACCGTCCATACTGGCGTGATGAATACGATCCTCAACTGGATTGAACTGGAATAAATACTTTGAATGTTGCAATCCTATCGGACTTATGATAGCTACCTGAATCGTAATCAAAACACTGTTCGCCAGAGGAGAACTGGCCCCCCGACTAAGCCTGGTTTCTCCCAAGGTTTTTTTTTTCTCCATTTTAACACCTATTTGCCACCTGATGTCACCTGTTGGAGTTTGGGTTCCTTGCCGCTGTCGCCTTTGGCTTGCTTAGTTGGGGACACTTGACATTTGATATTCAACAGTGCTATGCATCAGCCTGCATTGACACCATTTTCTTTAAGAGCTGCTGTGCAGCCAAAATTATATATGTTATCACTGTAAAGCTGCTTTCACAATCTGCATTGTAAAAAGCGCTATATAAATAAAGGTGACTTGACTTGACTTGAATGAGGGGCCAATCTGGAGAAACGTAAGTTTATTTAATTACAAATAATTCGTAATGGATTATGTATAGTAGTGGATCATGGTTTCTTCGCTGATGAAGACTAATTTAAACTGTAAACTTCCTCGTTTGCACATCACTGCCTGTATATGTGTTTTGATGCTTTAGATGCAAAACTAAATTGTAAGAAACGTTTCAGATTATAAGGATGTTTTAGTTGACTGATGTTATGATTACTGACTTTATATATTTGAATGTGTTAAGTGTTTTTTCATCCCGGCCCGGGATAGACCATGTCATTACATCATCGCGAATTACGTCATTACGTCGTTTTTTCAACCGGTTTATTGAAACAAACTGTCCGAAAGAACCGGTTCGCGGAAAAGAACCGAACTTCCCATCATTAGCGAGCGGAGCACGCACTCAAACCAGAATACCCTTTGTGACATGCTGGATCGAAAGGAATGTTATTAATGAATGTCATTAATTTAATTTCTTAAATATTGGAGAGAATAAACCATAATAATGAGCATTTACGTAATAAAGGCTATAGCACTGAAGCGCACGCATAAAGCTTGCCATAAAGAACCGGCAAAAGTAGTGATTATGAATGTGACAAAAAACAGTAAGGAGACATTTTAATAGTTTATTAATAAACTAATGTTTTCTGAATCAGTGTCAGCTGCAAAGATGAAGTTGACATTGCTGATTCTCATCATCTCTGCATAGTGAACGCACATATAGAGAGAATGCACATTTCATTCGGATTACATAATCAGAGAGTAGCCAATTTCTTTTCGTTTTGAATTATTTAATTTAAAAGTAGACATTTCAAGCTTTCTATAGATATATTTCTCATGTCTGTGAGGCAAGCAGCCCACGCTGAGTTTCGGTTCATTTAGCCTATAAGACGCCCTCCAGTTCATGTGCAAGTGATCGTGCCGGCGCCTGCTGGAGATTTCATGTCGCGAGCAAGACTGGATAATGAGTCATGAGTCGTATCAAGCATAATTTATTTTTAGACTTATTTGTTGGCCAGTTGTGGTCTGTGCAATAAATATTAAAAGTTATTTGACATATTTGAAAAAAAAAGTAAAAAGTAACGCAGTAGTTAATTTCCTTGGTAATTAGTTACTTTTATAATGATGTAACTCAGTTACTATTTTTGGTAACTGTAACTAATTACTTTTTTAAAGTGTATATATATATATATATATATATATATATCAGGGGCGTTTTCTCTAAGGAGGCAAGGGAGGCAGTGCCTCCTCAAAAAAAATAGGATGAGAAATTAATCCATATTACATATAAAACAACACAAATATTACAAATTATGACATTAAAAAGAGCGCAAGTCACTCGTATTTCTAATGGAACACTGCCCAACAGCGACACCCGCAGGTAAAGTTACAGCAGGAGTCATGCCTCCCTTTTTACTCACAGAAAACCATTAGACCCCTGGCGTGCGGTGGGTTTTGTGGGGGGTAATTGAGAATGAATCGGGGAAAGTCACGTGAGAGGAGGCAATGTCTCCATCGCCCTATGATTGGATGTAATTGGTTATGATTGGATATGATTGGTTTGTGTGATAAATCCCGCCTCTTGTTTACGTGTGCGTTCCGAGCGTCAGTTTGAATGAACAAATAATGGCATCAATGGGAAGACTAATTGAAAAGTAAGTAAACAGACCACCCAGTTAGATATCACTGCTTATGTCACATCAAAATCAAACTTGAAATGGACTGAAAACATGATGACTGCGGGGTTTTTTAGTGCAATCAGCTTGGTGAAATTAAAAATACATCTTCGTGTCTATGACAGACGGTGTTTACAGAGCATGACTTATGATCCAAAATAGCCTAAGTTGACTATTAAAAAGACAAACATAAATACACAAAATATTTTGTATAATTGTTACAGCCTTTAGTTATTATTTTGGAATTAATGTAGAAATGCTTAAAACACTAACTTGATGAGATTGACTTGGTTTTGATAAATAGAACATTACAATACATTGTTAATATAAAATTACAAAATAGAATTGTACTTGGTTTCTTTTTTTCTTTTTTGATGTAATGTAAAGTAAATGTAAAGTAATGTTTGTTTAACAAGGAAGATGTGTCAACGTTAAGAGTAATGCACATAAATTTACATTTTGATTCATAAAAAATAAAAAAGTGCCTCCTCATTTCAGAACACCACTGCACGCCACTGATTTTATATATATATATATATATATGATAGTCTGCATATAAAATCTGAATCTGTTAAAGCACAGTTCATATACAAGTACCATCAGTGTTTTCTATAAATACATAGGCTCAGATGTGTTGCTTTGTATAGGCTTGTTGATTAAGACAGCTGGGAACATCTCTGACTGGCTCTTAGTCTGTGTTCAAAAAAATTTGTGGCCTTTCGGCCAGATGAAGAAACAACATGTGACATGTCCCTCTCATCAGAGAGTAGAGTCCTGCAGGCAAACTGCCATTGAGCCTCTGTGACCTGGCCCACATCCACCATTCCTAACCAATCAACCAACCAGACTGACTCAGTCACTGCTGAAGAGAGTTTTAGTTCACCCTCTGACATTTTAAAAGTCATATTAAAATGTCTTTCATCTGGGTTTGTATGTACTTAGCAGTGTAATTGAAGTGATCAGTGTGTGTTTGAATGCAACACACACACACACTCACAATGTGTTTTGCTAAACAACACAACCACACTGTCAAGTAGATTTAGTCCAAAGGTTGAATTGTATTCTGAGAATAAGGTTGTTTTGCATGCCAGGTCATGGCAGGGTACATTTTGGAACCTTTTCACAGACTGTGATGATGTTTCCACAGTATTAACACTGTAAATCTAGCAAAGTTTTTCATTTTCAAAAAAAAAAAAAAGACATTTATAACACTGTTATCACCTCAGCACTGAATTAAAAAAAAAGTTAACACTGCTGTGAGGGTGTTTCTAATAAATTGACTGAGGGAGTGACAAACTTTCTCTCTTCTGACTGCCATTATCAGTGTGTGTGTGTGTGTGTGTGTATATATATATATATATATATATATATATATATATATATACATATATTTTATATATCTTTTTTCTTTTTTCTTTTGGAGAGTCATGAAAATGCTGCTATCTGAGATTTTTTTTTTTTCTTTTGCTTTAGAAGCAAATGGGCACACAAACATAATATTTTCTGTAGTCTCCTGTTCACCAGTATTGTTTACCCAACTATGACGACTTCTGCTTCTGAGAACCCCAAAAATATGGCCAATTGGGCAAAGTTGTTTTATAAGTTTTAATTGATATAAATTTAGAAATATTTAATTTAAAAAATAATTTGATGTTTTTGTACATTACCGTTTAGATTTTTTATTCTTTTTTTTTTTTTCAGTTCACCAGTTCATAAAATCCTTGAGTGTGATACAGATAAATGATTTTGTTGTTCTTGTCCTGTTCTCCTACTGTATAGGTTATTTTGGGGCAGATCACTTTGTTCCAGTGTATTTATGTTGTTCATTCTAGATCCATATTATCTATCAACCATTTTCCACTTACCTAAAATTCATGAATTAATCTTGTTAAAATAGGTGGTGTATTCACTCTAAACTAGAATACCAGAACCCTGTTAATCAACATATTAATTTCCTTCTCTTTTTTTATTTATTTATTTATTTTTTGTAACTCGGAGGTTTTGACCTCAGATGGCAATGATGGCATCGATCAGCATTGTTGCTATGGTTACATGGGCTTGGGGGACACCGGGTAAGGCTTGTGGGTGGGATCATTTGTAAAATCAGTAGTAAGGAGAGAAAATACACTGCAAATATAAAACGCGCACACGTGCAGTAGTAGGCTATAGGTCTCAATAAAACCTCTACATCCATTTCTGCCGTATAAGAGTGCTGTCCAGGGTGAAATTCGAAAAAGTTAAACTCGGTAAGGAATAAAGTTAAACTTGGTTAAAAATGCCCACCTTTTTTTGTCTTACCAAATATGTAATACCAAGACATAAAAAAAAAAAAAAATAGCCACAGTTGGTGTAATAATACGTTACAGAATTATGTCAATGTATCCAAATCAGACACTGAGGTTGGAAGAGACTATTATATCATGATTGTAGTTGCTACAGATGGGGACAAGGCTGTTTGCATCTCATTCCGTAAGGATGAAGTGGATCGATAAATCCAACAAGCATATCAAATGTGCTTAAACTACCTTGCATATGTCATCGCTGCATTCAAACGACATATTGCTCAAGCCGGGCATAGAGACATTTGACATGAGCAAATTGTCCCTTCAGTCGCAATGTTGGAAATAACTGGGTGATATTTCACTTGCATTAAACACCCCTTCATTTCTTTTTCTGCACACTATAAAATAGAAATGTTACCTCCACAAGCTTCACACCTCTGAGCTTCTCATATTGTTGCATCAGCTGTTTGCAAAATAGTTTTCGTTGGATATATCCCATTTAGACCTGCCATATTTAATTCATTTTCTCCTTCTTTTGATTTTTCAAGGGATAAAAAGAATGCTGTTTGCTCGCAGTCTCTTCACTGGCAAAATTAGTGTCTGATAAATGTTTCCTTTATTTATCCAAACATTCCCGCCTTTCATATTTCACCAACAGTAGGTTAAGGGTGACTATGTTATGTTCCTGCCTTACAGACAGATATTAATATTGATTTTCATGGAAATTACTTTTTGTCGTTGTGCTGTCCAATTTACAGAACATCCAGTGTGTGGCTGAAATATTCTCTTTTTTGTAAGTCATTGAATTTTCCATCAAATAAATTGACACGAAGAGTGGCTTCATGTAGAGAAATTTCTAAACAAACTATGTGAAACATATTCAAAACTAGAATCATAACTTATGTTCAAACCATCAACACAGGTACACCATGTAGGCACACACAGCTTCATCACTGGTTCAGCCTTGTATATGTAAAGATCCTGACACACACACACACATAGAGAGAGATAGGTTTGTTTTGCTATCAAAGTGAGGACATTCCATTCCATAGGCGTAATGGTTTTTATACTGTACATTCTATCCCCCTACACTACCCCTAAACCCATCACAGAAAACATTCTTCATTTTTACATTTTTAATAAAACATTGTTTAGTATGTTTAATGAGGACTCCTGAAATGTCCTCATATTTCATGTTTACGTCATAATACCAGTGTAATACCCATGCCATTACACAAATTTGTGTCCTCATAAATCACAAAACCGTGCGCGCATACACACACACTCGGATTCGCTATCTTTGTGGGGACTCTCCATTGGCAAAATGGTTTTTATACTGTACAAACTGTACATTCTATCCCCCTACTCCTAAACCTACCCATCACAGAAAACTTTCACACAATGTAGGTGATTTCAGGTTTTGCTATCCTTGTGGGGACATCTGGTCCTCACAATGTAATATAAACCTGTACACACAGAGGGAGAGAGAGAGAGAGAGAGAGTTCTGAGTTACATCACATTAATTTAATGCCACATTCACCTCCTTAATCCAACTCTGCATATATATATATATATATATATATATATATTTACACACTACCAGTCAAAAGTTTGGAATCTGTAAGATTTTTAATGTTTTTAAAAGAAGTTTTAAAGAAGTCTGCTCACCAAGGCTGCATTTATTTAATTAAAAATACAGTAAAAACAGTAATATTGTGAAATATTATTACAATTTAAAATAACTGTTTTCTGTTTGAATATATTTTATAAAGTAACTTATTCCTGTGATGGCAAAGCTGAATTTTCAGCATCATTACTCCAGTCTTCAGTGTCACATGATCCTTCAGAAATCATTCTAATATGCTGATCTGCTGCTCAAGAAACATTTATGATTATTATCAATGTTGAAAACAGTTGTGTACTTTTTTTTCAGGATTCCTTGATGAATAGAAAGTTCAAATGAACAGCATTTATCTGAAATACAAAGCTTTTGTAACATTATACACTACCGTTCAAAAGTTTGGGGTCAGTAACAATTTTTATTTTTACTTTTTTGAAAAGAAATTAAAGAAATTAATACTTTTATTCAGCAAGGATTCATTAAATAGATCAAAAGTGACAGTAAACATTTATAATGTTAAAATATTATATTTCAAATAAATGGTTTTTTTTTTTTTTTTTTTTTTTTACATTCTATTCATCAAAGAATCCTGAAAAAATAATATTGTACACAAATATTTTGTACAATTGTACACAATAAATGTTTCTTGAGCAGCAGATCAGCATATTAGAATGATTTCTGAAGGATCATGTGACACTGAAGACTGGAGTAATGATGCTGAAAATTCAGCTTTGCCATCACAAGAATAAATTACTTTATTAAATATATTCAAACAGAAAACAGTTATTTTAAATTGTAATAATATTTCACAATATTACTGTTTATACTGTATTTTTAATTAAATAAATGCAGCCACGGTGAGCAGACGAAACTTCTTTTAAAAACATTAAAAATGTTACTGATTCCAAACTTTTGACTGGTAGTGTATAACGCGCTAAAATAATTTTTTTTTTTTGCATATTTAATGCAAAAAAATTACGGGAGCATGTGAAATTGAGTCATAACGTAATTTATGTCACGCAGTTAGATGATCTTAAAGTCCATGCTGATTATATCGGAGATGGCAGAGAGAATTATTCGTTCCAGTGTCTGTTTCACTTTAAAACACAAACTCTGTCATATTCTGTCATTGTATCTGAAGAGCGCAAGCCCTCCCACATCGCGCTGTTGCTGTCTGAACAGAACGTCGAAACATCCCACCGCTGTATGGCCAGATGATATGAAAACTATGTTTTTTAGCTGGATAAAGCAAACCAGCTTCTTGCTATGAAAGTTTTGATGGATGAGGATTGCAATCAAAGTAAAGATGATTGTGGTGACGTACAGGAGTCATACATTAAGCACGCATGAGTCTGTTATATTGATGGGCAAACAAATCATGTATGAGCGCTCTCGACGCACTGATCGCACATTGACACATTTCAGTACATTCACGTTGTTTTCACACACATTCAGGATAATGTTTGGATTTGTCCTGTGTATGTTGCTGTGTACTTTAGCTTAAATGCAGGTCAAGGCGGTTGGTTTAGGTTTTTTTGGCATCTCCATGTGGTCCTGTTCAGTATTGCAACTTGACTTGTCTAAAATGTAAACAAGCTCTTTGCTGTTGCACATACTATACATTGTGAATTCTGAAATGTTTTTTTTTTTGCTATGATTTTCTTTTATGGGTGCTTTGGTGTATATAAATGTAGTGTCCTTTTTTGGAAAGACATCTAAATTTACCTTGAAAAAAGCTGAAAAATACAGTTTTGTGAAAATCAAACTTCAATCTAATGGTTTAATTGCTGGATATAGGCAATGATGGCAAAAAAGTGTTAAACAAGATAAATGGTGTATGCTTAATTTCACGATAAGTGTGCGATTAATCACAATAAAAAAAAAAATCTATTGACAGCCCTAATACATATATATATATATATATATATATATATATGTATATATATAGTCAAGTCAACCTTATTTATATAGCGCTTTTTACAATGCAGATTGTGTCAAAGCAGCTTTACATTGATAACTGGTATATAATTTTGGCTGCACAGCAGCTTTTAAAGAATAGTGTCAAAGCACTGTTGAATATCAAATGTCAAGTCAAATGTCAAGTGTCCCCAACTAAGCAAGCCAAAGACGACAGCAGCAAGGAACCCAAACTCCAACAGGTGACATCAGGTGGCAAATAGACTTCTGTGTTAAAATGGAGAAAAAAAAAAACCTTGGGAGAAACCAGGCTTAGTCGGGGGGCCAGTTCTCCTCTGGCGAACAGTGCTTTGTTACAATTCAGGTTGCTATCATATGTCCGATAGGATCGCAACATTCAAAGTATTTATTCCAGTTCAATCCAGTTGAGGATCGTATTCATCACACCGGTATTGACGGTTTGTTGAGGAACTGTGCCACTGGTTGTTGTGTCGATGAGGCCTTCACAATGGATGATCTAGTTGACTCAATCTCTGCTGATACTTCAGGGCTGCGTTGTGGTCGTGTCAAGGCGACGGTCCTCGGTCTCACCTGGATATGGCCCGGATCCGGTTGACTACGGTAAACTTCGGGATAAACAGAAAGACTAATATTAGCATAGATGTCATTCTTCTTCTATTGTAACGAGTACATCTGGTGTTATAGGAAGTGTTCCCGGTTCCGGCTGACCTAATTTATGCAGCCTAATAATCCTTTAACGGATTTGAAAATATAAATTGATAATGTGTTATGTGTATGCCAGGTTAGAGAGATGCGTTTTTAGTGTAGATTTAAACTGACAGAGTGTGTCTGCTTCCCGAACGATGCTAGGAAGATTGTTCCAGAGTTTAGGTGCCAAATAGGAGAAGGATCTACCGTCTGCGGTTGATTTTGATATTCTAGGTATTATCAGCTGGCCTGAATTCTGAGATCTCAATAGACATGAAGGACTATAATGCTTTAAGATCTCGTTCAGGTACTGGGGAGCTAAACCATTTAGTGCTTTGTAAGTAATTAGCAAGATTTTAAAATCTATACGATGTTTAACAGGAAGCCAATGCAAACTGCCTTCCTGTAGCTCAGTGGTTAGAGCATGGCATTAGCAATGCCAAGGTCATGGGTTCGATCCCAGGGATTGCACATACTCAGATACAAATGTATAGTATAATGCAATGTAAGTCGCTTTGGATAAAAGCGTCTGCCAAATGCATAAATGTAAATGTAAATGTAAAATGTGTTGACAGAACTGGGCTAATATGGTCATACTTCCTAGTTCTAGTAAGAACTCTAGCTGCTGCATTTTGGACAAGCTGTAGTTTATTTATCAAGCGAGCGGAACAACCACCCAATAGAGCGTTACAGTAATCTAGCCTTGAGGTCATGAACGCATGAACTAACTGTTCTGCATTTTTCATTGAGAGCATATGTCGTAGTTTAGATATATTTTTAAGATGGAAGAATGCGGTTTTACAGATGCTAGAAACATGGGCTTCAAATGAAACATTGGTATCAAAGAGCACACCCAGGTTCCTAACTGACGACGAAGACTTAACAGAGCAGCCATCAAGTGTTAGACAGTATTCTAGGTTATAACGTGAAGAAGTTTTTGGTCCAAAAATTAGAATCTCTGTTTTTTCTGAATTTAGTAGTAGGAAATTACTGGTCATCCAATTTTTTATATCAGCTATGCATTCTGTTAATTTTGTGAATTGGTAAGTTTCATCAGGGCGCGAAGAAATATAGAGCTGAGTATCATCAGCGTAACAATGAAAACTAACTCCATGCTTCCTAATGATATCTCCCAAGGGTAGGATGTACAGAGTGAAAAGCAACGGTCCTAGTACTGAGCCTTGCGGTACTCCATATTGAACTTGTGATCGATATGACATCTCTTCGTTTACTACTACAAACTGATAACGGTCAGATAAGTATGATTTGAACCATGACAATGCAATTCCACTAATGCCAACATAATTTTCGAGTCTATTTAAAAGAATGTTGTGATCGATAGTGTCAAATGCAGCACTAAGATCCAGTAACACTAATAGAGAGATACAACCACGATCTGATGATAAGAGCAAATCATTAGTAACTCTAATGAGAGCAGTCTCAGTACTATGGTACGGTCTAAATCCTGACTGGAAATCCTCACAGATACTATTTCTTTCTAAAAAGGAACATAGTTGTGATGATACTGCCTTTTCTAGTATTTTGACAGAAAAGTGAGATTTGAGATCGGCCTGTAATTGACTAATTCTCTAGGATCAAGTTGTGGTTTTTTAATAAGAGGTTTAATAATAGCTCTTATTTTTTAATAAGAGGTTTAATATATATGATCAATCCATGACAAAAATAAAGGTGGAGATGCTGGCTCATGGGGGCTCGGCAGACCGGGGAGACAACGAAGGGAGTGAAGACAATGAGGAAGCTGGAGGGAAGGAGAAGCCTGGTGGAGCTGAAGGTGTGGAGAGTTGAGGTGCATCCAGACACACAGAAGTCTGTGGCGGAGGCAGTGTGACGATTGACTGATGTTGATCCGTAGGGACGAGGGAGCCCGGAGGAGTCCTAGGGCTGACGGACCATGGTGGAGATGAGAGAACGCAGAGCCGACGGACTGACAGGCGGAGGTGGAGACATGGGCCTGGAGGCCTGAGGTGCAGCCGGGGACTCAGCGTCACACCGCGCTAGTGGAGGGAAAGTCCGAGGTGGAGCTGACGAGACGCACAGAGCTAGTGGCAGGGCAAAGCCGAGGAGCTGGACAACGTCAGCTGTGCCGACGTATCCAGGGGACTGGGCATAACCACCGGAGGGGATGTTGGGCGGGAACATAGGAGAAGGAAGATTTCCAGACTGAACCAGAACATCCAGATAGCTGGACGGGATTGGCAGAAAAGGCGAAGACTCTAGGGTTGGGAGGCATATGATAGATAACAACATAGATAGGGTAATAGTATTATAATATGAAAGTCTCCAATACAGAGTGGCACAAAGCGCTTATGCCCATCCTGTGTGTAGAATGATGCACTTGAAGCAACATGGACAGCACGCAGTGGGACAATGGACAGCACACAGTGGGACAGCACAAAGGGGAGATATTGCTACGTAGTGTATTATATCTAATCTATGCAACAGTTTATTGAGCTTTTCCTTTTGCAGTTTTTAATTTCAGTTACTGTGCATGTGAAACGTTAATTTTTGGGTGAATTATCCCTTTAAATAACTAAAGTAAAGTACACGTACCTCACATTTGTACTTATAAAGTACTTGAGTAAATGCATTTTCTTACATTCCACCACTGAAAACAGACCATTTCATAGGACCCTGAGGAAACCGGATCCTGAGTAGACTCAGCTCACCCAGGGTACATTAGGCATTGAAAAGATTAAGATCAGGCTCAGAAAAAAAAGTACAAGACAATATCACTGTCAAAATTATGGACTCTTATTTTGATGTTCTATTTTATTTCCCTTAGTTCCTGTTTCCCTGCTCTGTTTAGTTTTGGTTTCCTTGGTTTCTGATTATGTCCCTGTTTGTTTCTATGGTTAGTTATAATTATCAGCTGTGTCTTATTTAGTTCATTGTTATCTCCTGCATATATACTCCCTGTCCAGTTCATTCCTCTGTCAATTATTGTCTATATATAATGTGTTGTTTATTTCCTTTTGTTCTTCTAATGATTTTCTATGTTCATTGTTTGATGTTCAGCGGTTATGAGCGCGAGCACATGTAAAGAGTTTTCTCTATTTTTTTATGATGCATTATAAATTCAGGATTCATCTGGTGTAAAATTAAATAAAAAAAAAAATTAAAAAAATTTTAATTTTAAAAATAAAATTAAAAGTTATAACCACAAAAGTATTATAATGTATTATAACTACTGTTATGGTTATTTGTCAGTTGATACAACATGTTTATAATGCATTATGGATGCATTATAATGCATTAAGAATACACTTATAATGCATTATAAATACAGCCTTCATAGAAAGTGTTACCAAGTTTTTTTTTTTTTTTTTAAAGCAGACACACTGTTCAAAAGCAATGGTAATCTCTACTGTCATACGTAGATGCTCATTGTGGATTCTCAAGTAAAGATCTGCAGAAGACAAATTAACTTTACCAGACAAACTAACTTTACATTCGCTCATTTTTTTAAACAGGATCTTTTACTGTTTTAATAAATATAGAGTCTATATGTGATGTATTGATATTGAGATCGAGTTTTCAAATTGAGAAAATGTGGTAATTTCAGAGTCATTATTTAAGTTAAATCATTGAAATAACTATTTCATTAGGACATTAAAGGGTTAGTTCACCCCAAAATGAAAATTCTGTCATTAATTACTCACCCTCATGTCGTTTCACACCCACAAGACCTTTGTTCATCTTCGGAACACAAATTAAGATAATGTTGATGAAATCCGAGAGGTATATGTCTATTCCATAGACAGCAATGTAATCACCACTTTCAAGGTCCAGAAAGGTAAAGACATTGTTAAAACAGTGGACGTGACTGCTGTGGTTTAACCTTAATTTTATGAAGCGACAAGAATATTTTTTTTGCAATTGCTGTCAAGTTACTGTCAAGTCACTAAAAAAACAAATTTTTTTAAAGGATCAATTACAAAACTTAATTTATCCCTAAAGATAAAATTTGGCTGTTTGGTTGAAGTTTGTTGGGATATTATGGAATTACTTTTGTGTCATTTAACATATAACAATGTGTTTGAGAGCAAAAATAATTATATTGTAATTAAAAAATAAAAGATTGCAAATAAGACATCTTCTTAAAAACAAAGTCATTGATAACAAAACTCTTTGCAGTGTGAATAAATGTTTGTTTTCCTTTGTACAGTTTTCATTACGCATACACAAATTTGCTCTCTGTTCTGCTGTCATTTTTCCGTCTCTAAAAATTTTGCTTGCGAGTTGAAAAGTTTTGAATTCAAGTGAAGCTACACTACAGTGAGTGGTATTTCAGCGCCACCATTAAAGAACAGTTTCTATTGGAAACTCTTGCATGGTGCAATCATTTGGCCCTACCCACTGCGTGGTCCCACCAGTCTGACAGAGAGAAGGGTTGTTGTGGCAGCCATTTGGCATCGCAGGGTGCATTAAATATAACACGGCTTAATGCCCTAATGAAATATAAATTTTGATCATTATTAACATTTACAATTTTATGGATCATTTATGGAACTTATCATTGCATAATACAGCTGCATGAGCCATTTCGGAGTGCTCAGTCTTTCTCAGCCATTTTAAAGGGAGTGCTAAATATGACAGTGGCTGATGACACACACTATTGTCACGGTCACCAGCTCAGTCACATCTCTGCACTGCAACTCCCAGCATTCCTCCTGTTCTACACCTGCACTGACTCATCAATCACCTGCACCTGCAAGCCATCACCTTCGTTACCACTCATCAGCACTCCCTATATCTGCAGTCACCTTCCTCACTAGAGTTGTCTGGTCTCGTCGTCGTGTACGTCTATGTGTACCACTACATCCATGACAAGCTCCACGACCTACCTGTTATGCTCACCTGATAAACCTACCTATTGTTCTTGACCCGTCTTCTGTCATCTGTTTTCTGTTCCTCGTGTCTTCTCCCTGGATCCTCCACTCAGCCTGCATCACCGTCTTCCCCGTCACCACAGCACCTGCAATACACGGACTGTTACCCTCCAGCAAAGTCATCCATAGACTCACTCTATCTGTTATACTCCATTGCTGCATATCCAGATCCTGTCATTCATTCCAACCTGTTCAATAAACTCTGCTTATATTTCTACTCACCTATCTGCTGCCTTCTATCATGGCGTTAGCATTTATGTGTGTCTGGACCACACACACATCGGCTCCAGCCCCTGACTATCGTCCAGTGCAGGCCCAGAGCTCAGCCCAGTGCCTGTTCCGGAGTCTTCTCCAGCCCAAAGACCCAGAGATTCTGTTAAGAAATTTTTTGGGGGGGCTATCCGTTCCTGACCTGGGGTCCGGGCCAACGCCACGGAGGCTGCACCGCCATGGCATCCCAAAGGGTCAGCACCGCCATTGGCTTCCCGAAGGGTCAGCACCGCCATTGGCTTCCCGAAGGGCCAGCACCATCATGGCTTCCTGAAGGGCCAGATCCGCCATGGCTTCCCGAAGGGCCAGATCCGCCATGGTGCCCTCAAATGCCAGCTCCGCCCTGGCTACCTGAACCACCAGTACCGTCCTGGAGACAACCTGTCCTTATCACCCTGATCACCCGTCATGACTCCAGGACGCCCTCCCTCCCTCCCCGGCTAACCATCTACGGCGCGAGGACGCGCCTTCCGGGAGGGAGGAGTACTGTCACGGTCACCAGCTCAGTCACCTTCTCTGCACTGCAACTCCCAGCATTCCTCCTGTCCTACACCTGCACTCACCTTCCTCACTAGAGTTGTCTGGTCTCGTCAACGTGTACGTCTGTGTGTACCACTACGTCCATGACAAGTTCCACAATCTACCTGTTATGCTCACCTGAGAAACCTACCTATTGTTCCTGACCCGTCTTCTGTCATCTGTCTTCTGTTCCTCGTGTCTTCTCCCTGGATCCTCCACTCAGCCTGCATCACCATCTTCCCCGTCACCACAGCACCTGCAATACACGGACTGTTACCCTCCAGCTAAGTCATCCATAGACTCACTCTATCTGTTATACTCCATTGCTGCATATCCAGATCCTGTCATTCATTCCAACCTGTTCAATAAACTCTGCTTATATTTCTACTCACCTATCTGTTGCCTTCTGTTCCGTGACAACTATAATGGCCTAACAAAATGCAACGTTTGATTATATTTCACTGTACCAACCTGTTTTTATGAACAACTGAACTCCGCATACGTCATAAAGGATGTCTTATTTTCATAAAAGTAACCATTATAAACGACCGTTATTCCTAGTCAACCGTAAATTGTTGTAATTTCTTTATGACTTTAGAATGTAGTGGTCAGTTTACTGAAACAAAGCAGCCTCAATGACATATGCGGCCAACAAATGCGCCCTCCAGAGGACGCAGGCTTTGATATGAGACGGATAACATCAGCTGGTTTATTGCAATTTCCCATTTGGCGCAGGCTTTCTTGGCCATGTCCCTTTCATCCTAATGTGTACATTTACCCACATTATCAAATGTCTTAATGGAAAACAAAACTTTTTTTGTTATGGCACTTCAGGATTTTCAAAGTCATCATTTGGTTGGTTGAATTCTACAGGATGTCCGGGAGATGTGTGTGTCGCATTCTTTAACGGTCTGCCTGGAAACAAATGCCATGACGCCAAACCCCCTCGCGGAAGAAGAACGCTGTCATGTTTATAACTGTGACAATTAGTGCTTACCAGGATCAACTAAACACTGGATTTTTGAAAGTATGTGATGTTTGTGGCTCCACTGTTGCAGTAAACTTGCACAACATTTCTGAATGAGTAATTTATTAGATGCACGCTGGTCTGTTATTGTAGGGACATCGACTTTACATTTTCACGCCCCTAAACATGACGCGAAACAAAACAAACTGTGACTGGTTGCGTTACATGTCAGTCAAACGTCCTCTTGGGCAGTCCTTGGCCAATGAAAGCTGCGATAGAGTCCAGACCTTCTGCCATCAGTCTGAAGGTCTGGCTACGCGAGATGACATGCACTTCAGAGTTTTCTTACATGGTTTATGACATTAGACAATAATGTGTTTTGTTGCTCTCCATGCTTGCTACAAACCCAATGTCAGAGCTGACTGACTCAGGATGGGACTGTGCAGTGGGTGTGGCCAAATGACTGCCATACGAGAGTGGCTAATAGAAACGGTTCTTTCATGGTGGCGCTGAGATACCGCCCACTGAAGTGCAGCTTCACTTGAATTCAAAACTTTTCAAGTCGCAAGCAAAGATTTTAGAGTTGCAAACAATGATAGCAGAATTTGTGTGCGTAATGAAAACTGTACAAAGAAACACTTTTTTTTTTTTTTTTGTGCACTGTTTATCTTTAAAATGCTACCTACTGTTACCATTCTTGAAAGAGCCAATTATGTGATTTTTTAGGTTTTTTTTTTTTAATTTTATTAAATGTCTTGAAAAAAAAAAATGCACATCTAGACTGTATTATTTATAGTTCTGCAACAGCAGTAATCAGTGCTAAACAAACAATAGTTATATTTGTATTAGTTTATATTTATATCAGTAATTGAGTAAATGAGTAAATTAATCATGTAACAACAAATTGACACATTGTACTCTCTAAATAAACTGAATCTCATATCCTGTGAAACTGAAAAACCATCACTAATTTCCAAGTAAAGAATACTGTTGTGATTTTTGAGCGTCATGATATCCAGATTCTGCAGTGGACTGTGCTTTTTTACGTAATAGGCTTCAGGTTTAGACGTAATAGACTTCAGGTTTTTTGATGCTGAAAAGTGGCTTTTCAGACGCATATTAAGCCGTGTCCTACACTAAATTACATTGGTGGTGATTCTAAATTGAAAAATTCGGCCTCCTTGTGTGATAAAGTCCTCTGCCTAAAACAGGGCTATATGAGATGAACAAACATGACAGTCAATTCACCCTGCATAAAGCCACAGTGAGGCTGCTAACCTATCAGAGCAGCCTCTTACCCCTTTTTGTGGTCTTCACCCCATTACCAAGCACCCTTCCCTCCTTCACATCTGTCCATCATACTCACCACATGCTTTTCCCTCCTTCCATCTTTGTGCTCAGCCATCCTGCTTATGGGACGTCTTTTCTCTTGATAAATTTGTTCATTTTCTGTTGAAATTTCAATACAGTTGTAATAGAAGTTCGACCTTAGCGCCATTAGTGGATATCACCTGTTATTTCTCACATGAGTAACTGTTGTTATTATTTGCATGCCATGGCCAATTTCATGTATTGTTTTCTAGAGAATTGTCTTGTTGGTACTGGTTTCAAATAATCTTTTCCAAGCACCTGCACTGCAAACAATTTAATAAACATGTTTTATTGCCTCATGTCTGTTTGACAATGAACAATGAGGTGAGAGGGAGAATAAATATTGCATAAAAATGCCAAGGGGGGTTATACGGGATGAAGTGTCTTAAAATATAGTACAAGTGCTGATCAAAGGCTCTTGCTGTTTCTAAAAATTTTTAGTATTTTACTAACATTCTAACCTGTATTATCTAAGTGGTGACAACTTTTATTGTCATTTCTCCTTTCTGTACACCAACAGAAAGGTTTGTTATGAGATCCAGACTAAATGCATCACCTCCACGTAAAAATTTCCAAACTCTCAAATTCTTTTATTCAGCGTGCATAATATAATGGGAACAATCATAGAAACAAAACGGGTTGGAGCTACCAAGATGAGAACAGATGGCCCATAATTGCCTCGTGGAAGAAGCCAGGGAGTCAATTTTTACTGGTCTCGAGGGAGTGGCAGATGCAAAAAGTGCAGGTGCATTTGTTTTGATCTGAGATGGCCTAAAGGAGCGATTTGAAAAATATGCATCATGCACACATTAGTGCAGAATTTAACAAAGCAAGATTGCTTCGTTTCGGCAAGACCATGATAAGGCAGGGCGCTTTCATTAGGGGCCAAAGAGGTAAACATGGGAAAGCTCGCTCATGACAGGCGCGTGAAACTGCAACAGATGCGGCACAAATTAAAGCCGCATCATCGTGCAGAGATAAATCAGGAGCACATCAATAGGGGAAAAAAGCATGGCACATTTTCCCTTGTGTCGTTACAATTTCACATTTGAAGAAGTCATCCCTCAAATTTACTCAGTGTAATGCACAACAACAATAATTTTGCACTTCAAAGTATATTAAAAAGAACACTAGATATGTGAATTAATATTTATTTTAGTAACATTCATTTTATTTTTTAAATTGTAAAAGCAAATAAATAAATAAATAAAAATCACACATACATAAATATACAAAAATGATTATCCAGTATTATCTAAGAAATCTTGTGGGTCCTTAATAAGCTATAAGCAATAATGAACAAATGAGTATTTTTTTATCCAAAAACTGACATACTGAGTTCTGATCCCTTATCACTATGCCATATGAATGCATTCAACATAGCTTAAGATTTCACTTTTAACAGTCTCTTTCGATTGTATATCACAACTGCCATCATAAGTGCTTCTAAAATACAATCCGCATCCTTTGTTCCGACCACTACCCCTTTATAATCTCAAACTTGAGCTGCCTGGCAATATCAAACTAATAAATTACATCCTGCCTCCTCTATATCTCGCTAATAAATAAAAAAAGAGGCTCCACTTTCCTCATACAGCTGTGACCCAGGGTTACCTAGCAACAGGTCATGCCCAGATAAAAAGCACAAGGTAGTGATTCACCTATGAGGAGATGGAGAGACAGGGGCATCTTCACTCTCTGACCCTTGACAGATGGAAAACGCACTTAGAGGAAACGTTTCTTTGATTGACAGGGCAGTTCTGGGTGTGCCTGCATTACTTCTTCAAAATTGTATTAACACAGCAAGCAAACTATGCTTGTGAGATATGTTTCACTCCCTGCTGTTCCCCACTAGCATGAAAATACTGATAAAAATTACAAAATGCTTATCTATTTCTCTGCTCTTTTCCCACCAAATGCAACAATAACCCCAATGTTGACAAGAGGACATTGAGAATGTGTACATCCTTCTAGATGCTTTCTTGACAGATTGAAGAAAAGAAACATCCAGGCAGCGTATTTAAAGCAGTCTGATCTTTCACAAATGTTTATCCTCCCTTCAATCCAAATAAATAAAACATATAAAACAAATATGCATGGATGTCAAGATGTAAAGGGAAAGTTCACCCCAAAATGAAAATTTTACAAATCACAAATGATCATTTACTTACCCTTGTGTCATTCCAAACATGTGCAGTATTTTCTTTCTTCAGTTGAACACACACCAAAAAGACCCAATTCACTGTCAATATATATATATATATATATATATATATATATATATATATAAATATAATTACCTCATCTGTCAACATGATGCCTATGAATTGCAGAGCTTGTGCAAACACATCCACGTCGCAATGATCAGATGCTTCCTTAACTGCTGCTTTCTCTTATTTGTTGTGTTAATTTTGTTATTGAGAGGAAAGCATGCAGCATTTTTTGCAGCCTCTCTTAGCAATGTGGATGGCATCTCAATGTTTGTTAACAGAATATTGCTGCAAATGTATTTCCAACTTCTTTTTACTTCTCAGCAAAGCACTGAATCCCCACTGAAAGCCCCTTTAAGACCAATAATTCTAAAGCAATAAGGGTGTCTTCCATTTTTTATTTTTGGATGGATTGTCATATTTATCAACGTTTAATGATATTTTGCATCTCTTGTTTATCGTTTGTATTTAACCACAAATCAAACTGTCTTATTTCAATAGGTCTGCACTCAGTCACTGCCTCGGTTGCCCAATGCTTTGTCCCCCAGGGGAGTTACACAGCTGTGTGAGTTCAGCTCATGGTTGAGGTGAGGCCACACACAGTTGGGAAAAAACACACAGTTGGAAAAAGAAAAAAAAAATCCTTTTTACGCTTTAACACACTATTAAGGTTTTAACATGCAGCTAGACCTACATTTCAGCTGCAATATTGACAATATAAAACAGTGCAAAGGAGGCTTCTAATAAGAATTATACTGTATAGAATTTCTCTATATTTCTGTTCTATGGTTCATTTCTCATCATTGCGAGATGCAAATGCTAAGGTACAGTATATAGAAAATAAGCATCAGCAGTGGCAGCCTAAGATAACAGGATGCTAATGGATAGCCTTATGGCAATGAAAGAGAATTCTGTCTACATAGAGGCCAGTTTGATGCCCGCTGTTGACAACATGCAAGTCTGAAGTTTCCTTCATCACTTCTGTGTCTATGAGCAAAACAATGAAGCCTCTTCTGCCCCAGGGTAGTGAAATATTGTATTCATGACCTGTACTTTGACTTCTTACTCTCTACTGTGGATGTATGTGTGGGTTCAGATAAAGGATAGATCAGAAAGACAGAATCTTAAAATGACTGTGACAAGTATTACCAAGAGAACCTATGACACACAAAGAACCATGTCTATTTTACTATTACATTTTGATGAAAATTGTTGAGATATATACTTGTAAACACAAGCAGACTCTCATAAGAGTTGAGGAGCCAACAGTAATAATAGATAAAGGCTTATGTACCAGGGAAAATGGGTATTGTGTTGTGCCCTGAGGCCTGACTGTTATATACCATACAGGACAACAACAGCTTCCCGTCACATGATAAGCATTACTTTCACAAGAATCTCAACAATAACTCCTCAAACGGACTGTAGCATTCTACCTATTAGGAAAAGAGAACAACCTGATCTCATGGGGAAAATAATATTTTTTAATTGGCGATTTTGTTTGAACATGAAAACATTTTCGAAATAACTTTTAGAAAAGAAAAACTAAGCATGAAGTTCAAACCTTAAGCTAACCCTCAGTGAGGCATAAGCATAGTTTTCGAAAATGTACTAATTTGACACCAGTTTGACACCAAAATTTAAAATAGTTACAAATTACCATTAGGGTGTGTTAAACACTCAACAACAACAACAACAAAAAATTGAAAAATTTTGTAAAATTTAAGGTAACTTATTTTTAATTTTTTTTTTTTTTTTTTGGGACTACATAAATTGCTTTTGTTGACAACTAACTGGTCAGTAGATTTGTAGTTCCCAGCATGGGACTGCTTTAGGAGAGCAAATGTTAAAAGGAAGTGTAATGTTATAGGTTTGTCAGCAAAGAGAAAGACTTATGTTAATGTTTAATGTCCAGAAATGATCGAGCTTCATGTTTCTGAGTTTTGTTGTTACCACTGTGCTGAAGAGAGGAGCTTGTGCTTAGATTGTGGGAGACCACAACGATTGCAATGTGTGTTGCTTCACTCCACTCTAAAAAATGCTGGGTTAAAAACAACCCAAGTTGGGTTGAAAATGGACAAACCCAGCAATTGGGCTGTTTTAACCCAGTGAATGGGTTGTTTTAACCCAGCGGTTGAGTTAAATGTTTGCCCAAGTTTTATTTAACTCAACTATTGTTTAAAAATGACTGTATTGTTTGCTTAAAATGAACCCAAAATATGTTGGAAATTAACATTTATTAATAAGTTTAATGAATAATAATTATTATTGTTGCCTCTAGTAATTATGTGTCTGATTTTTAATTTCCAAGTAATTTTTAAACAATAGTTTTAAACCAACCGCTGGGTTAAAACAACCCAATCGCTTGGTTTGTCCATATTTAACCCAACTTGGGTTGTTTTTAACCCAGCATTTTTAGAGTGCAGTGAGCAATATTTGAGCTAATGCTAATACTGAGACCAATCTTTTCTTACTTGCTCATTTCATGTAAAATATATTAATAATAAATGTAATTGTCTTTAGCATGCTAACATGCTATTGTAAGTTATTATCTTACACAGGAACTTAAATCCATTAAGTTTATTCAATAAAATCTTATTTGTTTAAATTAACTTTATGAACTATAAACTATGCAGGCTGTAGAACTTGTGAATGTGTAATCTAAAAATGTATGTGCAATCAACTTGTATAAATGAATCAGGGCTACAGCCTATATGCTTTCTCCTTGCTGTTAGTCTCTAGGCTGATGAGCAAAGTCAGGACAAAGCATTTCAGTTTTGCTTTACACTTATAAAGACAATGTTCTGAGTCCAAGGGTGAGGGTCTACAATGTTACCTGTGTATCCTGTGTTGGGTCATACACAAGAACATCTGTATAAAGTGTTTTGGCAACCATGATAACAGAGCCCCCCTTCTCTCTACGGCCAGTTTTAGTCAATGGGCATCCATCACTGATGCTAACAGCTCTGATTAAAAATACATCAACTGCAACTGGCCTCCTGATGGCAACGCTTCATAGCGAGCATAATTAGGGGATGGGGAACTGTGATGATGAAGGGCAATGCACACCTGCTCTCCGTTAAATCACGCTTCTGTTGGTGAAGCTTGCATATTTCACCCTCGCAAATTAATTAATATCAAATTATGGAAGGAATACCTTATTTATTTATGGTTGAAGTTGTCTAAAATCAGCAAACATACCCCCATTTCCTTTCTCCTCCCTTTCCTGGTTTTTCTTGTATCAGCTTTTCATCAGCTTGAAGGTTTTTTTTAATTTTTGGTTATGTTACGCTGACAAAAAATGGCACTCATCCTGGATGCAGTATCAGATACCTTGCAGTATGCTGTTTCATACAAAAGTTTTAATTTATTGATGCCTTTACACTGTATAAGTGTTACCCAAATACTTTACACTGTTAAAAAAAACATTTGTAAAATTTACTGTAAAAAAAAAAAAACAGGAAGCTGTGTTTGGCAGAACTTTACCTTAAAAAAATATGCCAGGAACATCACAAGTTTTAGAGATTGAACTAAAATTTATGATACAAAAAAAAATTGTATATTTAATTTCAACTGAAATAATGTTAATATACCAAAATACTAAAATCTGTCTTTTACCTTTATAAAATACTGACAACCACCTTAAAAACACAGGCAGTTAAGAGAAAGCCACATGATGAATCATTACAAGTATTCATTACAAGCAGCTTACACAAGCTAAGGTAAATGTTAATAAATACACATTACATTGAGCCTTTTTTTTTTTTTTACAGATTTTTCATAGAGTGCAGAGCCTGTTGCCTCATGCGGGACATGTTAAGATCACATGAACAGATACTACCTACATTAGATATTAGGTATATGACTTTCTTCTTTCAGACAAATGCAATTGGAGTTATATTAAATAATGTCCAGGCTAACCCATGCTTTATAATGGGAGTGGATGGTGGCCCAAATTCTAAAGTCCAAAAAAATGCACCCATCCATTATAAAAGAAGTCCACACGGCTCCGGGGGGTGCGTTTGTGTAAGAAAAATATCCATATTTAAAACTTTTTAACCTGTAATCTCTAGCTTCCGTGTACTGTCATGCGCACGTTCACGAGAGAGTGCCGTCCCAGTTTATGACGTAGGACGCAGGCGCAGTGTGAGCTCCGGTGAGAATATGCTAGTCTCGCGAGAGAAGTTGTGTACAGCAAAGGAAATCCACATGAAGAAGCTAATTGTTTGAGCTATACTCTACATTTTATTAGTGTTAAAATGCTGATTTCTTGTGAATATCCGGGTTGCTTCAACAAAGCTAAAGTTTTGAGATTACGTGCGCCGACATCAAAAGGAGATGCACCATTGACATTTCACAAATTCCTGTAAAGGATCCTGAGCGATTGAAGCTATAGCTGCTCGCTATTCGCTGGGATGTAAATACACCCGTGGAAAAATTATACAAAATGTGTGCTATGCAGTCAACATTTCAGGTTACAATGCAGAGAAGAGTGGAAGTACAAGACAACTGCTGTGCCTATGCCTCATTTGTTTCAGCCAAATGAGGTATATATTCAACAAACACTGTAATATGATTGCTACATGAAGTTAAGTAATCGCTCATGTAACTGTTGTAATTTTTTTAAATTATTATTATTTTGTTTTAATCTCTAGATGCAATTTAACATTTAAAACTAAAACAATTCGGTATGCCACCAACCTGAGCTGACTGTAAAACAAATGCATAGAGTGAATACAGCTAGCCTACACCTATAACACCATAATATTTACACACACACAAAAAAACATACTTACTCTACAGACATGCACCACCAGGTCCTTCAGGCCTTGGTCGATGCCTCCAGTTTTATAGGAATACTACTTCGAGTACACTTTGGCTCAACAAAGGTAGAAACCCTTCATATTGTGTTACACAGCAGCGCTCAATCCTCTCACCGGCAGCATCAAAAACTTCTAAAGGTGGCATTCCAATCACCCATTCTTGGCAGCAAACACTCTCAACCTCTGTTGGCATAGCTGCGCATGTCCCGCATGAGCACTACCACGGCGGCGGCTACCGGAGATGATCCACGGCCACTCTAGTCAATGCTTGTGTTTACACCAGCCGAGCCGCAGTACGTTTCAGCACCGCTTCGCTAAAGATAGGCGGCAAGTCTATTTTTGATGGATGCCGCAGATGCGTGCAGTGTGAATAAGGGGTAAATAAGTTGTCATGAGCTCTCCGTCTACTCAATTCTGTTGTTTGTGCCGCTGATGCTGCAGCCTACTCCATCTCCCAGCATTCCTGGACGGTACGCTCCAGTTCAAACAAATATGGCTGGGCAAAAAACTCAGTCTCCTCTTGGCTTATATCGAAATCCTCCAACATTTTTCTTTACAAATCCTAGTTTTGTACTTTCAATTCGTGACCGGTGTTTTGTTTTGCTCTCTCCTCTGCACTTCCGTGTTCGTCACTGGAGCTCACACTACGCCTGCGTCCTACTTCATAAGCTGGGACGCCACTCTCTCGTGAACGCGCGTATGACAGTTAGCAGAAGCTAGAGATTACAGTTTATAAAGTTTTAAATATGGATATTTTTCTTACACAAATGCATTGGTTCACTTCAGAAGGAATTTATTAACCCCCCGGAGCCGTGTGGGCTTCTTTTATAATGGATGGGTGCGTTTTTTTGGACTTCAAATTTTGGGCCACCATCCACTTCCATTATAAAGCATGGATTAGCCTGAACATTATTTAATATAACTCCAATTGTATTTGTCTGAAAGAAGAAAGTCATATACACCTAGGATGGCTTGAGGGTGAGTAAATCATGGGGTAATTTTCATTTTTGGGTGAACTATGTGTTTGTGTTGCTACATAAAAATGTCTGAAATGTATGTTTATTTGACAAATATAGAATCTAATCCACTTCTGTGGTATCTGTGATAAGTAGCCTGCGCAAAACTGTGTAAGCGTCACTACAGGAAGCACTTCACGTTATTCAATACCTCCCCCGACTGCAAGTGGCAAATCTTGCCAATCGTCTAAATCTAGCTGCAGCTGAAGTTGAACACACACATTGGATACTTTCGCTCATGTGATAAATTAATCACGACTGACTGACTGTATTTTCTGTATTGATTTTTCACAGGTGTATTAACTGTATTTTTTATTACGCATTGCATATATATAGAACAGAACAGATTTTATTAGGCTACTGATATGATTGGAGTCTCTGTCTCATTTGAGTGTACAGTTGCAATAATAATTATGTGAACAAAATAAGAGAGATCATACAAAATGCATGTTATTTTTAATTTAGTACTGTCCTGAGTAAGATATTTTACATAAAAGATGTTTACATATAATCCATAAGACAAAAAAAAAATAGCTGAATTTATTAAAATTACCCAGTTCAAAAGTTTGTGAACCATTGATTCTTAATACTGTGTGTCATTACCTGGATGATCTACGACTTTTTTTGTTGTGTGATGGTTGTTCATGAGTCCCTTGTTTATTCTGAGCAGTTAAACTGAGCTCTGTTCTTCAGAAAAAATCTCCAGGTCCCAAAAATTCTTCAGTTTTCCACTATCCTGCATATTTGAACCCTTTACAACAGTGACTGAATGATTTTGAGATCCATCTTTTCACATGGAGGACAACTGAGGGACTCAAACACAACTATTAAAAAAGGTTCAAACATTCACTGATGCTTCAGAAGGAAACACGATGCATTAAGAGTCCGGGGGTGAAAACTTCTGAACAGGATGAAAAGGTCCAAATTTTTCTTATTTCGCTGGAATATAATTTTTTTTTCATGTAGTACTGCCCTTCGGAAGCAACAGAAGATACTTGCATGTTTCCCGGAAGACAAATTAAATACAATTTACCTTGATCTTCAAATTCCAAATGTTTTCACCCCCCATCTATTAATGCATCATGTTTTTTTTTTTCTGGAGCATCAGTGAATGTTTGAACCTTTTTTAAAAGTTGTGTTTGAGTCCCTCAGTTGTCCTCAGTATGAAAAGACGGATCTCAAAATCATTCAGTCACTGCTGTAAAGGGTTCAAATATGCAAAAAATGCTGGAAAACTGAAGAATCTGCAGGACCTGGAGATTTTTTCTGAAGAACAGAGCTCAGTTTAACTGCTCAGGACAAACAAGGGACTCATGAACAACCATCACAAAACAAAAAACAGTCGTAGACCACACACAGTATTAAGAATCAATGGTTCACATACTTATGAATGGGGTTATTTTAATAAATTCAGCAATTTTTTTTTTTGTCTTGTGGATTATATGTAAACATCTTTTATGTAAAATATCTTACTCGGGACAGTACTAAATAAAAAATAACATGCATTTTGTATTATCTCCCTTATTTTGTTAAAATTATTAACATTTTCACAGATTCTGCAAGTGGTTCACATACTTTTTCTTGCAACTGTATATCATTTTAAAGATATTTTTTAAAATTATCCATCTCTCTCACAAACACACAAGCACGTTGTTTCTCCCCTGTGTGTGAGACAAGTTGCTGATGTAGAAAATTCACTGAACTAACACTCACGTGTTGAGTCCAGCCTCACCCAATTTGCACCTTTGCCTCTCCTGTCAGGGCCAATGCATTCCCTTTGGCGACAGCACCATGTCAACTGCCAACTCCCCACGAACCAACTGGGACGAAGCAGTCTAGAGGATGACAAAAACAACAGCACAAACATGTGAACTTTAGATCTTAAATTCCAAGAATCAAGTCCTGTGAAGATCTCCAAAGTCTTCACAAAAACCTGGATTACATCAACTAGCCTAGTCAGTTAAAAGTCCTAATCACTGATGCTTGTTTAAACATCTTAACAGGATTAGAAGGGAGTTGAAGTGTTTGGTAGTCGCAGTTAATTGAAACGGATGGGGTTTTTAATAAAGCGTGCAGCGATCACAGCTGACAAACAAGTCTGTTGGCTCTTTAGGGACATGGCGCCTAATGTTATCAGATATTTACTTTGCCGGAACCCCATTCACGCTTACCTAACTCGTTAGGCTTTTTTTCCACTTGAGTTTTAATTATGTTTCATAGGCTGAATTACATGGGGAATAAGGGACAGTCTGTCAGATGTGCTGAAGAGAGAATCATTATGACAAACTGCCTTGACATCATTGCACACAGCAAGTGTCATGTCTCAAAAAATTAAACAAAACATATCTCCACAATGTTTGAAAATTGGCTGCATGGAGTCATCTTTTTATTTGTTGACATCGAAGCAAGTCTAATGGTAGAAGGTAAAGTCTGCAAAGTCACACTATACAAGGCAATACACTTGGTATGGCCTCTCCCTCTTCAATATATTTTATATCAACTGATTTATTAAAGTGATGAGTATATCATTGTCAGAAATAACCAGGGTTTTGGGAAGAAAATGCCAGAATATGTTATCTAACATTTGATATAGCAATATCACACGAGTTGCCGTGTGATATCGCTCTGTACCAGCATGGCTGTAATTTGGCCATAGGTAATCACAGCCGTGGTGATATAAAGCCATATCGCACAGCTACAAGTGTGATATTGTATTTATACAACAGATTGAAGTGTGTAAATAAATAAGAAAAAACAACAGATTGTCTTTAAAAACCCTCTTTTGTGAGGAACTACTTCCTTCCACCACAGATTCAAATCTCAAGTTGACAGTTTAACAGTTGAGCCCAAGCCTTCGTTACTAATTCTAAAACATCACTTTAGAACTAAGCAACGAAGGAACGCTTCACTGAAGTTCATTGTAATATGTAGAGTAACTAGAGTATTATGAGAGAGAAAGATCGACTAAGTGAGTGCATTACCTGCATCTAACTGATATTCTTCAGGTCAATCTTATATTCATAATCACAAAATCAGTTTGAATGTCCACTGAGGAAAATCTTTGGTCATTTTAACATTTAAGAGGATTTCCCATGACAGCGATACCCTTCTGAAAAAAAAAAAGTATACTTCAAGTTCATTTTATGAAGTATACCCAAGTAATGTTCAAGTATATTTTTTAAGTACACTTTATGTAGTAAGTATACTAATATCAATGTACTAGTAGTAAACTTGTAAGTCAAGCCAAGTTTACACTACAGGATTTTAGTTAACGAGCTCGCCGAGCTGACAACAACTCTGTCACCCAATGACTTTATTTGAAAATGGACATTGGGAAGAACATTGGGAAGAAATTAGATTAAATTTTGAATTACATTTAATTAAAATTAAACGAACCCTTTCACACATAAGTTTAAAACATTCTGGCTGACCTCCCAGAGTTAAGGCGACTGTTAAGCCAAGTTTACACTACAGGACTTTAAACGTCAGCAGATCGCTATGCTGTTCAGACTACAAGGCTTGCTGTAGAGTCTTGAAGTCGTTGTGGTGTTCACACTACGTGACACTACGTAAATGATCTGCAACAGGAGGTTACACACTACACGAGCTTACACATTACACGAGCTGACGACAACTGTCACCCAACGACTTTATGTGAAAATGGATGTTGGGAGGAAATTAGATTAAATTTTGAATTCAATTTAATTAAAATTAAAATAACCCTTTCACACATAAGTTTAAAACATTCTGGCTGACCTCCCAGAGTTAAGGCGACTGTTATTTTAGAACGTTTCCCTTTATTGTTTCCATGACAACGCGTCATGCTTGTCACACTTGACATACCGCGGTCAGCCGGCCACACTGTATGACAGATGTATTGCTTTTCTCACCATGTCATCAACTATCTGATATTCTGATTCTCAAATATGTGCAAGTGAGTGTTTTGTCATTTAAAAACCTATGTAATGACCTTGATCTTTATATATACCGTGAACTGATCCATTTGTCACGAAATACATGTGGCCGGTGAACTGGGAGAACAACAGAGTGAGTGAGCTTTATAGTTACTTACACAATGTGTATCTGATATAAGCGTCTGCAAATTATATTCGAATGGATTGTTATTGCTGCTTCCATAGATATCAGTGTATATTTCATTGGCTGTTGCGTCGTGACACGTGACACCACAGGATATCGAGTTGGCCGACAGCTCCACATATTTAGCATGCTAGATATATTCGACGCGTCAGCGAGCCTCTTTGATGCGTCGTTGAGTAGTTCACACATAAAGATTGGCGAGCACCGATCACTCGCTGATTTTCCACTGATCACAGCCCGACCTGACAGCGAGCTTGTTAACTTGCAAATCGGGCTTAAAATCCTGTAGTGTAAACTTGGCATTAGAATGTTTCCCTTTATTGTTTCCATGACGACGCGTCATGCTTGTCACGTGACACAAAGCGGCAAGCCAGCCACACTGAATGATAGATGTATTGCTTTTCTCACCATGTCATCAACTATCTGATATTCCTATTCTCAAATATGTGCAAGTGAGTGTTTTGTCATTTAAAAACCTATATAATAATATAATCAAATCGAAATCGCAATTTGGCTTAGTGCGATTATGACATCGCAAAGGCTGCGATTTTTAATTATATAAATATGTACACAGCGCGTTAGTGAAGAGCTGCTCTGTGATCATAGTAAATGACGCTCCATCTAAGGGCACTGTATTAGAAAAAGCAACACACGTCAAATATACAAACTTTCCAAACATGAGAAGCCTTTATGAACTTCTTTTCCAACAAAAGACATTTACTGTGTTTTTACTCCAAACTCACTTCATAACGTCAGTTGAGTGTTTGAAATAGCATTTTGATTAGCATTGGATTATAAATATACTTTATTATTACAGAAATACCCGAGAAGGCTTGAAGAAAACATATAAACCATGTATTGTTGTAGTCGTCTGTTTATTTTATTCATGTTTAATCAATCAAAGCGTTTCTACCTTCTTTTTATTCAGTCACAGCGATAGCATGATGCCCATTGGGGATTTCCTGGAACAGCGTTTGTTATATTGAGTATATTTGGAGTATCTGCTCAAGGGCGCCTTCCGGCGTCTAGTATGAAACAGACATGTTTAACACCAAGTAAAGCTCACTCAATCCTATTCAGGGTAAAAACAGGAAAAATAATTCCCCTCTCTAAAGAACTTTGAGGGAACATATAATCAATATGTTTTTCTCCAGCGTACATAAGTGTACAGGTTTTTTTTTTTCCACAGTGGATGCATAACAGGCACATAGTTCATATTAAATACATGGACTCCATTTTTGATTTTGCATACCTCCTGACAAAAACAAAGAAATATTGAGACAGATTTTTATCATAATAATATAATATTTGATAATAAATCCTTAGACCTTTCTAATGATTTATAGACATACTGCTTGCATGTTAACAGGTAACCCCACATTTTGTCATACAAGTTTTAAATATTATTTTCTAATTATTATAGTTATATTTATAATTAAATACTAATGCTACGTATTTTAATAATGAAAGTTATTACAACAGTAATATTTCTTATTTGGTTTAATATTTTTATTTAGCAATAATGATAATAATAATAATAAAAATAATTAGTCAAAATAATAGGCTATATTAGCACAAAATTTCGGGCCAAATTGTGCAGCCCTACAAACAAACAAAACAAGCCTGGTATTGTTTATAAATTTTTTTTTAATTTGTTTTATAAAATCGCAAATCACAATTTTAACCAAAAAAATCGCAATTAGATTTTTTCTACAAATCGTGCAGCCCTAAATGACCTTGATCTTTATAACGTGAATTCATCCATTTGTCCCGAAATACATGTGGCCGGTGAACTGGGAGAACAACAGAGTGAGTGAGCTTTATAGTTACTTACACAATGTGTATCTGATATGAATATACGTCGGCAAATTATATTTGAATGGATTGTTATTGCTGCTTCCATAGACATCAGTGTATATTTCATTGGCTGTTGCGTCGCGACACGTGACACCACAGGGCATCGAGTCGGCCGACAGCTCCAGATATTTAGCATGCTAGATATTTGTCTGGTGTCTGCGAGGTGTCTGTGACGTGTCAGCGAGCCTCTTTGATGCGTCATTGAGTAGTTCACACATTGGCTAGCACCGATCACCCGCTAATTTTCCCCCGATCACAGCCCGACCTGTCGACGAGCTTGTTAACTTGCAAATCGGGCTTAAAATCCTGTAGTGTAAACTTGGCATTAGGGTGACCAGACATCCCCGTTTTCCAGGGACAGTCCCAGTTTTTCGTGTTCTGTCGCCGACTGGAGATTTCCCCGTTTTACAGCTCGTTCAAACAACCCGCAAATACATTGCAAAAAAGCCCAACCAAAATAGAGCAGCCTGTTGGTTATCGTAGGGGCTGGGAATCGAATTCGATACTTTTTAGGTACGACCAAATTGCCTCAATACTATCGAGTATAGAAAAGTGTATTGTCATGTGGTACCAAATTTCGATACCTCCAAACGGAGCAGGGGAGAGTGGGCGGAGAAATGCTGTCGCTGTCTCACTGAGCAATGTAATAACGTTGCACAACATTGTTATTTATATCTAAATATATAAACTATATACTATGCGCGAGAGAGAGACCCTGAGTGCGAGAGAGCAAGTGAGAGAGCGGTTTCACTTTCAGTTTATCTCCGAAAAGGACGGGTGAGAGTGCGGCACTTCTGTTTTGCTGTTCACAGTATCTGGAGTGACTGTAGTGAACCGGCTGCTCGCATAAACAGCCGGTTCACTACAGTCACTCCAGATACTGTGAACAGCAAAACAGAAGTGCCGCACTGCCTGCACAAACAGCGGGACGCGCAATGTTTTTTAGACTAGTTATGGGCAGGTACAACACACAGCAGCGTTACATCAGCGTTCGTTCCTCAAGCCTATAGAAACACACGACCGGTTCGTGACAGCCTCTAGTTCGCCTGCACGAGCACAGGGTCTGGCTCCAGAACGCGAACAATTCTGGTGGAGTAGGGGTATCAGCGTCCTCCTAATACTGCCACTGTGTGCAAGCATCATCCACACCCTCAGAACGATATATATCTAATGTTTATAATCCGCGGGTCGGGCCGAGTAATAAAAAATAACATTCAAATTAATTGCGGGTGGATGAGTGATAAATCATTAATGTGTTGATTTTAATAAAGACAAGGGACACTCATTTCACGGCAAGACGCAATGAACGTGCATCTCCTAGTGGTCATTATATAAAACACAAAGGAAAACCCTACATGAGATATTGCTTTATAACTTAACAGCTTTAACTAAAAATATACATGAGCTTAACTAACAGAAATTATATATTATATGTAATTATATATCCAACAATGATGTAAGGAAACAGTGGCAAAACATAAGTTTGAAGGGAGTAAAGCCTGTTTAAAGGCTGTTAAGGAAATGTAATTTAGCCAAATAAGAACTTTAATTTTAAATAAATATTCATTTATAAGCAGCCTTTTTTATTCCTTTGTGCAGTGGCTCAGGAGATGAGTCTTTGAGTCTGTAAAAAAAAAAAAAAAAAGTCAAACTTAAAATATAAAACCAAAGATTTTTTGAGGTAATGTAATCTTGTTAAAACAGATTTTATAAAATTGGTATCGAAAAAGGTATCGTTCAGGAATCGGTATCGAAGTCAAGGTATCGGTATCGATATCGAACATTTTTGAACGATACCCAGCCCTAGTTTTCAGAACAACCATGTAGTTATTATTTTCACCAACAGAGGGAGCTGTGCAGCTACACTGCTACACTTGGTAGCGCACCGCTACTTCATGAAGAACATAACCTGGATCAGAGCAGAGCATCATTATTATCAATTATATATATATATATATATATATAAAACATCGTTAATGGTTTCAAGGTAGTAACATATTAACTTTTCATGTTAAATTAAAGTAATAGGCCTACTGTTTGTATGTGTTTTATAACAGGGCCTCAACAGGGTGAGGGATTGTTTTGCACAATTTCAAAAGTTCCGCAGTCACAACGCATCATTTCCACACACAATCTTATTCACGTGGTGAAGGTAGACTCAGATATGATTATGTAAAATAATTAAATAACACACTTGCAACTTTGTTCTTAAAATGTGTTTAAATTGCAAAATGATAGTTAAAAGTAGTTAAATTTAAAAAAAAAAAAAAAGTTGTATATGGCCTACACTATAAACAGCTTGTGAAAATGAAAACATTAAAATTCAATAATAAATGTTAAAAACATTTTTTAAATGCCGTTTTATTTATCTTTTTACGTTTACGTTTTATTTTTTTGTAAAGTCATACTTTTGTTTTAACATAATAGGCATATTGTTTTGAACTGCTTTTACAATGGTTACTATTAATAGTGTAAAAGTTTTTTGGTAAATTGTATTAAAACCAGACCAAAAACCCTAATATCAAACTAAATCATAATTATTAATGTAATTTTATATATATATATATATATATACATACTTTAAGTGCACAACTAGTTCATAATTACGTTTCTCATTTGTACTGCAAGTGAACTTATGAGTATACTGGTAGTGTACCATTTTATTACTAATAGAACTTTTTTTTGTATATGAAAGTACACTTTGAAGTATACTCTCGGTAAACTACTAGTTTAGTAGTTTTATACTGCAAGTATACTTGTAAGTTTATTTTAAGTGAACATCACACTTATAGTTTTCTATGTGTTCCTATTTCGGTATTAAATTTTTATACATGAAATATACCTTTAACTGTACTTTAAATCTTTCCATTTTAAAAACATTTTATTCTAGCTTCACGCATCCTTTTCAACACTTGAATGTGGGTATGTTTCATTTTAAAAAAAAGCAACATTTTAAACAAAAAGCTGAGAAAATCGCATTTTTTTCAAAGACTCCGGATGGAATTCAGAACGATGATCAAAACACAGATGGAGTAGATCGAGTCTATCAACACCCCCAAAGATTCACAGTCCTATAGCTCGTCCTGGGTCGACATTTAATTCAGTAACATTAGGCAGTTTTGATTAGCATGCTGTTAAATGTTTGATGATGATTGCGTTATTTCAAATTTGCATGAGCAAAGTTGCATAATAGCGCCCCCTACTGTATAACAGCGAAATCACTGATAACCGGAAACTTCAGTCAGTGGCGGGGAAAGAGTAGTAGTTTTTAAGTAAATTCCTGTTTACTACCAGTGGACTAGCCAACACAAATTCAGATACTCAGAATTAGGAACATATCTGTTTTCTTTATAAAAAAAAAAATATTTTCAAACAATGTAACACTAGTAAAAATAAATGAATTAAAAAAGCTATATGTAACCAGCCTAATTTTGACGACCGTTACGATCTGCGTTGTCTAAAGCCCTGGATACACTGCATGATTTTAGCAATCCTATAAGATCATTACTTTATCACACTGTGCGACAGGGATCTACTAAACTTTGGCACGACATGCATGTAGACTGTACGATGATGACACCTGTTGACTCGTAGGCTACGATGCAAGTTTCTATAGAAGAATAAAACGTCATCAGCATGTGCTACTGGTAAAAAAAAATAAATAAATAAATAAATAAAACTATATTGAATCACACTTTGGCAGTTGTAGTTTTTATGTGTGCTGAAAATAAAAAGGAAGCGGCGATGTCGCATTTTTATTGGCTGGTCAGTAGACATAGGCCTACGTCGTAGCAGCAAAAAGCAGTGTATAGAAACACTGTGCGCTGATCAGGCTTCATTTCTGACACTGTCAGAAAATGATCGTAGGCTATCTTTGGTCGCAAGACCGGGAAAACGGTCGTCTTTGAACCTCTCTCACTGTACGACATAGGACCACCGATTAAAGCTTAAAGCCCGGGATACACTGCACGATTTTTGGCTGTCCCAGACGAAAGATTGCCATCGTGAAACAATCGTGGCGATTTCTGTGATCATGGTTCTTAATCGGTGGTCCTATGTCGTACAATGAGAGGTTCAAAGACATCCGTTTTCCCGGTCTTGCGACCAAAGATAGCCTACGATCATTTTCTGACAGTGTCAGAAATTCAGCATGATCAACGCACAGTGTGTTCGCAGCTACGACCTACGTCTACTGACCAGCCAATAAAAATGCGAAATGAAATGAAAGCGACATGGCGCTAAAACTTAAAACTGCTTACCTCATGCTCTTTTCCCTTCTTCCTTCACCGCTTCCTTTTTATTTTTAGCATACATACAAACTACAACTGCCAAAGTGTGATTCAACATGGTTTTTTGTTTACCACTAGCGCATGCTGATGACGTTTTATTCTTCTATAGAAACTTGCATCATAGCCTACGAGTCAACAGTTGTCATCATCGTACAGTCTACATGCATGTCGTGCCCAAGTTTAGTAGATCCATGTCGCACAGTGTGATAACGTAATGATCTTATAGGATTGCAAAAATCGTGCAGTGTATCCCGGGCTTAACAGAAGACAGGGAACAACTGGCACTGCTGCTGATGGAGATTTTATTCTGGGACCAGTAGATGTCACTCTCCTCAGCGCGCTCAACCCTGCCTGGATGGAGTACAGCATCAGAAATCGTTTCGTCTGTGATTTCGTCACTTCTCCTCGGCGCGCTCCCAATAAACATCACAACGATAACACGTCAAAAACAAAATGCATAAAACATCATAAATAACACTAAGTGCAAAAGTAATCGCCACAAACATCCATCTAGACACAAAATCTCCTGCAGCTAGTCCCAAATCAACCACAAATTGGGAGAGAAACAAATTGGTACAAAATGAATACATTGGAAAATAGAACAAATTTAAACAATACCTGGATGGATTAAAGAGAGCACAGCAAGACAACGTTAAAGGCAGTTATTTAATCAGTTAAAATCACAATGTTCTGTTGACGCACACACATACTCAAACCGCTGTACTCTGTAATAAAACTATTAAATCTTATCCATCCATACATAAAAGACTTCCTAATATATTTAAAACACTGTGGACAACAATATTACTGCATATTTTGAACTTAATCAAACTTCTCAGGCCTGTATTAAGAAAGCCCCGCTAACATGCTCACCTCTCCTCAACGCGGGCTGAACAGACATGACGTCACCAAGCAACACAGATACAAAACTTCTTCCAAAAATGGCAAAAAGAAGATACAAAACAAAATGATAAGGTTTTCGTGAACAAATTAATACTAAGTAAATAAATAAAAATTGAAAGAAAGGATCATTAGTGAAATACATTAATATTGTGAGTATACACTCATATTAACATCTGTCACATATAAAAAAATCTATTTGAAATACATTTATTTCATACTAAGTATACTTCAATCCATTAACACAATGGTTCTCAAACCTGTCCTGGAGTAGGGGAGAGCGGGGCACAACCTAACGCTTTTCTACTTTCTCAGTTTGTGTAAATCTACTTAGGGTTCAGAGAATTTATTTTGTTCCACATTAATTTCACACATGTCTGGTACAAATATGTGGCTTTGTTTCATTAATACAGTGTATACTTTTTTCTTTATTTACCCCGAAAGAAGGGAAGTGAAATGTGACAACATGCCCCATAGGTTGTATTGTAACATGTGATGGGGCACGTTGTAACATGACCATATGACAGCTAAAAATGTTATCTGATTTAATTTAAAAAATATACATGACAAACTAAAATATTTTGTCAATAAAAGATAATAATTATTTTTTCCAAATAAAATAATAGCATTTTTTTTTAGAAATTCAAATTTAAATAATTTTGTAGTTTGACAATGAACGCTCTGTAAAACACAACTATACAGCATAGGTCAGAACAATACAGGCAAACAGATGAAGAAACATATCCAGACATTCAGAAAAACACAGAGCTGAACAAAACACTCCTCTCCCTCCACTCACAGCTCTCACAGAACATGAGACAAATAGACGAGCCAGTAGAAATGCTGAACATTTCTTGAAATAATAATTTTTTTTGGATGTTCAGGTCTTCCTCTCAGTCTTTATTCAACTTTTTTTTCCATGGTTTCTCAACAGAAATTCATAAAAGTTAATTATGCTAATTATATCGTAACTGTATAGAATAGCATAGTTCTAATAGCGGGGCACATTGTAACGCAGTGTTACAACGAACCCCATCTGCGCAACTGGAATTTAAACCTGGTTAGTGTCTTCTGATAGTTAGTGAAGCATTAAAGAACTACCCAAACTGCTAAACAACAGATTGGAGATTAAAATAATATCAGATTTGTCTAATTTTAAATAAACACAAAAAATATAGATTAAAAATTATCTTAAGTAATAAATTTCCTTTTGCTATTGTTAAATAAATGTTCAGTGATAACTCCCAAAGATTTCTGAATTTTGGCGCAATTTTTTCTCTATATATTGTCGATATGGCAACTAGTAAGTACGCTTTCTCCATGTTTCTCCATGCTAGCATGTGTGGAAGTATTTAAATCATGTGTGTTACAACTAACCCCGCGAGTTTGTGGCCCGCGCTCCCCTACCACCAGCCCTACATATTTTGTATGTCTCCCTATATCTGACACACCCATTTTAGGTTTTGCAGTCTCTACTGCTCATGAGTTGAATCAGGTGTTGTCATCTGAGGGAGACACAAAATGTGCAGGGCTGGTGGTAGTCCAGGACAGTTTTGAGAACCACTGCATTAACATATTTATTAAGTGACATATCACTTAAGACTTACTTATATAAAATTATAATCTTTATTTGGAGTGTTTATTTATTGCACAATGCACATTTCTTAATATTATGCCTAAAAATGTAAGGGTTCTCGTCTGACAGTTCTGTCTGTTGTGTCTTTGTTCAAGTTGTCTTTGTTTGTGTTGCCCTTGACCACATGGCTCTGTCTGTGTTTGTGTTGGCCATGTGCTCCTCTGTTCATGCCTCCCTTGTTTTCAATTACCACGCCCTCTTGTTTTAGTCATTGTCGTTGATTAGTCCTGTGTACTCACCTGTTCCTCATGTTTTGCCAGTTTGTTAAACATTGTGTGCGGTAAACATTGTGTGCTTCTGTGTTAGACAGTCTGCTATCTAGTTCATCTTTTGCCATTGCCTAGAGTCTGTTGTGAGTTATTGTAGAAGTTTCTTGTTTATCTACTTGTTAGTCTAGTCTAGTCCTGCTTAGTCTTCTGTCCCAGAGTTTTTTTTACTATTGTTTAGTATTTTTCTCTTAGTGTTTTTCAGCTTTCACTTTATTTCTTAGTTTACTTTAGTATTCAGTTTTCCTTTATCTAACTTTAGTTATTAGTCTTTGTCTATCCTTTTACTAGTTCCTTTAGTTCTTTACTGTTACTTGTTCTCTCTGTTAGCTCTATATTATTTTTCTAGCTTTTATTCTCTATTCGTTAGTACGGAAGCCCTTTAACCGCATGGTGGAAAAAAAAGAAAAAGAAAACTTATGGTGGGGAGGGAAAAAAAAGAAAACTTATCTAGTTTTTTCAACATAAGTCATTATTTTGAGATATCAAGTCGTTATTTCGACATAAGTCATTAGCTGTCCCAGCTTTTACTGTGATCACCGCGGTTTCTAATCCGTCTTTTGCCGAGCTCGCTGTTCTCTATTTTCCCATTACATATCACATCAGAAAGGCATTTATTTTCAAGAAAAATGAAAATAATGTTCTAAAAATGGGAATAACCTGCCTAACGAGTGAAAGTATTTATTGGGTAGGGTTAGGGGAAGGTGTTGGATGGGTTTTTTATTCTCCCAATAAGGCAGCATCCATTTAATAATTTTAATAAATATAATCATTTACAGTGCAAATAGCTGTAGATTTTATTTACACTAAGTAAAAATAGTGATACATTCTATTTACACTAAGTGACGATAGCAGCATTTTCTCTTTTGATATTAGCCACTAGAGGGCAGGAAAAAAAAAGGGAACAATTACAAAACGCATTGTAGTTATGTTGATCCACTGTTACAAGTCGGTGCTCCAAAATCCCAGAGATTTATCATGGGAATTTGCATTCATGCCAGGCATGCATTCATTCCAGGCTAACCTTTATTGAGGTTAAATTTATGTAGCCCATAAATGCTATATATTACTGTAAAACGTTGTCATAAATACCCTATAAGTGTTTATTCTATGTAGTTTTCATAACACTGGATATTCTACTAATTCATACTTCTTAACTAATCCATACTTCTAATATGTGGCTTAATAATTAACTTATTAGCAATTACATAGCTTATATAGTTTTGTGCTAATTGCCAGTATTGCTCTTTCAGCCAGATTCATAGTTTATCTGTTAACTTTTCACAAGCCTATAAAGGAGTGTCTATTTACAATAAGTGCAAATAGCGTCCCTTGTTGGAAAACGCTATTTACACTAGCTCCCATGTCTGGTTGGGCCGCGTTCTGGCTTTTACCGTGATCTCTATTTTCTCATCACATGCATTTTCAATAAAATGAAAATAATGTTCAAAAAGTGGAAATAAACTGTGAACAAGTGTTTAATAATATTAGAAGTGTTTATTGGGTAGGGTTAAGGGAAGGTGTAGGGAGGGTTTTTATTCTCCCAATAAGGCAGCATCCATTTAATAATTTTAATAAATATAATCATTTGCTCAATGATATTATTGCATCCTGTTAATGTACAAAAATACTGAGGTGCAAATAGTATTTGCCAATTCAATGTACAACATCTAATTACTAATTACACTTCTTGCAAAGAACTGCTACTTTTACATGGTGTAAATAGAATATATCGCTATTTTCACCTAGTGTAAACAGCATATCGTTAAAATGCTGCTATTGTCACTTAGTGTAAATAGGATATATCGCTATTTTCACTTAGTGTAAATAGCATCTACAGCTATTTGCACTGTAAATGATTATATTTACTATGGGCTATGGGCTACATAAATTTAATGTAGCATTAATGCAGATTCCCATGATAAACCTCTGGGATTTTGGAGCACCAACTTGTAACAGTAGGTCAACATAACTACAATGCGTTCTTTAATTGATTCCCTGTCTTATTCTGCCCTCTAGTGGCTAATATCGAAAGAGACAATGCTGCTATCTTCACTTAGTGTAAATAGAATGTGTCGCTATTTTCACTTAGTGCAAATAACATCTACAGCTATTTGCACTCTAAATTATTATATTCATTAAAATTATTAAATGGATGCTGCCTTATTGGGAGAATAAAAACCCTTCCCCTGGCCTAACCCTACCCAATAAATACTTTTAATATTATTCAATATTAAACTCGTTAGGCAGGTTATTTCCACTTTTAGAACATTATTTTCATTTTTATTTTTAAATAAATACCTTTCTGAAGTGATATGTGATGGGAAAATAGAGAAGAGCAAGCTCAGCAAAAGGCGGATTCGAAACCGCGGCGATCGCAGTAAAAGCTGAGACTGCAAGCCGACACACTACTGTTACACCACTGAAGACATCGAATACCCCGAATTAGTAAATACAAAAAAACTCCCAAACCCATTTAAGGGTAAAAATTTAATTGATGTTCAAAAAAAAAAAAAAATAAATAAATAGATATAATACTGATGAACACATTCAATTAAATTCAAAATTGCCTGATGATAAAGCTTGGGTTGCTGAATATTAGATCCCTTTCTTCAAAAGCACTTATTGTATATGACATTATCACAGACAATAATCTAGATGTGCTGTGTTTGACAGAAACCTGGCTAAAACCAGACGATTACATTACTTTAAAGGTTACTATTATCGACACGAGCCGCATCGGAAAGGCAAAGGGGGAGGTGTTGCTGTAATTTATAGTAATATCTTCAGTATTACTCAAAAGTCTTTCAAATATAATTCCTTTGAAGTGATGGTGCTTTATGTAACATTATGTAATGTAAGTGACAAATCCCATTTGACATTTGTGCTGGCTACTGTATACAGGCCACCAGGGAACCATACAGACTTTATCAAAGAATTTGCTGATTTTCTATCGGAGTTAGTACTGGCTGCGGATAAAGTCCTAATTGTTGGTGATTTTAATAACCATGTAGATAATAAAAAAGATGCATTGGGATTGGCATTTACAGACATTCTAAACTCTATTGGAGTTAGACAACACGTGTCAGGACCCACTCATTGTCGTAATCATACTTTAGATCTAATATGGTCAAATGGAATCGATATTGATGCCGTTGAAATTCTGCAGCAGAGCGATGACATCTCAGATCATTATCTAGTCTCATGTATACTACATTTAGCCAAGGCTGCAAAACCGCCACCCTTCCACAAATATGGTACAACTATCACTTCTACCACTAAAGATTGCTTTATAAATAATCTTCCTGACCAGTTTCATCTCCGTAGCATACCAGATAGCTTAGAAGAATTGACTCTCTCTTTTCCAGCACATTCGACTCAGTTGCTCTTTTGCACTTAAAGAAGATTAAGGAAATTAGTCCAACGCCGTGGTACAACTAGCACACTCTGGCCCTTAATGCAAAGTTTACACTACAGGACTTTAAACGTCGGCAGATCGCTATGCTGTTCAGACTACATGACTTGCTGTGGAATCTTTAAGTCGTTGTGGTGATCACACTACGTGACACTATGTAAATGATACACAACAGGAGGTTACACACTACACGAGCTGACAACTCTGTCACCCAACAGCTTTATTTGAAAGTGGACATTGGGAAGAAATTAGATTAAATTTTGAATTAAATTTAATTAAAATTAAATGAACCCTTTCACACATAAGTTTAAAATATTCTGGCTGACCTCCCAGAGTTAAGGCGACCATTAGAAAGTTTCCTTTATTGTTTCCATGATGACGCGTCATGATTGTCACGTAACACACCGCGAACACACTGTATGACAGATGTATCGCTTTTCTCACCATGTCATCAACTATCTGATATTCCAATTCTCATATAATTGCAAATAAATGTTTTGTCATTTAAAAATCTACATCATGATGTTGATCTTAATCCGCTACGCGAGTGTCACGGAGTCACAGCCAACACCCACCAACACCAACGCATCGTCACCGGATCTCCACGCTCCACCCACTCGTTCACAGTCTCCTGAATACTGATCACCTGCACTTGCACCTGCACCTCATCGTCCATGAACACTATAAAGACTCTCACTTCCCTCACTCATTTGTCTGGTCTCGTCTAACGTACCTGGACTCTTTACCTGCTACTCACCTGAGGTTACCGTGTTCCCATCCTGTCGTCTTCTGTCTCCAGTTCTCTGTTCTCTGTGTTCAACTGCATCTGCAAAAGACATTCCTCAGTTATTCACCCAGCTAAGTTACCATTCTAAAGTCCTTGTTCATTGACTCACCTGCATCCACTGTCTGCCTGTGTTCGTGCCTCTGTTCGATAAACTTTTGTGTTTCACTTACCTCTCTGCCTCCATCTGGGTCCTGACAGCGAGATGGGCACCGGCTTGTTTGTTTGCGCTTTAGTTCAGAGAGTCCTGTCAGATGGATTTATAGGCTACATACAGCGCATGAATTCATCCATTTGTACCAAAATACATGTGGCCGGTGAACTGGGAGAAGAAAAGATTGAGCTTTATAGTTACTTGCACAATGTTACTTACACATGCCATTAGTTTTCACTGTTACGCTCATGATACTCAGCTCTATATTTCTTTGCACCCTGATAAAAAAAAAAACTTACCAGTTCACAGAATTAACGGAATCATAGCTAATATAAAAAATTGGATGACCATTAATTTCCTACTACTAAATTCTGAAGAAACAGAGATTCTAATTATTGAACCAAGAACTTCTGCACATAATAACCTAAAATACTGTCTAACACTTGATGGATGTTCTGTTAAGTCTTCATCGTCAGTTAGGAACCTGTGTGTGCTCTTTGATACCAATCTTTCATTTGAAAGCCACATTTCTAGCATTTGTAAAACCGCATTCTTCCATCTTAAATATCTAAACTACGACGTATGCTCTCAATGACAAATGCGGAACAGTTAGTTCATGCGTTCATGACCTCAAGGCTAGATTACTGTAACACTTTACTGGGTGGTTGCCCTGCTCGCTTAATAAACAAACTACAGCTGGTCCAAAGAGTTCTTACTAGAACCATATTAGCCCGGTTCTGTCAACACTGCATTGGCTCCCTATTAAATATCGTATAGATTTTAAATCTTGCTAATCACTTACAAAGCACTAAATGGTTTAGCTCCCCAGTATCTGAGCGAGCTCTTAACGCATTATAGTCCTTCACATCTATTGCAATCTCAGAATTCAGACCAATTGATAATACCTAGAATTTCAAAATCAACCGCAAGCGGTAGATCCTTCTCCTATTTGGCACCTAAACTCTGGAACAATCTTCCTAACATTGTTCGGGAAGCAGACACATTCTGTCAGTTTAAATCTAGACTAAAAACACATCTCTTTAACCTGGCATACACATAACACATTATCAATTTATGTTTTCACATCCGTTAAAGGATTGTTAGGCTGCATAAATTAGGTCAGCCGGGACTGGTAACTTCCTATAACACCAGATGTACTCGTTACATCAGAAGAAGAATGGCATCTACGCTAATACTAGTCTCTCTGTTTATCCCGAGGTTTACCTCAGTGAGTATGCAGTTTTTAATGCAGCTAACCACTCATAAAGACAGTCTTTGTCACCATCTAATGGCGTATTAATGTAACTTTCACTGAAGTCGAAATCACTAACAAACTCTTTCTCAATACCAAAAAAATACGGCATGTTATTTATATAAAATATTATTTATTGAACAATAATATTTAAATGAACAACAATAGCCATTATAATAGTATAAGTAACATAGGAATTAAACACAAGAAAACAGATCAGTCAAACGTACAAATTAGTATAGTTAGTAGCTAACTGTTACATGATTTAATTTCAATGTAAATATAAAGTTATGAAACTTAATACAGCCTTTAAGCCAAATCTATCAGCTCTGGAACAAGTAATAGATTAATAAGACCAAAGATTGCCCATTTGATATACCCAAAATTAATTATACCTCATGTTTAAACACTATCTACAGAAGAGTCCAGAAAATTCCAGAAGGAAGCTGTTCTCTGCGGGTACCTGAACGGTTGCTGACGGCCTGGAGCTCACATCTCCGAAAGTGTCTAAACAAATTTCAAATAGGCGCTATGTTTACATATAAATATATATGGCCGCATATCTGAGGTCTAAACAACTACATTCTCGCCTTAAAAAAAACTCTTAAAACTACATTCTGTTACAAAATAACAGTAGTAAAAATATGGTGGGTTTGCTCGTCCGCCATGACACTCGCTGTGAGAATGCTGGAAGTGGAGTGATTCAAACGGTGAAACGGTTCCCGAGGCGATACTGGTAGAATATTGCATGGCAAGACCTCTCAGCCAATCAGATTTGAGAACCAGAACGAACTGTTGTATAAATATACATATTTTAGCAAAACATATGAATACATAAACGTGTGTATGTTAGGGCTGTCAAGCGATTCAAAATTAATTAATATATAATTAATAACTAATTAATTATATGATGTGGCGATTAATTCATCTAATTAATCGCAATTTAATCGCACATCAATTTTGGCTGAGAAATTACCCCAAAAGATAATTTAAAGTCATTTAAATTAAAGCATCAAATAGATATTACAAAAAGTAGCTTCAGAAAGAAATATTTTATTTGATTCATCATAGAATTTATTGCAAATGAACTTTTGGACCATGAGGTTGACTTGATAAATGATGATTAATTTTTTGATTAACTATATCTTTATTTTTTTTTTAAATTAAATTTAAAATTTAATTTTTTTTAATAAAATTAGATTCTAACACTGTGTCTACACCATCGCGACCAAGCTGTCTACACTGAACATGACAAACCAACTGTTGCAAAGCACTTGGATTACATCAGAAATAGAACGGGGAATCCGTTTACTGTCAGGAATTTGTTGTGTCACGTCGCATCGCTCCGCATCCAGTGTAGACAATATCACTGATTATAATGGGTTCTATTGTCTTTTGACTCGTCGCGCCGCTCATGTCTGGTGTAGTCATGGTGTAAATAAGAAACTAAAACTGCGAGTAGGTGGCGGTAAATGTCTTAATTATTGTGAGTGAAGTAAATGGTTCTCTTCAGGCTTGTTGCTACATAGACCGATCGATGTGACATCAAAGTACCGCAAGAGTGATTAGAGAGCAGATGGCTCTGATTGCTTTTGAATTGTTCTGGCTGTACTTTGATATCATACACCAATCGGCCTGTGTAGTGCTGCTTCAAGTCCAACAAGTCTTTTAAGAATTGTCCGCTGGATCATTAGTTTCACTCAGTTTGTTCAAAACGCAGATTCATATATGAAACACCGCTGTGCACTGCGTGGAGACGAACAGTTCTGCTTTGTCTTTATATTTTCATTGGCAAAATTGAACAAAATAGAAAATATTGTGTCTAAAATAGCACAATATTAACTTCTTATTTAGTGAACTGTTGTATAAAATCAGTATTGCATTTGCACTCGTTATATAGGCTATGGGACAATAGTAAACTGTTGTATAAAATCAGTATTGCATTTGCACTCGTTATATAGGCTATGGGACAAAAAAAAAAAAGGACTCGTGTAATATTGCACTCATTATTACTCATTACTGTGACATTGCTTAATTCATATGATCTAAATATGAGACAAAAAAACATTTTTGCCCCCATATCTTTAAAGGGGTGGTTCATTGCGATTTCACTTTTTTAACTTTAGTTAGTGTGTAATGTTGGTGCTTGAGCATAAACAGTATCTGCAAAGTTACAGCGCTGAAAGTTCAATGCAAACAGAGATATTGTCTTTTAAAGTTATGGCAGTTTAATGCCTACAAAAACGACCGGTTTGGACTACAACGAGCTTCTTCCCGGGTTGGTGACATCATAAACCCTGCAAAACGCACCCCCGGGAACACGCAACAAAGTGGGCGAGGCCATGTCGTGCGGCATAATGGAAGCGGAAGTGTTGTGAACACCGGACGCGACGCGTCAAAAGATATAGAACCCATTATAATCTGTGATATTTTCTACACTGGATGCGCCGCTGAAGACAGCTTCCAGAATCTACACGAGTTCAATGCTGGATTTGCACAAAGGCTTTTACTGAAAGAAGCAGTTCCCACTTTAAAAGCAGAAGCTGCTGTTTATTGGCTTCAAACTGTAAGTACGTTTTATTGTTTGTACATGTCTTTTAACCATATAGTTCTGTTGCTATTTTTGGTTGCATCAAAGCAACTCGTTTTTGCTTCGCTAGCCAGTTAGCTAAATTCTAGTGCATACTTCTCCAACAAACACCAACAAATACCAACAAACTTCTATGTTCATAGACAAACAGTTGTTCATGCTATAAATTAAACGCTACCTTTACAAAAATGCGACTACTCAGTCATGTATTCTGCTACAGTAAAGCTTTAATCAGGATAAAACCGTATATTGAAAGCTAACAAACAGCAGTGACAGCATATCTAAACACTTTGACACAAATTAAAAAAAAAAAAAAAAATACCATTCAGAAACGTCCTTTAAAAGCCGTGATTGCAGCTTGACCCTCTTCATCTGGGTCTAATTTGGGCTCAATTTGATACAGCAATATAGACGTCATTATTTACATTTTCACTGAAGCAACGGATGGTAAGGGGCGTGGCGTTTCCGGACGCTTCAGCGAATCACAATACACTGGGCCAGCTACCAACCTGCTAACCAATCTGAGCACATTGCGTATTTCGGAGGGAGTGGTATCATAGAACCAGGAAATCAAACGAGCCGTTCATATGACAGTGGAAACAGAGGTGTAGAATAAAGGTAAAATATATGAAAAATACAGCGTTTTCAAAAAAACGAAGCATTAAAACATGTTAAACTGTGCCCCCAAAACACAATCAAGTCTAGAAAAAAACACTGAACCACCCCTTTAAAAGGTTAATGCCCAGTGCATAATATGTCGGTTAGAGTTATGCATACGGGACAGAAAAACCAACGGGTTACGATCTGTAAAGACCACAAGAGGTAATGAACTTATCCCACATACACCTCAAAATACTGTAACGCTATTGCGCTATAGTCTTCATTTTTGCTTGAACAGACACCATGGAGGCAAAAGCTAATTTACACACACAATCAAAACGTTCACAAAATGAACCAACATAATCCAAGATATTGGTGGCATCACTGGATTTACAACTCATCACTGAGTCTCGCGCACAGCAAACAATAATAGGGTTAAACCCTCATCCCATTCTTTTTCTGACTGAGCACAGAATGTACGCAACATTGACTTTAGGGTTTGGTGAAACCGTTCTAACGCGCCCTGCGATTCTGGATGGTACGCACTAGAGACTTCATGTTTTATATTGAGCTGTGATAACACTTGTTTGAATAACCGAGACATAAAGTTTGTGCCCTGATCAGTTTGCAGGTAGAAAAGAATTCCCTTTGTATTTATAGTGCGTAAGGGCACAGCTTCCGGTAATCGGGTGTTAGAGCACATCATAGTTAATATGAACTTATGTCCGGACATAGTCCGTGGCAGAGGACCGACACAGTCTAGTATCACCCACTCGAACGGCTCACCAACAACAGGAATGGGGCAAAGAGGCGCTGGGGAAATCGACTGATTTGGCTTGCCCACAATCTGGCAGGTATGGCATGACTGGCAATATTTCACAACGTCTGATCTTAAACCAGGCATTCTTTTTCGCATCAACAACCCGTCATCCCAAAAATAAGCAACAGGTCTTTCAAGCACATCTTCCTTTTTCACAACGGCAGCTCTGCAGCGAGCCAGTGAATTATTTGCTAACGTGACCCTATCGATAGTCAAAGACAGATCAATTTCAGCACCAGTTACGGTGGACAGCAACTTAGAGTGCTTACGTTCCACCTCTACAGGGAATTCCTGGCAAATGTCAGCACTTTCAGGGGAAGCCAAGAAGCTGTCTAAAAGTTGAACCACGTCACTATATTTTACGTGACTGCGCTCTCATAATCATGCATGCAGGAAATACGGAAATTAGGTTCGAAACTAAGTCTACAACATTTTGTGGTTCAGAAAGCGGATCCTTAACTACTTCAGGAAACAGCAATACCTTTCCCTCAGCAAGGTCATTACCGAGAATCAAATCAACCACTTTAATAGGTAGTTGTGAACGAACAGCGATCTTAACAAGACCGGAAATGAGGTTGGATTAAATGTTTATAAACATTATATAAATATAATGTAAAGGAACTCTGACTATTCCTAATTCAGTTCCTTGAACCAGCACATCGGAACCACTGTGTCTCAGAGAATGCGAAAGGGAACTTTATTTCTCTCTTGTCCAGTAAGACAATCTACACAGAGAAACAAACGGGTCATATCCAGAATCAATCCCTTGCTCATCAAAATCAACTGGCAGACAAATCCAACTCTCTTCGACACCTGACATTTCAGGGACTGGTTTTTCTTTTTCAAAGCTGGAAAACCAGCAATGAGGTGACCAGCCTCATGACAATAGATTCGGTATAGTAGTTTTTACAATTTTTGAATTCTTTTTAGCTCCAGATTGGGAAGATTCACGGTGCACAGATGAAACGAAAACATTTTCATGAGTCAATACAAATTCATCATTTGAAACAGCTGCTTACGCGAGCGTGTACCCACGGTCCAGACAAAGTAACAATAAAGCAATATAATTTGTTTGAAAAAGGGGAAAAAATAAATAAATATATAATGAAATAAAACAATAAAGTGGTATTTTTCATCAGAGAGACCCAAGGCCCAAAATAACAAACAAAACCAATCGAATAAAATAAAACAACAACGTAAATAACCTGCCACAAAGAAAAGAAAAATAAATACAATCAACCTAACTACTCTTAAGAAAAACATAATATAAATGAGATTTAAACAAAAGTGCAGGTCTCTCCTACATTTCTACCACATTCTAAAGAAAACAAACAATCAAAAGAAACACTCAAAAACACTGAGAAGACATTTTGGTCTGGCAGCTGGCAGGAAGTCTGGATTAGTGCGACTAGCCCGGAGTCGCACAGCTCACTTCTGATGAGCGGAAAAGGCGTTTTAAAAGGACCGTCTGCTGATCACCCAATTACCGCTGGTAGGCGGCAACACTCTTAGCAAATCTTAGCGACCTAAAACATCTCGGGTTACGACTGTAACCCTGGTTCCCTGAGAACAGGAAACAAGGCACTGCGTCCTAGAACGCATATGGGGAACGCCCTCTCGTGACAGGTGTCTGAAGTGATAGTCGAATCATGGCAATCCTATGGGCCGGCGACAGTCTATGGCGTCATACTAGCGCGACCAGACAGTTTATAAGGGGCGCCTAGAGAACATGTCGTCCGCTATTCGTCTGAAGTGACTGTAGCAGGCAGCCCAGAAGCATAGCAACGAAACGCATTGTCTCGTTCCCTGTTCTCAGGGAACCAGGGTTACAGTTGTAACCCGAGACATTCCCTTTCGAAAGGGAACTTGCACTGCATCCTAGAACGCATATGGGGAATGAAATACCCACGCCGCCAGGGGACTGCATGCCAACAATGGCTGAGAAGAGAGTTGCAACACTCAACTCTCTCTGGTCACACGCTGGGCTATCAGTGATATTACTCCCTACGGCCACTGCCCAAGCTAGAAAACCTCAAAGAGGCCTCCACAGAGTGAAGGCCTGCCAAGGCCGCTTAAAGGCTTGGAACCAACAGCTTCAACAGAAGGGGTCCCTTTAAGGGAGTATGGCCAGAGGACCGAGAGGAACACTGGGAATTACCAACAGGAAGGAGAATTAGCACATTCGACCCGAACAGTATAGGTGTAAAGCATGCATGGGGCAAAGAGCTTTGGAAGTATAGACTAAGAGAGACCAGGGGATCTCAGAGAGACTCAAAGGAGCTAGCTCCAGATGAATAGTGGCCTCAACAGAGAGAGATCCATGGAGGCCAAGAATTCAACCCAAACTGGAAAAAAATCAAGGAGCCAATAACCAAGAGAATAACCAAGCTCAGAGAGCGGAGGCTTCAGCAAAGAGCACACTCTCAAAGTGAGAGGAAAACTACAATGCCCAGGCGATCATAGGGAGGCTAACTAACAAAGCCTAACACTAATGGTTATGCTTAATGCTAAACACCGCCAGGGAACCACATACTCAAACATTGCTAAAAAACCTTAGTAGCGATGGAATAAAGATACACCCTGAACAGAGGAGAGGAGGCCACCGGGCCTGCTACTTACACTCTTACCTAATGCATAAGGCGGGCCATTTGCCTAGGCCGGGAAAAGGGACGGCCCAAGAGGAGGGCCGACCCCATAAACATGACCTCGCTGAGGCTCAGTGGAGGCTAATACCCAGACAGTTTAAGTAAAATAAAACTGGAAGCCTACCGACCATGATAATAGAAACCGCTAGCACTCAGTGGGGTAGCGGTTTGAACCTGATGACTCTCTGATGAGAGGAGGCTAGCAACGAGAAACCAAGGTGGCCGAAAGGAGGCCAATGCAAAAGCTTTTTGGAAATATAGCCTGGAGCTCTAGGGAGCGGAAGCCTTACAATGTAACAAAAAGAGGGCCAACACACTCTAGAATGTCAAGGCGGCCATAAAAAGGCCGACACTAAGACAAAAGCCAAAGCTCAACAGGGCGGAAAGCTACAAAACCACTACCCAAAACAGGCGGCCAGACAAGCTGTCACCAAAGGTCATGAAGAACTGGAGCTTAAGGGAGCAGAGGTTCAGATCAGGGCAAGGAAGGGTACAGGGGGAAAGAGGAGAAGAGGAGATGTAAAACACTGAAAAAGAGAAGAAATACTCAGTGGCGCTCAGCGCACCGATTTTGTATTACCTCTCTAAAATCCTGCTTCTTCTTTCTAGCATCACACCTTCTCTGGGACCTACTCCTCTGAGGAGGAGGGGCCCGAGAGGCAACGCAAGACCTCTGGCCCTGTATATGATCCTCAGATCATGACGGGCCAGGTCCCTCTGGCTGCCTGGGTGCAGATTCGGACCGGCGCGGTATACAGGATTTAAATGCCGCTGAGCACGCCCTTGCCTCCTTGAACTTCCCAACCACCGCCTTGACGGAAGTCCCAAATAGTTCAAGAGGCGAGACGGGTGCTTCGAGGAGAAAACCCTTCTCTTTCTCCCCGATGTCAGCCAGGTTCACCCACACACTGTCAGAAAAAAGGGTACGGTTGGGGTACAATTGTGAGCACTCTGGGTACAAATGCTTTGGTTGTACCCTCAATGGGTCATATTTACACCTTAAGGAACTAATATGTACCATTTTTGGGGAAATAAAGTACACATTTGTTTCTAACTGTCAAAGGGTCCATATTTGTACCATTTTATCAACAAACAAAGGTACAATCAAAGCTACAATCACTTGTTTGACTGAAATGTTGACAGTGGGTGGTTCAAGACTGCCAAACCATGCAAGTGCATTAAATTCGTGCACCTGAGCATTATTTCAAGCTAGACAAATGTTTATATAATAATCTTTTTACGCAAGAAACAACGTGGGCGATTTTTTTTTTTTTTTAAATATTACACGCAGTCAGCCTCTCAAATTCAAATGTAGCCCGCGCGAGCAGCACAGACGACGGTTGGACGGCCCGATGGTTTCTCAGATCAGACACTGACGACGGAAGAGCTTCTTCTAACGATGAAAGACGCTGGGATATAATTCACCGAAGATGAAGAAACACAGTAATTGAGAGGTATGTAATTCTTGTTAAATCAGTTGTTATTTATATTTGTATGAAACACCCCGCGATATATTTTGTGTATTTGCCCAACTTTGTCGTGTCCTCCCGCCAAAAAATACATGACTTGGTAATAAAACCAACATATGGTTTGCCTATTTAAGATTGTTAATGTTGTTAGAGCAGAATTGTTTGGGGTTAGCTTATAGTTTTAATTTATAGGCCTAACTCTAGCTATACTTCCGTCTTAACGCGCCACTCGACCGTATAGAAGGCAGTCAGACTCGACTGAATGAAAGATGTTCATCTATAATATATTTACATTGGGGAAAAGGGGGGAAAACCAGCGCATTTTGTGCGAACCGGCCCTTATATTAACGAAACTTGAGTATCGACTGTGAAACAGACTTATAAGCCAGAGTTGTGCGTTTAATGCGTCACATAATCTGTTTGAAATGGATTTTTTTATTTGCATTTTTATTAAGTGATAGATACAACGTCATTTTAGTGTTGATGAAATCTAGCCTCGAACGCACACTGATCTGTCCTTGGCTGCTTTCAGACCATGAGGTGGATGAGGATGAAGAGAAAATGATCAAACCGGATCAACTTCAAGCGCCATGGTGGTGTAAACTATAGAAGCAGTGCCACGAATGCTATCAGCAGCCTTTGACTACAGAAATGTAAGTATAATATTAAGTATTTTGTCTTAATATGTACATTGGTAACAATATGAGTATGTCACTGCCTGCTGTTGTTGTCATTCCCCATTTCACAGAGATCTTCAGACCAGACTCGACAAAGAAACAGAAATCCTTCTAGTTACAGTGTAAGTCAGTTATGTTCCATAATGTGTAATCTGTTCACCACCTATATACAGTACATTTAAAGTATTTATGGTGCTTTATAAATTAAAAAAAAATAAATTATATATTTTGTTTTACATCTCAGGAGTTTCTTAGGGCCAACTGTTTTAATTAAACTTTCAGGTATCCTTTCCTTTTATCCTTTCAGATACCCTTTCCATAAGGATCTGGAAGATGCCAATGTAAGTTACTTGTACAAACTTTATATTATGTGAAAAGTCCAGACCAGTGTATAGAGGACATCTCATAAGTTCTAGTACAGAAGTTGATGGATCCTGATTATATACATTAAAAAAAAAAAAAAAAAAATGGATGTTTACCTTTTGATCTGATTTGTTTTTACCCTCTGTGTTTGCAATCTTGGCACCAGTCCCTCAGACATAAACTCAGTGTAGCTTGCACCTCTGGTTCTTGAAGATGAGGTCAGAAAAAGCAAGGAGAGCGAGGCTGTCTGAAGAAACTCCAGGAGCCTGTCACAGGTGTGCATTCTTATAGTTTAAAGGGTTAGTTCACCCAAAAATTCTGTCATTAATTACTCACAGTCATGTTGTTCCAAACCTGTACATCTTCGTAACACAAATGTAGATATTTTTAATCTGAATGATTTCGGTCCCTTCATTGACAGTTATGCAACTACCACTTTCATGCTTCAAAATGTTCATAAAGAGATCGTAAAAATAATCCATATGAATCTAGCAGTTTAGTCCAAATTTTCTGAAGAGACTTGATCACTTTATATGATGAATAGATTTTTCACATATAAACATTCATCAACTCACACATCAGTGTTAAACGGAAGCTCAAGCATGTTTGTTTGATGTGCGAGAACCAATGAGGTTCATTCTCGTGTGTTACACATCAAGTTTAAGTCAAGATGTTTGTTCTTGTGCGTCAAACAGGTTCGTTTGAGCTTGTTTATGTTTGCTGATCAGTGTTTATAAAATTAAAAGCCTAAATAAAATCTGTTCATCATATCAATTGAGTCTCTTCAGTAAATTTGGACTAAACCGCTCAATTCATATGGAAGAGATTTACGATCTCTTTATGAAGTTTTTGAAGCGTCAAAGTGGTAGTTCTGTAGCTGTCTATGGAGGGACAGAAATTGCTTAGATTTTATTAAAAATATTTTCAAATATATAAAGATGAACAAAAGTCTTATGTGTTACAATACAGATGGGTCAGAGGCAGAGATAACAGAAAGATGACTTTATTTCTCACACACAGCAGAGTAATGGGTGAAACAGGTAAGTGCAGATGAGTGAAGTTGAATGTGGAAGTGAAGATGAGTATGAATACTGTCCTTATGGGTGATTTGCAGAAGTGACGATCCGTGGAGGAATGCTGGGATGGCTGACGAGGATGAACGTAGACACTCACACACACACTGGAACTACACGGGGAGACGAGGAGACTTGGAGACGATGGAGACAGGTTTGTAGCTTCAATATGAGTCCAAGAGGTAAGCATATAGAGATCCTAATGCGAACGAGACCAGACAGTGACTGAGAGTGTGTGTGAGTGTTTTATGGTGGCAGTGATGAGTGGCATGATGAGGTGCAGGTGCGGGTGATCAGTACTCCGGTGATTGAGTGCGCTGTGATTGGGTGATGTTGGAACCTGACGTGTCTGTGACAGTACCCCCCCCTCCACGGCCCGCTCCTGAGGGCCGAGGACCCCAACGTCGCGGTGGTCGGCCTCTTCCACGGGGGGCTGGTCTGTCAGGGTGAGTGGAATGGAAGGTTAGGAGGAGGTTTGGATCTAAGATGTCGTCCCTGGGGACCCATGAGCGCTCTTCTGGGCCGTAGCCCTCCCAGTCGACCAGATATTCTAATTGACCACCACGGCCGGGAGTCCAAGATGTCGTGAACCTCATATGCGGCGCCGTCGTCCAGGATGAGTGGAAGGGGGGGTTCGGAGGCTGCCACGTCAGGTCCTGTGGAGGGAGAAACAGAAGGGTGGTGAGGCTTAAGCAGTGAAACATGGAATGTGGGATGAATTCTGTAGTGAGGAGGTAGTTGAAGTTGATACGTGACGGGGTTGATCTGCTTGGTGATGGTGAATGGACCAATGAACCTGGGACTCAGCTTCCGGCAGGGCAGACGCAGGCGGATGTCCCTGGTTGACAGCCAGACCTTCTGACCGGGCTGGTATGAGGGAGCTTCGGACCGGCGAAGGTCTGCTGTCATCCTGCGTCTGCGCAGGGCTCGCTGCAGTTGGTGATGCGCTGAGTCCCAGACCCTCTCGCTCTCTCGGAACCAGTAATCCACAGATGGCACATCAGAGGGTTCCCCAGACCAGGGGAACAGTGGGGGTTGGTAGCCGAGTACGCATTGGAATGGTGTAAGGCCGGTGGAGGGCTGACGGAGAGAGTTTTGGGCGTACTCGGCCCAACCCAGGTACTGGTTCCAAGAGTCCTGGTGGTCATGACAGAAGGTACGGAGGAAGCGGCCGATCTCCTGGATCTTCCTTTCCGTCTGCCCGTTCGACTGCGGATGGTACCCGGATGTTAGGCTGACGGTCACACCTAGGAGCGAGAAGAATGCTCTCCATACCTTCGAAATGAACTGTGGTCCTCTATCGGAGACTATGTCTTCTGGAATTCCAAAGTATCGAAACACATGATTGAAGAGTTGCTCTGCCGTTTCCATGGCAGTGGGTAGGCCTCTTAGGGGTATGAGGCGGCAGGACTTTGAGAACCGATCCACCACCACGAGGATGCAGGTGTTGTTGTTGGAGGCTGGGAGATCGGTGATAAAATCGACTCCTAGGTGTGACCAGGGTCGGTTGGGAACGGGCAGAGGTAAGAGCTTGCCGGATGGTAAATGGCGTGGGCTCTTTGAGATGGCGCATTCCTTACAGCCCTGCACGTACCTTCTGACATCGGCTGCCATGTTGGGCCACCAGAAGCGTTCCCTCAGCAGCGAGAGGGTTTCATTGGCCCCCGGGTGACCAGTGCCAAGTGACGTGTGGGCTGAGTGGATGAGTGGAGTGCGTCGTGACTTTGTAGTGTAGCACAAGCCTGGTGGGCAACCCGGCGGAGCGTTGGTGGAGGCATTGGAGGAGGGTAAGGTCTCCTCAGACCAGGAAATGGGGCTGACAATGAGTTCCTTTGGAATGATGGTTTCTGGATCTTCGATCCTTTCATCCGGAGCGTGGAGACGGGAGAGAGCATCTGCTTTGACGCGTTTTTGGGACCAGGGCGGTAGGTTATGGTGAAATTGAATCTAGTAAAGAATAATGACCAGCGGGCTTGTCTTGGATTCAGTCTTTTAGCAGAGCGTAAGTATTCAAGGTTTTTATGATCAGTGAGAACTTGTGTTGATGTTTAGATCCCTCCAACCAATGCCTCCACTCCTCCAGGGCGAGCTTCACAGCTAGGAGTTCTCTGTTCCCGATGTCGTAATTTCTCTCCGCCGGGTTGAGCTTGCGGGAGAAGAAGGCACATGGATGGAGTCTGCTGGGATTCCCTGCTGCTGGGACAACACCGCTCCTACTCCGGTGGTGGAAGCGTCCACCTCGACAACGAAGGGCAGCTCTGGGTTGGGGTGGACGAGGAGAGGAGCGGTGGTGAAGGCTTCTTTCAGATGTTGGAATGCCTTCGTGGCCTCAGGTGTCCAGGACAGAGACTTGGGCTTATTACGGAGCAGGTTGGTAAGTGGAGTGGTTATGGAGCTGTAGTTGTGGATAAAACGGCGGTAGAAGTTGGAGAATCCGAGAAAGCGTTGTAGTTCCTTGATGGATGAGGGAGTTGGCCAGTTCTTGATGGCTTCCACCTTCCCCTCGTCCATCCGGATGCCACTGCTATCGATGATGTATCCGAGGAATTGAACTGATGGTTGATGGAATGTACACTTCTCTGCTTTGAGGAAAAGATGAAACTTGCGGAGTTGTTGGAGGACCTCCGCAACGTGGTGGCGATGTTCGGCCAGGCTCCGGGAGTAGATTAGGATGTCGTCAATGTAGACTAGGACAAAGCGATGGAGAAACTCCCGGAGCACCTCATGAATGAAGTCCTGGAATACGGAGGGGGCGTTGACCAGGCCATACGGCATAACCAAATATTCGTAGTGGCCGGTAGGTGTCACAAAGGCGGTCTTCCACTCGTCCCCCTCGCGTATCCGGATGAGGTTGTACGCGCTGCGGAGGTCCAGTTTAGTGAAGACAGTGGCACCACGGAGATGTTCTAGGGCTGAAGGGACGAGAGGAAGGGGATAACGGAACTTGACAGTGATGTTGTTTAATGAACGGTAATCGATGCAGGGCCTCAAGCCTCCGTCCTTCTTGGCCACGAAGAAGAAGCTTGAAGCAGCAGGGGAAGTGGATGGTCTGATGTATCCTTGGGCAAGAGCTTCCTTAATGTATTCCTCCATGGCCTTCTCCTCCGGAACGGATAGAGGGTATATCCGTCCCCTAGGCACTGGTTCACCCGGAAGCAGATCGATGGCACAGTCCCATGGCCAGTGTGGAGGCAGCTTGGAAGCTCGTTGTGGGCAGAATACGTCACTGAAGGGGGCGTAACATTCAGGGATGTCCACGGAGCGTTGGTCCACTGGGCTCTCGATGGTCGTGGCACATACTGGAAGAGACTCGGAGCGTGGAGAACGAGGAATGGGGAGCCCAGGGAAACAGTCATGAAAGCAAGTTTCGCCCCACTTCAGGACTTCGCCAGTTTTCCAGGAGAGAGTTGGGTTGTGCTGCTCCAACCAGGGGCGCCCTAAGATCACGTCAGCGGTGGATCCCTCCAGAACCAGCAGATGGAGATGTTCCACATGTAGAAGGCCGACTTGTATCTGGATGGCTTCGGTGCAATGACGAATGTGCTTACGGCTAAGGGCTTCCCCGTCACAGATCGAATCTGGTAGGTGGTCGGCGTGGCCGTGGTCTTGACGATGGAGCTGGCGACAGAGGGTGCCGGAGATGAAGTTGCCGGCTGACCCAGAATCGAGGAGGCGACAACTGGAATGGATATGTCAGAAGCAGTAAGTGTTACAGTAGTGGTGAGGGGTTTCATTTTCTTAATTGACGGAATGATAACACTCACCATGGGTCGCGGAGGACGAATTGGGCATGTGGAGAGTATATGCCCAGGAGAACCACAGTAAAGGCAGAGATTCTGGGTCAGCCGTCTCTGTCGCTCAGCGGGGGAGAGCCGTGTGCCCTCCAGAGACATGGGTTCGTTGGCTGGTTCTGGGGAGCTGACGGATTCTGGTCGACGTGCTGAGATGGGATATAGCAACTGGCCCTGGTGTTCTTCTAAACACGACTGCATACGAGTGGCGAAACGGATGGAGAGTTGGATGAATCGTTCAAGGCCGATGGAATCCGTATCGTATGCAGCGAGATGCAACCGCCTGCGAGGATCCAATCCTTGGCGACACGTTGTTATCAAGGCTTGTTCGTTCCAGCCGCTGGATGCTGCGAGAGTTCTGAACTGCAAGGCATATTCGTTAACAGACAGGGATCCTTGTTTTAAATTATATAATTTCTCACCAATCGACGAGTCAGAGATGGGCTTTCCAAATACTTGAAGTGAGCCACAAAACCAGAGTACGATTGAGTAATTGGATGATTTTGGGACCAGATAGAATCTGCCCACTGGAGCGCCTTGCCTTGCAGTTGAGAGATGATGAACGCCACTTTTGAAGTTTCGTGGGAAAGTTGTGCGGTTGCATCTCCAGGACCAGCGAGCACTGCAGAAGGAATCCGCTGCAGTCCTCCGCCGAACCAGAGTAGGGCGCCGGTTTCGCCATGGGACTGGCGTGCACAGGAGGTGAAGGAGAGGTAACAGTGTTTGTGGAGGTGATCGCTGGATGAGGTGATGTTGGAGTGGTGGTGAGAGCTCGTCGAAGGACATCGACGAGCTCTTGGATGGGATCCGGGTGACTCATGCTGTGTGTGAAGACGATGTTTTCAGGTCCGGTCTTCTGTTACAATACAGATGGGTCAGAGGCAGAGATAACAGAAAGATGACTTTATTTCTCACACACAGCAGAGTAATGGGTGAAACAGGTAAGTGCAGATGAGTGAAGTTGAATGTGGAAGTGAAGATGAGTATGAATACTGTCCTTATGGGTGATTTGCAGAAGTGACGATCCGTAGAGGAATGCTGGGATGGCTGACGAGGATGAACGTAGACACTCACACACACACTGGAACAACACGGGGAGACGAGGAGACTTGGAGACGATGGAGACAGGTTTGTAGCTTCAATATGAGTCCAAGAGGTAAGCATATAGAGATCCTAATGCGAACGAGACCGGACAGTGACTGAGAGTGTGTGTGAGTGTTTTATGGTGGCAGTGATGAGTGGCATGATGAGGTGCAGGTGCGGGTGATCAGTACTCCGGTGATTGAGTGCGCTGTGATTGGGTGATGTTGGAACCTGACGTGTCTGTGACATTATGGGTATGGAACAACATGACTGTGAGTAAATGACAGAATTTTCTTTTTTGGGTTAAGTAACCCTTCAACACTGTGTTGCTACAAACTGTCCTGACCAACCCTCACCCACCACCCCTAGTAATAACTATTTTAGCATTTGCAGGAAAGGGAAGATAATGTTCTCTGTTTTAAAGGGTTAGTTCACCCAAAAATGAAAATAATGTCATTTATTACTCACCCTCATGCCGTTCCACCCCCGTAAGACATTCGTTCATCTTCAGAACACAAATTGAGATATTTTTGTTGAAATCTGATGGCTCAGTGAGGCCTGCATAGCCAGCAATGACATTTCCTCTCTCAAGATCCATTAATGTTCTAAAAACATATTTAAATCAGTTCATGTGAGGACAGTGGTTCAATATTAATATTATAAAGCAACGAGAATATTTTTGGTGCGCCAAAAAAACAAAATAACGACTTATATAGTGATGGCCGATTTCAAAACACTGCTTCAGTAAGCTTCAGAGCGTTATGAATCGGGTGTGGAACGGCATGAGAGTAATAAATGACATTATTTTCATTTTTGGGTGAACTAACCCTTTAAGCAAGTGCTGCAGCTAAATCATCTGTTGCTTTAAATGCTTGAGCTCCTTATTTCTAATTGGCTTCCAATGTTTTTTTCATCAGCTGGAAAAAAGTTCCCCCAAAAGTGATTCCAATGATTGTTACTCTTGTGTCATAATTGTTACAGTTACGGTAAAATTTTCACTATTGTCTAAGAATGAAAGTGAGAATTAAAAATGTTATGGTTGTAGTTATTGTTCTTGGTGTGAATTAGCCTTGATTTAAATTTCTATCCTATTGTGGTTACAAAAATGTAAGGTTAAAAAATGTAATTGTGCATTTGAGGTTGTACTAATTTCTAATTTGTCTCCAACAGGAGTTTGCAGTCGTTGGTCAGGATGCATCCTCGATTGAAGGTCATGTGAATGGATATTTACATTTACATTTACATTTATGCATTTGGCAGACGCTTTTATCCAAAGCGACTTACATTGCATTATACTATACATTTGTATCTGAGTATGTGAAATCCCTGGGATCGAACCCACGACCTTGGCATTGCTAGTGCCATGCTCTAACCACTGAGCTACAGGAAAGCTATTTTAAGCTAGGATATTCATAAGATGCAAACACCTTGGTTTTCAAACTCTTTTGACTTCTGTGTGGTGAGCTTTTAAACCCAATGTCTCATGCTTCACACTTCTATGCATACCTGAATGGAGTATTATTTAACCAGGGCAAAAGATGGACTTTCGGACCCTTGAAACATAACATACTATGTCTACGATAAATTGTGATTAACAAGAATGTTTAAAATGTACAGTTAAAATGAAATATGTAGTACTGTTTAATGTTTTAAAGAATTACAGGTAATGTGTGTACTGTTTTTGGAAATGTGAAATTGATCAATATGTAAATGCATCTTGCAATATTGATGACATGTTGTGATACAATGTTTAAAATGTTTTTCCTTTAAAATCTGTGCATGAAATTGTGAGATTGTAATATTTTTAATGTTATTTAATAAATGTGATAAAACAGCATTATAGCCTTTTTATTATGTTGTGTGGGGTACAAACGTGCCATCATGAGGTACAAAGGGCTTATCACTGGGGCAGTACCCTTAAAAGGACAAATTTGTACCATTTTTAGGGGTACATTATGGTACCATAGCACTACAAGGTACAATTTGGTCACCAAAGGTACATATTTGCCTTTGAAAGGTACAAACTGTAAGGGTACCAATATGTACCCATTATAAAGGGTACAACCGGTGTACCCTTGAGGGTACTGCCCCAGTGACAAGCCGTTGGACCCCTAAAGGTACAAATTTTGCAAATTTTTTCTGACAGTGCAGGTGTCTCTCTGTTGCCACCATCGCCACCATTGATCGACCGATTGCGGCAGCAGTTTGTTTGATGGTGCGGAGAGCCAGGTCTGTGGTGCGGCGCAGCTCGGCCACCGTATCAGGGGAAAGACCCTGGCCCTGGTCCAAATCTTTCAACAGATCAGCCTGGTATGCTTGAAGCACTGCTATGGTGTGCAGTGCAGCACCAGTCTAACCTGCAGCCGCGTATGCCCTGCCATTCAACCGTGAAGTTTCTTTTAAGTGGTCTAGTAGGCAGGGGCGGAGCCTTCAAAGTTGACGCTCCACCACCAGCGAGATAGTTCACAAATGTCTTGTCAATAAAGGGCATCGCCACATATCTGTGCTTACGTATCCCCTCGACATTTGCATAATTTGCATGCCCATGCTGATGAATACGGGACGAATAAGGGTTTTTCCATGCCTTCTCAATCTCAGAATGGAGATCGGGAAGGAATGGAAGGCTTACGGGAGCTGGAGGAGTATGGCCAGAAAGAAAGCGTTTGTCTAGCCTCCCACGAACCACCTCTTCCCGACTGTGCGCCCACGGCAGCTTTAATCTGCCCGAAGCACGTTCCATAACATCCAGCAACTCAACATACGCGGGGCAGGATGGTCACGCAGGCTCAGATGAAATACTCTCACTGTCCTCAACAACCATCGTCTGCTCTTCAGTGTGGCTAGGAGCCAAAAGAGCACTATCTGCTGAACCGGAGGATGCCAGAGAAATGGCATCCTCATCGAGCAGATCACTCTCGTGAGCCGCCGAATCGCGAGAAAGAGAGACGCCTTTCTCAAACTTTTCGGCGAGCTCCACCTGCGAGTCCCACAACTTGAGTCTCCTCTCAGCCTCAGCACGAGAAGGACCCGAGCTGCCAGGTGCAGATGCCTGTCCCTCTTCCCGCGAGAAGACTGACAGGCGAGAGCGGAGCGTCCGCATAGGCAGACACTCACAATGAATGCAAACAGATCCCTCGAGAACTGAACGCGCATGCTCCTCACCCAGGCAGTGAACGCACAAGTCGTGTGTGTCCTCCGGTGTCAGATATCTCGGACACGGATCAGCACAACACTTGAAACGCTTCTCAGACATAGTAAAGCTTACCTTGAAACAACAATTGCAACAGACAAAACAGTCACTGAAGATGAAAAGAGAACGACATGTTCTCTAGCCACCCCTTATTATACTGTCTGGTCGCACTAGTATGACGTCATATGCCGGCCAATAGGATTGGCGTGATTCGACTATCGCTTCAGACACCTGTTACGCGAGGGCATTCCCCATATGCATTATAGGACGAAGTGCGAGTTCCCGTTCGAAAGGGAGCTCAAAAAGAAAACATCAAAAAGAATACACAAATATTATGGAGACAATGAAAAATAAACATTATAACGCAACTACATATATGCCATGGCCAGTACAATCCTAAAGTGCTTAAAAGCCTTACACCAAGGCAAAGTTTACCCTTTACATCTTCTGTCATAGCTAACCTCACAGCTCATTAAAACAATCAATACGGCTCATAATTCATATATCTGGAGCTTCTTTGAGCCATTTACAATGGAGGCCATGGGCATTTGTACATTTCATTTGTTCCCTTGGATGTGGAGAAAGGCTTTGAAAGAGACAGAAGGGAACAGCAAGAAAATTAATAAGGGAACAGAATAAGAAAAACAGAGGAAAGAAATAAGACAGTGAGGACTTGGGACTCTATTCAGAGCTCCATCGTCTGCTGAATGAATGTCACTCTTCATTAGAGGGCGGAGAGAAGTGTAGCTCACAGGTACAGTGAGAGGGAACAAAAGATGGCAAGAGGAAGGGATGGCAGCTGTGGAACAATGACAGGGCCTGTGTCTTAGGCTCCTCAGGCAAAACACCAGATTTCCTACTGCTGTGAATTCATCTCACTCCCTCCCGCAGATAAAGGGAGGGACAGAGAGGTGGAGGTCACTGCCAATCATAGTTGATGTCCATCACACAGCACATTGTATTCATAGGAGCAGTTGAATGCACTTTGGTACACTCGTCTACATTTTTTTAGAATCTGCTACAATCTGCTTCAGAGATAAAATATGCTTTTTATTATGTATTTTGATGTGCTGAATGCAAATATGACAGTTAATACAACTGACTGGCTACTGTTTCCAAGATATTTACATTTTTACATTTTACGTCTGTATATTGTGTAGATAGTACCTGTCACCTGTCTTGTTCATGTAAAAGCAAAAGGGTTGTATAAATCAAATTCATCATGAAACAAAAGGCAAAAAACTTTTATGTACACAGTTTAGTCCTATTCAGTGTCTACTTGGTGCTTCTTGGCTTGTCTCTTGTATTTATTAAATGGAGGATCTCTTGTCACTGTCTAGCAATCGTCTGCAAGTATTGATGGGCTCCATTTGAAGTTATCTGAACTGTTCACACAAGTATGAGGCATCTCTGCTCACTTTGGCAAAACAGAAAAGTGTCCCTTTGCAAAATCAATTACTCACAAATAAGACAGTTTAGCTTCTACCCTAATTTCAGCACACCTGATCCAGCTCATCAGGTCAGTTGAGGCTTATTTGAAAACTAGGGAAGAGCGGGGCACAACCTAACACTTTTTGGCTTTCTCATTTTGTGTAAATCCACTTGGGGTTCAGAGAATTTATTTTTTCCACAATAATTTCACACAGGTCTAGTACAAAAATGGGTAACACTTTATATTACAGCCCGGAAAGTACTGCGTAATTACAACAAATTTACAGCGTAACTTTCAATAATTATAGTAAAGTAAGTATGTGTAAGTATAGGGGAACAATATGTAAAGTCTTGGGAATAAAGGGGTAACAACCAGGAAAATAACAAATTATTTATACTGTAAGTATTTTAGAACTAAGGGGTACTTATACTATTATGATAGACAACAATCTTACGTTTGGGAGCAATTTAGCGAGAAGGTGCACTGATTAAGTTGTTTCAAGGCAAGTAGAAAGAATTATTGCAATCTTTTTTAATACATGGGGAAATATACTTTTATTTCATGTAGTTACAGGGTAAGTATGACATTGCGGGCTGTAAATTAAAGTGGTGCTTGTTACACGCTTGTTTCATGTAGTTACAGGGTAAGTATGACATTGCGGGCTGTAAATTAAAGTGGTGCATGTTACACTCTTATTTCATGTAGTTACAGGTTAAGCAATAAAAAAACCCCGCAAACAAACCTGCAAAACCTTTATTTGAAAAACAACTTAATTAAAAACAGGTCTACAACACTTATTATTCATTTATTCATTGTTTTAAAATGAACTTTTCATTTCAAATTCTAAAGTCCTGACAGAAAGTAACACGTTTTGTCCCTTTTTTTGTTGCTGTTGTTTCTGCTTGGCTTCCTCCTCCTCTTGTTTCTCAACTGATGAATCTTAAGAAGGAATCCCATTAAAAGAAAATACAGTACACCCAGAAATTTTCTCATGGTTTAGGCTATTCATCTTTTCGCTTCCGTCCAACTGTCACCAGCGCCTGCATGAGAGTCAACTTTGCATTCGACGAAGCATATTGTAATGAGCAACGTGAAGTTTCATGATGTTCTCACAGGAGATTCATGTGAAACTCGCGCGAGAACTGCCGTCTCTGTTATTCTGTCTTGTTTGTTTCTCATTATCATTATCTGTTATTCTGTGTATTTTGTTGTGAGCATTAAAAAAACTGACGGCATCTGACATCCGCGTGAGTTTCTTGGCACGCTTATGTCACGCTTCAAGTTACGTCAAGCATGAACTCTCAACCCTCTCATGCAAGCTGACAGTTGGTCGAAAGTTTAAAATTTTAAAATATTTGGTATTTTTCTTACAAATACGTATCGTTTCACTTCAGAAGACATTGATTCATCCATTGGGGTCGTATGGATTACTGTAGTTATTGCTGTATGTGCTGTTTGATGCTTCGACTTTTAGAAACACATGAGCTTGCATAAAGCATTCCCAGAGATTATTTATTTTTCTAAAAACCTTTGTTTGTGTTCATCTTAAGAAGGAAAGTCGTATGCATCTCAGATGGCATGAGGGTAAAAGATGAGTAAACAGTGAGCACATTTCCGGGTGTACTGTATTTTCTTTTAATACAGAATAGCAAATGACATGGGATTCCCTCTTAAGATTCATCAGTGGAAAGAAAGAAAAAGAAGAAGAGGAACAAGAGGAGGAGGAAGCCAAGCAAGAGAAACGAATAAGAAGTGATGTAACTTTAAATCTGTTTTAAAATAAGTTGTTTTTCAAATAAAAGTTTCCAAGTGATATCAGATTGTTTGCATTTTTTTTATTACTTACCCTGTAACTACATGAAACGAGTGTAACAAGCACCACTTTAATTTACAGCCCGCAATGCCATACTTACCCTGTAACTACATGAAACAAAAGGATATTTCCCCATGTATTAAAAAAGATTGCAATAGTTCTTTCTTCTTGCCTTAAAACAACTTAATTAGTGCACTTTCTCGCTAAATTGCTCCCAAACATAAGATTGTTGACTATCATAATAGTATAAGTACCTCTTATTTCTAAAATACTTACAGTATAAATAATTTGTTATTTTCCTGGTTGTTACCCCTTTATTCCCAAGACTTTACATATAGTTTCTCTATACTTACATGTACTTACTTTATAGGTACACTATAATTATCAAAAGTTACGCTGTAAATTTGTTGTAATTATGCAGTACTTTCCGGGCTGTAATCTACAACGTTACCCAAAAATGTGGTTATTTTTTTTCTTTATTTACCTCAAAAGAATGGAAGTGAAATGTGGATCGACCATATGATCCATCTGCCACTTCACATGCTGTGCCCGCTAACCGTCTGCTCACCCTGTTCCAGGATGACCGCCTGATTGAGGACTATGTTAAGGAGTTCCTCGAACTTTCTCATTTGGTGTCCTGGAACGATGACACCCTGAAGACCGTCTTTTGGGGTGGGTTAGACGACCATCTGTACCATGTTCCCTGGCACAGTATGTTGATTATGTGCTGTGGTTGAGGGGGTCTTCCCTCACAGTTGGTGAGGTTGATGAAGACACCACCGCCACTCAACCACAGTCACCCTCATCCACTCCTGTCACCACAATCTCCACGCCTGAACCTCCAGTCTTCCCTCGAGATACAGACCTTATAACCAAAGTAAGGGACCCTTTCCTTTCTGTTCGAACCACTTTAATGAAGTTCCCTGTTCGCCAGTCCCCATCTCCAGAGCCTCGTCGCAAGATGGCCGCCAGTCCAGAGTTCCTTCCTAAGATGGCCGCCAGTCCAGAGCCCTCAGTCAAGATGGCTGCCGCCACACCTAACCCCTTGTCAAGATGGCTGCCGCCACACCTAAGCCCCCAGTCAAGATGGCCGCTGCCACGCCTGAGCTTTCAGTGAAGATGGCCGCCTCCACATCTATGAATCTCTTCCTCATCCAGGATTCAGTCCCTGACCTCAGTCCAGTGATGATTCCAGTCCCTTACCACAGTCCAGAGGCGACTCTCTCCTTCGTCCCGAGTCCAGAAGCGACTCTCTCCTTCGTCCCGAGTCCAGAGGCGACTCCCGTCCTCGACCCAAGTTCAGAAGAGACTCCCGTCCTCGACCCAAGTTCAGAAGAGACTTCCGTCCTCGTCCCGAGTCCTATGATGGCTCCAGCTCCTAGCCCAGAGGACCTTTTAGTACCTATCATGGTGTTGGCATTTATGTGTGTCTGGGCAACACACACATCGGCACCACTCTCTGAGTCAGCTCCAGACTCAGCTCCAGTCCCTGAGCCCGCTCCTGTCCCTGAGCCCGCTCCAGACTCCACTCCAGCCTGCGAGCCCACTCCAGCCCACGAGCTTGCTCCAGCCCATGAGCCCGCTCAAGAGTCTTCAATAGCCCAAACACCCAGAGTCTCGCCTAAATATTTTTTTTTGGGGGGGGGGCTATCTGTCCCCGACCTTGGTGCCCAAGCCTGGGGTCTGGGCCAAGGCCACGGAGCCCGAAGGGCCTGACCCGCCATGGCCTCCCGAATGGCCAGCACCGCCATGGCTTCCCAAGCTGCCTGATCCTCCATGGCGCCCTGATCTGCCAGTACCGTCCTGGAGACGACCTACCCTGTATCACCCGATTCACTCGTCACGACTCCAGGACGCCCTCCCTCCCAGCTATCTATCCCATTTTTTTTTTTTAATAATTAAAAATGAATTAATTTTGGAGTTTGACAATTAGCACATATACAAAACACAGCTATACAGCATAGTTTAAAGCTGCATTCCGTAAGTTTTTCCTCTTTGTCACCATCTCTGTTCGAAACCTGCAATTGCAGTTGTTTGCGGAATTATCATCTTTACATAGGTTGTGCATCGGCATGGCTCCTCAGCGAGGATGAATCTAATGCTTTGATGCTGTCAGTCACCGCACCAGTGGATACTGTACATGTACTTCGAAATCACGAAGTATTTCCAAAATAAATATCATCTGAAGAAGTAAGTAACAAATCTGCCACTTTTGTTCTGACCAACTGAGAAAAAAAGCATTATAATAAAACGCGCTACCAATGGTGATTAAATCTGACGATCGCTTAGCTCGTATCACATCAAACCATGCAAATTATTATTATTGTTATACCTTGTTCTCAAATTGTTAATGTTAACAACATCAGGATTGTGTGACTATGTGTATTTATTGTGTATTAGCGTTACCCGTAGATTTAAATTTCTGTAGTCTAATCTCTAATTGTCCATTTGTCATACCATCCAATCCGCCATCAAAATTATGTTTAATTATTCCAGCTGCTGTGAGAAAAGGCTATAAATGATCTGCCACCTGTAGCATCCTCACCATAGACTGTATAAGATCCTCATATGCAGTATTACCTACTAGCTGGGACTTGTTCTATATGTAAACAGACGTGACGTAATGACGCAAAGAAGAACGGGACACAAACAAGCCAGAATGCTCTACATCTATTGAAACAATTTCTCAATGCTGAACATTGACTCTCTGTCTTTATTCACCTGTTTCTCGTGGTTTCTCAATATAATTCATAAAAGTTATTAATGTGAAAAACATCGCTAACATTATAGAACAGCGTAGTTCTAATAACGGGGCACACTGTAACGCAGTGTTACAACATGCCCTATTTGCACAACTGGAATTTGAACCTGGCTAGTGTCTTCTGCTAGTTAGGTGAGCATTAAAGAACTATCTAAACTGCTAAATTACAGACTGGAAATTAAAATAATAGCAGATTTGTCTAGTTTTAAATAAAAACTAAAAACTTAGACAGGAGTCGCCTCTGGACTCGGGACGAAGGAGAGAGTCGTCTCAGGACTGTGGTAAGGGACTGGAATCATCACTGGACTGAGGTCAGGGACTGGATCCTGAGTGAGGAAGAGATTCATAACTGTGGCGGCGGCCATATTAACTGAGGGCTCTGGTGTGGCGGCGGCCAATTTGACTGAGGGCTCAGGCGTGGCAGAGGCCATCTTAGCTGAGGGCTCAGATGTGGCGGCAGCCATCTTGACTGAGGGCTCAGGCGTGGCGGCGGCCATCTTGACCAAGGGCTCAGGTGTGGCAACGGCCATCTTGACCAAGGGCTTGGGTGTGGCGGCCATCTTGCGACGAGGTTCTGGAGTGGTGGCCATCTTGCGATCTTAGGAAGGGACTCTGGACAGGCGGCTATCTTAGGAAGGGATGCTTGGACTGGTAGGAATGCAGATGGTGGGATAAAGCTTTCCAGACACTGGTAAATGGCCTCCTCCCAGTCCAATCCAGTGAGATCGGGGAGTTCTCGGGGATCAACGAAGTTAGCCCCGATCTGGTACAGATTCTTGATCTTCTCGTCTTTTAGGGAACTTGTATGGACCAGATCACAGAATTTTTCTGTGAATGTAAACAGATCGCGGCTGGATTGGGCCGCCACCGTGATCTGTCCGGCGAATTCCCAGCCAGAATCTGTGGTGCTCTGCATGGGGTCTGGTCTTCTGTCAGGAACACAGACGGAGGCAGACAGGTAAGTGTATAACGGGTTGTGGCAGATGGAGGAAACTGGCAGATGGAGAATGCAGGTGAGTATAAGAGCAAGCACTTTGAACAGTTACTTAGCTGAAGAAATAACAGATGTTGTCATTTGCAGGTGAAGGATCCACGGGGAACTGAGAACAGACAAAGGAAGATGAATTGCAGAGGAATAGGGAAACTCAGGTGAGTATCAGGTAAGGAGTCCAGGTACGTAAGACGTTGTGTAATCCATAGACGTATGGTCGAGACCAGACAACTGTGGTGAGGAAGGTGATTGCTTAAATAGGGAGTGCAGACGAAGGTGATGGTTTGCAGGTGCCGGTGATTGATGAGTGAGTGCAGGTGAGGATCAGGAGGGATGCTGGGAAATGGAGTCCGGGGAAGGTGAGACAGACGGTGACTGTGACAATACCAGGTTAAAGAGATGCGTTTTTAGTTTAGATTTAAACTGACAGAATGTGCCTGCTTCTTGAATAATGCTAGGAAGATTGTTCCAGAGTTTAGGTGCCAAATAGGAGAAGGATCTACTGCCTGCGGTTGATTTTGATATATTAGGTATTATCAATTGGCCAGAATTTTGAGATCGTAATAGACATGAAGAGCTATAATGCGTTAAGAGCTCGCTCAGGTACTGGGGAGCTAAACCATTTACCCCCGGTTTCACAGACAAGGCTTAAGCTAGTCCTAGACTAAAATGCATTGTTTTAACTAAAAGTAACTTGTACTGACATATCTTGAAATATGTCAGTGCCATTGTTTTGTCTCAAGATGCACACCAGTAATGCTTTTTTCTAGGGTATGTTCTAGGGTAAGCTATTTAAATGTCCTAATTGAGCTAAGGCCTAATCCTGGCTTAGCCTAAGCCCCGTCTGTGAAACCGGGCCTTAGTGTTTTGTAAGTAATTAGCAAGATTTTAAAATCTATATAATGTTTAATAGGGAGCCAATGCAGTGTTGACAGAACCGGGCTAATATGGTCATACTTCCTGGTTCTAGTAAGAACTCTAGCTGCTGCGTTTTGGACCAGCTGTAGTTTGCAACCACCCAGTAGAGCGTTACAGTAATCTAGCCTTGAGGTCATGAACGCATGAACTAACTGTTCCACATTTGTCATTGAGAGCATATGTCATAGTTTAGATATATTTTTAAGACGGAAGAATGCGGTTTTACAAATGCTAGAAATGTGGCTTTCAAATGAAAGAGTGTATCTCTCAAGATATTGACCACATTCTGGAGACACAGAGTGCCCTTGCTGTTGACCTGGGGGGGACCAACCTGCATGTCGGCATCGTCAGTATGAAGGTTAAAGTGGTTAAGAAGCCACTACAGAAGAAATTCTGTTTCCCTCCCGTGAAGGAGATTTCCAACTCCAACCAAGAGACTGGTAACAAATACCAAACAGAATGGACTCGCCAGCAGGGAGGCCTACGGAGTGAAGGAACCCCAAGTACTTCTATGCTCACTCTAAAATATAAAAATAACAACATTGATTTGCCAAATTTGGAATTGAGTGTAGATGGGGAAAAAATATTGCTTTCTTATTGATACTGGTGCCAGCTGCTCATCAATTTCTGGTTTAATGTATGAGGGTCCAGTTTCTGCAAAAAATACGCGTTCCAATCTCCTGCTCAGTTACATACCCTTTGCCTGTGGTCATAAGTGATGGTCAACATTTTATGCTGGGAAGAGATATAATGCATAAATTGGGAGTGGAAATTGTTTACTGAAAATTATGTTTCTCTTTTCTTCCCTTCTGTGCTGATGGAGTCCACTGAGCCACACTCTCATCCTGCTGATTACATGCTGAGTGAAGCTGAGAGTGAGGGAGAAGAGATAGCGTCACTGAAACGAGTAAATCCAAAACTGTGGGCTAAGCACAAGGGCGAAGCAGGTTTCATCAATGATAAACCGTACACTGCGTTACTGAAAACAAAAACACCAGTCTATGTAAAACAATACCCTCTCTCTCCAGAGAAAGAAAAGGGCATTGAACCTGTGATTGAAAATTTGTTGAAACAGGGCATTATTATGAAGACACATTTGCCATATAACACACCTATTAAACCTATTCTCAAAGCAGATGGACAAAGTTGGCGACTGACACAAGATTTAAGGAAGATCAATGACCTGATCATACCGCTTTCACCAGTGGTACCAGATGTGGTAACTATAATAAATTCAACACTACTTACACATAAATTCTATACTGTCCTTGATATATGCTCTGCTTTTTTCAGCATACCGATATCTGAAGAGGTGCAGCCACTATTTTCGTTTATGTACAAACAACAACAATTTACATGAACACGTCTTCCTTAGGGCTACGTTGACTCGCCCGCTGTGTTCTCTGCGATCGTGCACAAAACCCTCAGCAACATCAAGCTCCCACCAACTACGTGTTTACTACAGTACGCAGATGACCTGCTCATCTCAGCAACGACAGCAGAGGACTGTGAACAGGCCTCCATCATTGTCTGCAATGTGCTGGCAGAGGCGGGGTTTAAAGCTTCAAGAAAGAAAGTGCAGTGGGTTAGACCACAAGTCTCTTATCTTGGACACATTATCTCAGAAGGACAAAAAAGGATCTCTTCGGACAGAGTGGAGCTGGTAAAGAGATTTACTAAACCAGCCACCATCAAACAAATGCAGAGTTTTCTGGGATTGATAAACTATTGCAGGGCCTGGATACCAGACCGTGCTTTGCATGACAAGACTATGCGTCAAGCCATTGACACCAAAGCCTCACCACAACAAGCAATCAAGTGGACTGTTGAAATGGATGCTGCCTTCAACGTGTTGAAACACTCCATCATGTCAGCCCCCACATTGGGCCTTCCTGACTATAAAAAGGACTTCCACCTTTATGTGCACGAGAGCGGGGGCATTGCAGCGGGGATACCGGCCCAGGAACACGGTACAAGTTATCGCCCTGTGGCGTATCTTTCCAAAACATTAGACAACATGGTCTGCCTACATGCCTTCAAGCAGTGGCTGCTGCTGCCCTGATGGTACGAGATGCTGAAAAAACAGTCCTCTCACATCCACTGATGTTAATGCAATTTAGGGTATGCAATTTTACATAATCTTAATACACAGCACATGACGGCACAGCGTCGTTCAGGTTATGAGGCAACGTTGTTAGGGACTACAAATTTAACGATTAAGCCAACATCTGTGCCACACACTGCTGTCATTGCTTTGAGAGAGTTGCTCGGTACTGCCGACCAAACCACTGACAGCACTGATGAGGCACGTGATTGTTTGAAAACAATTGAAACCGAAACTGCTTGTAGGACCGATCTGCTAGATACGGCCCTAGAAGAGGGGGATAGTCTATATGTTGATGGTTCATGTTCTAAACCATCAGATGGTGTATATTTATGTGGCTATGCAGTTGTTAGACTCCCTGACGAAGTGGTAAAAGCAGAATCATTACCATACACATCAGCACAGGCAGTGGAACTAGTGGCACTAACGAGAGCTTGTGAACTTTCAAAAGATAAAATTGTCACAAAAAGTATGCGTATAGTGCAGTCCATGACTTTGCCAAAACATGGAAATAAAGAAATTTTAAGACAGCAAACAGAAAACCAATAGCGCATTCTGATTTGATAGGAGATTTAATTAATGCAGTGCAGCTGCCGAGCAAAGTGGCCATAGTCAAGGTGAGGGAACATGCAGCAGGAGATTCGGAGAAAGTAAGAGGTAATCAATTGGCTGATGCAGCTGCTAAAGAGGCTGCTAAAAAAAACATGCAAAAAGGCAAATGAATTTGGGGAAGTTGCTATGATGGCACACATGACTAATTTGCCTGATATTGATGTCAAAATACTACAGAGCCAACCTACAGAGGCTGACTTACAATACTGGGCCTCAAAAGGCTGTCAGCCAGACAAACAGGAAATTATCAGAGACTCTGAAGGGAAAGTGGCCTTGCCAAGGTCGACACTTGTGTTGCTTATACGTCACTATCATGGTCTCTCACACACAAGTGCTGCAAAGACAGCCCAGGCAATTAATGCTTTGTATTGCATTGCAGATGTACACAAAACAACCAAATTGGTGTTAGATTCATGCTTAATCTGTGCAAAAACTATTATCCATCAACCGATAAGTCATTCAGCTTTTACACAATTATTGGCTAAAACTTTAGCTATTGATTGGCATTTTAAAATTCTGTACAATCCTCGGTCGTCCGCAGTAGTCGAAAGATTTCATAGAACGATCAAAGATCGATTAACTAAAGTGTGTCAAAGGCCGCGCTGGCGTTTCTTCTTTAGGTGAAATGGAGGTGATCCTGGACGACTATGTCACGGAGCTGGTCGAAAAATTTAATTAATGGTGATGTCTCACTAACTCTTCCTCTCCCCTCAGAGAAACCAATACACCAGTTTGTGCCCAACCAGCAGGTGCTGATAAGGAGTCTGAAGCCAGTCAAGATCGGAGAGCCAAAATTTCTGGGGCTGGCCACGGTGATTGCAGTGACGAGGTCAGGAGTGCTGACTGACCTGCAGGCGCAGTGGATACACGCGAGTAGACTGAAGTCTGCCCCCTGCCAAGGGGGACATTCAGATTAACTAGGAGAGTAAACATATGGGCGGAAAGGAGCTGAACATGCAGCGTTACGCCCATATGCGATCTGATTAGTTAATATGGACCAACATAACGTCAAGGAGACCACGGAAGAATCAGAGGAGAGAGCAGTTCAGTGACAGGCAGTGTTGGTGAAAAATCCCCTAAAACTTTGTGGTGCACAGACTTCAGAATGGGTCTAGTAACAATAACTTTGACCACAATTCTGTTAATTGCCACCAGAGGGCAAAGCTGGACAGGATACAACACCACCCATTTGAAGAAATGCTCCGGGAATACTGCCTGTGCTCTGTCAGCTGCCATGACGGAGAACATGGATACCAAGGACTGTTTGATTTGTCATGTTGAATCTGTCATGCTGTTTTTCAATTCCAGACTTGATAAATCACATGAAAACCATAATTGTTGATCCACCTGAAGCATTTGACTGGGGTAAAGGGATGAGACAATGGTTCTCTAACTGAGCAACGTACCTTAATTTGTTGTTTCCTGTTGTACTGATGATTTTACTGCTTTTATGTTTGGCTCCATGCATATTACAATCCTTACAGGGAATGATTAAGACAAGTCTTGGAATAGTCTATAGATCACAGTATTAGATTATGATTATGTGTTTACATTTTGCTTGCTATTATTTAAAAAAACAGCTTTAGCAATTTCCTTTAAATAATTTATGATTTAGTGCTTCACTTTAAAGTGGCCATTGTTAAATAATTTCTTATTTCTTGGGCTTCACTTTTTGACTTTCTTTGTGTTTTGGGATTTTTCCATTGTGCATATCATATACCTACCTAGACAAAACAAGAAGCAGTAGTCCTTGGACACACTGACACTCTCACACGCAACCAGAAGTTGAAGACACACACACATTTACGCACATACATTTCTTATTTGGTATTATATTTCTGAATAAATCTGAGAATGCTTTGTACCACACTTGATCTGTGACTGCTTGGTCATTCTCCCGAGATCTCGTGCTGCTGCTGCCACACATCACAGGGGTTGAGGCGCCTGTTTCTAAACTGATGACTGAGATTACAAATATTCTACCTATGATTGAGATTTTAATCTAACAGTATCAAAGAGCACACCCAGGTTCCTAACTGTAATCGTCTGGTTTCCGTTAAACACAGCACATCTAGATTATTGTCTGTGATAATATCATTTACAATAAGAGATTTTGAAGAAAGGGATCTAATATTCAGCAACCCAAGCTTTATCATTTGTTTATCAGTATTGCATCTGTTTTGTATTTGTTGAACATCAATTAAATTTTTACCCTTAAATGGGTTTGGGAGTTTTTTTGTATTTACTAATATGGGGTACAGACACAGTTTCTATGTGATGATATCTAGGTGAAAGAGTCTCTATGTGTTGGGATTTATCTGACTTCTGTGACGCGAGACAGCTAGCAGAAGGTCGGTTTAGCCAGTCTGTCTGCTTCCTGACCTGGGCCCCAGTTTGTCATGTTTCAGCTCTAAGACTATGTGCCATATTACTAGAAAGAAGAGTGGCACCATCCCAGGAAGGATGAATACTATCTCTTTTCAACAGGTCAGGTCTGCCCCAAAAACTTTTCAAATTGTCTATGAGCCCTATATTATTCTGCAGACACCACTTAGACAGCCAGCCATTGGGTGATGATAGTCTGCTAAGTATCTCATCACTCTGACGAACAGGAAGGGGGCCAAAACAAATTACGGTGTCTAACATTGTTCTTGCGAGTTCTCACACCTCTTTAATGTTAATTTTAGTGATCTCCGACTGCCGAAGTCGAACATCATTAGTGCCGACGTGAATAATAATTTTAGAGTATTTACGATTAGCATTAGCCAGCACTTTTAAATTTGCTTTGATGTCAGGTGCTCTGGCTCCCATGTGACTATGGTGGCTGGTGTCTCTATTTTCACGTTCCGTGTAATAGAATCGCCAATAACTAGGGCACTTTCAACAGGATTCTCAGTGGGTGCGTCACTGAGTGGGGAGAACCTGTTTGATGTTCTTATTGGAACGGAAGAGTGGTGTTTTCCGCGGCTAGGCCGCCTCACCGTTACCCAACTGTCCTGCTGCACGGGCTCTACAGCCGGAACCGAACAATGTACAGAGTTCACTAAGCTAGTCGCATCCAAAACAGTATCTGAAGCCCTTGCATTCTTACTATCCTCGATTAAAGTTTGGATGCGTGTCTCTAATTCTGAGATTCTCTCTGTCAGCCTGACTATTTCCCTACATTTATGACATGTAAATCCCTCATCGCTGACAGAGAGAGCTATACTGAACATGTTGCATATGGAACACGACACGATACAAGGAAAGGATGACATGACTCACCGTGTTTGTAGACTGATCCGAGTTACCACAGCTGTTTGATGAACGCGTTGAAAAAGGAGCGCGCGAGAGACTGATGACAAGTTAACAAGCTAGCGAGATGCAAACGCGTTGTAACAGCGATTTAGATTCAAAGATTACAAGCTAGCAATGTCAGATTAATGTGGTAGGCAATATTATATAAGGCAATGATAATATAAGCAACAATGAACAAAAGTAAGAGATTCAAAACAAAGCTATACGGAGTTACAGACGCAAACCACTCTGAGCAGTGAGGCAGAGAGGATCAGACTGGAGCAATCGATCCAGCAATCACGAAACACGATCAGCATCCCTAAAAAGCAAGTACTGTCCAAAAAACTGTTCTATAGAATTTGTTCTTATATGTTCTTTATGTATTTGAAAAGTATGTAATTACTTCACTTTACATAGAAGTAGATTCAGCCTAAACAGAAACAAATTTAATCAGTTGCTCAATGAGTGACAGTGTGGCATTTATTAGACCAAGGGGCCTTTGAAAAAATAAGTAAATAAATAAATAAATTATTACAAGTATTGCAATATCATTAATTTTCTTAATGACAATAATTAATGTAACAACGTAATTGAAGAATGAGTTTGATCAAAAGAAATATCAGAAGGGCAAGTCCTGACTGGACAAAGGAGGAGCTGGGGATGGAGGAGGGTAATTAGCTCCTGAGCAATGCGATGAAGCTGCTGATAATACTGAATGGACCATATATATATATATATATGAATGTGGTGATAGGCGTCATATTCCTATAGGTCAATGTGAATCAGCTGAGTGTCAGCTGATGCGAGCTTGACTAACGTGACCTGCCAGAAATAACGCTATATGCTTGATCATCATTATCTGCCCCAGTACTGTGCTCATGTAGTCTACTCATATTCAATAAAATGCTCTGATACCAAAAACCCATACCACGTAGCGTGTACAGTGTTTGTGTCCAGACAAAGAAACACTGACAATAGAACAAACAGAGAGTATAATGGAGAAAGATGTCTATGAATTAACAAATTAACAAAATATTTAACAAATGAAATATTCATGCATAGCAGCTGTTCACAAGTTGATAGTTTGCTATTGACATAAGCCTAATAACCCTACTGCTGTCTGTGTCCTTAATGTTCATTTAACAACAAAAGACAAAAAGAAAATCACCCACTGCTTATGACTGAATAACTTTTGTAACTTTGACAAGGATTAATCTTTATTTAATTTATACAGTGAAGACTGTCAGAGTTATTTCTATGTCTTTAGTTTCTTTGTGTTTTAGTTTGTTTTTTCCTGTTCCTGTTTGCCTGTGTTCTCATTCATTGTTAGTTTCCTTGGTTACTGATCATACCCCTAGTTTGTTTCCATGGTTTCTAAATAAGTACACACCTGTTCTGATTCAGTTAATATTAAGTCAAGTCAAGTCACCTTTATTTATATAGCGCTTTTTACAATGCAGATTGTGTCAAAGCAGCTTTACATTGATAACTGGTATATAATTTTGGCTGCACAGCAGCTCTTAAAGAATAGTGTCAATGCCGGCAGATCAAAGCACTGTTCAATATCAAATGTCAAGTGTCCCCAACTAAGCAAGCCAAAGGCGACAGCAGCAAGGAACCCCAAACTCCAACAGGTGACATCAGGTGGCAAACAGGTGGCAAATAGACTGCTGTGTTAAAAATGGAGAAAAAAAACCTTGGGAGAAACCAGGCTTAGTCGGGGGGCCAGTTCTCCTCTGGCGAACAGTGCTTTGGTACGATTCATTTTTCTTATGTCCGTTAGGATCGCAACATTCAAAGTATTTATTCCAGTTCAGTCCAGTTGAGGATCGTATTCATCACACCGGTATGGACGGTTTGTTGAGGAGCTGTGCCACTGGCTGTTGTGTCGATGAGGCCTTCACAATGGATGATCTAGTTGACTCAATCTCTGCTGATACTTCAGGGCTGCGTTGTGGTCGTGTCAAGGCGCCGGTCCTCGGTCTCACCTGGATACAGCCCGGATCTGGTTGACTACGGTAAACCTCGGGATAAACAGAAAGACTAATATTAGCGTAGATGCCATTCTTCTTCTGATGTAACGAGTACATCTGGTGTTATAGGAAGTGTTCCCGGTTCCGGCTGACCTAGTTTATGCAGCCTAATAATCCTTTAATGGATTTGAAAATATAAATTGATAATGTGTTATGTGTATGCCAGGTTAAAGAGATGCGTTTTTAGTCTAGATTTAAACTGACAGAGTGTGTCTGCTTCCCGAACAAATAATATAATATTCCCGTACAAATAATATTAGTACTAACACTCATAAATCACATCACAAGTTGGAGGCAGCGCAATCCTAACAACCTGCATATAATCCATGCCCTCTAGTACATTATTTTCTTTTCTCATTGGTCTCTTGAATTGTAAACAAAGCAGACTTCATTACATCTATTACTAGTCATTCAGGTCTCAACCTCATGGCCCTGACTGAGACCTAGATCAGAATGGAGGACACTGCCATACCTGCAGCCCTCTTCACAAATTTCACTTTTATACATACCCTTCGCCTGACTGGAAGAGGTGGGGATACTTGTCTGCTCATCTCCAATGAATGGAAATTTAATCCTTTACCATCTCTGTGAGACAATAGTACCTTTGAATCGCATGGAATTACTATCACCATCCCCATTAAAATCCATTTTGTAGATATTTATTGTCCCCCAGGTCAGCTAGGTAGCTTCTTGGAGGAGTTTGATATGTTACTCTCATCCTTCCCTGAGGATGGTACTCCTCTGGTAGTTCTTGGAGACTTCAACCTCCACCTAGAAAAACCTCAGTCTGCTGATTTCCACACTCTGCTTGCCTCGTTTGACCTCAAGTGAGTGTCTACTGCAGCTACTCACAAATCAGGTAACCAATTGGACCATATTTACACGTGCTACTGCTCCACTGACCATATGCTGGTTACTCCACTGCACACCTCAGATCACTTCCTCCTTACTCTTAACCTTAACGTGGCTTATGACAAACAGGCACTCCTCCACAGGTCACTTTTCGGCATAACCTACACTCACCCTCCTGCCTGTCCTTTTTGGTCTCATCCACACTTCCTCCCCCTAATCAGCTCTCATCACTAGATACTAACAGTGCTACTGATGCTCTTTTTTGTCCACTCTAACATCTTGTTTTGACAAATGGCCACCCTCTGCCCCCAGCTATCTGATGTTCTCCATGAGCATCGTTCTAAACTCAGGGCTGTGGACAGGAAGTGGCTCAAATCTAAAGATCCCACTGACCCTGGTTTGTATCAGTCCCTCCTCTATGGTGTACATTTAAGGACACCCTCAGTCGAACAATAAAAAGGCGTCATGCCTCAGACTAAAAAAGGCTTCAGTCATTGGACAAAATGGCATAGTGCCTCAGACTGAAAGGCTTCGGGTCTCAGGAAAAAACGACGTCATGTGTCAGGTCTTGTACAATTAGGAATCGGACGAAAATAGCCTCAGACTAAAAGGCATCAGTCAAAACGGACTCAGACAAAAAGGCATCAGACATAAAGGCATCAGACATCCCAACGCCATCCACGCTACTGAGAGTGGCGTTTCTATAAATATGTGCACACAACAAAAATGACAGCAATTCAGAAAGTATGATCATAGCGATGTGGATGTGTTTGACCAGCTGTGCAATTCAGCACATTTATAGTAGTGTTGGAAATCTCAGAAGCGAAGACCAGGAGACTTGGTTGTATCTACAACAGGATTCTTTATTGAGAACACGTGCTGTTGGTAGCTGCAGTCATCAAGTCCAACTAAGGCAGTGTACATTGTAGTTATATACATTTTAGGGGGCAGTGCTTAGGGATATTGACAAAGCACCTTGGAGACGACCTTAAACAAAGCATGCAAATTAAGTATTCAGGTATAGGAACCCGCCCCAGACTGTAGAGTGTCACCAGTCCTAGCACCAGTTGACATTAGAGTCTCTTTCCCAAGTAGCTAATCTGTCCAAGTTGTTTTGCAAGGTTCTATTGGACCTTGTAAGGTCTAAGAAAGGCAGTGCATTTCTATACTCTGATGAAAGCCCATCAAACCACATGTGGACCAGTGGTCCATTATCCTCTAGCACCTTCTCTGGAGTGTCAGCTATTCCACTGTATGCTGTAGCTGACTGAAAATATCCTTCAGTGTACTCACTTACAGTTTCATCCTTCTTCTGTACACAACTAGTGATCTTTAACCAGTCCACTTTTGGTACAACAATGTTCTTTAACACTCTCAGAACTCCCTCTTTTCAATTCATCTTTTTGCTGAAACTCAGAATTATTTACAGCTGGGTGACTTCAGCTAGAGACATATCATAGAGCCGCATCTTTCTGGACAACTCTCTCCTAAACTCAGAAAAATGTCTATGCACTGATGGCAAACTCTCAGCAAGTCTTTCCATGGCTTTCTAATGGACCAAGAACTGTATTGATTGTTTGTACCTGCACTATGGGGGTTGCAGATGGAATGTGTCAACCCCTTTTACCCTACTCTGAGCTTTTTGTCTTGCTCCACACACGTCAACTGCATTTACACCTTTGTTCATCAATCCAATATTGATATTGTCCTCTATTCTACATAAGGACTGTAAGTCAGGATAGCTTTCATCTGACTGTTGGTCTTTTGAGTCACATTTGTTTGAGGCTTTGTTAAGGCCCACCTTTTTCATGAGACAGGACACTTGAGTGTGCAATTGTTGGTTTTGTTCTTTTAACCTAGCAATACACAGAGCTTGTTCTTGTGCTAAGGAAAATGTAAATTTTATGTGGCAGCAGATAATGCCTTTTATGTTTTTCTTCCTGATGCACCAAGTACTTTTTTGCATTCTTCAATGGACCAAACCTTTTCTGGATGAATACCAAAAGTATTTGTCAATTCTAGTCTGACTGACTCGGTCACTATGGATTCCATGTGCTCTCCTAACAATGATTTGAACTCACTGTCTGTCCATACTAGTCCACCTTTCTCAGTTGTTGGAATCAGCCTAGCATTCCTTCTCACCATTTTGTAGCGTCTTTCTGGTACAACAGGACACTTTCAACACTTCCCTGGCAAAGCAGAGGATACACCAATTTGCCAACACACTGTAACAGTTGTTAACATTACATGGTTGAACAGAGGATGAATCTTCTCTGACTATACAGAGGATACATCACCTTCCCTGGTAAAGCAAAGTTTAAATCTTCCCTAAATTTACAGGGGATAAACCTTCTCTAGCAACGTAGAGGATAACTATTCTGTTAAACAACCTTCCCTGATTAGACCGAGGATGAACCTCTTCTCTGGCAAAGCAGAGGATAAACCACCTTCCCTGGCAAAGCAGAGGATAAACTACTGTTAACACACTGTTGTTAACCTTCCTTGGTTGAACAGAGGATGAATCTCTGACTACACAGAGGATAAACCTTCTCTGTCAGGAGAGACAGAGGACCCAAGAGTGATGGCAGGTAACAGAAACAGTTTATTAATAATAGAACACAGGCAGTCTACTGTGCACCGACTTTCAGGGTGGACGCAGCTGGAGAAAACATCTCAGGTTACGTATGTAACACTGCGTCGGTAATGACACTATGGGGAATGCCCCTTAGCATAGCACGTCTGAAGCATGAATGAAACAACTCCAATCCTGATTGGTGTTGCATCATGACATAACGTGATGGCATACACGGAAGCTACAAAGGGATGCCGGCACACAACGGAGTTGCGATGAAGCAAGTCCCTCCCAGACATGAGGTGGTGTGGCAAAGGGATGCAGTGTCTTGTTCCCTTCTCAGTTAACAAGGGTTACATACATAACCTGAGACATTCCCTTTCGAGGGGAACGAATACCCACTATGCCACACCGAAACATGTCTGTCCTAGTGTGAAGCCGAGACCAGCACAACTTAGGATAAGAGCACCCGTGCACCTGGCATTGAAGGGAGGTGCAGACTATAAAAGGTGTGCGGAGTGGCCCAGCCAGCCGCATCACAGATCTCCTGAAGGGGGACTCCTGAGAGGAGGGCTCTAGAGGACGCCATGCCCCTAATAGAATGAGCCCTCAAGGCCAAAAGTTAAGGGACCTGAGGTTGCGCACCTGATAGGCCAAGGCAATAGCCTGAATGATCCAATTGCTAATTGTTTGCTTAGAGGCAGGGAGCCCCTTCTTAGGTGACCCAAAGCACACCAACAACTGATCTGATTTCCTCCATTGAGAAGACCTCTGTATATACATTTTCAATGCTCTGACAGGTCAGAGCAGATGAAGTCTCTCTGCTTCTGCCGATACATGTTTTGGAGGATGGAAGGCCTGCAGAACCGTAGACCGTGCTAAATTGGACGGCACTTTAGGCACGTAGCCTGGCCTAGGATGCAGGATGGCTTTACCCCCCCCCAGGGGCAAACTCCAGGCACGAGGGAGATATAGACAAGGCCTGGAGATGTCCCACTCTCTTAAGAGACGTAATAGCGAGGAGAAAAGCCATCTTAAGTGTCAGGTTCTTTGCTGATGTTGACTCAAGAGGTTCGAAGGGGGGCAGCAACAACCCTTTGAGCACTACTGCCAGATCCCAGGTTGGGACACTGGTTCGAGTCACAGGTCTCATCCTCCATGCACCACGGAGGAAACATACGACCAGCTGGTGCCTCTCCAGAGGCCCATCATTTACAGGAGTGTGAAAAGCCTCAATGGCAGCCACGTACACCTTAAGTGTGGACGGGGTACAGAGATGGCAAAAGTACACACATCCTTCTCTCAAGTAGAAGTACAGATACTTATGTTTAAAAAGACTCTGGTAAAAGTTGAAGTACTGACTATACTTTTATACTCAAGTTAAAGTAAAGAAGAATGGGCTCTGATATGTACTTAATGGATTAGTTCACTTCTGAATAAAAATTTACTGATAATTTCCTCACCCCCAAGTCATCCAAGATATTCATGTCTTAAGAAATTAAGGTCTTTGAGGAAAACATTCCGGGATTCTTCTCCATATAGTGGACTTCAGTGGGGTTCACCGGGTGGAAGGTCCAGATTGCAGTTTCAGTGGGCTCAGTGGGCTCAAAGGGCTCTACGCGATCCCAGGCGAGGAATAAAGGTCTTGTCTAGCGAAACAATAGGTCTTTTTTTTTTAATAAAAATTTAGTAACACTTTACAATAAGGTTCAGTAGTTAACATTAGTTAACGACATTAGTTAACATGAACTAATAATGAACTGCACTTCCACAGCATTTATTAATTTTTGTTAATATTAATTTCAGCATTTACTAATACATTAAATCAATAGTTGTATTTGTTAACATTAGTTAATGCACTGTGAAGTAACATGAACAAACTAAGAACAGCTGTATTTTTATTAACTAACCTTAACAAAGATTAACAGTTACAAAAGTATTGCTCATGGTTAGTTCATGTTAGTTAATACATTAACTAATGTTAACAAATGAACCTTATTGTAAAGTGTTACCAAAAATGTATATACTTTTTAACCACAAATGCTTGTCTTGTATAGTGATTTTGGATTAGCCTCACACGAGGGCACCACAAATGTAGGGATTTATGGTCTTAAATATTAATATTAATATTTTGTATTAATATTAATATTGAGTTTTTGGTCACACATCACATAAGGTAAGTGTGAGAGTGTCAGATGATTCCTTCCAATATTTCAGGGCACCAGCCAAGGAATCTCACCCTAAAGAACAATCATGAAAGATTATTGACTGAATTAGAATTATATAAATTAGAGGAAGTTTGTCATCTGACCAATCTGAAGGCTTTAGTGAGATTTGGGCGATCTTGTAGAGCCTCTGATTATCAACACAAGAATGACACAGTTTGCAATAAAAATGAATTTATTAACAAAAAAATATACAAGAGTAAAATATCACACTCACTAAATACTACTAAGGAAAATGACTAAACAACTAAGGAAAATGACTAAACTACTAAGAAAATTGAATCAATAATCAAATAGAAACTACAAACTGCTACACAAATGGACGTTAACAAAATGAATGCCAAGTCGATGAGCAATGAAAGGGTAATTAGCAGTCTATGGGGGAGCCAATTGTGGTCTTTCTGGATGCTGGTACGAAATACTAAATAAGCATTTACTATGAATACAGATAATGTGTCTGATGTATTTATCTGTATATGCTGACCCTAGATACAGTCTCTACAAAAATAGCAATCTCATATAGCAACAACCTAATGGTTTGGTTAGCTTATATTTACGTTTCACTTGGTCGGGTGATCAGTCCAGCGACGGGAAACGTCTTCCACTGGTATCCTTCTGTTTGCAGTGGGAGAGACTGGTTTGCTCTTCTTTGTTGGGGGTTTTTGTGTAATCCAGAGAACTGTAGGTCAGACAGTGGTCAATCTTCTGTAGGTTGGAGGTACTTGATTTATGCAGGTCAGGAGCCAAAGTTCTCTGCAGAAGCAGTTGGGCTGCTTGAAGGTTTGTGCAGTGAAAGGTTTACTCGCAAGAGTATAACCTTGGTCGTGCTGTTGTTCTTCCCTTGTCAGGTCAGAAACTCAGAACAAACTGAGACAGCAGGTCCTTCCATGAGGGACCTGCCAAGGGGGGCCTGCTGGGAGTGTTATGATGTCCGCAAACCATACTCGGGCCGGCCAGGACGGGGCTACTAACAACAAATCTGCCCCTTCTCTCCGGACCCTCTCCAGAACTACCGGGAGCAGAGCGATTGGGGGGAAAGCGTACAGGCGTTGCCTCGGCCACGTCTGCACCATGGCATCCAACCCTAGTGGGGCTGGATGTGTGAGAGAAAACCACAGTGAGCAGTGAGACATCTCTCTAGACGCGAACAAATCCACTTCCACTGGGCCAAACCTCTCCCATATCAACCTCACCACCTTGGGGTGAAGCCTCCATTCCCCGGGCCTCAGTCACTGCCTCAACAGGATGTCTGCTCCCTGATTCTGGTCCCCGGGGACATACATTGCTCTGAGAGACAACAGTTTTCCCTGGGATCACAGGAGGATCTGGTGCGCCAGTCTGCATAGAGGGCACATCCTCAGACCCCCCTGATGATTCAGATAGGAGACCACCAAAATGTTGTCCATACGGACTAAAACGTGGTGACCCCTGAGGTCTAGGAGAAAGCTCCTCAGAGCTTTGAAGACCGCCAGCATTTCTAAGCAATCTATGTGCCACAAAGCATCTGTCCATGACCGCGCCCCCAGCCCATGAGGGATGCGTCTGTCGAGACGATTTCCCGGTGACACGGCACTCCCAACACTGGGCCTTGGGACAAAAACCAAGGTTTTTTCCATATGGACAGAGAACGAAGGCACCTGCAAGTATTCTATAATGTAATTAATGCTAAGTTGATTAGCATTGCATCATAAATATACATTTACATTTATTCATTTTGCAGACATTTTTATCCAAAGCGACTTACAAGTGAGGAATACAACAAGCGATTCATTGTGAAGAGGCAAATAGACACAAGAAGTGTTCACAATACAAGATTCAGACATTGCTTAGAGTAGCATAAGCTAGAATAAGGAGGGAATAAAGGAAGTGAAAGCATAGTTTTGTTTTGTTTTGTTTTGTTTTATTAATGATTAGGTTGTGCTCTTGAAAGAGATGAGTTTTCAGTCGTCTTTTGAATATTGCCAGGGATTCTGCATTCCAGATAAAGGCGGGGAGATCACCAGCAAGGAACAGTGAATGAAAATGTTCTGGAGAGCGATTTTGTGCCTCTCTGTGATGGTACCATGAGCCTTCACTCATTTAGTGATCACAGGCTTCTGGTAGGGATGTAGACTCGTAAGAGTGAGTGGAGGTAGGAGGGTGCTGAGCCTGTGGTAGATCTGTAAGCAAGCGTCAATGCTTTGAACTTGATGCGAGCAGCAAGTGGTAGCCAGTGCAGAGAGATGAAGAGAGGTATGACATGTGACTGTTTGGGCTCATCAACCCTCATGTTATGTTGCGGGACAATTTGACCCATTCCGATTTTTGAGTTGACTGAAATGCCGCTTAACCCATGTTTTTTTTTTCTTGACATTTTGTGACTTTTTTTCACTGTTACATTCGTGATGTTTGTGGGTCAATTTGACCCGCATATTTTAATGTTCTAGGGCAACTGTACAGACCCAAAATAATAAGTTTTTGTTTTTTGTTTTTTTTTCTTCATATTTTGTTATGTTGGTTTTTAACTATCCTTGTGAAGGTAAAACAAATAGCTTTTCCCACTTATTTCAATACTGAAAAATATTTTGTCAGCCACAGATGGTAAAAATTAGCTATCATTTATTTTTTCAAGTAATCTAACCTACTATCTAACCTATGTTGTTTTTCTTGAAATTTTGTGACTTTTTCTCATTTAGGGTCATGAACATGCATGCAAAGTTTCAACACGCTGATGTGTTGTGAAATGTGCATACAGAAATTTTATACGATCTTACTGTTCGTGGGTTTCACCCATATAGGCAGCTATTCAAAAGCAACAGTACAGACCCAAAATACAAAATACTTCTGTGTTGTATGTCAGAGCTCTTCAACTCTAGTCCTGAAGTGCCAGTGTCTTGCTGAGTTTAACAACTTTTATTTTCAAAGTTTGTGAAATTATAAAGTAATACAAAATAAAAAGTTATAGAAGTTTACGTTTATGGAAATTTAAAATATTAGAAATATAATTTTTTTTATATATTTTTTTTTCATAAAATATGAATTTTACAAAATTTTACAATTTTACATGTTCCACTCCAAAATTTCAAGAAAATCAAAACATCTGATATCTGAACTAGTTCTGTGCCAATTTTTTTTTTTTTTTTGGTGCAGTACCAAACTTTTTTACTAGATGACATCCATGCTCCACTGGTGAACATATAAGGACTCCTCAGTTTACATACAGTATATGGTCTGAGTGATCTGAACCATATATTTCCATAATTTTCATACTATTTATGAAGTAGACATCCTATTCAGAAGTAATTTGGGTGTCACGTCTAGTTTTGGTTTTGTTTCATGTTCATGTTTTGAAGTTTGGTCATGTTTCATTGCTATGTTTGCTATTAGGCTTGTTCGACTTCATGCAGAGCTGCACAGACCGATCAGTGGTTTGAAGCAGTGCATGCCGGTAAGAAATTTTGTCGCTGACACCATGTGACTTTGACGTATGGCTTTAAAGTACCACGAGAGCGATTCAAGAGCAGCCGGCGCAGTTTCTCAAGAGCAGCTGCGTGAGCTCTGATGACGACACAGCTGTTCCACGATTGCTGGATTCACCACATGACAATAATCAAGTGCGTTCCACTAATGCTCAAAAATCTGTATTTTTATAACAGTTAAAGCTCTTTTCATGTAGTCGCGATGTTATATTGTGTCATGTTTATCAAAATAAAACTGATAAAAAATGTAGACCCCACTACATTGGTATTTAAATAATATATGCTTATTTTGAACTTTATTCTTGTAAAAACAGACGCTGTAAGCAGTACATAAAGTATTGAAAGAAAATGTCTCTGAAACATCTGTGTATTAGTCAAATATTGCATTTATTTAACTTCAGCTGTGATAAAGTATGCAAACCCAGCATGAGCATCACTACGGGAATCAGTGTCCGACTTCACGCCTCCATTTTTAGCTCCTCCCTGACTGCATGCGGCTATTTTCGCCGATCAATTGCATCCACCTATTGTTTGCCATGTGCTCCCTGTTATCAGGTGTGTTCAACATCGGCTGCAGCTGGATGCAACCGATCAGCGAGAGTAGCCGCATGCAGGCGGGAAGGAGCTGAAAACGGAGACAAGAAGTCGTACACTTTCTGCTTCCCGTAGTGATGCTCACACTGCGTTTGCTCCACCACCCTCCTGGACTTCGTCTAGTTTTGGTTTTATTGGGCGTCAGGAGCCGCCCATAGAGAGAACCTTTTTGTTTAGGAAGCCCATATGCAAAGAGGCATGAATCTTCATGAATAATGCTGTGATTCACACCTGAGGAGATTAAGACCCTGCCCCTAATGAGCCGCATAATGAGCCATTCAGTCAGGAATGTGTCTGAGTGAACTAAGAAAGAATGCAATGACAAAAGAAATTTATAATTTTTTTGTTTGTAGTTTATTTAGAATATAGTTAACTATATAAATGAGAGTCAAAGACACATTTTGAGTACACAGTTATACCAGGAAATAAATCCTGTTCAAATATATAAGTGAACATCACATACTTGGCATTTGGTGTTTCTGCACTGGAGAAAGAAAAAGAAAAAAAAAAAAAAATCCAATGTGGGCAAATATCTGGTCACTATGATTTTCAAATCTGTGAGATAAACAAAAGAACCATCTGTGAGTATGCTGATAACAGGATCATATCAGCTATTGTATTAACGTTAATATAATGTCCACTCTTAACAGAAAACATTATTTTTGTGATCTTATGCATGCACGTATTATTGCACATCATCTGAAGAACATTTTGTATAGGTCTATAATATTTTAAATTACAGTACCGGTCAAAAGATTGGACACATACTATTTTTAATGTTTTTGAAAGAAGTCTCATGCTCATTAAGCTCATGCTGCATTTATTTGATCAAAAATACAGAAGAAAACAGCAATACTGTGAAATATTATTATCTTTTAAAATAATGGTTTTCTATTTTAATATACTTTAAAATATAATGTATGTCTGTGATGCAAAGCTGAATTTTCATTATTCATTGTGAACAAAAGCTTCACTGATATGGCACTAGACTATTTCACAGTAAACACTTCACAATCTGTTCAAAACAGGCGAAAGAAATCGTCTAAACATTCATTTTACCTCTATGACATTTTATGTATTATATTTGTTATATTATAGAGCCTAAATTTTAATGTGCAGTTTAATATGTTGCTAACACATTTTATTTCAATATTTCAATCTGAAGTAAATTCTTCCAGAATTATTTCTCGTCGCATCTCAAAATGATGTACATGAATCTGACTAAGCTTGATGCATTTTTCCGAGCTGATGCGGGCGTTTACACTCTGTTGCATGTATTGCCTCAGAATTTGCGTTTGAAAGCTCCGCGTGCTCCGTAGGTGTGGTTGCATTAGTGAATAATGAGCTGACTCGTGAATGACTGACATCTCTCTATTTTCAAACAGATTACATAAACAGAGAATATTAGTTTTCGATTTGACTTACATGATTTAAAACTTGACATTTCAACGTTTCTTTAGACATATGTCTCATGTTTGTGTGATAAGTATTCACTAAGTTAGTTCATTTTCTGAGGACTATCAGAATGGACTTCATTCAGAGGGAGACAACAGATCACGCATCATATTAGTTTTCTTTATTTTGCAAAAAGCACAACATTTTGTTTTTACTGAGTGTACACAAATAAAAGAAGACATTCCACAGTTTTCAATAATAACTCTTATTTGTACGTCCAAAATTGTATGAGTATTTTTAGTCTCTTTCGCACTGGTAAGAAAAAAAACGAGGTGATATCGCCAGCATGAACACCAACCTCTGAGTGTTAATTGTGGTCAACAGTATTCTAAAATGTCCCCGTTGTCTAGTGCAGAGGTCTTCGACCCTGCTCCTGGGGACCCACTGTTCTGCAGAGTTTAGCTCCAACCCTAATCAAACACACCTGAACCAGCTAATTAAGCTCTTCAGGATTGCTGGAAAATCACAGGCAGGTGTGATAAAGCAAGTTGGAAATAATTTAGCAGAACAGTGGGTCCCCAGGAGCAGTGCTGAAGACCTCTAGTCTAGTGGGGATTACAAAATATTGTGCAGTGCCTGGACTCGACAGTAATGCGACATGTAAGTAACTGTGTTAATTACAATGCCTGATCTGATATGTAATGATTCAGGCTACAGTCAGATGTTCTTGGTCTGTGTGCCAGTAAATCAAACCCGTGACTAAACGTCAACTTGCGTTGTTTCTCTTAGTAGGATGAAAATAATCTGTTATTTAACGGTGATTAAATTATATAAAGAAAGCGATCAAAGAAAGCTCTCTATGCAATTGTTGGAGCAGCGCTCGCTGAAGCTGTCAATCAAACAGGGCGAGTTTATCAGTGACTGACGCGCAAAACTCCCGTTTTATTCAACGAATCTCTTAGTTATATCACGTTTGCATTGTTAGTGGAGATGAAAGCATTTGTTAGTGTGCAGAAATTGAGTTGCAATGAAGAGATCACTGCTTTCATGCGCTCAACATGTCTGTGATCGACTGCAGTGTTCATCTCTGCATCCTTTCATACCATAATCTAAATATAATGCCATAGATCTAAATGTAATGTAACACATTTCACGATTAGAGCTGTAATAGTAAAAACGCGCTAAAAGAGAGAGTAATACTTGGCTATTTCAAATGGAAAGATGTTAGCCAATCACAGCAGTGGGCGTTTACACTGAAGTCTCACAGCAGACACGCCCCTTAAAACAGAGCGTTCAAACCAGAGGGCTAAATTCAGGGTAGGAAAAATGCCTTTTATTTATAAATTATGACAATTTTGGATGTAAAAAGCATACTAACATTGTAAGTGCACCCCAGGAAACATTATAAAACAATAAAACAACGCAGTTCATGACCCCTGTAAATCTTGGATGTCACACAATTTTCTGAATTTGAATGAAAGCAAAACTGAAATAATTTGGTTCGGGGCAACTGACACTCAAAACTCTTTTGATTTGGGCGAGTTAGCCCCTTTCTGTAAACCTGTAGTGAAGAACCTTGGTGTCCAATTTGATAGTTCTTTGAAATTTGATAAACAGATCAATTGAGTGGTCAAATCTTGTTTGTTTCTTCTATTTAAGATCAATAGCAAAGGTTAAACCATTTTGTCCTCTAGTGATTTTGAAAGGATTATTCATGCTTTCATTTCTGTAAGACTAGATTATTGTTAACCAAGTATTGTTAAAACATCTTCAACTGGTTCAAAATGCGGCCTCTAGACTTTTAACAGGCACTCTTAAAAAATGGCATGTAACACCGGTTTTAGCCTCACTCCATTGGTTGCCTGTCCAGTACAGAATTGATTTTATAAAACTGATAGTTCTGGCCCTTAATTCTGATTGGTTGAGCCGCGTTTGAAGCCGTTGTAAAATTCCCGAAAACATACAGCTGACTGCATTACATAAGAATCAATGCTCTACCGAGGCTACATCCACACGAAGCCGGAGCTTACCCTATCCGATCTTTTTTCTTTCCTCGTCTCAAGAAATATCTGCATCCACACGAAACCACTGAAATGACTCAAAACGATGTAGTATACATGCCAGACCAGTATGTGGCGCTGTAATTCTGCCACAGAGATACACTTAAAACAGCGAATAAGACTTGAAGCATGCGCATAACCCTTGCACGCTGTATACAAACTATAGTAAAGCTTAGAAATAACGCTTTATTTTGGCTCAGTAGCTTCTGCAGCACGAACACAAGCATCTAGAGTCTGCTATTGTTGTTGTTGTTGCTGTTAGCGGCGTCTGACTAGGGTCGACACGTGGGGTGATGACATCATCGTTTCACAAAATATATGGATAGGCTGTCCACACGAAAACGCAAAGACGGCGTTTTCAGATTTATCCACTCTGGGACCCGGTTTCAAAAAATATGGGTTTCACCTTCCGAAAACGCTGGATCCGTGTGGACAAAACGCCTATCCGATACAAAATTTGTGCGTATTCACAAAAACACGTCTCCATGTGGACGGGGCCTGAGTGTGTATGTTGCTGCGTCTGTCTTAGCAACCACTCTTAACAATGTAAACAAATGTTTGTTCTCTCTTGATTTTGTTCACTGAAGCTTACTGCATTATGCAGAAGAGTATTGTGAGAGAGATATTGAGTGATCAGTGTATTACCTGCATTCAGATTTAGCATTTTCCTTCAGGCAGTCCTATGTTCATAATAAAAAATCAGTTTGAATGTCTGCTGCAATCTTGTCCTTTTAACAGTTAATGGGTTTTCCCAGCACTAGTCAGAGCATTTGCGTCTTGTTCCGTGTTCACAACAAGTTTCGATATAAAAGTCTTTGCGACTGACTGACTCGCTCATAAAGACAATCTTTGCTGCCATCTAATGGCGTTATAATGTAACTTCTGTTGCTTTTCACTGTCAGGGACTATTTTTTTCCAGAGGAAGGAAGCCTTTTAATGATTTTACTTCATGAAAGTTGCATTGATACATATTTTTTTTGCTTTAATATTTTTATTGTGTGGTAACTGTTTTATAAAAACAATAAGCCCCGTGAAGTCATGGTTTACAGTGAATTTATAACAGCTAAGGGGGTTTTAGGCACTCCGCTCCACGTCGTGCCTAAGAACGCCCCTTAGCTGTTATAAATTCACTGTAAACCACAGCTTCTTGGGGCTTATTGCTTTATTAAAATATTGATTATTGTATGTAAAGCATTGCATAACTTGGTCCCACCATATTTAGTACAACTCCTTCATATTCATAAACCATCTAGGTCTCTCAGATCAGCAAATCAGATGATCCTAGACATTCCAAGGACCAGACTGAAACTGAGTGGTGACCGGGCATTTTGGAATAATCTATCTCGGCATCTTAGACTGGCTCCTTCTCTAGGTTATTTAAACGAAACCAGAAATTACATTTACTGGATTTAGCGTTTGGTTCAGTAGGTTAATTAGCAAGAGGCTCTTAACAGATGTTCGTAAGTCATTGTTTGTCTCAAAGTTAATTTTATTTGTTAAGAGCATCAATATGATTTGCAGAGAATTCCATGTTACAAACTGGTAAAATTTCCACAAAGGGACACTGAAACTGTACCGGTGTTACCTCAAGATCCATTTAATCTTTGTCCAACTGCCCATGAGTCAGGTCCAGAGGATCAGCCCAGACTCAAAGTTGCAAGTGCCAGATGGAGACCAAAGAGAAATGAATGCTGGGCAAGTGGGAGTGGAAGAACATGTGGTTGAACATGGAAAAGAGAGAGAGATAGACAAGACAAGAAATGGAGAAGTAAGACGATCTCAAAGAACTGGAAGACCCAAGGAAATATTCACTTATGACACTCTGGGTAGTCCGTCTTATCAATCCTGGAGAGCAGAGCTAAAGTCACTTCAACTCACACAGCCCTATATATCTCGAAATGGGACACATTACTTTCAGTATTTGCCCACTCACCCTTGTTATCACTGGTGTCAAAATGTGTACTGAGGTACTGTTTAAAACAAGAGAGAAAAACAAATAACATAATTTCAAAGGTTATTCAGATGTCAGGAGCCATCTAAAAAAATAGGGGAGTGTAGTGGGTTAAAGAAATGGATGTGTGTAGCAACTCATAATGTAATAACTGCACATAATGTAAAAACTGCACATAATGTAATAAGTGTTACATTATTATTGTAATAATAATGTTCATAATGTAATAATTTTCTGAAAATGTAATAAAAGCTTGAGCTCATAATGTAATAAAAAAATGTATATTATGAGAAATGTATTACATTATAAACTCACCAAAAACATGTCATATTTTCATAATTGTAAAAGCTTTTAAAATATATATAAAAAAAATATTTAATTAATATTTATAAAATCTCATTGCTATATTGATACTGTGTTTGTTTTTTTTTGTTTTTTTTTACAACATTTTTACAGTGTTGGTATTTAACACTGTCATTTAACAGTATGTATACTGTGTGTCTACAAGAAGCAGAAGTAGTAGTAGTTATAATAATAGTAGTAGTAGTAGTAGTAGTAGTATCAATAATCTGGTGGATTTTGTCGGTAGGTTAAGACTGGATTTAGTTTTTTAAAATTTACTGTAAAGGAATACTATGGTTTATGTTTCATAAAAATATGAGAATAATGATTATTGCATGAATATTTAAATGTTGAATTTTGCGGGTAGTTTAAAACTGGATTTAGATTTTTAAAAATTTACTGTAAGGGAATAATACTATTTTTTTATGTTTTAAAAGCTATTACAATTATGAAAATATGAAATGTTTTTGGTGAGTTCATAATGTAATAAATTTCTCATAATGTAAAAATTGTTAGTACATTATGAGCTCAAGATTGTATTACATTTTGAGAAAATTATTACATTATGAGCATTGTATTACAATTATAATGTAATACTTATTACATTATGTGCAGTTATTACATTATGAGTTGCTACAGACCACTCATAAGATGTAGTATTATAATGTGCAGATCTATAGTAAACAATGTCAAGATGAAACTTGGGAAAGTAAAATATGAAACTATATATATATTACTCTATAACTTATAGAGCGGATAAAATTATGTTCATTGTGTGTTATAAATCATCATACTCTTAATAGTTATAACCACAGAGAGGTAAGTATTATTACTGGTGTTATGGATTGTCATTAGGTGATACAACACATTATAAGCTTTTTTATAAGGCATTATGTGTGCCTTATGATGAATCAAGAATACCATTATGATGCATTATGAATGCAGACTTCATCTGGTGTCATAATGCATCATAATCTTGAAAGTTATAACCACAAATAGCAAAGTATTATATATTGTTACTATTGTTATGATTATTTATCAGATGATACAACATGTCCTAATCTTGTTTATAAGGCATTATGCATGCATTAAGTCTTCATAGAAAGTGTTACCAAAAACTTCTTGCCAAATGTTTTGCACAGCAGTTTTTTCATGATCATTCAATAATCCAATTAACCAAGTGTATCTGCTGTGTATTTAATATGAACTGTTTAAACATAGCCCATTGTGTGTTTGCAGAATGCAGAAACGTTTTAATGAATTTAGAAAAGACGTGGTTGAAGACCTAAAATTTCCTCCTCCTTCCCCTAAATTACGGAATTAATAATTCTCCAAAATATTCCTAAATGAAAGTATAGATTAGTTGCTGAAACTATTTAACTTGCCTTATAATGACATCTAGTGGTAAATATGTAAAATGGCAAAATATGTATCTGCTGTAAAAAAAAAAAAAAAAAAGAAAAGAAAGAAAAAGAAAAAGAAAGAAAAAAAAGAAAAAGATCCAACTGGTGATTCAGTGGCTGAAATCAATGGCATTCGGCCCTCACTATGATGTCTCTCTTCCCAAAGTTAGACAGATAGATAAACTATTTCCAACATGTGGGCTTATGGGAGAATGCTGTTTTATTCCACACCACGATGAATGTGATGAATCTACAGAAAGGAGATGGAAATATAATGGAACTACTTAGTTATCTCTAACAACATAACACTAATATGAATTTATGGTGTATATAGTTCTTAAATGTCTAAAAAGTCTACATTACACAGCTTTATTACATTACATGCAAACCTATAGACTAAACATGTAAATGAACGGCAAGAATGCATCAAAGGTACTCGGTTTTCAGTAGGATAGGTGTCATTTAAGCAGCCCCCTAAAGTAATAATTAACAATTTTTACAATGGAAGTGATTCAATCAAAAACCAACTTTAGCTCGATAAGAATTTTCCTATTGTCACTGTGAAGCTGCTTTGAAACAATATGTATTGTGAAAAGCGCTATATAAATGAATATGACTTGACTTGACTTTATAAATAGTAAATGTAACAAACTGAATACAAATTAATCATAAAACTTACAGACAATGCTTTCCACAGAGGATCACAAGATGAATGACTGCTTCAAGTTCATTCTAGGTTGTACTACCTTTAACTGATGCAATTAACTGAATTTAACCTTCTTGGAATGTTACTATGGCAACCATTTTTAAAACAAAGCTATATGACTAGGTATTGGAATTAGGATCAATAGCAAAAATAAATGATCCAGAACAAGTGGTGTTCTGATATTTTTTAAATGTTGGCTGAATGAACATTCATTGCTTACACAATGTCATGAAAACAAGCACAATACAATTCTATTTTATTATTTTTACATTAACAATGTGGCCTAATGTTAAAACGAAGTATATTTCTCATCATAGTTTTTATCAAGTGCATTTTTAAATTTAATTCAAAATAGGTAAGTAATATATTTCATGTGTATTTCGATTGTGAATTGATGTTCAGTTGTTCTTTTTAATAGTCTGCTTTCGGATCATCAGTCATCAAAGCTCGGTAAACACTGCAGGTGTCATGATAGCTATAGACACGGAGTTTACCTTCAATTTCATGACACTGCTCACTATAAAAAAAAACTCACAAAGCGAGTTTTCAAGTGCTTTCAGGTTTAATTTTAACGTGACAAAGTGGTGTTGTCTAAGGGGGCAAGCTGTTTAATTACTTTTTAATCAAAAAAGTAAACAACTTAATTCCATTATTTACAGCTGCCATCAATTTTGAAGTTTTCTGCTTCAGTTGCTGTGATGTTGATTCACATTGTTTCTAGATTATTGTGAAGAGTGATCAGATGCATTTTAAATAATTGCAAAAGATTCACTGGCCAAAGGAAAAAAAAAAAAAAACACACAGAGAGAGAGTTGTTTATCACAAAACCCCAAATTTTACTTTTTTTTTGGCCCTGGCACAAAATGACAAACTAACATCATTTCAATAGTCATATCATCGGCACATGGGAAAGTGTGAACATACTGTATGAGTCAAGTAAAATCATGCTATCATTCTGATTGGATTATAAGAGCAGAATGGTTGCCATATTCATTGTGTTCTTGTGTTAGCAGTGATTACCTCCAAAGAAAGATATGCAGTCATCATCACTTTGCATCAAAATGGCCTCACATCCAAGGAAATTGATGCAAAGAATACTGAACCTGAAATATCTATTTACTGAATCATCAAGAACTTCAAGGAGAGAGGTTCAAATACAGCAAAGAAGGTTTCAGGATGTCCCAGAGTGTCCAGCAAGCGCCAGAACATGGTTCTTCCTGAGGAGTCAGCTACAAAATCATGGCTCAGTATTGCCAGCAGGTGGGTGTGATCATGCATCTGCACACACAGTGCGGAGAAGACTTTTCAACAGTCTGGTGTCAAAAAGAAGCCACTTCTCTGCAAGAAAGACATTAGGGACAGAGTAAAATTCTACAGGAAATACAAGGATTGGACAGCAGTAGACTCGTGCAAAGTTATTTATTTTCTCAGATTAGGCCCCCCTCCGACTGTTTGGGACATTTGGAAAATTGATTTTTTGGAGCTGTGTTGTGCCAACAGTGGAGCATCCTAAGACCATCCATGTGGGGTTGCTTTTAATCCAAGGGAGTTGCTTCTCTCACAGTTCGGCCCAAAAACACTATAAAAGAATAGTATCAAAACGTCCTGCAAGATAAATTTCTCCCAACGATCCAGGAGCAATTTGGTGATGATCCATGCATTTTCCAGCATGACGGCGCACCATGTCACAAGGCAAGAGTGATCATTACATTGAAACTTTGGATCAGTGGCCAGGCAACTCCCTGGATCCTAATCCCATAGAAATCCAGTAGTCAATCCTCAAAAGGCATGTAGAAGAGTCCACAAATTGTGATCACCTCTGAGCACGAAGGCAAGAATGGATCGGCATCACTTATTGGCTCTTTGCATATTTTAAATGTTTTTACCAATAAAAGTCTTTAAAACTTATGTTTATCATTGTTTTCCAATATACCATATATGCATGTGAAAAAATTCCACAAATACTGAAGCAGCAAACTTTGCAAAACACAAAATTTATGTCACTGCCAATGCTTTTGGCCATGGCTGTATTTGCAGATGTGGAGCATGTACAAAAACCCAAGAGAAGCCAAGTGAGGCGCTGCCACCGATGTAACTTTAACCTGCTGTCGCTGTTGGACAGTGTCACAGTGTCAGTGACTTTAGAAAAAAAATAATACACTTTGTAATGTCATATTTATTAAAGGGTTACCCAAAAATTATCCCATAATTTACTAACCCTCAAGCCATCCTAGGTGTATATGACTTTCTTCTTTCAGCCAAAGTCAAGTCAAGTCACCTTTATTTATATAGCACTTTTTACAATACAGATTCTTTCAAAGCAACTTTACAGTGATAACAGGAAAATAATGCAACAAAGTTTGTTTTGGCTGTACAGCAGCTCTAGAAGAAAATGGTGTCATTGTCACTCCCAACAGGGGCTTTTCATTCATTTAGAATTAATGTAAAGTGGTCTGCTGATTTATCTGAAAGATTGGTGAGATTGCTAACTTGTAGAGCCTCTTCTGTATTATCAGCACAAGGAAGACACAAGTGTAATAAAATAAATTTTATTAACAAAAGATAAACAAGAATAACTAACACAACTACTAAATGAATACTATGAATGATAAAGGAATAAAGTGCATAAGATACATAAAATACAAGTGATTAAGTTGGATGTGGCTGTGGAAGAGTTACGTTATGTTAAGCACTGTTCGCTAGAGGAGAACTGCCCCCCCACCCCCCCAGGGTCCTAAAATCTGGAACACTCAGATGAGGCCCTGGTGTAGATGCAGAAGGTCCTAAACAATCTGGAACACGCAGATGAAGGTACCTTGAAGAGAAGGTTTGCTCTCCTGAGCTTAACCTTGTAGCAAATGTATCTGTGTGTCTTCTGCCTCTCTGGGCCAGACACTCAGAACTTGGTCAATCCACTTTTGTCTCTCTGTAGTCATTACTGTCTCGCTGGACGAAAACAACGCAGTGTTTGTTAATGTCTCTTTCCTCACAGGCTGGAGGCTTAGAACGTGGTCGTATCTGTTGCTGCCACACAAGCTGTAGACTCAGATCATGGGGTCTGTTGTTGTCTCTCTGGACGAACCATAGGCTTAGAATGTTACGGCATATCGGTTAATGTCTCACTCCTTCCAAAGTTGAGACCCAGAACTTGGTTGATCTGTTTCTGTCTTACTCGTGGGGAGACTCAGAACAAGGAGTGCCTGTTGAAAGGGTACCTTTATTACACGTACTCTGTGCTAAAATCAAGTGTCTGAATGACCGATCAAACATCAAACTGAACGTCTATCCGAACGTCTTGTACTTTGAGCGTCTGAGCGGGTGACCCACGTGACGACCTGACGTGACGTCAGCGTCTAGAAATGAACTGGTTTTTAACCACTTAAGGAGCCAAGCTGATGTGTAAAGACTATAAATGGACATTACAGGCAATACACACCTAAAACAACACTAAAATATTTTTTCCTGAATCCATGTGCTTTTGAGTATTTTACTTTCAAAGAGCAGACATACTGTCCATACAGACATTCCATAATCTTAATTTGACCTAGGTTATATTATCATTTTAACTTGTTTTTATTGTTAATTTTATTGCCTGTTGTACAATGTTCATAGTCCATACAAAACACTCCAAATGATTAAATTGTTAATTATTGTTATTGCCAATGCCATCAGACAAGTCTCTTTATCCTTCTTCACAGGAAATCAACAGAATATCCAGGTAATGTCATGTGAAGCCTCAGGAGAGCCTTTTAAATGTTTTTGAATGAATATTTAACATTACAATTCCTTTAGTGGACAGTTGCTCTTACCCTCATATGGTCTTTGGGGTCTGTTTCCTTCATTAAAACAACACTGTTCCCTTCATCTCAATTGAATAAGATTTTGTGACATTTGTAAAATTATCTATCTACACACACACAAATAAAAAATGGGACTGATTTGGTTGTTTTGAAGAAACAAGTGAGAAATAATTTCAGGAAAATAATGCATATTTTAGGATTAGATCCTCATGTGTGTACCCCTTAAAAGTCAATATTGAGGCATGCCTTTTAGAAAATATATTATCTACATAACTTGTAATAGCGTAACATTCTGTAGAAGTGTGTTGCTGTGTTTTTATTTTATTATCAGACATGACCTCAAAAAATACATACTTTACAGAAACAATCACCAATCAAAGGGTTGGTATGTATACATAAATTGTAAACATTAATTTTGGGTGTGCAGTTTTACAGTTTTTCTCAGTCGCTTTGGTGCACTTGACAGCTGAAATTGTCAAAACTACTTGTTCAACCTCCACATCATCTAGTCTTGTGTAGGCTACATCATAAAAGCAATTTCTCATTCTGTTGAACAAATTGAAAATGCTTTGGTACACTCATGCAATCGATTATGTAAGTGTCTGCTGTTTCCTACTTTATCAATTGCTTATGTCATGTTAATCAAATGTCACTGATTGTGGACACTTTTGCTGGATCATTTGCTATGCCACTTTCAGTTACAATATGTCCCAAAAACTTTTCTCAAGAAATAGCACTTCTTTTGTGCCAGTTTCAGGTTATGCTCTCTAAGCCGAGAAAACACCATCTCAAGGTGATCGAGTGCTTCCCTTTCAGTTTTGCCAAAGATGAGTATATCATCTAAGTAGCAGAGAAGTGAAAAGTAGTTCTGGTCTCCGAAGATCGATGTCATCACGCGTGAGAATGTTGCTGGGCTGTAACATAAACCCTGAGCCATACGGTTATATTCATAGAGCCCTACTGAAGTTGTGCATACCACAATCATCCTCATGGATTAGAATGTGATAGAAGCACGATGTTAGATCCATGGTGTTAAAAAAACAGTTTCCTCCTAATGATGCAAGTGCATCTGCTTGATGGGGTAAAGGATATGCAGCCACCTGAAGTCTGTGCAGATCCTTAGCTCTCCAGAGGGTTTCCAGACTACGACTTAGGGTGAGGCCCACTCACTGTTCGATTTTCTAATGATACCATGCTCCTCCATCTCATCCAATGTTTGTCTCAACTTCTGGTAATGGGTGGGCAGAACCCTTCTGTAAGGCAGGCGGAAAGGCTTCTCATCTTTGAGTCTTATCCGATGAACAGTGTTTTTTTACTTCACCACAATCTAACTTGTCATGAGAGAAGGTGCTTTCATACTGTATTATGAGGTCAGCCAGTTCCCCTTTCCAGTAATCGCTTACTTCAAAAGACTCAATGTCAATCTCTGTCAGCCCAATTCCCTCAGCTTGACTTTGTAGTCAGTTTGCAGCTTGCTTTTCTTATTAAGCTCATTAACTTGGACAATATTCTGGTGAACTCCTTCCTGCTGGTATTTTGTGCTTTTTTTAAGTGAGATTTAGCTCCTCTAGCGCGAGGCATGGGTGCACATTTGCTATTTTAGTATTGCAGCGCAAAACAATGGGACGGTCAATCATGTTGATCACTCTCATAGGAATCCATTTATCACCCCAGAGTGGGCAAACACTCCGAGCTACCATGATATTTCTCGGTGCAGAACGGGAAGTGGAGGGTTCGAGAATTACAGTGCTTCCAACAGAGAAGGGAACTTCTTCCTTTAACCTTCCCCAAACCAAATGTTCATGTTGTGGCTCTAGTGTAACACATTATGTCAACACTAATGTGCCAACTTTCTGTGGTATCTTATCTCCATGCCAGCGGTCAACATTAGAAAGCACATTCAGCAGGGGTTCTTGGCCATTATCTTGAACTGGTTGAGATAGGCTTTTCCAGTACCACCCTGTTTTCTTCATCTGCCGAGTCACATGCCTGATGACATTTGATCCAACTATCATGTCATCTTTTTGACCTGGAACAACTAGAATGTTGATTGTCATTTTGCATTCAAGCATATCCACACTCAACTCATATGTACACTTTGGTTTTGTTTCATTCTCTCCACAGCCAGTAAGTATTTTTCTGGTGGGCTTACTCGAATCTGCACAGATCAAGTTCCAATCATTAAGTCTGCATTCAGCTGCTTCACTCAATGTGCAGGTAACAGATCCACTGTCGACGAGGGCTAATAGTTTCACTTTCCCCTCAAACAATACATATTTTACATATATTGTTGTATGATCTTGAGCTCTACATATTTTACAGGGACTGCAGAGTTTACAGACATGAGCTTGCCCTGTTCAGATTTCTGTTCTTGCCCCTTCTGCTGGATAAGGAACTGCTCTAGAAGAGAAACTACTCTCCCGAGGAGAGCTGAGTCCGAACCACTTGCCTGACAGTGGGCTGCTGTTGTGTCAAGCACCAGGTATGGACTAGTTGCACGTGGCCGCCATGTTGGATTTTCGATCAGTGAGTGTACGCATATACACTTCCGGTTTCGCTTTATGCCGGTGCAGAGCGCTGGAGAAAGCAGAAAATGATCTCCTATAGTTGTTTATAGAATCTGTTATATCACTTAAAATACAGTACAATCACATGAGCCAATGGCATTTAAACTCATGGTGCATACGCACATACAATGACAATAATGCCTGTAAATATACAACTACGATTAGAGTTATCTGCATAAAATGCCTTGTGAACATTCACACGTTTGCCCTGTGAAAAATTTATTTCCATTAATACAATTTTCTCAATTCTGTGCATTTATTTTCCCTTACCTACATCAATTGCTTACATATTTTACGATTTCTTTGCATCAATTATCTTTTTACATAAAAACAAGGGCTGTGAAAAGATTGTGATTAATTTACATTTTTAACAGTATAATATAGGTAAGTTTTTTTTTACTCGTAGTAAAATACGTTTTTGCTGCTTAGACGAGACAGATAATGATGTATGAAACAGATGCTCTTTACTCGTCTCACTTGAACTAAATAAATTAATAGAAACGCACAGGGGAAATACAAACACGGAAAAATTACATTGGGTACTAAATAATACAGTTAGCGATAATAACGTTACCAAATAAAGTTACTTAAGCATACACTGAGTCCATATCATATTCCCATGTTTATTTATATATCTGTTGAGGATTGACGCTTCGGCTGACAATAGCAAACATTAGATCTTTAGGCGCCATCTTGTGCACCTAGTCCATTAGGGGATGTTTCCTCAACCCTTCTCTCTCTACCTTCTCGTATAGATTGCTTGTCTCTGTGGTGGCTGTTAATTAATGCTTGGATTTCATGTGCATTCCAACTCTCCAGTGATTTACTTCGAAGGGCTGTGTACAGACCAGGCTCAGGGCAATGCCTTACGAACCTCATTGTCACTTCATGACTAGGGTCTTCAACTGTTTTCCCTTGTCTTTTTTAGGCATTCATCAGCTAGGTCAATGGCTTTATTTAGTCTGATCCAGTAATCTAAGCCACTCTCTGACTGCTTTGGCAAGGTCTCATAAAAGTCTCTCAAAGGTGTTGTGGAGGAAATTGCATCTCCAAAATAGAATAGAAAATAGAAAATAATAGAAACAGAATAGAAAACAGAACAGAATAGAAAAGATGACATGTGGGTCTCTAGCCACATCAATCAGGGGATTGTTGCTAATACATGTTCTCACAACGTCTTTGGCATGGCCCATTAGCTTTGGCATGGCCCTCCCCATTCCAGTAGAAATCCTCTGGGAGCAGGATTAACATCTGCATCTGACATATGTTCTTGTGTTTTGTTGTGTGTAAAACCATAACTGTCCATGTTTAAGTCACACTGCTTATCTACCCCCGAAGTTTTGTTGATTTGCGATGTTGATGGAGATTACTTTTCCTGGCGATCTGCGATGGCTGATCGCTTGATATCCGGGTCACGGCACCAAATTTGTAGGTGAGACTTCGTACATACAACATAAACTTACACACATTCAATAAAGTAAATATATCATAAAATGTTCATGGTCTCGTTTTGAGTAAGGACTCACTTACCTGCTCTACTTTAAAGTCAATAGCACACATGGGTGAAGATAGTGACATTGAACTAACAGTGATTTGTAGTTGAAGTTATTAAATGTAATTTCGGGAGGAGTATGCCCATCTAATCTTCTGTTACATCCTTTTAGATGTTTTTTCGTTTGTTTGGTTAGGGGAAATTTTAGAAGTAACATTTGAAAGTTTGTGTGTGCATATACATGAGTGGTAAGAAGGCCGAGGGACAAGAAAACTCTGTGTAAGGTGTTTATTGTTCAATGGTGCACAGTGCTCAAGTGAAAGGGTGTAGTCAAACAATATTTACAGTATTTACAATATTCAGAAAAACAAATAACAGTTATCAAAAAAAACAGAGGTGGGAAGGGGAGCTCAAGAGATGCCAAATCAAAGAAAGAAATAAAACAAAACACAGCTAACTAGTTTAACAAACTAAACTAACTACCCAAAAGAAAATGTAGAAAGAAAAGGTCTTCGGCGTAGAAACGCCCTAACTAAACTACTCTGTCTAACCCAAAAAGCGGGAAAAAAAAAACATACAGTGGGTGGCACTCTCTCCTAAACTAGTGTGTCTAATACAGAAAAGAAAATGCCCTACGTGTGCACAATGTATGTCGCGCGACTTACTTACCTGCCCGCACCTTCCCAGCCTCACACACAACGTGATGACTGGAAAGACTGACAGTAAAACGCAACTGTACACTGTACAAACAAAATCAACAAAGGACTCTTCAAACAGGTAATAAACACACATACAATTTACAATGAACAATATCAGGACAAAAAAAAAAAAAAACAGCGCAATAAACCACACACAAGCAAACAACCAAATAGTAAAAGTGAGTTGAGCAAAACTGCTGGAGACGCGGGCGAGATACGGGGTTTTAACCGGGGCGTTGAAAGATGATTGGCAGCGTGAACCGGGGACGTCATCAGAGTGACAGGCCGATGGACCAATGGGATCTGGAACACACAAGACAAGACTACCACACATACATAAACATAACGCACACGCAGCGTGCGAAACACTCCCCCCCTTAAAACTTACATAAATCACAAAATTACAAACAAAATAACAGGCTTAAACTCTAGACAATGCATCTGCAACGACATTTTCAGAACCTTTTTTATGTTTTATGTTTAAGTTATAGTTTTGTACAATCAATGACCAACGCATGAGTTGTTGGTTATGATTGTACATTCTTGACAGGAAAACTAATGGGTTATGGTCAGTGTGTACAGTCACAGGTAAAGCAGATGAACCAACATAAACTTCAAAGAATTGTAACGCTAACAGAAGTCCTAAGGCTTCCTTCTCTATCGTGGAGTAATTGATCTGATGTTTGTTAAATTTCCGCGAAAAATAACAAATAGGATTGTCCAAACCAGCGTCATCCTCCTGAAGGAGTACAGCGCCAGTGCCTAAAGTGCTGGCGTCCACTTCTAATTTAAATGGACGAGAGAACTGCGGAGCGGCAAGGACAGGAGCGCTGATTAGTAAGGCCTTTATGCTTTCAAAAGCATGTTGGCAAGAATCAGACCAGACGAAATCATTGGCAGGACTTAACAGACTGGTAAGGGGATGTACAACAGTTGAAAAATTTAGACAAAAATTACGATAATACCCTGCCATGCCTAAAAAGCGGCGTAATTCTCGTCGTGTGGTGGGCACAGGAAAATCAATGATAGCAGTAACTTTTGCACTGACAGGTCGGACTTGACCTTGACCGACTACCTTGCCCAGGTATGTAATTGTTGCCTTACCAAACTCACATTTCGCCAGATTTATGGTTAAGGATACATTTGCTAATCATTCGAATACTGTTCTCAGGAGGGACAAATGCTCATGCCAGTCAGAGGAATATATCACTAGGTTGATAAGGTAAGCATTACAATTGGGCACTCCTGATAATACAATATTGACAAGACGCTGAAATGTTGCCGGAGCGTTCTGCAATCCGAACGCCATAACCTTATATTGTAGGAAATTATCAGGAGTTACGAAGGCGGAAATTTCTGCAGCGTGCGGCGTGAGGGGAACTTGCCAGTAACCCTTTAACAAATCCAACTTGGTTACAAATTTTGCAGAACCCAAATTATCTATGCAGTCCTCCATTCTGGGCAGAGGATAACTGTCCAGGACAGTAACAGAATTGACTTTTCGATAGTCCGTACAGAACCGAAATGTACCGTCTGGTTTTGGGACAAGAAGGTACGGAGAACTCCATGGGCTGAAACTGGCTTTTCAGTTATGCATATGAATGAATTTTACTAAGGTTGATCATTGTTTTTCATTTCACTAATGTTTATAAGAGGCTTTTCAATAATTATGGCCTATACGGCCCCTCGTAGTGTAACGTAGATTCACTGACGTTACCATTGATTATTTATGTTAATTTCAATTTTGATTCAACAGCAGTGATGTAGAATCAACATCATAGTGTAACGTTGATTCAACAATATTACCATTGATTATTTTTGTAAATTTCAATGTTGTTTCAACATCAGTGATGTAGAATCAATCATAGTGTAATGTTGATTCAATAGCATTACCATAGATTTTTTGTTCACCATTGTTTCAACATTAAATGCGGGTGCAAATGTGATATTGAACCAACATCACCTCATAATGTTGATTCAATGATATTATCATTGATTTTTTGTTGAAATCTCAACATTGTTTCAACATTAACTGAGGGTGCAGAAGTGATGTTGAAAAAATATCACTTCTTAATGTTGAATCAATAATACTACCATTGATTTGAGGTTGAAATCTCAACATTGCTTCAACATTAACTGAGGGTGCAAGAGTGATACTGAAGCAACATCACTTTGTAACGTTAATTCTATTAGTGTTGATGCATCAAAACTGACTCAACATTGTTTCAATGATTACATGCTATCTGGGTTTGGTTTATTAAAAAAAAAAAAAACATGCCGGTCTCTTTTAAAATAACCGAGCAGAGGTTGAAATTCAGCTGCGGTGTGTGCATGTGCGCGCAATTTCTTTCAAGGAAAAATAGAATAGAAGTTCCCACCTCAATAATAAAGCTGCACAATTTTAGTGCAAATGCATACAGGCACATCTGCTTCATAATTTAACATAGCTACCTTGTGGTGGCTTGGAATTCCAAGGGGAATCAGATATGCGTGTTTAGACGTAGGTCGCATGTCCAGATGTGTATCTGATTCAAAAGCACATTTGGAAGTGGCTCGGATGCGAAAAAATTGGATCTTGTGCGGATATTTGTGTTTACATGTGTGCAACAAATTCCGATCTGTGTCAGATGTGAACAAAAAATCGGATTTTTTGTGCCAGTGCAAACGCAGCTGAAGTGTCCGTTGTTGTATCCTTCATTTGCCTGAGAAACGAAGGGCACATTTGTAGTCGCATTTGAATGAGCTTTTGAATTGGGACAGCTTTCATCGCTCCGCTGTGATGCAATCAGCCTTCGAAGAGTGCAGCATTTGAATTGGGACAGCCTTTGTAGTGCCACTGTGACGCAGTCGCACTTCAGATGCGGCCTTTGGAGGATGCAGCCTTTGAATTGGGACAGCCTTCGTCATGCCACTGTGGCGCAATCGCACTTTAAATGCAGCATTTGGAGGATGCAGCCCCTGAATTGGGACACAGCTACTGTCTAGTCTTGTCTAAGACCCCCCTAAGACTCTCCTGGATTGTTACTCATTTGAAGTCTACCTACGTGCTGTTTGTTTCCTCACCCAAGTCTCTGATCTCCATTCTCCAGCTCCATGTCTCCCTCCAAGCTCCATGTGTCGTTCCTATAAAAGAAGGAAAGTGTTTACACATTATCTACAGTGACTGAATATGTGTGTGTGTGGCAACTTACCCATCTGTCTGTCATCTGTTGAATAGTAACTGAGATTTTGACGGCCAAAAAAGCACATCCATAAATCATAAAAGTAATCCATACAGCTCCAGGGGGTTAATAAAGGCCTTCTGAAGCGAAGCGATGCATTTTTGTAAGAATATCCATATTTATACATTTATAAACTAGAATCACTGGCTTCCACATGCAAAGAGTGAACTTTGACCCGACGCATGACGTATTGACGAACACGGAAGCACAGAGGATAGATTAAAACAAAATACAGGTCACAAATTACAAGTCTAAAACCAGATATTTTAAAGAGAAATGTCAGAGGAGCTTGAGTTTGTTTCCAAGCCCTATTTGTTTGAATCACGAGAGGCGTCTACTCTCACCTAAGCTTACGCTACTCCTACATCCTACGTCATACGCTGGAACTCGACCCGGAAGCTGGGGATTACAGTTTATAAAGTTATAATTATGGATATTTTTCTTACAAAAGAAGAAAATGCTACACAAGAAGCATCGCTTCACTTTAGAAGGCCTTTATAAACCCCCTGGAGTCACTTGGATTACTTTTGTGATGAATGGATGTACTTTTTTGGGCTTTAAAATTACTATTCACTCCCAATATAAAGCTGAAAAGAGCCAGGATATTTTTTAACATAACTGGCATTAGGGTGAGTACATTTTGGGATAATTTTCATTTTTGGGTGAACTAACCCTTTAATTTTACCCTAATAATTGTTTTTGTTTTTTATCTCATCTCTTGCTTTTAATTTGAAATCAATTTGCTTTTAATAAGAAATCAAATACACTGCTGAACAATAACCAATATCTAATATTTTTTTCCCTACATCTTATGACAATTTTATGATTGGTTTATGTACCACAAACACTTGTTCCTCATGGAATTTATACAATGTAAAAAGAAAAAAAAAAACATCACAGAATAAAACAGAAAATACAGTACCTATCAAAAGTTTGGAAACATTACAATTGTAATTGTACAGTTGAAATATGTATCTTCTGCTCACCAAGGCTGGATTTATTCAGTCAAAAAATGCAGTAAAAACAGTAATATTGTGAAATATTATTACAATTTAAAATAGCTGTTTTCTATGTGAATATATTGTAAAAATGTACAATATATGTGATCAAAGCTGAATTTTCAGCATCATTCTAATATGCTGATTTGCTGCTCAAAAAAATATATCTGATTATAATCAATGTTGAAAACAATTGTGTTGCTTCATATTTTTGTGGAAACCATGATACCCGTCACAGAGTCACAGCCAGCACCATCCAACACATCGTCACCAGATCTTCACGCTCCACCCACTCGTTCACAATCCCCTGAGTTTTGATCACCTGCACCTGCACCTCATTATCAGTGACTCATAAAACACACTCACTCCCTGCACTCAGTGTCTGGTCTCGTCAGACTTACCTGGACTCCTTACCCACAACTTACCTGCATCTTCCAGTGTCTTCCTCCCATCGTCTTCTGTCTCCGATCATCTGCTCCTCGTTGATTCCTCTACCTGCAATTATAATCCTTCGTTACATTCAGCTAAGTGACTGTTCCTTAAGTGTTTGTTCGTCTACTCACCTGCTGTCTCCATTATCCTGTGTTCATGCCTCTGTCTCAAATAAACACCTGTGTTCACTTACCTCTCTGCCTCTGTCTGTGTCCTGACAGAAGACTAGACCTCATGCAGAGCTCCTCGGACACAGGCGGGGATCGTACTGCGGACCAGTTTGCCACCTTGGTCGACGCAGTGCGATCCTCCCTCCAACAGCCTGCCACAAGCACAGTCCCAGCTGATCTCCTGATCTCCTGCACGCTATTCGCCTCGCACTCCAGCACTCAGCACCCGCTGCTTCTTCTCCAGCTGCCTCTGTCACTCCCATGGCCCGACCAGCGACATTCACCGGCTCGGCGGAGGATTGCAGTGGGTTTCTCCTACAGTGCTCTCTCTACCTGGAAGCCCAGTCTCAGCTATTTTCCACCAAACGCACACTCTGCCAATCCTCTGCCCGCCACACCATCTGTCGCCCTTCCAGCACCTGAACCCATGCAGGTTGATTCCTATCGCCTGACCCGTGCGGAGCATCAGAGAAGAATCCAACAACATCTCTGTCTGTACTGTGGGGGAGAGGACCATGTGATCGCTGTCTGTCCCATCCAACCACCACGCCCAGCGGTGAGTACAATCCAACTGCCCGCTCGTATTGCACCACTCACGAGAACGCCTGTGCATATCCTTAACTCTCATGTCTGTGTTTCAGCGCAAGCCCTCATCGATTCCGGCTCCGCAGGGAACTTCATCAGCAACCAGATTCTCCAGAAATTAAATGTACATCGCAAACGCTGCCAACAGGATCTCCGTATTCAAACCATCCAAGGAAAACCGCTGGGCCGTGGTCACATTCGACATTTTTCCCCCACACTGACGCTCTGCATCAGCTGTCTTCACACCGAGGAAATCACATTCATGGTGCTGGAAGGATCCACCGTGGACATCATCCTGGGACACCCCTGGCTCACACAACACCAACCGCACATCCAGTGGAACACGGGTGAGATCCTCAAGTGGAGTGAAGAATGTTCTAAAAAAATTGTTTGTCTCCTATCAGAAAGTCTTCCTCGAACCTTTGACCATCTTCTTCCGATTCCAACGTCCTTCCTGTCTTCTCCACCTCCATCGAAAGTCCAGAGACTGGCCTTAAAGTGGAAATTCCTCCTGAATACCGGGCGTTCCAGGATGTGTTCAGCAAGCGGTTGGCAACGCAACTACCACCTCACCGGCCATGGGACTGCGCCATCGACCTGCTGCCTGGGGCTATCCCAGAACAGAAGGCCATGGAGGAGTACGTTCAGGAGGCACTAAAACAACGTTTCATCCGACCCTCGACGTCCCCTGCCGCTTCAACCTTCTTCTTCGTGGCCAAGAAGGACGGAGGCTTGAGGCCGTGTATTGACTACCGTCACCTGAACTCCCAGACGGTCAAATTCAGTTATCCCCTTCCTCTGGTCCCGGCGGCTCTGGAACAGCTACGTGGGGCTCGCATCTTCTCCAAGCTGGACTTGCGGAGCGCGTATAACCTCATTCGTATATGCCGGGGGGATGAGTGGAAAACTGCCTTCATTACACCGTCTGGACACTATGAGTACCGGATGTCCAACTCTCCCTCCGTGTTCCAGAACTACATAAATTAGGTGTTCCGGGAGTTCCTCAACCGGTTCGTGGTGGTCTACATTGACGACATCCTCATTTACTCCCGGAACCAGGCCGAACATTGCCAACAGGTCTCCCACGTCCTCGAGAAGCTCCGCCAACACCATCTATACCTCAAGCTGGAGAAGTGCGACTTCCATACCACCTCCGTACACTTCCTGGGTTACGTCATAGACCAACACGGCATCCAGATGGACCTGAGGAAGGTGGAGACCATCCGCAACTGGCCATTACCCACCACCATCAAGGAGCTACAATGTTTCCTGGGGTTTGCGAACTTCTACCGTCGCTTCATCCACAACTACAGTCTCCTCAGTTCACCCCTCACTTCAGTCAAGTCAAGTCAAGTCACCTTTATTTATATAACGCTTTTTACAATGCAGATTGTGTCAAAGCAGCTTTACAGTGATAACTGGTATACAATTTTGGCTGCACAGCAACTCTTAAAGAAAATGGTGTCAATGCAGGCAGATCAAAGCACTGTTGAATATCAAATGTCAAGTCAAATGTCAAGTGTCCCCAACTAAGCAACCAAAAAGGCGACAGCGGCAAGGAACCCAAACTCCATCAGGTGACATCAGGTGGCAAACAGGTGGCAAAATGGAGAAAAAAAACCTTGGGAGAAACCAGGCTTAGTCGGGGGGCCAGTTCTCCTCTGGCGAACAGTGCTTTGTTACGATTCAGGTAGCTATCATGAGTCCGATCGCAACATTCAAGGTATTTATTCCAGTTCCATCCAATTGAGGATCGTATTCATCACGCCGGTATGGACGGTTTGTTGAGGAACTGTGCCACTGGCTGTCATGTCGATGTGGCCTTCACAGTGGATGATCTAGTTGTCCTCAAAGGCCGGCCCAAGTCTCTGTCCTGGACTCCATCTGCCCGAGAAGCTTTCCACCAGCTCCAAGAAGCCTTCCTCACCACTCCGATCCTGGTTCATCCGAACCCAGATCTCCCGTTTGTCGTCGAAGTCAACGCATCCTCCACTGGGGTCGAAGCGGTGTTATCACAGCGGCAGGGTGACACACCATGACTCCATCCATGTGCCTTCTTCTCCAAAAAGCTATCCCCGGCGGAGCAGAACTATGACATCAGGAACAGAGAGCTTCAGAGAGCTTGCCATCAAGTTAGCATTGGAAGAGTGGAGATACTGGCTGGAGGGAGCAAAACATCAGTTCGAGGTGATCACGTGCTGCTGCTTCAGCCATTATATGGTTGTAAATGTCCAAATAAAATAAATGTGTTCAACAAGCTGACAGATGTCGATCCATTTCTTTGTTGGAAAGGTGTAAATGTAACTGTAGTTTTAATGTTTTTTTTTTGTTTGTTTTTTTTTTTGTAAATATTCACTTTCCCATAAGACCACGGAGGAGAATCGGAGGGGCATTCAGCGGACAGACACCCTTTTTTACAGTCTATCTATGACAGACACCGACACACTGTATTTATTTATTTATTTATTTGTATTTATTTCAACAAATCACAACCACAATCAAACCCATAGAAGCTGTGAACAGTTTTGAAGTGGCTGCTGCAATACTCATTCACAAGCCGAGTGAGAGTCATACTCGCAAATGTAATGTTAATTATTAAACCAAACAAAATACAACACTTTCAAAAACACTCAACTATGTGATTATTTTATTAAGTGATAGGGAGTGGGTTCAATCAGTTACATTATTAGATTTGATATACGGCGTCTCCTCGTCACCTCCTCAACCTGCTTCCCTTAGTGTGTTTTTACACGTAGAAAAGGCGAAAATTGTATTACACCGTCCAGTTTTTTTCCCGGAATGATGATGTGAGCTCCTGTTGCAATTTTCGATTCAGCATAAATGACCTACAATGGCGACATTTTACACAATCACGACAGAAAATCAAAAATACTGCCCTTAACGTCACTAGTAGAAAGGCAGCGCGATATGAACACACCCAGACTAGAACAGAACACGGCGTGACGGCAGCTTCACATTCGCTGTATCTACCTCCTCGAGTCAAGTTTTTCATTTCAGTAGAACAATCGCTCCTCTTCATAACATAAGGTTCACGTCCAAAATATGTTGTGATTTTCTGTTTATACCTTTCTAAACCAGCACAGTACGGACTATTCCCCATCTCTTCCATTCTTTTTTCACTGCTTGCCCTTCACATTAATTTCACGCGTCGCCAGAACCACGTGATTGCAAACAACCTATTCTTCATAGGAATGTGGGTGGAGAGTGCATGAAGGAGGGGCTCTTTGTGTAAACACAGAACTCTAGACACCTGTACTCAGGTAAGATGGATATCCCTCTTTCTTTCAGTCTCTCATTTAAAATAATAATAATTTCAATAAAAAACAATTTTTGCAGTTTATAATAAGTTACATTAATGATATGTTAAACATCTCTTTATTTTGTAGTACTATTTAGCCTGTTTATTAATGAAATTATATATACTGAATATTTTATTAATTCAAGGGGTTTTTCTATTTTGGATTAATAATATTTAAAGGTACATGATTTAAAGCCTTTTTCAAAATAACAGACAAAGCAAAACAGACAAGCAAAAGTACAGAATTTACAATAGTTAGCATCTTATTTGCAAATATAGTCTATATTGTAGTTTTTCCAAACTATTGTTAAATTTAAAGCAACTAGTCCCTTATCAAAATGTGATTTATTTTCATTTATATTATCAAAACAAATGTTTATTTCACATTTCTGGTCACTAATGCTATGCAAGAGCTTTAGTAGGTTAGCAACATGAGCTCTCATTCATCTTTAATGTGAATGAATATGATAGGACCCCAGTGACCACACACATGAAGGATTTGGATTTTTAAGTCTCTTTTGTCCCTGAAATGCACTGGTCAATTGTCAAGCAAATGTGTTCCTAAGTGTTTTGAGTTGTTGATTGATGATGTGACCTGATTCAGAGTATGTCACTATGATTGTTTCACTTGTTTATATAATATATTTATTCTACATGAATAAAACAAGATAAAACATAAAATTGTATTTAGTTCAGTGAATGAATTAGCTGTTATTATCATTCATTTAATCACTGGGATCAAATGTTTCCAGGAGTGTTTTTGCTGTAAACTGATACTTTTCACCTTTCACTGCAGAAAGAGTACTTTTTGCCAGACAGGGTAAATGCACCAGGTTGATGATGCGTGAGATTCCATAACCATTTAGATAAATATATGTATGTAAATATATGTAAATTACATCTGCATGTCATATATTGCACAGACACTAAAGAAACCATTAACACACAGAGTGTTACCATGTCTGTGGTATCAGTTGTCAAACTCAGGAGACTAAAGGCTTTTGTGAGACTGCCCTAGTTCTCAGTTACCCCCAGTGGTTATCAGTGAAATGTGTGTGACTCAACAGAAGGCTAGTGTTCTTCTAAAAAGAAACTACAGAGGACTGTATTACAAAGTGATGACCTCTCCAGCAGAGAACGAAGCAACAAAGGCATACAATAACTAGCATTTATTTGTATTGTTATCAGAAGATTAAATAAATAAATAAATAAATAAATCAGTTATGTATCAGCTCTGGTATCTGGTATGTGTGTGGTATTTTGTCACAAGAGTTTAACATTGCACTTGCATTGTTTTTTTTATTCATTTTCCAACAGGTATTTTCAGTGAAGCTGAAGTGTACACAGCCTCCTGCTTTAGAATGATGCTGCTTGGTTCACACTTCCACAGGAGACCCTTTCCAGCAACTGTATCTAAACCAGTGCCCAGCACCCCTGTGCAGCTTACCAGTTCAATCTTTGAAAAACATGAGGTCTCCTCCAAGTCTCTCAGCTCCTTTCCTAGCTGGATAACACAAGCACTATTTGACCTATCGCAGAGTGAGCAGGAACTCCAACAGCTAAGGGAATGGCAAACTGCAGAAGTGGATAAAGTTAACCAATGTTTGGATTCTGCTATGCTCGGAGCTCAGAGAGAAGAACGCTACTTGCTGGAGAGAGTGGAGCAAATACATAGGGATATCCAGCAACATATACAACAGATAAAAAGAGAGAATTCAGCTGCAGCTCGGGTAGGACAGTCCCTGGTAGACAGGCAGCTGAGAAAGGTGGTCCAACTGAGAGAACAGATCCACATGTGGGGTAGATGCCCCAATGGTCCCAACAAAAGTCAGTTACTGAGGGGTGTTCGGGAGCTGATACAACCATGGGAGATCTCCCTTTCTCTAAAAAACGTACATTTCCAGCTTTGCCCACAGCCAAGTATCATACCTTTTGGAGAGGTTGTTGTGCAAGAGAACAACCTGAGTTTTCCAGTTAGTGTGTGTGGACCACAGGGCCACAAGTGTGCTATCCATTCTGGAGAGTTGGCACATGAGAACCATGTGGCTGTGTCTGAACAACTGCATACTCCATGTAATGGAGCTGTGGGTGGAATGGACAAAGAGTCATCCAGGACAAATACTGGAAGCTCTCGTATTGTCAGAAAGATTCGTTTATCAACAAGTGAGGAGAAAGCATTGGGGGAACATGTAAAATTGCCAAGCCCAAAAGCACAAAAGCTTTTGCCTTACAAACGGGATAATTCTGAGTCATCTCAGGATGAGGACTTGGAATCACCTGGTTCTGACATCTGTGGAGATGACCTGTTTTTGGCTATCCATCCAGTGTCAAACCGAAGAGAGTCAGAGGACAAATGGCCAGTAACTGGACAAAATGGAGACAGAAAACAGCCTCTCTCCAAAGGAAATCAAAAGACTCTGCTCCCAGTTTCTAGTAGTGAAATTTCTTGTCCCCCTGAAGAGAACGGACCCAAACACTATGAAGGAAGTCAAGGATTCCAAGGAGGAATATTGCATTATGCTAATGATAATATGCCACCTAAGTCTGATTTCAGAGGTGATAAATTAAGCTATCACAGCTACTTTGATTTTAAGGAACAAGCACAGTTAGGTAAATGCCCAGGTGAACTAAGACAACTGTCCTCTCCAGCAGATAGCACTGATTCCAGTTACACATTCATTGTCAGGTCAGCAAGCAGCCATTGTGATTCAATGAATCGAGAAAAAAGACGATCTATCTCTACGGCTGACCTTTCTGCAAGGGGTCTTCCTTTGATTAACAGAAAAGGGGAGAATCTAAAGAGGAAGATGAACCGTTGCCTGTCAGAGGGTCCTCCCTGTACTATTTCAGAACAAGGCCATAAAGTTTCTGAGACCTGGGAATCAAAAGACCATTCAACAGCAGGCTGCTCTGAGGTTTCCAGTGGAATTTCCAGATCTTTTTCAATGTCTGCTATAGAGGGAAAAGCTATGCAGCAAAACAGATGTGAACAGAAGAATGATAAAAGAAGTGGAGAGAGATCAAACATTGGGCTATTTATGGTTGAGGAGGAGAGGAGTACTTTAAAAGTTGGACATCTGGTCAAAAAAATTGGCAAGCAAGGATCAGGACGCACTGACTTCACCTTACCCAGTGGACTTCATGCTACTCCTCAAGGACAACTGTTTGTGGTGGACTGTGGAAATGTCCGTGTGCAGATAACTGATCTACAGAGAAATGTTGTGCAACAAATCTCTCCTCCAGCATGTGAGGGCACCTCCAGACATTGCCGCAACTTCTTTGATGTCGCTGGTAATAGTAAGGGCTTAATAGCCCTTACTTGTGCTGCTGAACGTGTACTCCTAGTGTTTAGCCGTCATGGCCGCCTTTTGCAGACCTTTGGAGGATCAGGATCAGCAGGTTCTCAGCAAGATCTGGAAGCTCCAAGAGGGGTCACTGTGACACAGCAAGATGAGTTTTTGGTGGCAGATATCCGTCGTGGTACCTTAACAGCCTTAAAGCTGGATCCTAAGACAGGAGCTAAGATGGAGCGTACAGTTGTTACAGGATTCCATAGACCTTACCTGGTGGCAACTTGCTTAGCATCTGGTTTGATGGCCGTCTCTGAGAGGGGCAACGAAACTGGACGGGCACCTTGTATAAAGGTGCTAGAACCTGGGTGGAACACCATTCGTATCTTGGGTATCTGCTCTGGCATGGGTCCTGTCCTTTCGTGTCCTTGGGGCATTTGTATTGATGCAGATGGAGATGTCCTGGTTGCAGACTGGGGAAAGCAGCATTGTATTGTACTTTATCCTGCAGTAGGTGTTGGTCAGTCTATTGTGAGTCAAGGTCTGAGTAGCCCTAGAGGCCTTACTTTGCTGCCTGATGGCCACCTTGTAGTATCAGACAGCATGAACCACTGCATTAAGATTTATCGCTACAAATGAGGTTTACATGTTGTCAGTAACCTTCAAATATCAGTTCCTTATAAAATGAAATACATTAGGTTTGTTTGACATCTGCTTGATTATTATATTCTATTTAATACATTTAAAGACCTAAGTAGTAAGAATGTTAAATCCTATATAGAAAATCACTCATTCAGAGATGTCAAGATATCCAAAAATATTTTATCTAGTATAGATCTGATGTAAGGAAATTGGATCATTTAAAATATTTTAAACCAATTTGTTTTAAATGACAATCTTGTGGTTTTATCTCTATAATCTCTGTTATTGATAAGTTTTCATCTGGTTTGAAAAAGGTATGGGTTTCTAGATTTAGATCTATTTGTTTGATTTTTGAATTGAGTAAAAACATATTTTTCTAACAAAGGCTATACGTTTGATTATTTTAAAGATGTAAAGAGACAAAGTGTAAAATAACTGGATGTGCAATCTCCATTATCATGGGATTATACTAGATGTTGAAGAATAATCACAAGTGATTATTCAGAATATTGTACATAACTTTTATCTATATCTCTATTTAGTTACATTTAGGTTTTATTTTTGTCTTTTTCTTGATTTGCTTAAGCTTAGTAGTGAATTCATCTGTTAGGTTTAAATAAACAGTTCAAAACCATTGTGATTAATCTTCATTTGTTGTTAGGTCATGCTGACTTCACTTATATCAGTTTTACACTTTTACAAAAGTGTTCTGAACAACATATTAGTGTTGTATTAGTGTAAAAAAAAACAAAAAACAAAAAAAAACTAAAAAATCCGGCAGCAGTTTCTAGATGGATTCTGTTAAATTACAGCAAATAACCATTTCAAAAGATTGCAAAACCTGTAAAAAGACAGAAGACTTTACAGTCAAAATTAATTAAATCACAGTATATTACTGTTGATAATCATTTATTAAACTGTGGAAAAACTGATATTATGTCAATTACATAAATGATGAACTTTCAGGTTAATCTCTGAAAATGTAAGGTTTTTATGAGTTATTTTACAAAGCTGCTTTGTCCATCTACAGTCATTTACTTTTAAAACATAGATTTTTCCATGCACAATAACTAAGAAATCATTTATAAAAATGCAATAAGCACAAATTCAAAACAAATGTTTGCATATTTACAGTATTAATCTTTATGTTTACAGAACCAAATCACAACTCCAGTCTCTAAATTAATTACTTAGAAATACATTAAAAATATCAACCTTTAAAGCCAATTTCTGCTAAATTAACAAAATATAGTACAGAAAACATTTAATCAAAGGAGCCTGCACATTTACTGTATTAGTCATTGTACATAACACATTGTGTGTCAAGTTACTTGAATTGTAGGAAATACAAGCTTAGTATCATTTAGAACATGCAAAAATATCTACATTAAAAGACAATTGCTGTATACCTTTATACTGTAATATTGCTGTTATTATTTTATACATATACAATTACCTTTTATCCAAAGTGACTAAATTAGGAGTTCAGTGGAGGCAACAATAAGTGCAATGACAATTTCCAGCTAGTCTAGCACAGTATCTGTAGAAAGGTTTATTGTTTGTTTAGTTAAACAGAAATAGGTCAAGTGTTCACAAAAAAAAAAAAAAAAAAAAATTCTTTAGCAGTCTCTTGAAAATGGTTTTTAGTTAGTCAGGTTATTCTACCAGCATGCAACAGTCCAGGTAAAGGTCTGTGAAAGTGATTTTGTGCCTCTTTGGGATGGCAACACAAGGTGCCTTTCAGAACGCAAGCTTCTGAAGCGTTTATAAGTCTGAAGCAGTGAGTTTAGGTACAGGGGTGCAGAGCCAGCTATTGTTCTGGAAGCAAACATCAGTGCCTTGACTTTGATGCAAGTGACCAAGAGAGCATATTCCAGTCTGGATTGAACAAGAGCTTGGATGACAAGTTGAGTAGCATGTTGCAATATGAATGGCCTGATCTTCCCAATGTTGTACAAGGCAAATCTGCAAGATCGGGCAGTTCTAGCAATGTGGTCTATAAAGTTTAACTCATCAATTATAACACAAAGGAGGGGCTGGCTGAAACCACTTCTGTCTTGGCAAGGTTGAGTTGAAGGTAAAGGTCATCCAGATGAAGCTCGGAAATTTCCATCAAGCAGGCTGAGATGCGAGCAGCTACTGGCTGATCATCCGGCTGGAATGAAAGGTAGAGATGTGTGTCAGTGATAGGATAAGCTAGCATAAGTTACAGTTACAATAAAAAATTTTTCTTAAAACAAATACTGTACAAAACAGCTGCATGATGTAAACAAAGAATTTGTTGTATGAGAAGAACAGAGCACTCATTCCACACCTGGACTGCAATGCTCATCTCCACCGTCCTTCCACATGACCTGAAATCACAAAAAATAAAAATTAGGCGGCCTATTACATTAATTCAAACATGTGTTTTACTGAGACAATGCAAAACCTCAACCTACTATGATCTGGAAGCTGCAGGAAAGCCTAACATTTGTTTTTGGCTGCCATCTGATTTTAGCTAAATTTATATTAAATAAAATTATATTAATTACTTTGACTTAGCTACATCATATTACCATCTAGGGGTGTAACTGTCCATTCATCTGGATCAATGGAATTTTCATAACCATCTAATGTTTCCTATGATTCAATATGTAATGACAATTTACTCAGGCCACCCAAGAAGAGTTTTTTTGAAGAAAAAAAAATGATTTTTTAAAATGTATAAGACTAATATATGCATACTATGTGTTTGCAAGCAGATGCGCTCAGAATATACAGTTTATTATGCTGTTCATATTCTAGTCTCATCTGCTTTCCTGTACAGTATCATAATCAATAAGCTGTAGGCCTACAGACTGGCTACTGAATTTGATCATTGTCATGACGCAGTTAGCCACATTAATTGTTCAACGTTTCAAAAGAGATTGAAATAATTGCGGTACTAATAAATATGAACGAAGACCTCATATACACTTGAACAGACTTTGTTATGAATAACTAATCTTTCGGTCCGCAAATCCGTGGCAGAGGTGGTGAGACGACCGACCAAGGATAAACCGCTGGGATGAGGGAACCCGGTTGAGTTGAAAGGTCAGGGGGTTCTGGTGGAGCTGAAGGTGGGAGGAGCCAGGGCGGAGCCGACAGGTCGATGGGCCGAGATGGAGCGAAGCGATCAGAGGCCGGAGGCAGAGCCACAGAATCCAATCGCTCAGGTGCTGGTGGAGGTTGCGCGACCTGAGGCTCGGCGTTACTGCATGGCGAATCCAGAGATGGTGAAGGGCGGCGAACCTCTAGCAGAGGCGGGGCTGGAGGACTAGCTGGGAAGGATGAAGTGTATAGTCCATGCCAGTCCCTGTGCTGTTAGGTAGCAGCATTGAAGGTTGTGAAATGAGGTGGGGTAGGGTGGGTGATGATACCTCCGTGCTGAAGTCTATTAGCCAGTCCGCTGCCCGTGTCTCCACCAGTATCCCCTCAGCCACAGAGTGGCTCCTCTTCCGGGGCGAGGATCCGTGCTGACCACTTGTCCTCAGGCTCTGGCTGACGCATCGCAGTGGGTGGTAGCTCTCCATCTGCGGGGGGCTTACGTGATACTTCCGTGGTCAAAAATACTTCCATAAAAGAAAAAGAGCACAAACTTAGTTGCGTAATCCATTTGGTGCGGTCTTCTGTCACATGTGTGCGTAGTAGAGGTGGAACGGTTCTCGAAAAAAAAAAAAAAATGAACCGTTCGGTTCTCCACCCACGGTTCAGCACGCGCTTGCACCGCGGTTCATCCCAAATCTGTTGACGCATCTATAATATGGTTTGTTGAAAACAACAACGTGTAAGACAGACGAATTCGGCTAATGTATGTTTCAGTCGATGGATATGCATTCTGGTTTCCCAATATGTTACAACAACAGCGATGATCAAAAAAACATGGACAAAACAGTCACTCTTTGTAAACAAATGTTCAATGATGTGCCGAATGCTCTATGACCAGTCATTTACACCGTCATCACCCGGGTGTTGACGAGTGCACGAGCGCAGGTGAGACATGAACATATCACGTTGCAATCTGTGTTTAAACTAAACTCATTTAAACCTTGCCAATTTAAACATTCATCCTTAGATGCGAAAGAGAATTCGCGCGCTGTGAGGAGATGTGTGTGTGTACCAAGCGGCAACCTCCCTCAGTTTCTAATGAAGCCAATACGGAAGTGAATTAAACTGCAATTCATCGACTGGCCGCTAGGGACAGGCTCCAAAAGAGAGCAGAATCTCATTGAGCCCCATGTTAAAATGGCAAACTTTACAGCAGAAAAAAAACATGTTTACAGTTGGTACAAATTGTGGTTTTGGTCTATACTGCTAATTTTGCCCTTCATGACAACTCTGAGGCGGGTGGATTTTTTTATAACCCATCCGTTTAAATTATATTAAGCCTTAAAGTTCTGCATAATTAAGGGCGTGGTCACTTGAGTGACAGGTAGATTGCCGCTGCTGTCACCTCAACTAATTCCAGCCGCTGAATTTGGCGTCTCAGCCGTATTTGTGCTTTTTTCTGGATTATTTTATACAATTATAAAATAATATGGCTTGCTGCATTAATGGTCGAGACTCGAGACAGATGTGCGTCTGTGTACATGTGCACACATGTGGAAGATAACGTCCTCAAGAACGCAAGAACAGAGGACGCATGAAAGTACCCGGATGTGTTCTTGATATCAAGGATGCATCGAATGCAGACTTGAGAGAATCGAACCGTTAAAAATCCCAAAAGACGCTGCGGGCGGCCGACATACGGAAGCCTGCAAGCTTTAAGTTCTCGTTCTCACTTATGAGATTCCAGCTACAAGCTCGCAAATACGTGACGGCTCGTGAAAGTAAACATTTGTTTTGCTTATAATTTGAATAAAGTGATAACCTGAAGAAAGCCTGCAGTATTTTTATTGGCATATAAAAAATAATCTTAATATTGGCAAAGCACACAAAGGCTATTCATTTTCATAACAACTGATATACACAAGAGATGATTAACTAAGGATGCACAGTTGTGATGGTGAGTTAGTGTCCATGGTGACCGATGAGTTTTTTTCTTGAGAAAATTTGCCATGTACTGTGCCTGATATACAGTACATTCAAAATAATTGATAATGAATTGAATTGCAAGCTTGTGAATTGAAATGCATAATATGATGACAGACTGGCAGGAAATGGAGCAAAACAGAAAACAAAGTCCAAACAGGGTGATATTGTGACATAGTGATAAGCCTAATCTTTCCATTATTCATAATAATAGTTGCAACTTGCACTCTTAAATGTGCATTGAAAATTGCCAGCTGATAAAACCTATGATCCAATGACAATATTCATATAACATCTAAGTCTAAATGTAGATCTTAACTGGCTGAGTTAGATGTTGATTGACACTAAACAGTAGAAAATCAGTCCAGTCTCTCCAGCTGTCAATGTCATTGGCTGTTAAAGTCAACAGTTGCTTATAATAAATTGGCATGTTGTTAATATACACATAAGCATTCTTTCAGAATGCTCTCAATTACATGTAGCTTAGATCAGTTGCATAGGCCTACTATATGCATTAGTGAGTGTGGCGGTGCTTATGGGGTGTCGCTCTGGGACGGGAAAGTATGAGTCTGAGAGGGAAAAATCACAGTATACTCACTACAAAAAACTAGACTACACCACTATCCTCTATATAGTGCACTATATGCTATTCACCATATAGAAACTAGTAAATGTGTAAACAAGTGACCGATTTCAGCCACAGCTTCAGCGTCTGTTTATAGTGTAGGAGGGGGCGGGACGTCAGATTCTAGAGATGATTGGACTTGATTGCATTTGATTGGACTGAAGATTTGATGAGAAGCTTAAGTCCACAGTGATGTCATGAAAATCCATGATCCATTTTAGCGGAAGTGAGAGATTGTAAGTTTGAATCCTTATATCTCCTAAATGCAAATTTTGTCATTGTTTTGGAACACACCAGCTTATTGATAACCTTAAGGCTAATATATTCATACTAAAAGCTAGAGAACTTATATTTTGATTTCACAGGGACTTACACTAGTACACTAATCATTGCAGGTTTCATCAGTCCAGTCTGTGACTTGCAACATAAACGTCTCCGTTTAGCTTCAAATGGCGTCTTCAACAACAGTATTCTATAAAAATGAAGACTATTTTTTGCATTCCAATTCTGACATCCAAAGGCACAACAAAACATTCCTCTTATACTGTGGATTTTGCAATTTTTTTTCTCCACTCGTTACCGCTATTTTTCTGCCACCACTCTGCGCAGTGTTGCCAGATTGGAAATGTCCAAGTATCGTACCAGAAGCTCAAAATTATCCTATTTGGAATAAAATTATCACACACAAGTTTTTAGTATAGGTAAATGAACTAAATAAATAACTAATGATTTTTACAACAGAATGAATCAATACTGAACTTAAGCTGGACAATCACTATTTTAGCTGCTGTACAGCCAAAATTATGTTCCCATCTCTTAAGCTATACTTTGACACAATCTGCATTGTAAAAAGTGCTATATAAATAAAGGTGACTTGACGAGTCAATCGTACAGAATACAGCTATTTATCTAGAATTTTTGACATGACCTGCAAATTACCAAAATAGATAAATAACTAAGCATACCTTAGTGGGAAACTGACCTAAAAGCAATGCGGTAGGAACGTTAACTTGTGCTCGTGAGAGAGAGTCATTCTCCACGACGATTGGCAGAGAAGACGTAACATGACATGAGATGGAAGATGTGCCTAAAGGCTAATTTATACTTCTGCGTCGAGTGTACACCGTAGCTACGGCGTAGGCTGTGTGTACCATGCGTAGCATACGACGTAGCCTGATGTGCACCTCTTCAAAAATATAACAAGGTCTACCTGGACCGCAAGCGCTGTGATTGGTCTGCTAGAACCCCTCCCTCAGGTCAAAAAACTGGCGCGGAGCAATCGGAAAGAGCGAGTGTTTTCAGCTTCCATAGGAATGAAAAAAACGCTCTGTTTCAGGGGACATGCAGTCATACTGCAACAAAAGTCGTTACCTATTTGCTGCTTCTCTGCCGCTTCTAGTTGTAAGCTTTTCTGATAATGGACATGACAAGCTGCTTCTTCTTCGGCTTTTGCCTTGATACTCAACATTACCGCGGACACTGCATACTAGTGGTCTGCATTCACGTTGACATGGACAACGATGCAGAAGTATAAATGGAAACAGATGCATCGCCTACGGTGCAGAGGCTCCGGCGTAGGTCTGACGCAGAAGTATAAATCAGCCTCAACAACATTCACGTTCTCCTTATAATCATGACGTAGAGGATCCACAGCTAGATCAATGAGTATAAGCCAATTATAACGACCATCATTTGAAGTGTCACAAAGTTCTGAAGTTATCGTACATTAAGGGATTTTTTTTTTTCATTGATCGTACATCGTACAGAGGTCAAAATTATTGTACAAATACCATAATTATCGTACGTCTGGCAACACTAACTCTGCACGCGCAGCTGCACATGACGTAACTGTGACGTCTGCTCCAAATTGCTCCAATGTGCAGCCACACGATTTAAAATATCATTTGCATGTAGAATGAGACTCTTACCTCAGCCAGTGATCGGTTGGTATGATGTCTGCTGTGGTCTCCTCGCTGAAAGGGCACGTTATTTTTCCTCACACTGTTTCGAATGGATTGACAGATGTGTTCAATGCTCCTGCTCTCGGCTGCTCTTTACGATTGCTTTATACCACTATAAAAAGTGTTATTTCACCCAAAAATGAACATAATGTAATTTATTAATCACCCTCATGTCAATCTACACCCGTAAGACCTTCATTCATCTTCGGAACACAAATTAAGATATTTTTGATGAAATCCGACGGCTCAGTGAGGCCTCTATTGCCAGCAAGTTAATCTACACTTTCAGTGCATAGAAAGGTACTAAAACATATTTAAAACAGTTCATGTGACTACAGTGGTAACGATTGGTAACGAAGTGGTTTCTTGATTTGGAGAAACATAAATTGTCCATGAATAATAGATGTGGTTAGAAAATTTAGGGGAGAATAAGTCAATGCCAAATAATGATGAAAATGAGCATCTATTTGCAATTTAAGGTTAAAAGATTAGTAAAATAAACAATGCATAATTTATAGTAGGCCTATGCATGTAGGCCTACTGTATGTACAAATACTATTATTTAACGTTTAAAAAACATACTTTAACCTTTAATCTTAAACGGTAAAAAAACATGTTGAATGACTGCTGATTTCTGTAGTTATACATTTGTTTCCTTTTTTCTATTTTTACAGAAAAAAATCTGTAAAATATGAATCAACATTTTATGTAAAATTACACATTATTCTGTAAGAATACAGAATATTTTCATTTAAATAACACACAAATTTGGCGTAATACCAAAATACAAGCAATTCTCTGTAAATTTAACTGTGGAAATTTAAATGACAGCAAATACAGCAAACTATAAAACAAAAAATTGGAAAATTCTGTGTAAAAAAAAATAAAAAATACAGACCATTACCTGTAAAATAACATTTATTTTTAGTAGTTGATAGTGACATGATAGCGAAAGTTTCAAAGAAGATCCAAAAAGTTCCAAAGAATAAGTGTGTACTTGTTTTGGCTATACTTGTACTTGTTTTGGCTATACTTGTGAGGACCAAATGTCCTTACCTTACTTATATTGTGAAATACTTTCACAACCCACTAGTGAGGACATTGACTGGTCCTCACTAGTTTAAAATCAACCAAAAGATGTTTCTGTGATGGGTAGGTTTAGGAGTAGGGGTTGGGTTAGGTGATAGAAAATATAACTGACCTGATATAAAATCAGTGGAAGTCTATGCAATGTCCTCACTAAGATAGCAAAACAAACCTGAATGTGTGTGTGTGTGTGCGTGCGTGCATGTTTTTGTGACATATCAGGTCACAAATCTGTATAATGACATGGGTGTGACATAGGTATTACAAGAAGAGGGTGACTTATGAGGACATTACCCCATGTCCCCATTTTTCAAAAGGCTTATAAATCATACAGAATGAGTTTTTTTGAGAAAGTAAAAATGTGCACAGTTTTCTGTGATGGGTAGATTTAGGTGTAGGGCGATAGAAAATACGGTTTGTACAGTATAAAAACCATTACGCCTATGGAATGTCCCCACAATTCACAAAAACAAACCTGTGTGTGTGTGTGTGTGTGTGTGTGCACCTGTGTGAGTTTAATTCTAAAGAAATACAAAAACCAAAGACATAAAAGGAAAGAGAACTGTCTATTGTCAGACAAGGGTCAAGTTTCTTATTCAAAAGCCTGATTTTCAGATTATATTGGATAATAATTTGGGCTGCTGCAAAGACTGCATTTAAGCTGCTTTGTCTTGGGGGACACATGCCATGTTTGTATTTATTTTATTACTTAATAGGGTCAATGATTGATTATCTAAAATGGGGATTTTGTAATAATGGAATCTTCTCCCCTGTTTTGGCCAGCTCTGTCAGTAAATTTCGTCATGTTTACCAAAGGATTACAGCTCACACTCCAACATTCATTGCATCCACCCACTGAGAGCCCCACTATAAAGGCCTGCTGCAGTCCCTGCTTCAGTGCCTTTGACTTCAGTGCCTTTTCAGCTAGCCTGGATAAAGTGAACAGCTCATTATGACATTGGTGTTTCTTTCTCTGTATGTATGCTTGGCTCTAGGTTTGAGCAACGCAGCTCCAGCGTGAGTATCTGATACAATATCACATTAAATCTAGAAAAGACTGCAAATAGTTTTCTAAAGATCCTCAAATGCATTGGTACAAATATAAGTATTAGTTTAATCACAGCACTCTTGTACTGTATCCTTAGGATTTTATATCTTTCTCAAAACTTGTTTATGCGTTATTTATAGCCTTTAGAAAACATTTTATCCATGCTCTTACATACAGTACAACACCTGCATATACTTAGCTTTCTGTGGTATAAATCTGATTATGAAAAACTATTTTAGTTAATATTTGACCAGTATATTTCCATAAACCTCTGTTTGCTTGTAAGTTTAAAATTTGGCCTATCGTTGTTTGTGATGTATAAATCTGATTATGAAAAACTATTTTAGTTAATATTTGACCAGTATATTTCCATGAACCTCTGTTTGCTTATAAGTTTAAATTTGGTCTATCGTTGTTTGTGTTGTTACAGAACACTACAAAGAACAATCAATAACACAGATACTGACTGATTAAAGTCCACATCAGCATTTTTATTTATGTTGCTGCCTTCAGTTCACAGCCCAGTGCACAAATACCTTAAAGGATTAAAGCAAAATGTACTCCACACAGCTCCGGGGGGTTAATAAAGGCCTTCTGAAGCGAAGCAATGCGTTTGTGTAAGAAAAATATCCATATTTAACAAGTTATAAAGTAAAATATCTAGCTTCTGCCAGACCACCTTCTGTATTCAACTTGCAAGTGTAATGCTTCTCACAGTTCAAAACGCTTACACTATGTCCTATGCTTTCTGTATTCAACTTACGAAGAAAGCTTAACTGACGCAACGTTAAGTTGAATACGGAAGGCGGTCTGGCGGAAGCTAGATATTTTACTTTATAACTTGTTAAATATGGATATTTTTCTTGCATAAATGAATCGCTTCGCTTCAGAAGGCCTTTATTAAACCCCCGGAGCTGTGTGGAATATGTTTTGCTTTGGATGGATGCACTTTTTTGAGCTTTATACTCATTGTTCACTACCATTATAAACCTTAGATGCATCAGGATATTTATTAATAGGCTATAACTCTGAAAGTAGAAAGTCATATACACCTAGAATGGCTTGAGGGTGAGGAAAGCTTGGGGTAATTTTCATTTGAAAGTGAACTAATCGTTTAATATTTGATCAGTAGGCAGCAATTTGCAAAAGCATGCATTTTAGCTTGTCCTTGCTTAATTCATGTTTGTTTTATGGGTAATGTCATATAACCTATAGTTTTAGCTTAAAAGTTTAAAGCATTGCAATTGCTTTCTTTATTTCAGCCACCATGATGCCATGATAAAAGGTAAGCATGAAAATCTATCACTGCATTTTTTCAGATTTTCTGACATTGGTGATGTTTTGAAAAAATTGCTAAATTCTCGCCACACTGGAGGCTTTACTATCACCATATTATTATGCTGATAGTATGTTAAGGGTTAAATGTGTTAAGTTTGACTAAATTGATGCACAACAGCAGTATAATTACTCATGTAATCATATCATCATATAGATGCCCTTGAGAGACATTCAGATCCTAAAGGAGAGGACCACCATGATGCCAAACTTGACCGGTGTAAAGGCATTGAGTTTGATGCCATCACTCCCGATGAAAAAGGAAACACTTTCTTTTTTAAAGGTTTACTTTGAAAATACATATTTTATTATTCCTCACCATATTTTAGAAATGTCCTTACATGACCATTCCAGGTCAAGTTTTTCTTTTCTGCATTCTTGATTCTGATTTTTCAAATTCAGGTGACCATTTATGGAAAGGTTTCTTGGGATCAGCTGAGATCTCAAGCAGCATATTCAAAGAACTGGATGACTATCATCACCGGGGTCATGTTGATGCAGCCTTCCGCATGCACCATCAAGATGATGCCAATGTTCATGACCACATCTACTTTTTTCTGGTGCTTTTTATGAGTTACATCTAGTACCTCAATAGCTGTCTCATGACTGTTTCTGTACAGAAAGTACCTTTATCAAAACAACTTGAAATCAACTTTAATTTTTTCTTTGCACAGCTAAGAACTTTTCAAATATTTGTTTACACAAGCCTACAGTTTATAATATAACAACCACAGACACACAGTTTGATGCTGATGAGTATTTTCAATTTTCTATTAAGGATGACAAAGTCTTTAGCTTTTACAACTACACCCTTGAGAATGGCTACCCTGTAGAGATACAGCAGGAGTTTCCTGGTATCCCCAGCCACTTAGATGCTGCTGTTGAGTGTCCCAAAGGAGAGTGCATTACTGATTCAGTGCTGTTCTTCAAAGGTTATTGAATCATATATGCTCTACATTCACATCAATAATGACAATTGAATTCTTTGAAGATTGGGTGGCTTTATATATCTATTAAATAATTAGTATATAATTATGTGTATACCTTAGCATTGTGTGCTCAGAATTTGTTACTTTGCTTATATGTGATTTGCCCATTAATATATAACACAATAAACATCTTCAGGAAATGAAACTTACAGCTTTGACATCAAGACAAAGATAGTTAAGAAGAAGATGTGGACACACTTGCCAAACTGCACATCTGCCTTTCGCTGGCTAGATCACTATTACTGTTTCCATGGTTACAACTTCACTAGATTCCATCCTGTTTCTGGGGAGGTGACAGGAACATATCCTAAGGATGCTCGAAACTACTTCATGAGATGTGAAGGATTTGGTGAGCCACTTAGCTCTGTTTTCATGTCCATTCTGAGCTTTCCTCTTACTCACAAAGTTTATCTCTAATTATATTTTCTGCTTTTAAAAATTACATTTTATCTAGAATTTTTTACTCAAAATCTAGTTGAAATTGTTCCTTAGGTCATGGAGGTGGTGCAAGAAGACTACACTGTAGTGAGGTCAAGCTGAATGCTGTCACCACAGATGATAAAGGGAGATCATATGCATTCCACGGTAATTCAGCTTTTATTAAATGCAGTATCATTGCAATCAATTTTTTTCTTATTAATATGCAAAACTTACACTTTAGAACTTCAACTATACTATACTTACAGATGCAATGTACTTGCGTTTGGACACACACCGAGATGGCAGTCACCGTTTCCCTATTTCAAGGTTATGGAAGGAAATTTCTGGTGGAGTGGATGCTGCTTTTGCTTATGGTGATAACATGTACATCATACAGGTAAAATCAATACGCAAAAGAAGGATTAAATAGATTTCCATTGCTATTATTTTAGCCTGACATTTCAATGTTTTTTCTCTTATTTTTACAATTTCAAAGAGGCAGTGTTCAGCATGTGGTGACAGATTTTTTTTGTTTTTGTTTTTATGTGAATAGGGTGGTCAAGTCTATATCTACAAGTCATTAGCCCATTATACTCTCATAGAGGGCTACCCTAAACCTTTGAAGGAAGAACTAGGCATTGATGGTCCTGTGGATGCAGCATTTTTGTGTCCAAAACAGCACACTGTACAACTTATACAAGGTAGGAACAATATGTGATTTTCCTCAGATCATTCATCAGCATTTATATATACTGTACATAGATGTTGTGAAGACAAGATGAGCGAAGGATGTAATACTAATAAGCATTTAAAATTAATGTCCCCTTCACTTCCTAGAGTGATTTCTAACTTGATCTTTACTGTGTCATGCAATAATGCTGTAACATTCTCAGAGACGAGAGAGAGAGGATCCAAATGCAGGAATGGACTTTAATAAGTAACAAAACTACAGTAATCAGGAAACAAGGAAACCACGTAAACAGAACAGAGTACCTCTAAACAATTATGAAATGGACAAGACCAGACAATGAACACAGGAAACACAATGGCTTATATCCACCTTATTTTTCAACATAGAAGTAAGGTGTTTTCTGTGAATGTGCGAGACTTCCAATTTATTAGCCGCTATAGGGAAATAATGAGCAGAATATTAAAGTGCAGTAAACTGTAAAACTGTATGTGGTACAAACCAGCGTGTTTATAATTAAGACAATACATTAAAATAATATGGTAAGTGTGGCAAGCAGGATGAGATGATTGATAATGAGCTTCACATGCACTCCACACTGGTCTCGTATCTCACGGAGGAGCTTCGGAAGCATAAAAGGAGGAGCGACGACAGTGAAGGATGAGAGAGGACCATGCCTGGACTTTACTTTTTGGTTATGTTTGTGCAGCAGTTGTCTGTGAGGGTCGAACGTTCAGGTGAAGCTCATTATCAATCACGACACCAGCCTCGCTCCATTCTCATGGCCCTCAGCCTCATCCTGCTTGCCACAGTAAGAAATACCAGTTTGAAGTATCAAGGAGCATAAAGAGCTGTTTTGTAAAACTAAAAAATAACTGGAAGCGAATGACACCGGAAGCCAGACACATTCAATTTACAAATGGTAGTGTGTGCTCGTACCTGAAAAGTAAGGTGGATACACAACGGGTAATATACTAACAAGACACACCTGGAAACAATCAAGGACTAACAAGGGGAAAACAGGAACAAGAAACAAACTAAAAGTCACAGGGGAACAGGGAAACATGGGGGTGCAGTCAAAACAGGGAAACGGGGGTGCCAGCAGGGCTGAAGTCCATGCCAAGGCTGACAGAGCTTGAACAGGCCATGACTCTTTTTTTATATTTATTTTTAGTGGGGGGGTTTTTTTCCATTATTGAGATGGGATAGTATAGAGTAGACAGGAAGCAAATTGGGAAAGAGAAGGGGACTGGATCGGGAAAGGTCCACAAGCCAGGACTTGAACTCGGGTCCCCCAAAGCGCAACCATGATACATGCCGGAGTGGCTCTGACAGGCCTTGATGCTTTAGTCATGACAGGGATCTTGGGAAAGTCAGAGATGGCACTTCTGGCCATGACAATATAGGCAGGTAATGCAGTGAACTCAAAGAAGGTCTCCGCAGCCATGACAGAACAGGCAGTGATGGCCTATATGGACTTTTAGTTTGCTTCTAGTTCTTGTTCCTGTTTCCCCTTGTCATCTCCTGATGAACCCTTTTCACATTTCTGGGGTTCTCAGAAGCAGAAGTTGTTATAGCCAGGTAAACTTCAATAGTGGTGAATAGGAGATGACAGCAAATATAATTCTTGTATTCCCATTTGCTCCCATATCAAAAGATAAAATCCATGACAGCATTTCCATGACTTTCCAAAAGAAGGAAAAATATAGAGAGATTGATTACAGCAGTCAGAAGAGAGGATGTGAAACTTGTCACCACTTTCTCAGCTGTTGTATTAGAAACACTCATACGGCAGTGTTAATTTGTTCTTTATCATTTATTGCCAAGGTAATATAACACAAAGTATAGCGTTATAAATGTATATTCATTTTTAAAAAAAAATGAAAATATGAGAAACTTCACTAGATTTGCGATGTTGATAACTGTGGAAACCCTTCATCACAGTCTATGAAAAGGGTCCATTGTGTGCACCCATCTTGTTAGACAATTACCCCTGTATGTCAGCCCTTGTGTTTCCCATGTTCTTTGTCAGGTCTTGTCCATTCATAGCTGTCTCTTTGGTGAGGTCAGTTCTGTTTTCCTTGTGTTCCCTGTTTCCTCGCTCTTGGTATTTTTGTCATTACAAATATTAAATAATTGCATTTGGTTTTCTCTCAAATATTCGTATGGTAGCTCATTATGGGAACACCTCGGGTGTGACCAATCCTGGAAGCACCAATTACACCACATCTGTCAGCTGACAGACCAATCATGACGGTGATGCAGGAGTCCCACCTCCCTAACATACAGTACTGTGCAAAAGTCTTAGGCCCCCTCCACAAGGAGATGCATTTCTGTGTATACGCACAAATTTTGTATCAGATAGGCGTTTCATCCACACGGATCTGGCGTTTTCGGAAGGTGAAACCGCTATTTTTCGAAACCAGGTGCCAATCTGAAAACGCCGCCTTTGCGTTTTCGTGTGTACAGCCTATCCGTATATTTTGTAAAACGATAATGTCATCACCCCACGTGTCGACCCTAGTCAGACGGCCTTAACAGCACAAAACAGCAACAATAGCAGACTCTAGATGCTTGTGTTCGTGCTGCAGAAGCTACTGAGCCAAAATAAAGCGTTATTTCTAAGCTTTACTATAGTTTGTATACAGCGCGTAAGGTTTATGCGCATGCTCCAAGTCTTATTCGCTGTTTTAAGTGTATCTCTATGGCAGAATTACAGTGCCACATACTGGTCTGGCATGTATACTACATCGTTTTGAGTCGTTTCAGTGGTTTCGTGTGTACGCAGACATTTCTTGAGACGAGGAAAAAAAAAAGATTGGATAGGGTAAGCTCTGGCTTCGTGTGGACGTAGCCTTAGGCACGTCAGTATTTTCACCCCCAAAAAAGGGTATTAAGCCAGTTATTTATATCTTTTGTTGTAGTGTATCAGTAGGAAATATCAGTTTACATTTCCAAACATTAATTTTGCCATTAATTGTAATAATCCAGCAAGATTTTTGAATGTACGAGGAGTCTGACAACAGCCGGTGCTCCACACAAAGATCTGATCTCACCATCATCAAATCCCTCTGTGATTACATGAAGAAACAGATGAAACTGAGACAAACTAAATCAACACTTCCCCAGTCAAGCAGCTGATTCCAGCCGTCCCAGCATGCTTTAATTTACCACTCCTTTGCCCTGGCTGTCAGAGCCCTGAATGCCACCTCACTGCTCACAGCATACAGTTGCAAGAAAAAGTATGTGAACCACTTGCAGAATCTGTGAAAATGTTAATAATTTTAACAAAATAAGGGAGATAATACAAAATGCATTTTATTTTTTATTTAGTACTGTCCTGAGTAAGATATTTTACATAAAAGATGTTTACATATAATCCATAAACAAAAAAACAAAACAAAAAATAGCTGAATTTATTAAAATAACCCCATTCATAAGTATGTGAACCATTGACTCTTAATACTGTGTGTGGTTACCTGGATGATCTATGACTGTTTTTTTGTTTTGTGATGGTTGTTCATGAGTCCCTTGTTTGTCCTGAGCTCTGTTCTTCAGAAATCTCCAGGTCCTGCAGATTCTTCAGTTTTCCAGCATTTTTGAACCCTTTTACAGCATTGACTGAATGATTTTGAGATTCGTCTTTTCACACTGAGGACAACTGAGGGACTCAAACATAACTTTTAAAAAAGGTTCAAACATTCACTGGTACTCCAGAAAAAAACATGATGCATTAATAGATGGGGGGTGAAAACATTTGGAATTTGAAGATCAAGGTAAATTGTATTTAATTTGTCTTCCGGGAAACATGCAAGTATCTTCTGTTGCTTCCGAAGGCCAGTACTAAATAATAAAAAAAAATGATATTCAAGCGAAATAAGAAAAATTTGGACCTCTTCATCCTGTTCAAAAGTTTTCACCCCCTGACTCTTAATGCATTGTGTTTCCTTCTGAAGCATCAGTGAATGTTTGAACCTTTTTTAATAGTTGTGTTTGAGTCCCTCAGTTGTCCTCCCTGGGAAAAGATGGATCTCAAAATCATTCAGTCACTGTTGTAAAGGGTTCAAATATGCAAAAGATGGTGGAAAACTGTAGAATTTTTGGGACCTGGAGATGTTTTCTGAAGAACAGAGCTCAGTTTAACTGGGACTCATGAACAACCATCACACAACAAAAAAACAGTTGTAGATCATCCAGCTAATGACACACAGTATTAAGAATCAATGGTTCACAAACTTTTGAACTGGGTCATTTTAATAAATTCAGGTATTTTTTTGTCTTATGGATTATATGTAAACATCTTTTATGTAAAATATCTTACTCAGGACAGTACTAAATTAAAAATAACATGCATTTTGTATCTCTTATTTTGTTAAAATTTTGCACATTTTCACAGATTCTGCAAGTGGTTCACATACTTATTCTTGCAACTGTATCAAACAAAACATATTAACCTAAACTCATGGAGGATTAATGGAGGATTAATAGAAGAAAAACTAATTTCCATTCATTACTGGCAACACATGTCCCAGGAATAATGAATGTGTGGGTGGATCTCATTTCCAGAGGAAATCCTCTTTACGGAGCATGGACTCTCCTTCTTTAGGTGGTGAGTCAGTTGTGGGAGAGGTTCAGCCGAGCTGCATTTGAACGGGGTTTCAAAGCCACAGATTCGGCTGTAGAGTCTGTCTCTGGTTCTTTATGCACTCTCAGTCTCCTTTTGAGCCTATAGATAGTATTGCTTTAAAGCTCCTTTCGCTAAAGGCTGCTTTATTACTGGCTCTTTCTATTAATGAACTTCACGCTTTGTTGGTTCATAACTCCTGTATGCAGTTCGCTATGGATTACTCAAGAGTAACTCTCAAAACTAATCCAGCATTTGTGCCTAAAGTAAGCAAATCAGCTCTCGCCTGTAAACAGATGGACTTACTGGCCTTCAATCCGCCGAGTGAGCAGCTTCATTGTCTGTGCCCTGTCTGGGCATTGCGTCACTATGTAGACAGAACGAAATCACTAAGGAAGAGTAATCAGTTTTTTGTTTCAACAATTATCTGTTTCATGGGCTGATTCTCATAAGGGTAAACCTATTTCACGTCAGTGTTGGTCCCAGTGGGTAGTGGAAGCTATTATATTAGGTTATAATGCATGGGACTTGGTCCTCCGGAGGGGCTGAGGGCTCATTCTACCAGGGATATGGCTACCTCATGGGCACTATTTAGGGGCGTGTCAGTTCAGGACATATGTGCGGCACCAAGTTGGGATTCGCCTCACACTTTTTCAATTTTATAGACTGATTGTCACAGAGCCATCACTGTCTCATTCCATCCTAAGTGTGTAAAAAAAACACTTGTTTGTGAGGTGTTTTATGTTTTTGTTCACATAGGTTCCTCTTCTATTCAGAGAATAGTTACAGACTTTGTGTTTATGTTACATACATCACTGAGTTGGTTGACATGTCTGCTTCAGACAGCATATCTGCAATACAGGAGTTGTTTATATCCCATAGTGAGATACAGAACAAATGTTTGAAAGAGAACTTTATGTTACTAACATAACCCCATTTCTCTGATAACAGAAGTGAGGCATCTCACCACATTTCCCTCCTTGCAGCTGCACAGAGAAGAGATATGCTGAGAATGAATTGGGGGCTGCTAGCAGCTATATATATTTGGGAGGGGGGACTCCCACATCACTGTCATGATTGGTCTGTCAACTGACAGAAGTGTAATTCATGCTTCCAGGATTGGTCACGCCTGAGGCGTTTCCCATAGTGAGATACCTCACTTCTGTTATTAGAGAACTGGGGTTACGTAAGTAACCTAAAGATCCTGCTCTCTTGTGTCTCTGAGTTTCCAACATGATAATTGCCTGATTTTCCTCCTCAGGTCAAAAGATGTATGAAGTTGATCTTGCGGCCACACCCCGAGTCGTTAAAAAGGAGACACCTATTCCCTTCACTAAAATTGATGCTGGCCTCTGTGATACTGAAGGTGTGAAGGTGTTTATTGGTCCAGAATACTATTCATATGAAACCCCAATGATTCTAGCTCTAAGCAAAATCAGACCTGAACCTCATAAGATCTCTCCAGAAGAATTTGGCTGTAAAGCCTATGACTAGGCAAGGCAACAGCTTCTGATGGCAAGTCATTTTTATAAGCTAATGATTTTGCTTCATCTGTTATTGTACTAATAAAAATGATACTTGTCTTGCATATCTTTGAATCTTCATTGTCCACTCAGGGTGTTAGCATGGCCAAAAACAACACAAAAGGAAAATTAACCCTCTCATGCATGAAATATGACAACCTCAGTCAGGATTTTCTCTAAGTGCATGAAAAACAACATATGAAATGTATTTATTTTTTACACATATTTTTCAAAGAGATTTTCCACTTAAGTGGACAGTATGTGTTTTTGGTTTTAACTGAAGAGATACTGTATTAAACATAATACAGTAATAACAGCAATATTGTGTGTATTTAACAAACCAATGAATAAAATTATATAAAATCATGTAAAAAAAAAAAAAACTATGTGAAAAAAACTATCATGTGAAAACCATAAAATATATACAAAAAATATGAACGCAAAATATTGCAAATGCAATTGAGTTTGTTCCCGTTCAACCGGTAGACAAAGAACTTCATACAAGTTGAACTTCATGGCCCTCATTTATCAAACGATTGTACGCCAGAAAACTGTGCGTACCCTCGTTTCCATGCAAAATTTGGCATTTATCAGTGAGCGTGAGCGGTGGCTACGATCAAATCTCACGTCAGGTCTCAGCTCATGTACAAAAGTTTTTGAGTCAGCGGGAACTTGCGTGTGCAGCATAGTAAATCTGGTGGAGAACTGTTATGAGAACACACACGCAGACCCAACATATCAGTTCTAGTGTTGCTAATTTTACATTTTAGCCATTTATCAGCAAACTAAAATGCAGACAAAGTTAACACTGCTTAGTTTAAATGGTCCGCTATCCATCTGTGCAAGTCGGCGCGCGCAACGCCCAACCAAACACATTTCTGCGCATGTGAAGGATGATGTTTTACGTGGATATTGAAACAAGAGTGAAATAGTGCAATAAATGTTACATCACGAATATGGAAATGTTTAGATTCCTCCCAAATGAGAGAGTTTAATGTATAGTTTTGTTCATGTTTATGATTTCATGTCTTTTATTGTGTAGTTTGATTCATGTTGCTTGTTTGTGTCATGCTTCCCTTGCTCCTCATGTGCTCCCTTAGTCTATGTGTCATGTCATTGTCCCTTGTGTCACTTGCCCATTGGTTGTCTTAGTCATGTGTTCACTAAGTTCATGTATTTAAGCCTCTTGTTCTCCATATTACTTGGTCGTGTATTGATTATGTAACCCTGCTGTTGGTGAGTGTTATTGTCAAGTCTGCCCTCTGCCAAGTCAAGTCTGCTCATGTTTAATTCTGCTCATTGCCAAGTCTTCTTATAGCCAAGTCTGCTCATCGTCAAGTCTGCTTATGTCCAAGTCTAATGGTTGCTTAGTTTGTTTGCTCACTTTTGGATTACAATAAACTGCACATGGATTCATCAACTCGCCTTCAGTTAAACTAATCGTTACAGAACACACGACCTACCAAAATGAACCCAGCAGTTTCTTTTGCGTCTCCGCCAAGGTTACTGGGCTATCAAGAATTATGTGGAAGAGTTTTGTGGACTTTGTGATTTGGTGGGATTTAATGATTCATTTTTCATTCTGGGTTAAATAAACCCATTCGTTCCCAGTTGCCTGGAGGGAAAATACACTGGTCCCTTGAGGAGTATATTGATTATGCAGAAGAATAGCATCTACGCTAATATTAGTCTTTCTGTTTATCCCGAGGTTTACCGTAGTCCGTAGTCAACCAGATCCGGGCCGTATCCAGGTGAGACCGAGGACCGGCGCCTTGACACGACCACAACGCAGCCCTGAAGTATCAGCAGAGATTGAGTCAACTAGATCATCCATTGTGAAGGCCTCATCGACACAACAGCCAGTGGCACAGCTCCTCAAAAAAACTTTCCATACCGGTGTGATGAATACGATCCTCAACTGGACTGAACTGGAATAAATACTTTGAATGTTGCGATCCTATCGGACATAAGATAGCAACCTGAATCGTAACAAAGCACTGTTCGCCAGAGGAGAACTGGCCCCCCGACTAAGCCTGGTTTCTCCCAAGGTTTTTTTCTCCATTTTAACACAGAAGTCTATTTGCCACCTGTTTGCCATCTGATGTCACCTGTTGGAGTTTGGGTTCCTTGCCGCTGTCGCCTTTGGCTTGCTTAGTTGGGGACACTTAACATTTGATATTCAACAGTGCTTTGATCTGCCGACATTGACACTATTCTTTAAGAGCTGCTGTGCAGCCAAAATTATATACCAGTTATCAATGTAAAGCTGCTTTGACACAATCTGCATTGTAAAAAGCGCTATATAAATAAAGGTGACTTGACTTGACTTGATTATGCATTCTTGCTCAGTGGTTCATCATTTACTGTGGGTCTAGCAGATGTGGAGCCCTGCAATCCCACAGTACCCTTCATCCCAGAGTGATGGAGCTCCGCCAGTGTCTTCAGACCAGATGGCCACTCCGCCAGTGTCTTCAGACAAGATGGCCGCCCCGCCAGTGTCTTCAGACAAGATGGCCGCTATGCCAGAGTTTCTTCACGTCATGCCTGCCAGTCTAGAGACTTTTCACATCATGCCTACCCAGCCAGAGACTGTTCATGCCACGCCTGCCCAGCCAGAGACTGTTCACATCATGCCGGTCAAGTCTGAGCCTGTTCACATTATGCCTGCCATGCCTGAGACCTCAACCAAGATGGCTGCCACACCTGAGCCCTCAACCAAGATGGCTACCACGCCTGAGCCCTCAGCCGAGATGGCTGCCACGCCTGAGCCCTCAGCCGAGATGGCTGCCACGCCTGAGCCCTCAGCCGAGATGGCTGCCACGCCTGAGCCCTCAGCCGAGATGGCTGCCACGCCTGAGCCCTCAGCCAAGATGGCCGTCACGCCAGAGCCCTCAGCCAAGATGGCCGCCACGCCAGAGTCTCTAGAATGTGCAGCACTTACAATTGTGGCCACAGCTATCCTGTGTGTATGGGCCACACACGCATCCACGCCACAGCCTCTCCAAGTCACGGTCGCCACACCAGAGCCTCTTCACGTCATGTCTTCCACGTCAGCGTCCCTAGCCATTATGGCCGCCTCGCCATAGCCCCCTCAGGTCATGTCTGCCCAAGTTTCCCCTAAAGATTTTTTTTGGGGGGGACTATGGGTACCAAGCTCCAGTGGATGCGGAAAAGAAAATTTATTAAAAAAGAAAAACTGAAATATCACATGGTCCTAAGTATTCAGACCCTTTGCTCAGTATTTAGTAGAAGCACCCTTTTGATCTAATACAGCCATGAGTCTTTTTGGAAAAGATGCAACAAGTTTTTCACACCTGAATTTGGGGATCCTCTGCCATTCCTCCTTGCAGATCCTCTCCAGTTCTGTCAGGTTGGATGGTAAACGTTGGTGGACAGCCATTTTTAGGTCTCTCCAGAGATGCTCAATTGGGTTTAAGTCAGGGCTCTGGCTGGGCCATTCAAGAACAGTCACGGAGTTGTTGTGAAGCCACTCCTTCGTTATTTTAGCTGTGTGCTTAGGGTCATTGTCTTGTTGGAAGGTAAACCTTTGGCCCAGTCTGAGGTCCTGAGCACTCTGGAGAAGGTTTTCGTCCAGGATATCCCTGTACTTGGCCGCATTCATCTTTCCCTCGATTGCAACCAGTCGTCCTGTCCCTGCAGCTGAAAAACACCCCCACAGCATGATGCTGCCACCACCATGCTTCACTGTTGGGACTGTATTGGACAGGTGATGAGCAGTGCCTGGTTTTCTCCACACATACCGCTTAGAATTAAGGCCAAAAAGTTCTATCTTGGTCTCATCAGACCAGAGAATCTTATTTCTCACCATCTTAGCAAACTCCATGCGGGCTTTCATGTGTCTTGCACTGAGGAGAGGCTTCCGTCGGGCCACTCTGCCATAAAACACCGACTGGTGGAGGGCTGCAGTGATGGTTGACTTTCTACAACTTTCTCCCATCTCCCGACTGCATCTCTGGAGCTCAGCCGCAGTGATCTTTGGGTTCTTCTTTACCTCTCTCACCAAGGCTCTTCTCCCTCGATAGCTCAGTTTAGCCGGACGGCCAGCTCTAGGAAGGGTTCTGGTCGTCCCAGACGTCTTCCATTTAAGGATTATGGAGGCCACTGTGCTCTTAGGAACCTTAAGTGCAGCAGAAATTTTTTTGTAACCTTGGCCAGATCTGTGCCTTGCCACAATTCTGTCTCTGAGCTCTTCAGGCAGTTCCTTTGACCTCATGATTCTCATTTGCTCTGACATGCACTGTGAGCTGTAAGGTCTTATATAGACAGGTGTGTGGCTTTCCTAATCGAGTCCAATCAGTATAATTGCATTGTTCTCTGTAACCACGGTTGGTAAGTTTTATGTTTTGCCAAGCCAAGCTAAGCCATGTAGCCATGCCATGTGAAGTCCTTGGTTAATGTTGGATTCATGTTGAAATTAAATAAACTGCACTTGGGTCCTCCACGACTTGCCTTCAGTGGACTATATATTACAGAGAGGTAGGCTATGTGAGCCCAATTCAGTTTTGCTTTAAGTAAGTTCATTTCTGCTTTATAATGAATGCCACTATAGCCTAATTTGTGTTTTAATTTATAATATATAGCTACTTATTTTTCGTTCTTGTTCTGTTCTGAATAAAATAAATTTAAAGGATTTTCTGTGGAGTGAGGTACTAAAATAACCAAGTTTATATATATTAATAATGTTTAAAAGTATTTAGTTTTATTTACCAGTATTTTTATTTAAGTTAATTTCATTGTTTGCAATTACGAGGTTGAGGGGTATTTTTGGAGTAAGATAAATTTCTTTTTCATGTGATTACTTCCTCTTCATGGCCGGGTTACGTTTCTCTGTGTCGTAAACTATAGGGCGAGGCTTCTAAAATTTGGGGCGTGATATTTAAATGATGATTGTTTTCAGCCGCCACATTTATCAACACCCGTTCATTCGTGCGATGGAATTGGCCGCATACGAAAGTTTAATGAATCACACGTGAGCGTTGTCGTAAGCTGATTTTTTCGTTCGGATGTACGCTGGTTTCTACATTCGTTTGATAAATGAGGGCCTATGTGTCTTTGATATCAGAACATGAGGAGGTGATTCCATCAAAGATCTCTACAACCGGTGAAGGTATAACTCTGTGGATGTCACGGTGTGGTTATTGCAGGAACAAACTGATGACTCAGACGATCAAATCCAAATGACTGAGTACGAGTACTGATACTTTTTTCTAGTACTTGCCAATACTGATGCCTATACATTTATTAATTTCTCTCTCTCTCTTTCTCTTTATTTTTTTTGGTGATGTTGCAGTTTTCCAAGCACAGTGAGACTGATGAATGTAGGACAGCTTCTTTATTATTACTCTAATGAAAAAAAGTAATATTTTTTTATGTCCTTGTCAAACTTAAAGAACAAAAATTTCACAGTGTCCAATATATAATTACCAATATATATAATTGTTGTTATATAAAAAGAAATTTACAAATGCAGCAAAAACAAAAATGAAAAGTGGGAGATCTTTAAGTTCTGTAACTATCAAACTAGCTGCAATTCGTGTTGTATAATGGATAAACCATGCTATTTTACCCGTCTTTCAAGCCACTTGGGTGTACATATATATACACTGGCGCCTCTTGTATTAATTTACTTGATCATTAATTTACTTGTTTCACTTTTCACTTTCTATTTTCTCATGTAGTCTATTTAATATTTACTTGATTTTATTATGACTGTAAATGCGGAAATGTAAACCGTTGTCCATCATTTGGCAATTAAAGAAAAATGTCACGTCGCAATATTGGAATTTTTTCCATTTTAAACCATGAAGGCGAGTCAGTGTACTGTATATCACACAATCAATGTGCAAACTTTGCGCAAGAGTTATGCCGATGAAGACGTCTCCATCCCCAGTCAATTATTCACTAGCCTTTACAGAAAATAAAAGTCAAACCGACGACCTTTCAGTGCATATTGCCTTAGAGACAACAAGAGATAGGCTAAATCCTGCTTCAACATGCTGATAATGGTAGGCTACGTCTTAATTTATTTTCTTACTATTTCTCTTGTGGCCCATATACTGTATGTAGTGAACATAGTGAATAATGTAGTGGAGGGGTAGGGGAACTAGAGATGAAGGCTTAGCAGGCGGCTAGAGCGGAACAGGCCAGGCAGGCGGCCAGGGCGGGTTAGGTTAAGCAAGCGGCCCGGGCGTAGCAGGCCTGACAAACGACCAGGGTGGGGCAGGCTCAGCAGGCCACCAAGGCAGGGCAGGCTGCCACCACAGCAGCGCAGATGGACTTGAAGACCCCCATGGTGGAACAGACGACCACCTCAGCAGTGCAGATGGGTTTGAAGACCCCCATGGCGGAACAGACGACCACCACAGCAGTGCAGATGGGCTTAAAGACCCCCATGGCAGAGCAGATGATCACCACAGCCGTGCAGACAGAACTGAAGACCCCCATGGTGGATCAGGTGGATCTAGAGGCCAACACAGCTGATTAGGCAAAACTGAAACATAAGGCACAGAGAGGTTAGTGTCGGCCACTAGGGCTGTAACACCCTCCAAGGCATTGCCCAGAGTGACCTCTCTGGTCGTTTTGAGACAGGCAGACAGTTCAGAAATTATCTGAGGTCACGTCGAGACAAACAGCAAGTTCATGTGCAACCTCTGTGGTCGTGTCAAGGTGAACAGGGAGTTCAGGGCTGACCTCTTTGGTCACCGCCAAACAGTCAAAAAACTCATGGACTTGAGCAGACTCTTGGGCTGGAGTGGGTTCTGAGGCAAACTCATGAACTGGAGCGGGCTCAGGAGCAGATTCATGGGTTGGAGCAGGTTCCTTGACTAGAGCGGGCTTAGGACTAGACTCATGGGTTGAAACAGGCTCTGGAGCGGACTCATGGACTGGAGCGAGCTATGGAGCTGACTCATTTGCTGGAGCAGGCTCTGGAATGGACTCACGGACTGGAGCAGGCTCTGGAGCGGACTCGTGGACTGGAGCAGACTCTGTAGTGGACTCACGGACTGAAGCGGACTCACAGGCTGGAGTGGGCTCACGGGCTGGAGCAGGCTCTGGGGCGGACTCATGGGCTGGAGCGGGCTCTGTAGCAGACTCACAGGCTGGAGCAGGCTCTGTAGTGGACTCACAGGCGGACTCACGGGCTGGAGCGGGCTCATTGGCTAGAGTGGGCTCTGAAGTAGAGTCTTGGACAGAAGTAGATTCTGTAACAGACTCATGGGCTGTAACGGGCTCTGGAATAGACTCATTGGCTGGAGCAAATTCAGGAGTGGATTCCTGGGCTGAAGAGCAGTCCCCGGGCCACACGCACGACATGGCCATCCTCGTAACAGAGAGTCCAGTTGACAGCGTGACCACCCTTGAAACCCCTGGGCTTGAGACTATCGCTGAAACACCAGCTGCTCGCACCGACATTGATGTGATGACCATTGTGGCTGGAGACTCTGGCATGGCGGCCATTTTGGCTGATGGCTTAGGCTTGGCGGACATCTTGAGCACAGGCTCAGGTGTGGTGGCCATGCTGTAAATAGGCATCACTTGACCAGGAGGAACAATCTGACTTCGGTATTGGAAAACGTTGATGAACCCCCAAAACTCCAGAGTCTTAAGATCCTCCCTCTCCCATGAAGGCAAAGGGTAATCCAGACATCCATTAAAGATCTCTATTAATTCTGAATCCTTATACTCCAGCCTCACTGCCAAAGTCCAAAACAGATGAGCTAGACCATCCACCTCCATTCCCTGCTGGCGTAGGGCAGTGAAGTTCTCAAGTCGTACCCTCCGTTCCTTCTTAAAGGTAGGGGGAACAATCCAGATTACCCTGCTGCTGGATCTGAAGATGATTGAGGTTTTTGTCACGGTTGCTCTGAGACTTAGGATAAGATCCAAGTGCAGTTTTATTTGGAATATCCAGAATCGTAGTATACAGCCAGGCAAGAGTCAAAAACCATGAAAACAGTCCACACAAAAACAAGAAAACAAAACCAGCCAGAGTGCTCAGAAGTGCATGTAACAAATACAAAACCTCAATGAATAATGGCTGAGACAAACTGGGTATAAATAAGCAGAAACTAATGACATGAGTGAATACAGCTGAGTGCAATGAAGAGTAATAAGTCCGGGACAAAGGATTATGGGAGATGAAGTCCGATATGGTGAGGCAATAATCCGGGGTGGAGTGCCCTCTGGTGGCTAACCAGGGCACTCCAACTGGTGATCAAGACAATAGCAAGGTGACATTGATACCAATGTTGAGATTTGAACAAACCATCATTTTGATTGAGATTGACATTTCAATGTTTAAAGTATGTTAGATAAGCATTGAAATTTTGATGAAAGCCCAACAGCACACATGGGTGGATATGGGGATATTAAATAATAATTTGTTGTTGTTGACCACAAGAGTATGTCTCTGTGGAATGCTAGGGGGTGTTACCCAAACACTGGGTAACCCACTAGCACCCAACACACCCATTCAAACCATGATGGGCATTTTCAATCGCTTTACCCCATTTGTTCTAATCTACTGGAGGCTTGGTTTGGGGGTGGATCTTAAGGTAAAAGAACACTTAAAATTTAAAAGTTGAAGTGTTTGAATAAACCATACTTTTTTTTTACAAAGTGCCTCTTGCTTTAGTAATGTTTATTAGAAATTTCCCTTCAGAACGTCTCCAAAACTACGCCTCCACCAAAACACATGAACGCATACCGCAGGGAGCATGTCTTCCAAATTACAGTAGTTATGGCATAAACGCAGCATAAGCTTGTTTTGGTTCAGGGGGAACTCTAAAAGGTGGCTGCTGTTTTGGTTGCGTGCTCGGTGACTGACGTCTGTCTGCATAGCATGAAACGCGGATTGGACGATCATTTTATGGTCCTATGCCTTCCACAGATGATATATATATATATATATATATATATATAAATTAGGGATGCACCGATTCCAATACCAGTATCGGTATCGGGCCGATACCAAGCTCATGTACTTGTACTAGTACTCATAAAAATACCCCCGATACCAAAGACCGATACCTCACTTGACAGATGCACCGACGGCAGCAGCAGAAACAATGTCAGCCTCAGGTGTGAGGAAATACTTCAAAATTAATGATGACAACCCACACGTTGCGAACTGCATGCTTTCAATCACAATTCGTTATCGATTAGTGAAGGCAGGATAGGCGGAATCGCGCTGAATGACACAGACCAGAAGCACTCTCTCTCGCGGGCTCTCTCTCTCTTTCTTGAGCGCAATCCCAGTTCTCTCAGACAGGGCGCGATCAGTTCTCCTTGCGCCTGAATGGTCAAATGCACACATGGTTGTCAAAGTGTCCATTGTGTGGAGTATCTCACGTAAATACAGTCAGTTATGGCTTAAGTGGACGTAAACATTTGGGTGAAAACAGGATATGTGTCAGTATCCATGGATTCGGTCTTAAAGGGACCATAGCCTAATTAAATATTTGTCATTAATGTTAATAAAACAACAAAAGATGTTAAATAAATGTGTATGGTATATAAACCTACTGTATCTGGAAAAAAAAAAAAAAATTAATTTGTATCTCTATAGTATTTGTTGTATTGTTTGTAATTTGTTTGTAAATTTCTTTTTATATAACAACAGTTATATATATTGGTAATTATGCCCTTTGAAGGTTATTAGACACTGTGAAATTTTTGTTCTTTAAGTTTGTGACAAGCACATAAAAATGTATTAATTTTTTCATTAGAGTAATAATAAAGAAGCTGTCCTACATTCATTAGTCTCACTGTGTTGTGCTTGGAAAACTGCAACATCACCAAAAAAAAAAAAAAATTAAAAATTAATAAGTTAAAAAATTATAAGAAATTAATAAATGTTTAGGCATCGATATTGGCGAGTACCAGAAAAAAAATATCGGTACTCGTACTCTGTCCTTAAAAAATGGTATCGTGCATCCCTAATATAAATACATTTAAACAACTTAACTTACTGATTGCTATCAGGATGTAAAGGGACTTTCAACCAGCATAACAACAAATGTTTTTGAACCAAATCACCTACCCTGCCTTTAAAGTTCCAACAACATTTAGCAGATTTCTTGAAGTGCAAGTGACAAGAACATATTTCATGCATCCATTACTCAGTGCTTGCATAGCCCCTTGCCTTCTTGTAGGACTGAAGGAAAATGAGGATGGAAAATTTAACAAAATGAGAAGCACTCTCCTGATAATGGTGACATTGATTATACATTGAGTTGTAGTCGATAGCATACGTTTATTTTATATGATGGCACATGAAAAAAACATATTCCACATCATTTTTTGGTTCATTTGGGAACATGTTATTGATAAAAAAAAATTAAAAAAAATTGACTCGACATCCTCGAAAAGTACCCCTTATCACACAATGTTGCCCTGAGGCAACGAAAAGAAAAACTGAATTTCTGAACATGCAGAATAAAAAAAAAAACTACATAAAACCTGACAAAAGGCTTCTCTATACCTTCATACACATATACATACATACATTGGCCGTTTGCCGGTTCCCGCCTCCTTCTTCCCTGAACAACTAACCTTGTTACATCGGTGCCGAAACCTGGGAAGAAGGAGGTACGCGCTATCAGAGAGCCCTTGCTGCTGAGAGGGATAGTGGTGCTGGAGCAATGGAAGACCAGGTGGGACGGAGAACTCGCTGCCGTGCTCCTGAATCGATGTGGGGTGGCTGCCATCCGTGAGGGGGCGGAGAAGTTCCCACTGTTTTCAGGAGGCCTGATCTGCTGCCGTCCACCATGATGGGGAGGAGCAGACAGACCAAAGGGAACGGGGAGCTTGCTGCCAGGCCGCCATAGTGGAGGAGCCAGAAGTGTCAAGCCGCCCATTGAGGAGCGTCCAGTACCATCGCATGGCACCGCGAGTGAGAGCCGCTCGGCTGGTTGAGGACCGAGTGCCAGTGTGTCCAGGAACCGGACCAAGAATTTTTTTTTTCTCTTTCCCCTCTCTTGTCTCTGTCACTCCTGATGCTTCCGTCTCCTTTTCTCTCACCTCGTCTGTCCTTACCCCCAGGTGCTGCAGCCGCTGTGATTGGCCCTCCCGGAGGGGGCAGGAGGGAGAGTAGAGCGTGTCTCGTGAGTACCCCCCGGCCTGCGAGGGGCGATGGGGGCATGTGGCAAGCAGGACGAGTGGAGTGATTGATAATAAGCATCACCTGTCGCCGCACGGGGGAGCTTGGAAGCATAAAAGGAGGAGTGACGACAGTGAAGGACGAGAGAGGACCAGGCCTGGACTATTTATGTTATGTTTTGGTTATGTGTGTGCGGCAGTCGTCCGTGAGGGGCTGCCACTTTTACTTTCGTTTTATGTTTGTTTATTTTATATGATTAAAGTATGTTGGCCGTTCACCGGTTCCTGCCTCCTTCTTCCCTGAACAACTAACCTTGCTACATCTACTGTACATCTTGTGTTTATGAGAAAGTGACTGACATTTTTGATATTTAAAGAGATCTAAGGTCCACATAAGGTGAATCTGCATCTTTAAAGAAATTGTCATTGAAAAAACCTAAGCTCTATTATTCTACAAGATAAACTTGGAACACTTGTCACTTGAATGCTATGTAGTTTCATGGAAAATGAGCTGAGATAAGGGCTGTGTCCAAAATCGTCCCCTATACCCTTAAATAGCAACTATTTGAGGGGACAGCCATCTGTAGTGGTGCCAAAATCATAGTAGATGTTATCAAGTGCACTCATTCAATCCTACAATGCACCGCAATAATGAGCGTACAACCGATATACGCTCAATGGCTAGAGAATACCCATAATGCACTGTGAGAGTCTAGGTCGAATGAATTCCCACATCTGACCAGAAGATGGTGCCTACAGCTGATTCATCCATCCATTTTCCAAACCACTGGTCCAATGTGGCTACAGCATAATATCATACAGGTATAAATTCCTTTTTAACTGATTATTAAATTGTTTAATTAAGGTTTATAATTTCCATGACAGATTTCAAGATAAATCTTTTCATCTTGCTTCAACTTGCTAAATTTCAAATGGTCATTAAACAGCAAGCACAAACTATGCAAAAGCAGCAGCCCTTCCAACACACTCAGTGTCCGAATTCACTCACTCGTTTTCATTCACTCCTTCTGACTCCTTCAAGTGAACTATATTAGTGGAGTAATGTAGGAAATATTGAATGAAGGTCAGTGGCATGCAGTGTATTTTAAAATGAGGAGGCAAAGTTCTCAGTTTTTTTAAAACATTTTTTTTTTATTATATCTAATGTAAACTGAAGGAGAATGAATCAGAGATCCTAGGCGAAACGCCCGCTTATATAGCCAGTTGTCATGACCATTTTGGTGGGCTCTGGCAGGCTTCGTCACCATAGGCTCGTGCAGCTCTACTGCGCCGTCATTGGTTTGTTTTATTACAACTTCACGAACCAATGGCTATGCAGTATCACTGCTGTGATTAAAAAAGGCTTCAGTATCGGAGAAAAAGGAGTTTCCCCACCGCGTCTAGCAAGATGCAGTACGAGTGTAGTATCGAAAGGGAACATTAGAGCGGACGTGATTACCTTGCTTTCCAAGATTGCTCCTGGTGTGCCTTGGGAAATGAAAGAAGCGGTTGACATGGTCTATAGAATTGGCAGAAAAGAAGGAAATCGTACGCGTCAGGTCATCATGCAGTTTTTAAAGCGAATCTACAGAGACCAAATCTGGGCACTGTCAAAGGGATCAACCGTGTGCAAGGAGGCAGGCTGTCATTTCACTGAGGACTTAAACAAAGAGGATAGAGAAGCAAGAGAAGTGCTTTGGCCATGCATTAAACAAGGAAATGTTGATTTCTGAGAGGCTCTTTTGTGTTGCAATTTTATTCGGCATTCTTATAACTGACTCTTTAGTGACATTTTCTGTTTGTTCACTGTGAGTTCCAGTGGGCGTATGTTCTCACTAAAATCTTTTTGTTCATTAAATGCAAAGGGACTAAAGGACAAAGCAAAACGTAAAGGTCTATTTTTGTTTTGTAAGGGACAGAAGTCACATTTTGTTTTTCTACAAGAGACTCATTCTACGGAAGAAGATGCTGCTTTTTGGAGAATGCAGTGGGGAGATACAATTTTGTTTAGTCATGGCTCCAGCTGATCAGTAGGTGTTGCCATATACCTTAACAATTGCCCTGGGAAGGTTGTGACTTTTCAGTTTGATGCTCATGGACATTGGCTTGCTGCTGTGTTTAACTGTGAAGGTGTTTTTCTTATTTTATTTAATGTTTATGGTTATAACAGTAGTGGGCAGAACAAGATTTTATTTTCTTATATGACAGATGTTGTTACGCAGTTAAAATCGAAGTTTCATACAAACTTGATTCTAAATGGAGGTGATTTTAATTTGGCACCTGATGAGTGGCTGGACAGATCTCCTTCTAGTTATACAAGTCACCATTTCAATAACATTATTCAGGAGTTTTGCCAATCAAATTCCCTTACAGATATATGGAGGGTTAAGAATCCTAATGCTAGTCAGTTCCCTTTCGAAAGGGAACTCGCACTGCGTCCTAGAACGCAACTGGGGAACGCCCTCGCGTGGCCGGTGTCTGAAACAATCTGTCCAATCTCGACAATCCTATTGGCCGGCGACAGCCTATGACATAATTCAGGTGTAACCAGGAAGTATAAAAGGGGCACCTGGAGAACATGTCTCTCTTTTCGTCTTCAGTGACTGTTTGTCTGTTGCGATCTGTTCAAGGTAAGACAATCGTTTTACTATGGCTGAGAAACGTTTTAAGCGCTGTGCTGATCCGTGTCCTAGATATTTGACACCGGAGGATACACACGACTTGTGCGTTCATTGTCTGGGCGAAGAGCATGCACGCTCTGTTCTCGAAGGAGCAGTTTGCGTGCACTGCGAGTGTCTTCCTATGAGGACGCTCCGCTCTCATCTGTCCATCTTCACGAGAAAGAAAGGACAGTCACCTGTGCCTGGCGGCTCGGGCCCTGCTCGTGCTGAGGCAGAGAGGCGGCTTAAGTCGCGGGGCTCACAGGTGGAGCTCGCCGAACGCTTTGAGAGGGGGTGTCACTGTCTCTCGCGATTCGGCGGCTCACGAGAGGGATCTGCTCGACGAGGATGCTATTTCTCTTGCATCTTCCGGTTCAGCAGACAGTGCTCTTTTGGCTCCTAGCCAAGATGAAGAGCAGTCGATGGCCGAGGCTGGCAGTGAAAGTGTTAGATCTGAGCCGTCTCGGCCATCCTGCCCCGTGTATGAGGAGCTGCTCGACGTGATGGGGCGCGCTTCAGATAGATTAAATCTGTCATGGGAGCGCGTTCAGGAAGAGACTGTTTGTGGTAGATTGGACAAACATTATCTTTCTGGCCACTGTCGTGCAGCCCCCGTGAGCCTTTCATTCCTTCCCGATCTCCATTCTGAGATCGAGAAAGCATGGAAGAACCCATATTCAGCCCGCATCCATTGACATGGGCATGCGGATTATGCCAATGTTGAGGGTTTGCGTGAGCATGGATATGGGGCGGGGGGGCGTCATCTCTTAATGCTCCGGCTCTGCCTACTAGACCACTTAAGACCACCTCGCGTCTGAATGGCAGAGCATACGCGGCGGCGGGTCAGGCTGGTGCTTCACTGCATACCTTGGCAGTGCTTCAAGCTTACCAGGCTGATATGCTGAAAGATTTAGACCAGGGTCAGGGTCTTTCACCTGAGGCGGTAGCTGAGTTGCGCCGCACCACAGACCTGGCTCTCCGTGCCACTAAGCAGACCGCTGCCGCGATCGGTAGATCGATGGCGGCAATGGTGGCAACGGAGAGACACCTGTGGGTGAACTTGGCGGATATCGGGGAGAAAGAGAAGGGTTTTCTCCTCGATGCGCCGGTCTCGCCCTCTGAACTTTTTGGTACTTCAGTTGAGGCGGTGACTGGAAAGTTCAAAGAGGCGAGGGCGCGCTCAGCAGCGTTTAAATCCTGTATACTGTGCCGGTCTGAATCTTACGATGAGTATGTTCCCTGAGCTGGAACTTTTCTGACGGTCTGGTCCGGGTTCGAGGTGAAGCGCAGCCTTTAGACTGCATGAGTATGGCAGGCCATTTTACATTTATGAGTTGGCCCTTTTTTTCTCTCTATGTCTCAGGTTGAGTTTTTTGTGGGTCGCTTCTATTGTATTAGAGCCGTTGCTTTTGCATGGACCTCAAAGCTCCCTGCATAAGGCGTTTTTCGGGGACTTATATATTTTTATATATATTTTTTATTTTTAGACAGGGGCTTTTTACTAGGGCCCTGGAGCTTCCCTTTAAGTGAAGGTTGGTTGTGACACCTTTTATAATTCCTACTCTCTTACGATCTTGATTTGTAGGTTTTATTGGGGTTTTTTCAGAACGAAAACTTTTTTGTGTGGCAAGCCATTTTTATGGTTAACACTTTTTCTGGAGTCACCCCTTTGGTTGAACTCCAGCAAAGCTCACGATTCAAGTAGCTGGCTATTCTTAAAGATTCAGGCCTCCTTGCTAACCTTCACTTAGGTTGTAGTGAAGTGGTTTCCTCTCGTTTTGAGAGTCCAAGTTGATATGCTGAAACCTTCCGCTCCCCTAAGCTCCAGATGTATTATGACTTCAGGTATGGCCGTTTTCTTACATCACCCGGTGATGCGTGTTGGCTCTCTTTTTGCCTCCGCCCTGTCTAGGGTTCGGTGTAGTGTGCAGGCGTTTCCCTTTATCGCTGCCCTTTAGGCCACAGGTATTTTACCTGTTCGAACATATCTGCCTCCTCTTGCCATTAAGAGTCGCTAGGTTGGGTTTTTTGTTCTTGCTACCTTTGAAGTCATGATTAGGTGTGTCGGCCGTACCATTGGGTCGCCCATGTTTCCGGCCTAGGTGTATTTAGGAATATGTCTTTCTGACAGAGGCAGGTTTTGCTGTTGCTTTCCGCCTCCTGGCCTGCAGTGGCTAGAGTAGGTCTTTTTCTGCGAGAAAAGGCCTCTCTGGCCTTTATACTGCGGCTGGTGATCCTTGTATGCCTCCTCTATGTTAGAGTTGTCTCCGGCCAGGGCCTGCCCTCTGCATTGGGCAATAAATGCGAGTCGCAGGCCCTCCTAACTTCCCTTTTTTCAAGGCGAGTTTGTGGCCTCCTCTTTCTCGGTCTAGGTGAACGTTGCTCCTCTTAATATTAGAGTAGATGCGATATGCTGAGCCTCAGTTCCCTTTGGTGTGTGGCATATTAGACACTTAGGTGGTTTAGGTTCTGTTTGAACCTCCCTCTGGATTTCTTGAGGGTTGCTGGCTTCCTCTCTTTCTTGAGAGTTGAATACGATATGTTGAAGCCTCCGCTCCTTAGAGCTAATTGTAAACTTCCCTCCAGCCGTGTTTTGAGCTTCTTGATGTTTCAAGTCTCTGGTCAGAATTGTAGGCCTTTATACTGTTGTTAAGCCTCTTTTTTCACCTGAGCTCTTTTTTCAGACTCCTTTTCGTCTGTTTTTCGGCTGGTTCTGTTCAGGTCTGCACCCTTGAGTCCTACTCGGGTTTTTCGCTTACTCTTAGCTCTTTAACCCCGATATGCCTCACGCCATTTTGGCTTAGGTTAAGCACATTTGGTACTCCCTTCCTTCATGTTGGTTGAGTATGCTCCCTTAGAGCCATTGGATTAGCCCCAGGCCTGCGGCCGTGTCCTGCTAGGGTTGCAGGCTCTATCGGGCCTCCTCATTTAGCCCGGCTGCATGTTACTCCCCTTGCTTTAAGGGTTTAAAGCTATTTGCTGAGTAAGTTTTTCAAGCCTGCTTAGCCCTGGTGGCTTTTTTCTCTCGAGTTCTCTGCCTTTGAGTCTTTGGCCCTTTGGGGCCTCCTTGTTGGCTATCCTCTTGGTATCCAATATCAGGTTGCTAGGCTCCTCTGGAGCCTCTTTGATGTTGACCCCAGTTTTATATCTGCTACTTTGTGTCAGCCTTTTCAGGCTGCCTCTGTGGTAGGTTCTGGTTGGTTCTTTGCCCCAGGGTGGACCCCTTTTTTCTGTGTTGGTCCTCTTACAGACTTCCCATTGTGTTGTATGAGCCAGGCTCTTAGCTCTTATTCAGGCTAATTTGAAGCTGGTTCTCTGGTCTGTGTGTGGTTGTAGGCTCTCTTCTGAGCCTCCCAGCAATCTGCTTGGCTTGGTCTTACTCGTCTCGGTTGAGTATGTCTACTCCCCTCTAGTAGGGTTCTTGTTCAGAGTTCTGTTTTCAGTTTTCGATCAGTTTTGCTATTCTAGGTTGTAGTTTCTACGTTTTTTGTAGTTTCTACGTTTTTTGTAGTCTGGTTTCTACGTTCTACGACAGCCTGGTGTGACCAGAAGGAGTTGAGAGTTGAGCCTTATGGCATGCACTCCTCTCGGCATGGCGGCGTGGGTATTTTGTTCCCCAGTTGCGTTCTAGGACGCAGTGCGAGTTCCCTTTCGAAAGGGAATGTCTCGGGTTACGACTGTAACCCTGGTTCCCTGAGAACAGGGAACAAGACACTGCGTCTCGTTGCCATACCTCCATTCTGCCTGCTGACAGTCACTTCAGACGAAAAGCGGATGACATGTTCTCCAGGTGCCCCTTTTATACTTCCTGGTTACACCTGAATTACGTCATAGGCTGTTGCCAGCCAATAGGATTGTCGAGATTGGACAGATTGTTTCAGACACCGGCCACGCGAGGGCGTTCCCTGGTTGCTATCTAGAACGCAGTGTCTTGTTCCCTGTTCTCAGGGAACCTGGTTTACAGTTGTAACCCGAGACGTTTTCCTGGGTCAGACCTAATGGATCCTCTAAGTCACATATCGACTTTTGGCTTATCACTGAGGAAAATTCTGAGCTTGCTACTAATGTTTCAATTTCTGCTGCACCATTGACAGACCATTGTCTGATTTCATTAACTTTGACACCAGCAATAAAACATACAGTTAGAAAAGACTATTGGAAGTTTAATGCAGAACTTTAAAAGGATAAAGATTATTGTAGTCAAATAAGAAATTTGATTAGTGAGATTAAAGATGACTTTACTTTAACTTCTAATGGGATTAAATGGGAGTATTTCAAATTTAAAACAAGGTAAATTTCAATTTGGTTTGGTAAACAAAAAAGCAGAGAACTGAAGCAAAGGGAGTTGAGGTTAATTCAAGAAATCAATGCCTGTTGTAATACACAAGAAATGATTCTCAAGATGTTGAAAAGTTACTTTCTCTTCAAGTTAAATTAGACAATATGTATTTAATGAAAGCAGAAGGAGCTTTTGTAAGGTCTCGTGCAAAATGGATGGAAGAAGAAGAGAAGATTACAGCTTATTTTTGTCGGTTAGAAAAGAGGAGACAGGAAAGTAGTGCAGTTCATACACTGTAAAAAATAATACCCTATATCTACTCAAAAAAAATTGTGGCAAAGGATTACAAGCAATATTATTAATTAAAATTTAACAATTAAGAATTGAGTTAAAATTAATCAAATGAGCTCCTTAAAAGTGAACCATTTAAAATGAGTAACTGCAAATAGCACACAAAAAAATTAAGTACAATTTAAACAAAAATATTGGGTTCATTGGACAAAACAAAACGTCTAGGTTACGTAAGTAGTTATATGAGGGTGCTTGTGTCAAAATGATTCATGACCCTTTTGATTTATGACATATGACAGGTGTGACCTTTTGCCCTTCCGTTACCGGACTGTGTTTATGAGTGTCATATGTTTTTATGTTCAGGAAGTGAGATGGTGTTGGGTGTTTATACAGGTGGGGGTCAATTTGACGATTGCGCCGGGTGTGAAATGGTGTGGGAATGTTCATACAGGTGGTACAGTTTGATGATTGACCGTTTTGAAGTTTGACACGTTTGTTTGATGTCTGATATCTGCATTCCGGCACATGTGTGACAGCATCCAGCCATAATGTCTGTGAATGAAACAATACAAATGAGATAATAAATAAGAAGCACTGTTGTTAAATGAAACATATGAAAATGTTTATATGAAACAGTATTAAATAAAGCATATGAAATAGTGTTTATATGAAATAAGATTAAATGAACTAAATTATTATTATTATTATTATTATTATTATTATTATTAAACCTTTATTTAGCCAGGAAATAAAACTCTTGAGATTTAAAATCTCTTTTACAAGAGGGCCAAGACAGGCATGACATTTAGTTAAACATATAGCAAATACAATAATTTACAGAAATACACAAAATCACTCAAAAACAATTACAATCAAATGACTCAGAAACTAGATCCTTTAAAAGACCATTAAAATCATTATAAAGCTTTGAGAAGTTTGTTTTCCAGCTTATAAAAAGTAGTGATGTTAAATAATGCAGTTGAAATAACAATTTTATGAATTAAGATAAAATAATATTTTTGAAGCTTTAAGAGATTTTTAACTTTAAGAAAAGAATGATGATAAATGAAACATATGAAAGTGTTTATATGAAACCTTATTAAATAGTACCGATGTTAAGTAAAGCAGTTATTACAATAGTAATTTTATGTAATAAGCTGAAATAGTATTTTTAAGACAACTTACCAGTTGAGTTGAGATGCATGCAGTCCATTTGCTAAACTGAAAATGAGTTTGTTTCCAGTATTGCTGTGGGCCGGTCCAACTCTGTCTGCGGATGTGATTGGTTTGCAATGTGTCAAACTATTAAAAGTGAGTCAGGGTGGATATAACACCTCTTATGGTTTATTATTGAGGGATAAAAGCTAAATCTTTCTTCCTTCCTTCCTTTCTTCCTTCCTGGCTCCCCTGACACTGACAACCTGGGACACCTTCACGTTTGGATTTTTTAAAAATCGAATTAAACATTCGCAGTTTATTTTAAAAACATACAGATTTCTCAAAAACTTTGTGTGTTGCATGGACGAAAATACTGTTTGAATCTTTAAGATCTAAGACAACTAAGTACAGGTTATTGATTTAACATTTTAAAGTTCTTGATTAATAAAAATAAAAATAAAAATAATGCTTTAGGTTAAATTTAAGCAAATTGTTTCTACCATCGGTCAATAGATGTTATCTTTATACAGCAGACTTTCAGAAAGATAAATAGAAGATACAATTTTATTAAATCTTTAAAGGATTTAAACAACCTTTTAAAATTAAAAGATCATTTTTAAACTTTTAAGATTGTGCTTTAAAATAAATTTAGTACAAAAACATTCACTCTGGAAAGGAGTTAGCAGTCTTAACATATGCTGTGACACAGAGGCTCATCTAGTCTGACTCCACCCGTCCATGTGAGGGTCTGAAGCATTCATTTCACACTGGAGTTTATCCCTGCATGGGAGGATCTGGGAGTTTTTTGTTTATGATAGAACTTAAACTATTTATTTTGGTTTTGTTTTTAAATTTTTTTTTTTTTTTTTTTTTTAATCATTGCATAAAGAACTACTTCTTCAGCTCTCTGAAAATGTAAGGTGTTTTCATATTTATATGTATTTATTTTATTTTTATACATTTCATTTAGATAAAACTATAACTAAAATGGTTTAAATATATATTTGTTATTATTCATTGTCTTATATTTTTTATTTATGAGCAAAACAGCTTATAAAATTTATTTATTTATTTATTTATTACTTAAATGTCTATGGAAAACCCCCATAAAACATGAAATCCCCACAACCAGAATTGTTCCCTGCCCCACTGCTGTGACTGTCTCACATTCCACACCTTGGTGTGAGAAGTGGTTAGAGAGAGAGTGAGAGAGAGTTTGTTTCAACTTATTGCATTCAATAAATATACATCATATAGTGTAAGGAGTTACATCTTCAACTCTCTGAAAATGTAAGATATTTTATATTTTTATTTAACTAAAAACTATAATAAATGTTTAACATTGTTTTAGTAGCATGTTTATTGTAGCGAGTGTTATATACAATCATACATACTATTTATAATCATTTAAAAGATGTGTATATTTTTTTGAATGAACTTTTTGATCTAACATTTTAAAGTTCTTGTATTTATTTATTTGTATTTATATTTTCATTTAGCTAAAACTATAACTAAAAAGGTTTAAATAAATGTTAGTTACATATTTGTTATTATTCATTGTCTTATATATTTTATTTATAATCATTTCATTTAAAATAGAGATAAATTCCTTTTATAGAAGCAATTATGTGTGTGTGTGCTCACTGAGCAAAATTTGTCCCAGGAGCAAAACAGCTTATAAAATATATTTATTTATTTATTTTAATTATTTATTACTTGAAATGTGGAAACATGGAAACCCGACATGTCTGGACATGTCCACAATATCTCTTGGTTTGATCTGACTGTTTCTTCATTAGAATCTTATTTTTGTCACTTGCAACATAGAGAGAAGGTACTGACAAGTTTCATTGAGCAGGCCTAGAGTAACACTTTTAGTGTGTAAATTATTTAAAAACTGTAAGATTAAAATGTTTGGTAAGATCTCTGTCATGTAAACTTACAAATAGGTAATGCAATAGAAAAAGAGAGTAAAAATCTTAACTCTGGCCAATAAAACAAATGGAATATCTTCAGTAGGTGTCAGAAATGAGGTGTCATTTTGGGGGTGGGGAAGGAAGAAAGGAAGGAAGAAAGATTTAGCTTTTATCCCTCAATAATAAACCATAAGAGGTGTTATATCCACCCTGATTCACTTTTAATAGTTTGACACATTGCAAACCAATCACATCCGCAGACAGAGTTGGACCGGCCCACAACAATACTGGAAACAAACTCATTTTCAGTTTAGCAAATGGACTGCATGCATCTCAACTCAACTGGTAAGTTGTCTTAAAAATACTATTTCAGCTTATTACATAAAATTACTATTGTAATAACTGCTTTACTTAACATCGGTACTATTTAATAAGGTTTCATATAAACACTTTCATATGTTTCATTTATCATCATTCTTTTCTTAAAGTTAAAAATCTCTTAAAGCTTCAAAAATATTATTTTATCTTAATTCATAAAATTGATATTTCAACTGCATTATTTAACATCACTACTTTTTTTAAGCTGGAAAACAAACTTCTCAAAGCTTTAAAAATACTTTTTTTCATATAATTTCTATTTCTTTTACGTTTAAAAGAGTCGGTATCACTAAATGATTTTAATGGTCTTTTAAAGGATCTAGTTTCTGAGTCATTTGATTGTAATTGTTTTTGAGTGATTTTGTGTATTTCTGTAAATTATTGTATTTGCTATATGTTTAACTAAATGTGATGCCCTTGGCCCTCTTGTAAAAGAGATTTTAAATCTCAAGAGTTTTATTTCCTGGCTAAATAAAGGTTTAATAATAATAATAATAAAAAAATTTAGTTCATTTAATCTTATTTCATATAAACACTATTTCATATGCTTTATTTAATACTGTTTCATATAAACATTTTCATATGTTTCATTTAACAACAGTGCTTCTTATTTATTATCTCATTTGTATTGTTTCATTCACAGACATTATGGCTGGATGCTGTCACACATGTGCCGGAATGCAGATATCAGACATCAAACAAACGTGTCAAACTTCAAAACAGTCAATCATCAAACTGTACCACCTGTATAAACATTCCCACACCATTTCACACCCGGCGCAATCGTCAAATTGACCCCCACCTGTATAAACACCCAACACCATCTCACTTCCTGAACATAAAAACATATGACACTCATAAACACAGTCCGGTAACAGATGGTCACACTTCCTGGTCATAAACACAGTCCGGAAACGGAAGGGCAAAAGGTCACACCTGTCATATGTCATAAATCAAAAGGGTCATAAATCATTTTGACACAAGCACCCTCATATAACTACTTACGTATGTAAACCTCGTTCCCTGAAGGAGGGAACGGAGATGTTACATCAGAACAGAGTGACAAATGGGGTCTCGCCCCGAGAGCCCAATCACCTTCGAGTGTTAACAAAACAAGCCAACGGTACACAGAGTACCTTGGTCTGCGACATTTGCATTGCCAAGGGAAGACACATGCACCCGAAGGAGACTTACTGTGGAAAAACACACGTGACACAAGCTTGAGTGATGGTCACTCGGAGCGTGCCCTGTTGCCGTGCCCATCTCGGGACTCGGCTGTGCAGCCAGTGCTGAAGCGGTCTCATATGGAGCAATCCCAATGGAATAACTGCCGCTGCAGATGCCATATGCCCCAGGAGCCTCTGAAATAACTTCAGCGGGACCGCCCTCTTGCCTCTGAACAGAGTCAGGCAGTTCCGCAGAGACTGCGTGCGCTCGCTCGTAAGCTGCGTGAACATGGCGACCGAGTCTATTTCTACCGAGAAAAGAGATCCTCTGCACAGGGGAGAGTTTGCTCTTTTCCCAGTTGACCCGAAGGCCCAGACTGGCGAGGTGTCTGAGCACCAGATCCCTGTGCTCGCACAACTGAACTCGAGAGTGAGCCAGAATCAGCCAGTTGTTGAGGTAGTTGAGAATACGGAGACCTTGAACCCTGAGGGGAGCGAGAGCTCCCTCCGTGACCTTCGTAAAGACGCGGGGAGACAGGGCCAACCCGAACGGGAGAACTTTGTACTGATATGCCTCCTCCTCGAAAGCAAACCGAAGAAACGGTCTGTGTCGAGGAAGAATGGAGACATGAAAGTACACATCCTTCAGGTCGATAGCTGCAAACCAATCCATGGGACGAATGCATTCGAAAATGCGTTTGGGTGTTAATATCTTGAACGGGAGTTTGTGAAGAGCTCGGTTCAAGGTACGCAAGTCCAGGATCGGTCGTAACCCACCTGTTTTCTTGAATACAATGAAGTATGGGCTGTAAAACCCTGACATCATATCGGCTGGAGGGACCGGCTCTATAGCGCCCTTTGCCAGAAGGGTTGCGATTTCCGTGCGCATGACAGGGGCATCCTTGCTCACCATGGTAGCACGAACACCCTGAAATTTGGGGGGTCGCCAAGCGAACTGAATCGTGTAGCCGAGCCTGATCGTTCGGATGAGCCAACGGGACTGGTTGGGAAGTTGTAACCAAGCTTCCAGAAACCGAGCCAACGGGGTCAGAGGAACTACAGTCATACCCAACGTGGGGCAGCAAGGTGGAACAGACAGCCCTAGCATGGGAGGCGTAGCGTCCCTTAGCAAGGGTAGAGTGAAAACACTCGTCTGATTCCAGAGATTGACAGAGAGGCCGTGAGAAGGGAATGTGTTCTCGGGCCAGCTCTGAGAGGAAACTGGCAAAGGAAGAAGGGGATGAGAGCGGCAAGGAGACACGTCACCTACTGTCATCCGCGGCCTCTTGGGACCCGGAGGTAGAGGAAACGGCTCTTTCAGTGAATATTTGGGTACCACTGGCCGTGGGGCCAGTGGCAGAAAACAAAGAATTCTCCCCCGGCCCTCCACCGGGGGAAGGAGAGGTCCTGCAACCCTCTCCCAAAGAGCTGACTTCTCCATCTCCGGGTCGCCCGTCTCAGGAACGCCGCTTCTTAGCCTGACGCTTGGCAGGAGGAGGGGCAGAGATGGGTGGCGCCGCCTTCCTGTGGCCATCTCCTTGCTGCGGCTGGGGTGGAGGCTGCTACTGTGGCCACGCAGGAGCGGAGGAAGCCGCAGGGGGGCGCCCTCGGCGACGAGCAGGGTGAGGCTGCTGAACCGATGGCAGTGTAGGAGCAGCAGCGGGCCACCAGGGCAGAATATGTTTAATAGCCTCAGACTGCTTCTGTGCGGCAGATAATTGTTGGGCGAAACTCTCTACTGCATCGCTGAAAAGGCCAGCCTGAGAGACCGGGGAGTTGAGGAGCTGAGTCCAATCAGACTCCCTCATGTCTGCCAGGTTTAGCCACAGGTGGCGCTCCTGGACCACACATGTGGATATCACCTGATCCAAGGAGCGCGCAGTGACCTTCGTCGCCCGGGGGGCAAGGTCGGTAGCAGTGCGCGCCTCCTGAAGGACTCCTGGGTCAGCACCACCCTTGTGCAACTGCTTTAGCAACTTGACCTGATAGACCTGTAGCGTTGCCATAGCGTGCAGGGCGGAAGCAGCCTGACCTACAGCTCTATAAAATCTTGCCCACAAGAGTGGACGAGAACTTACAGGCCTTGGACGGGAGCTTGGGATCACCAGGCCAGGTGGAAGCACTCTGGGGACACAATTGCAACGCAACTGAACGCTCCACTGGGGGGACCCCCGCATACGCCTTGGCCGCTCCGCCGTCAAGGGCGGTGAAGGCAGAGGAAGCACCAGAACGGTTTCGGGCACTTAAAGGTGCCTTCCATGAACTGGTGACTTCCTGATGCACCTCTGGGAAGAAAGGAACCGGTGGGGGGCGCTGATGATCAGCGCGTGCAGCCCCCAGGAACCAATCATCCAGCCTTGAACGCTCAGGACAGGGTGGAGGATTCCACTCAAGCCCGATGCTCTGAGCTGCCCAGGAAAGCATGGCCATCAGCTCGGGATCAGACTCGGGCAACGCTGTCATCCCAGAGGGAGGCAACGCAGCCGAATCCTCATCTCCCGAGGACTCAAACCCGCCTTGTGATGCGGCGATCGACATCTGGTCGTCCTCCGGAGCCCCGAATGAAACACTGGGATCCTGCGTAGAAGGCCCAGGAATTTCAACCAGAAGCTCCACTGGCTGAGGTGTTTGTGAGGGGGGTGTGGCCCGACTTGTCGGGGAAGCCCACACCATGACCCTCAGATCACCCTGGCCACCAGCCAAAGTAGTCCTATCACGAGAAGAGGAACTAGATTGGGGTGTGGCAGAGGGGACTGTATACTGCTTTAAGTAGTCGAGTCTTGATCTCAACATCACAATGGTCATGTTCCCACAGTAAGAACATGAACCATTCACAAACGCCGCCTCAGCGTGCTGAAAGCCCAAACATGTGAGGCAGCGATCATGGCCGTCAAGAGGCGCCATATACCAACCGCACCCAGAAACACACGGGCGGTAAGACATCTTTAAAAAGACGCAAACACAACCCGAAGCTCTTTTAGAGAGGAAAAATGCTCTTTCAGTGGCACTGAAGCGCTCAGGGGAAACTCCAAGCCAAACAGGAAGCAGGAAGCGAGACGATCCGCTGAAATACGCCGTCACACCAACACCAACTGAAGACGCGTTGAAAACACTCGGTGACAAGCAGAGAGATGTGCTCGGCTTCGAAGCAAAAGCTTGAATGCGAGTTGCTCGTGCTGCTCCTTATATACCCACACTGTGTGGGCGGAGCTCGCGATGCAAATATCGCAGACCAAGGTACTCTGCGTACCATTAGCTTGTTTTGTTAACACTCGAAGGTGATTGGGTTCTCGGGGCGAGACCCCATCCGTCAGTCTGTTCTGACGTAACGTTGAACGTGACCGACTGAAAGGGAACTATATTAATGAATACTACTCAATGAAATTATTTTGACATAACACAAAATTAAGTTAATATTATTAATAATATTAAGTGGATTATTTAAATTAATGTATTTTAATTAATTAAATCAGGTTTCGGGTTTTAAGTATAAATAACAGACAGACGTCAAAGATCTCTTTATTAAGAACTCTTTATTTATCAGAAAATTGGGCAATATAAATGCAGACAAGGCACTGAATTTCCATGTACAGATGACCGGTGTTGTAGTCTGTAATGTAAAAGATCACCCTTTGTTGCAATCTGCAGATTTTACACCGCCATCTCATTATGTTGCACCTATTAAAAAACACATGAGAGTACATTTAGACGTTTTAACGATTAACTGCATTTTTTTGCACTTTAATTCATTTTTGTGACTCTAATACCTAATTATACTGTGCATCCAAATGAATCTATGTTCATAGTTTGTTGTAAGAGTTAAACAAAATGTTGAAATGATAATTATAAGGGCTGGAAAGGGAGCGGTGCATGTGAGCACTGGAAACGGCATACACTGTTGAATGGTAGTGATACGCTAATAGTTTTAGCTTATCTGCTTTAGCCATTAATTGGTCTAAAACACGATTTCCTACTTTGTTGGTGGTAATAACACACAACCTGGACAATTAACAACAGTTTGTCAGATCGTCATTGTCGTCAGCCTCCACATTGTCAGCGGGAATCCAGTAAAGCCAGGCCTTGTGAACATAAACCATTCAATAGCAGTGCTCAATAGGGTTACAGCTGCCTTATTTAGCCTTCTTTGTTAATATTAACACAAAACTAAGCAAAGACCCAAAAAGAGCGCCATCAGAAATGTCCTCACACTGTCTGCTGTGGGAAACTCTACGTCATTTCTTAAAAGTGCGCACTGCAATCAAAAATGCTTCTCAACTGAAAACTACTCATTTCCATCATGTTGGATTCATTCAATATTCTCTCTGTTTGGAATTACTCAATAAGAATAGATAAACCCTTAACAACAAAATTGAGTAGATTTTGTTACAGACGATTTTAATTAATTTTAAGACAAAAAAAACTGTCCAAAAAACAAGAAATTAATTTTGTTAAATAAAGTTTACATATTAAAATCCATGAAATCTATAAACCCACAGAATGACTTTTTACAGGTTATTTATTAATGATGAGGTAATTACAGATCATAAATTAATATTTGAGGAAATATATCTATTTTATAGTAATATTTACTCTTCATACTCTGAAAATAATGGTAAGGAATTTTCTTGAAAAGACAAAAAATTTTATCCCACAGATTTATATTGAATTTAAAGAACTCTGTGACGGAGACCTGAGGTTAGAGGAACTTGATTCTGTTATTAAAAAAAATGCTGTTTGGTAAACCTCCTGGTCAGGATGGTTTGACTACTAATTTTTACATATTCTTCTGGGAGGATATAAAAGATTTGTTATTTAAGGCTTTAAAAGAATGTTGTGTATCTAACTTTTTTACTTCCTACTATGAAACAGGGGTTAATTATTCTCATTCCAAACTCAAACAAAGACAAAAGAATTGTTGAGAATCTGAGACCGATTACCCTACTTAATGTTGATTATAAAATTCTTACATCTGCATTTGCTAATAGATTAAAATTTAGGTTGAGTCAAGTGAAACCCAATCTGATTTTATTAAAGGAAGGTTAATACACAACAATATTAAACTTGTCTTAGACTTAATTGATTATGGAGATTTAATTAAGAATGATGGGTTTGTTTTGTTTCTTGATTTCTATAAGGCGTTCGATACTGTAGAACATAAATTCATTTTACATGCATTGAAGTTTTTTAGTTTTGGTCATAAATTTGTTAAATTAATAGAGATGTTGTACAAAGACATAAATAGCTCAGTATCATTACCAATTTAGGAGTAAAGATATCAGTTGAATGTTTTAGGAAGTCAGCTAATCAAAACTCAACTTGCAGATGATACCACCCTGTTTCTTAGTGATGCAGAGCAGTGCCATTAAAATGCAATTAGCTCAAAAATATGAGGGCACGTGTGCTGTTTGAAAGAGCATGATACATCTGTGTATGTTTAATGCATGGCGTGTGTGTTTCACTAGCTCTGTTTCCATTGGCACATTTTAACTGATCTAATTCTGGATATTTCCAGTTGATAACTTAACCTAAGATGTGTGATTAATAATAAGACTGCACCAAGAGAACCCATTATAATCAGTGATGCTGTGACTGTCACTTGTATCACTTGTGTCACTTGTATTTCGGGCACACCACAAGGTGTCACTGTGGCCTCAACGCTTCACCCTCGCCTACTCTGAGCTCGATTGGTATGTCTGAGGTAAACCATGCCCTCCTCATTACCCTACAGACAAAGAAATGTAAAAATACATAAATAAAGAAATGTAGAAATAAAGAAATGTAGAAATGAATAAATGTGGAAATGAGCAAATATGCAAATAAATTCATAAATAAATAAATAAATGTGGAAATAAATAAATCGAAATGAATAAATGTATAAATAAATAAAAGAAAAAATATATAAATGTGGAAAAAAAATACATAAATAAGGAAATAAATGTATGAATAATTGTTTATGTTTGTTTTTTATTATTTAATAATTATTTATTTATATATTTATTAATTAATTTTTGCGTTTTTGCATTTCTTTGTATATTTATTTATGTATTTATGTATTTTTAATTTTGGCAGGTTTGGCATTCCATATGTGCTCACATGCTCATTTCTGTTTCCATAGAAACTAGATTTGTTTGGCTTTGGACAAATGTCATATTAAGAGTCTTTTTTCAGTGTTGCGGTAAAGACTCAAAAGTGTGGGACAGGTGTATGTAGATGAAAAAAGTAATATAAATGATTAGTAAACATTAGTAACATTTATATGAAACTAATTCATTTGAAATAATGTCATACTGTAAAAGAATTAGCTAATTTTACGTATCTCGGCATTGAGATGAGCAAAAATGATGTTTGGAGCTATAAATGCTTCATAATTTTTCATTAAATCATATTATTCATCCATTAATTTTTTTATCAAGGTGTGTAATGACACTGTGTTTATATTTATGAAGCATCAGATGACAATTTTTAAAATAAACCTTAAATTTCACTACTGGGACTTAAAAGTGCCCGTAGTTGCAGAAACACCTATATATATATATATATATATATATATATGTGTGTGTGTGTGTGTGTGTGTGTAACCTACAGGTTTTCTTTTCTTAATTAGATTGTTTTAAAATATATGGATACATTTCTCTCTGGTTTTGTCTGGCAGCTGTAATACCTTTTTTTCTAATGCTCTTCTTTTAAAGAACATTAGAACATTACAATCTAAAGAAAATGCTTTTTAAAGCAAAAGTTAAAATCACATAATTTAAAATTAAAATAAATATTTCAAAGCACAGACTAAATTTTAATTTTTAAGATGAATCTAAACTTAGTAATTGGCCTACAGTATATTAGCCTACATTTGATTTACCCTATTACAATGGTCCCTTTAGAGTTACTGAGATCAAATATTTTAGCAAAATGTATATATTAGTCAGAATTATTGCACTCCTAATCTATTGCATTCCGTCTGTTTGATGTGCAGCAGCGCTCATTCACTGTGGAGTTTAGCAGCAAAATTTTAATATTTGCATGACTTTCTAACATTTACAGATGGAGAATATAGCTGTGAAACTTAAGTTATGCACTGAGGAAAACACAATGTCTCAAACGCATAAAACAGCACAAAACATGCTGTTTGCTATATGGTGGATCGATTTGATCCATAATCGACCACTAGGGCTGCTTAAGAAAAGCGTGCACACGCAATTATCCTGACTAGGTAAACCTAGATCAAATTAGTGGGATTTGTGAATTACCTTTTATGAAACCGCTTTAGCCCCAACTTATTTGTTAGGTTCATTCAAGTCAGGTGTTGGAGTTTAATCCTCGCTTTTCTTAGTGTCTTTTATGAAACAGTCCTCCGGACCAGAGTAATTGAAGTTCACGTAATCCCACTAATTTGATCCAGGTTTACCTAGTCAAGATAACTGCACGTGCATGCTTTTCTTATGCAGCCAAAGAGGTCGATCATGGATCCAGTCGATCCACCATAGGAAGCAGCATACATTTTGTGCTATTTTATGCATTTGAGACATGGTGTTTTCCTCAGTGCATAACTTACATTTCACAGGTTTATTCTCCATCTGTAAATGTCAGAAAGTCATGCAAATATTTCCATTTTGCTGCTAAACTTCACAGTGAACGAGTGCTGTTGCGCACATGCGTGCCAAACACACAGAAGTAAGTGTATTTCTATGATAGCAGTAAATGGACTATTGTAATGGGGTAAATCAAGGCTAATATACTGTAGGACAATTACTGAGTTTAGATTCATCTTACCAATTAAAATTTAGTTGGTGCATATTTATTTTAATTTTTAATTTTGTGATTTTAACTTCTGCTTTAAAAAGCTTTTTAGATTGTAACACACACACATATAAATATATATATATATATATATTGTAACACACACACACACACACATATAAATATATATATATGAAATATATGAAACCAGAGTATAGATTCCCAGAGGTCTATATTTTAGTAAAAGGCTAGCTGATTTTATTGCGCTTTGACTACAGTAGGTAGTTCTAGCATGGACAACAACCATGCATGTCACTTCTGCAGGCTGCATATTACTCTGTCACTCTTTTTATAGCTTTTGCTGGCTCTGGCACTTGCTTGGTATTTCTCCTGCTCTTTGTCTAGCATAAAAATCACTCATCACTAAATGAAAGCTTAAAATTAAGGCCTGGTTGTTTTAGGGGCCTTGTCACAGGTCTATTGATTTTGAAATTCTGTGTTACTTTTGATATATTTTCACACTTAAAACAATGATTTGGTAATCCCCTTTTACCACTGTCCTCTTTTGAGCTAAGAAATAAGTCTCCTGACAGTTCTCTCCCAAGTGGTTCAATTTTTGTTGGTTTGACTGTATATATATATATATATATATATATATATATATATATATGAGACCAGAGTATAGATTCCCAGAGGTCTATATTTTAGTAAATATGGGCCTTGGAAAAGGCTAGCTGACTTTATTGTGCTTTGACTAGAGTGAGTAGTTCACAACCATGCATGTCACTTCTGCAGGCTGCATCTTACTCTGTGAGATCAACAGTCACTCTTTTCATAGCTTTTGCTGGCTCTGAGACACACGCTTGGTATTTCTCCTGCTCTTTGTCTAGCAAAAAAATCACTCATAACTTAATGAAAGCTTAAAAATGAAGGCCTGATTGTTTCAGGGGCCTTGTCACAGGTCTATTGATTTTGAAATTCTGTGTTACTTTTGCTATATTTTCACACTTAAAACAATGATTTGGTAATCCTCTTGTACCACTGTCCTCTTTTGTGCTAAGAAATAAGTCTCCTGACAGTTCTCTCCCAAGTGGTTCCATTGTTGTCAGCTTTAAGTCTGAGAATGATTCAGTGGGCTATATAACAGTTAATTTTTAAGAAATTACTTCTCTTTAAATGTTTTGGTTTATCATACTTACCTTTTAATAATAATAATAATAATAATAATAATATATATACATATATATATATATATATATATATATATATATATGTTGGACTGATAGTGGTTAATAAAGTCAAATAATTGTATGTGAGAAAGTCAGCTGTAATATCAGGAGCTCAGCTTAGCTTGACATTTAGCCTGCCCCAGACCAGGCTAGTTTCCCAGCATAAGTTGCCAGGGTAACTGAGTTTGAATCAATTTAAGTTTGTTTTATGAAACAGAATTCGCTGACAATAAGTCTGACTACCTAAAATAAGCCTGGCTTGTTTTCTAATCTTGTTTTATGAAACAGCCCTCGGGTCCCAAAATCAAACAAACAAAAACCACACAACTACTGAACTAGGCTACATAAATGATAAAAAGTGATTTGTGTGAACCTGATTTGGACATGGGCTAAAAGTATTGTTTTCTAAGCTCTCAAACTATAACTTATGATTTACAGCCGTCAAATCGCTTGCTGTTATTTTCGTGCGTTTACTCCGAGGTTGACAGACAGATATGTTTAAAAATAATAATAATAATAATAATAATAATAATAACTACAAATTATTTTATATGCAAATGTGGACACGAACTTCACAGAGTAGATATCAGGGTAAAAATATTTGGGGGAAAAAAAAAAAAATCAAAGAACGTTATTGGCAACATGTACTTAGCTAAATATTAGTGGTGGGTTTGACACTTCTATTTAAACTAACATGGAGAGGCGCACGTCTCCACCTTCTCATCTATCATCGAACCACGCCTCATGCTCCCTTCCTAACGCCGGCCATATTGACTATTTTACCTAATCTCCATTCGGTAGGCTGTAGAGCTCCGGTTCTGTAATCGTAACCGTTATAACAGCGTGCCACTGGATATGGTGATCGCTACGTGGAAATAACCGTTCACGTTTATCTCTGGTGGCTACATCTTGGGGGAAATTTCATTATTTTAGAAAACGCAGTGCTTTTCTGAGGTGAGTTTTTCGGTTTATTTTTGTGTTTTTTAAGTCTTGAGCATATTCTGCCAAGGTACGTTTTCTTCTAAGGTCTCTCATGCCTTTAAGCCGTCTGATTGATGCAGAATGCATAACAGATTTAGCTGGTTTGTATGGAGTGTCCTCCAAGCCATCTAAAAAAAAAAAAAGCACAGCTTTGTGTGCATAAATCCAATAGGTAGCTACCAATTACATTTCAAAGGATCGTGTAAATTAAGCTCTTAATACTAATGGCCTACATTGCGCTTGACAGCCTTGCAAACCAACTATAATGAAATTGTATGTGACCTTTTTTGAAATCGTATCGCGTCCGCATCGTTTGGTCCCACTTGTCCTGGACACATATTGTCGCAACGTAATTTCAATGTTTTATAGTAATATATATTAAGTGTTTTAATTCATAATTGGTACAGTCAGGGCGCATTGAATATAACTATTGACAGTTTTGGAGTTACAAGACAGGTTGCTGGGTATCGGGCTACTTGTCTCATCTGAACTTTCCCCCTCACTGCCCGGTCTCTGATAAGGGTAACATTTCAAGCAAGTTGCTAATTTTAACGCGATATTTAAAGGCCTCATAACGTTAAGAAAGGCTGGCAACATCGTATCAGTAGAACGTTGCGAAATACTACCAGCTAATTTAGATAGAGCTTATCATGTCACGGGGTTATCTTTAGACTGTTTGTGGCCATAAATTAAAGTTTAGAAAGCGGATTGAGACAGTGTTTGTGACTTGTTTGACTCGACTAACAATGAATGCATCATGTCTAATGTGGATACAGGAGACCCCACGATTTTTGAGACATTGTAAAAGCCTCTGTTTGTTAACTCCTGTTGTTGCCAACAGCCCTGTAGCCCCTCACTGCAGAACACACGCGATCCAGGGGGTGGAGATGGGTAGGTTTAGATCCAGGGGGCGGAGACGGGTAGGTTTAGGGATATGTAAAGTGGGAGGAGTTGGATCTAGATCCAACCCCGCCCCCTGGATCTCGTGTTCTGCAGTGAGCACCATCTCGCATTCATTTGTAAATCACCACATGTACATTTGTAAATTGTTTTCTGTGCATTTGTGGATCTCTTCTTGCGCATTTGTGAATCACCTCACGCATTTGTGGATTTTAAATATTTCTAGCGTCAGGACTGCAGACAAATCCACAAATAGGTTGACTCCACCTACCGACTACTCAAGCAAATCAGATAACGGCCACATTGAGCTGACAAATCGCAGTACACTCTCGCTACAACCAATCACGTTTTGCTTTACAAGCGGGGGCGGTCTCGTCCTGCATTGGCTTAGAAAGGAAGTGGAAGGTTCTTAAACAATTGTACAGTAAAAAGATGTTTAATATTTAGATTTCGTTAGACCATTACACTGTGTGTCAAGCCAAGCCAAACTATTATATTTTATGCGCCATTTAAAAATGCCAGAGAAACAGTGCTCTCTGTTATGGGGACAACGGTAGCCTATATTGGATACAGGTGCGTTATGGAAGCGTCACGTTATTCAAGATAGAACAGAAAGCCTCAATAATTAGCTATTAACTAAACTAACTGGATTTAACCTTGTGATAAACATGCGAGTTTGCAAAATACATGAAACTGTCATAACACAACAACAACCAACAGCATTTCCCAGTTTATCAATCAAACATTGACGGAAATGAGCAGCAAACCAGCTATTAAACATTATGCCCTTTAAGTAATATTTTGAACATTAATTAAACCTTTTAACTTTACCAATGTTTGTAGAGAAGATTTAGCCTTTTTAAACATGTGACAGGTTGTTGAATTCCATAGATTATGCATAAAAGTATGTACAGCAGTCAAACACTTGATCAGACAAATAATATTTCAAATGAATCAGACTTAATAGTTTTTGATTGTAAAAGTTATTTACATTGTCCTAAATAAATAAATAATGTATTTTTCAGCATTGCTACCTCTTTATTTGCATTATCCAAAAACTTAGTACATGCAGTGATGCCGAGGCTCGTACTGTTACATCACTGATGGTCATTCAGGCTCATATTTGGTATTATACATGGTATTGTGCAAGTGTGGTATTATAGCTACTGTAGAACGGGACATCCGTTTACTGCCACTGACTTGTCGTGTCGCACCGCGCCGCTAGTATACAGTATCAGTAGCTGCATGTACATGGACCCTAATGTAATCTGTTTGTTTATAATGATTATAATGCCTTATAATGATTATAATCCCTCAGCATATTAAGCGAATGGTAGCGTGTGGTTAGTAACATTGTGTAAATTCGTTCACGCATTGCAGATTTCAGGGGACTGCAGATGTAGCCCATTTCATCCTAGAAAGTGAGAATGCAGCAGTAGTAAAATGATGCAATTAAGCTTGATATACGATGGTCAAATTATGGAAGATCTTAAAACTCTGTTCTGTTGCCGCCTCTACTTATTCGCATTTCAATATGAATTACATTTCAGAGCTAACCCTTCTAGGCTACAGTTTATGCTGTAGTGCCAGATGCTGAATAATACCTTCTTTTTTTCAAAATGTGTTTAACCATTGAATGCATTACACAGAGTCTGTAAAATATTGTAAACATTGATTTAGAACCACAGAAGATACAGAGATGTAATTAAGGTGTAAGGTGTATTTAATCCACTGTAAAACTTCACAGACGTTGAAGTGTTACTATCACTTAATTTCAAAATAGACTGTACACGTGCTATTTGTTTGGAAACAATGTTTCAGACAATTTGACTCTATGTAAATTAAGTCATCCACTTAAATGTACTTATTAGGAAATGAACTGTGAAATGAACATTTGTATCCCCTTGCCATCTATGTGTCTAAATAAAACGCCTGATATTTTAAATAACAGTACATAAAAAAATTCAAATAGGGCAGCATTTCCACTCTGTTTCAGGTTAACAGTTTATATCTGTCAGGTGGAAACTGGGGCTCATTCTAATATTTTATTTGAGTGTTTTTGTGGTACTCTCTTTGATGAACATTTCATGCTAAAAATTACTCACAGGACTCTATGAGAGACCACAATTACAGACCCATGTTCATGATGAATCTGTGCATCATTTGTTTTTTTTGTTTTTTTGTTTTTTTGTATAATATTGAAAGTAGAACAATGAGAAAATGGTGCCTTTTTTGTTTTAAATCCCCAAAAAAGGGGTAGAAAATTATTAAACAGCTTGAATATTCAATCTCTTCATGTCTCTTCAATTAATGAAGATATAAATTATTAATTAGTTGCACCTTAAATCTTTTTAAATACTAATACAAAAAAATAAAAAATACAAAAAAAATAATAATAAGATATTGTCTTTGGTATATTATAGGCCTACATATTTTGTCCGACGTACGTTCAAGCAAGAACTGTCATTCTGACTGTCTGACAACCGGAGCACAACAGCGATATTGGCTGCCACCTAATAGTCAACTAAATGTTAGTTGACAAGAAGAGGCTATCTATTGACAGATTGTTAATGACAGGTCCTTGTGGTAATTACAGTATGTTAACTTGGGCAGTAGGTCTCAATTAATATCCCGATGCCATCCGCGCTGTTGAGAGAGGCGTTCAATAGAATATGTAATATGTACTGCACGCTTTCCTCTCAGAAACAAAATAAACACAACATAAATGACAGCGGTGGCAGCAGAAAGAAAGCATCAGATCATAGCGATGTGGATATGTTTGCACCAGCTCTGTTCAGCACTTCAGTAAAGGCACGTTTATTTAAATAGCACTTTATACAATAGACTGCTTTAAAGCAAGCAGCTTTACAGTATTAAATATAAAACAAACAGTCATTCAGTCATGGAATAGACTATGCACTTTCTTAAATAGTTTAAAAATTAAAAACTGCTATACTGTGAACCTTTAAAACATACACATAAAGAATCTTGCAGTCACTATTTTCCCTTTACTTAGATTGCACAAAATACTGATTAGTGATATACATGCAAATGATACTGTATTAAATAAAATAAAGTTGTTTGTCAGGTTTTATGCATATTGTTGTTTTTTTTTAGAAAGATCCTCTTTCTAAAAAAAAAACAAAACAAGAAATATCACAATATATATCGCCTTTCTTACAGTATCGCAATATATCTCAAAATATCGTATCGTAACCCCTGTATTGTGATACGTATCGATTTTATTGCCAGATTTCCAGATTATATTGCCAGATTCTTGGCAATACACAGCCCTAATATCCAAGTGTTTGTGTGGAGTGTGGAAGCTAAAGTATTACCTCGCTTACTGCATGACATGGAGGTGCCGGCAAAATGACTTGGGTTTTTTTTTTTTTCAGAAAACAGCTTAAAATTGGGCTGTCAAGCCACTAAATTTTTTTTAATCTAATTAATTACACGATGTGCCGATTAATTAATCTAATTAATCGCACAACAAATTTGGCTGAGAAATTACCCCCAAAAGATAATTTAAAATCATTGTATAAAATGAGAAAAGCACTAAATAGACATAATATAAAAAATATTTGTTTCAGCATTGAATTTATTACACATACACTTTTAGACTACAAGGGCCATGCTGCAAGGGCCAAGCTGCATCTGAATTTGTATTTACATGTACAGTAGTCAACATTTGAAGTGGATCTAAGTTAAATAACTAAGTTGTCCTAAGAAGAAGGTTTTAGGACAACTTTGATGAAAGATTTTGATCCACTTTAAATGTTGACTACTATATTTACAGACCAAAAGAGTTTGGTTAGACAGTCATACAGGTTTGAAACGTACTTCATTTTTGGGGAAAATGTTTTTTTTTTTTTTTTTAAAACCTGTTAGCATTCCACTGTACCTTACAAACGAGACCAAAACCATGCATATACATCAAATGGTTCAAGAACAGCATGCAATTTACTTTGGGTGTTTTTTAGGCGTTTTTAGGGTTAATGATGTGATACTCTAAATACGAAACTAAAGCTGCCAGTAGGTGGTGGTAAATGCCTAAATGAGTAAGCGATTGAGTAATTAATTAATTTGATTTGTTAAAATGGCTGATTCATTCAGGAATGAAGTAAATGGCTCTTTTTATGAATGGGCCATTGGTTCTCATTGTGTAACCATTCCATTACGTGCCGATCGGGGCCAGCTGTTGCGGTTACGGTGATGGAAAAGCGGCTTATGACATCAGTATGTACCACGAGCGATTTGAAAGCATACGGAGCCGTCTGCTCTAAAATGCTTTTGCGGTACCTACTGTGTTGCTCGGAGACTCACAACAGTTCTGCTGTGGCTTTATAGGTAGGCTAACATTTTCATTGGAAACATTTAGCAAAAACAGATAATATTGTCTAAAATATACCACAATATTAACTTATTTATTGAACATTTGTAAATCAATATCACATGTGCACTCGTGCTATTCTGAACAAAAACAGCACTTGTGTGATATTGTTTAACTATAACATGATATAAATACGCTCCTCTTGGGACATGTTTGCCCCAATATCTTGAATTTTAGGGCCATTCTGACTAGGGGTGTGCACGAATAGTGAATATTGGAATATCCAATCTAATTATTATTCAAAAAATAAAAATACTATTCGAATTTTACTACATGTTGCTTTGCTGGCTGTAAATGCAGTGAATCCATGATAAATCCCAAGCATGCAAACTAAAACTCAAAGTTATAACTAAATGCACTGGGTGGCGCTGTGGAGCGTGTTAACAAGTTAATTGTATTTGATCACAGAATGTTGTCGTCTGCCTCGCGAACTTTGGAGATCAAAATTATCTTACAAAATGGAATTACTTTTGATCAAATGAATCAATGAAACTTATCATAATATCAAGACCACAATAAAAAATCACATGAAATCCAAACACCAGTCGAATGAGGAAAGACAGCTGTCCATCACTGCATTCACGACTGCAGGTAAGCGCAGCTGTTAGAGATGGGCGATATGGACTCTGCTCTCTGCTCTGCGATCGATTGCTCCTGTCTGCCTCGCTGCTGATTGGTTTGCATCTGTAGCTCCTTATAGCTTTGTTTTGAATCTCTATTTACTGTCATTCCTTGTTGTTTATATTATCATCACCATATATTTGATATTGTCTAATATTGCCTATCACATTAACGTCGCTAGCTTTTAATCTAAATCGCTATCACGACGCGTTAGCCTGTTAACTTGTCATCCGTGCCTACCTTTTTCTCTCGCGCTCTCCTTTTTTACGAGTCCATCAAATAACTGTGGTGAGTCGGATCAGTCTACAAACACGGTGAGTCATGTCATCTTCCCTTGTTATTGTTACTTGCACTGCCTGTCACATGTTTATTAAAGCTTTCTCTGTCAGCGATGAGGGATTCACATGTCATAAATGTAGGGAAATAGTCAGGCTAGAGAAAATTTCAGAATTATAGAGACACACATCCAAACTTGAATCAAGGATAGTAAGATTGCAAGGGCTTTAGATACTGCTTTGGATGTGACTAGCTTATCAAACCCCGTACATTGTTCGGTTCCGGCTCTAGAGCCCATGCAGCAGGGCAACTGGGTGACTGTGAGACGGCATAGTCGATTCTATTACATGGAACGTGAAAATAGAAACACCAGCCACCATAGTCACATGTTTTCTGGAAGCCAGAGCGCCTGACATCAAAGCAAATTTAAAAGAGCTGGCTAATGCTAATCGTAAATACTCTGAGATTATTATTCATGTCAGCACTAATGATGTCCGACTTTGCCAGTCGGAGATCACTAAAATTAACATTAAAGAGGTGTGTGAACTCGTAAGTATAATGTCAGACACTAGACTCATACCTGTTCGTCGGCGTGATGAGATACTTAGCAGACTATCATCACTCAATGGCTGGCTGTCTAAGTGGTGTCCACAGAATAATATAGGGTTCATAGACAATTGGAAAAGTTTTTGGGGCAGACCTGACCTGTTGAAAAGAGTAGGGTCCTGAGTGGTGCTGCTCTTCTCTCTAGTAATATGGCACATAGACTTAGAGCTGAAACATGACAAACTGGGGCCCAGGTCAGGAAGCAGACAGACTGGCTAAACAGACCGTTTGCTAGCTGTCTCATGTCACAAACTATTGACTCTCTTTTTTCCAGCACATTAGACTCCGTTGCTCCTTTGTGCTTAAAGAATATTAAGGAAGTTAGTCCAACATCGTGGTACAGTGAGCACACTCGGGCCCTTAAGAGAGCAACCAGAAATATGGAGCGCAGCTGTAAGAAAACAAAACTAGAGGTTTTTCACATTTTGTGGAAAGAAAGCATTTTTGCATACAGAAAGGCCTTAAAAACTTCTTAGAAGAAAACAAACACAACCCTAGGTATTTATTTGATACAGTGGCTAAATTAACGAGAAATGAAGCATCAGCTTCTGATGTTTCCAAACAGCACAGTAGTAATGACTTTATGAACTTCTTTACTTGCAAGATTGATAATATTAGAAAATTATAACCATGCAACCATCTACTACAGTATCGCTTCAGACAGTGCATTGTAGTGTCCCTGAGGAAAAATTCCATTCATTTGCTGCTATAGGAGAGGAAGAATTGTCTAAACTCTTTAAATCATCAAAATCAACAACATGTATGTTAGACCCTATACCGACTAATGCAAAGTGTACACTACAGGATTTTAAGCGAGTTAACAACCTCGCCGACAGGTCGGGCTGTGATCGGGGGAAAATCAGCGGGTGATCGGCGCTCGCCTATCTTTATGTGTGAACTACTGAACGACGCATCAAAGAGGATTGCTGACGTGTCGCCGACACCTCGCAGACACCAGACAAATATCTAGCATGCTAAGTATCTGGAGCTGTTGGCCAACTCGATCTCCTGTGGTGTCACGTGTCACGACGCAACAGCCAATAAAATATACACTGATGTCTAGCAATAACCAGAGCCGTTAACGGTTCTGGCAATAACAATCCATTCAAATATAATTTGCCGACGTTTATTCATATCAGATACACATTGTGTAAGTTAGTAACTATAAAGCTTACTCTATTCTTCTCCCAGTTCACTGGCCACATGTATTTTGGTACAAATGGATGAATTCACGTGACTCTCTGAACTAAAGCGCAAACAAACAAGGCAGCGCTCGTCTCGCGTTATAGATTAAGATCACGATCGGACAAAACACTCACTTGCAAATATATGAGAATCGGAATATCAGATAGTTGATGACATGGTGAGAAAAGCGATACATCTGTCATACAGTGTGGCCGCAGTGTGTCAAGTGACGATCATGACGCGTCGTCATGGAAACAATAAAGGAAAAGTTCTAATTGTCTCTGGGAGGTCTGCCAGAATATTTTAAACTTAAGGGTTATTTTAATTTTAATTCAGTTTAATTCAAAATTTTATCTAATCTCTTCCCAATGTCCATTTTCAAATAAAGTCGTTGGGTGACAGAGTTGTTGTCAGCTCATGTAGTGTGTAACCTCCTTGTTGCGGATCATTTACGTAGTGTCACATAGTGTGAACACCACAACGACTTCAAGACTCCACAGCAAGTCATGTAGTCTGAATAGCACAGCGATCTGCCGATGTTTAAAGTCCTGTAGTGTAAACTTGGCATAAGCTATTGAAAAAGATGCTTTCAGAGGTCATAGGTCCTCTTCTTAATATCATTAATTCATCTTTGTCACTAGGATATGTACCGAAAACTTTTAAGCTGGCTATTATGAAACCTCTTATTAAAAAACCACAACTTGATCCTAGAGAATGTCAGATACAGACCGATTTCGAATCTGCCTTTTCTGTCAAAAATACTAGAAAAGGCAGTATCATCGCAACCATGTTCCTTTTTAGAAAGAACTGGTATCTGCGAGGATTTCCAGTCAGGATTTAGACTGTACCATAGTACTGAGACTGCTCTCATTAGAGTTACAAATGATTTGCTCTTATCATCAGATCGTGGTTGTATCTCTCTATTATTGTTACTGGATCTTAGTGCTGCATTTGACACTATCGACCACAACATTCTTTTGAATATACTCGAAAATTATGTTGTCATTAGTAGAATTGCATTGGCATGGTTCGAATCATACTTATCTGACCGTTCTCAGTTTGTAGTAGTAAACGAAGAGATGTAACATCGGTCACAAGTTCAGTGTGGACTAGCGCAAGGCTCAGTACTAGGACCGTTGCTTTTATCGTTGGAGATATCATTAGGAAGCATGGCGTTAGTTTTCACTGTTGCGCTGATGATACTCAGCTCTATATTTTTTTGCGCCCTTACGAAACTTACCAATTCACAAAATTAATGGAATGCATAGCTGATTTAAAAAAAAAAAAAAAAAAATCAGATGACTAGTAATTTCCTACTATTAAATTTAGAAAAAACAGATTCTAATTATTGGACCAAACACCTCTGCACATAATAACCTAGAATACTGTCTAACACTTGATGGCTGCTCTGTTCTTTGTCGTCAGTTAGGAACCTGGGTGTGCTCTTTGATACCAATCTTTGATTTGAAAGCCATATTTCTAGCATTTGTAAAACCGCGTTCTTCCATCTTAAAAATCTATCTAAACTACGACAATGACAATCACAAATGCGGAACAGTTATGTCATGTGTTCATGATCTCAAGGCTAGAGTACTGTAATGCTCTACTGGGTGGTTGCCCTGCTCGCTTGATAAACAAACTACAGCTGGTACAAAATGCAGCATCTAGAGTTCTTACTAGAACCAGGAAGTATGATCATATTAGCCCGGTTCTGTCAACACTGCATTGGCTCCCTATTAAACATTGTATAGATTTTAAAATCTTGCTAATTACTTACAAAGCACTAAATGGTTTAGCTCCCCAGTACCTGAGCGAGCTCTGAACGCATTATAGTCCTTCACATCTATTAAATCTCAGAATTCTGGCCAGTTGATAATACCTAGAATATCAAAATCAACCGCAGGCAGTAGATCCTTCTCCTATTTGGCACCTAAACTTTATAACAATCTTCCTAGCATTGTTCGGGAAGCAGACACACTCTGTCAGTTTAAATCTAGACTAAAAACGCATCTCTTTAACCTGGTATACACAATGCATTATCATTTTATATTTTCACATCCGTTAAAGGATTGTTAGGCTGCATAAAATAGGTCAGTCAGAACCGGGAACACTTCCTATACCCCGATGTACTCGTTACATCAGAAGAAGAATGGCATCTACGCTAATATTATTCTCTCTGTTTATCCCAAGGTCCACCGTAGTCAGTTGGATCCAGACCGTATCCAGATCAGATGGAGGACCTGTGCCTAGACACGACCACAACGCATTCCTGAAGTGTCAGCAGAGATTGTATCAACTAGACCATCCCCTGTGAAGGCCTCATCGACATGACAGCCAGTGGCACAGATCCCCAACAAACAATTTCCATACCGGCGTGATGAATCTGATCTTCAACTAGATGGAAATGGATTAAATATTTTGACTGTTGCGATCCCAATCTGATTTATGACCTGTAACGCTGCCTGAATCATAATCATGCACTGTTCGTTGTTGGCCAGAGGAGAACTGGCCCCCCCGACTGAGCCTGATTTCTCCCAAGGTTTTTTTTCTCCGTTTTGTCACCTGTTGGAATTTGGGTTTCTTGCCGCTGTCGCCTTTTGGCTTGCTTAGTTGGGGACATTTGATATTCAACAATGTTTTTGATCTGCCTGCATTGACACCATCGTATGCGAACTGAACTGAGCTGGACGATGACATCACTGTTTTCTCCAGAGACAATGTATAGATGAATTAACCAAATTAATAAAAAAAAATGATTTTTACAATGGAATGAATCAATACTGAATTTACTTAAGCTGGACAATAACACCATTTTCTTCTAGAGCTGCTGTGCAGCCAAAATTATTTGCCAGTTATCACTGTAAAGCTGCTTTGACACAATCTGCATTGTAAAAAGCGCTTTATAAATAAAGGTGACTTCACTTTATCATGATATTTTCTGGTATTTATTGCAATAATGATATCAATGACAAAGTAAATTATAGTACCTTTCACCACTGTTTTTGACTACAAGTGATAGCTGCATGCAGTCTTGAGAGCTTTAGAAACAAACATTGATCTAAAGTAAAGCATACCAATCATCAAATATGCTCCTATAATATAAGCTACCAATTACATAAAAAAAAAAAAAAAAAACCCAAACAGTAAAAATCCAAACACCAGCCCTTGCAGAAATGGAAAAGTTGCAGATATACTTTTCTTCTGTAAAAGTGCAGATAATGTTTAAATAGTGCATCTGTGCTGAAAAACATCACACAATTACACACAATAATAATAATAATTCAAATCAATTACAAGTTTGAAATGTTAACACATATTCTGTATTTATTTATAATCTCATTGTGCAAACAGCAAAAGTAACAATCCTAACCATGTCTTCAGAAAGGTTACAAAGTTACAAGAGAATGCAAATAATTCCCTTGAAAAAAAAAAAAATAAATAATCCCCTGCTGATTTTGTAAGTTTGACCACTTACAAAGAAATGAAGGGTCTGTAATTTTTATGGTAGGTTTTTTTAACGAATAGAGACAGAATATCAAGCAAAAAATCCATTAAAAAAAAACACTGTACAAAGGTTATAAATTGGTTTGCATTTCAGTGAGTCAAATAAGTATTTGATCCCCTAGCAAAACTTGGTGGAAAAACTCTTGTTAGCAAGCACAGTGGTAAGGCGTTTCTTGCAGTTTGTCACCAGGTTTGCACACATCTCAGGAGGGATTTTGGTCCACTCCTCTTTACAGATCCTCTCTAAATCCTTAAGGTTTCTTGGCTGTCACTTGGCAACTCAAAGTTTCAGCTCACTCCACAGATTTTCTATAGAATTAAGGTCTGGGGACTGGCTAGGCCACTTCATGACCTTAATGTGCTTCTTTTTGAGCCACTCATTTGTTGCCTTGGCGGTATATTTTGGGTCATTGTCATGCTGGAAGACCCATCCATGACCCATTTTCAGTGTTCTGGCAGAGGTAACGAGGTTCTCATCCAGAATTTTACAGTACATGGCCCCGTCCATCGGCCCCTCAATGCGGTGAAGTCATCCTGAACCCATAGCAGAGAAACAGCCCCAAAGCATAATGTTTCCACCTCCATGCTTGACTGTAGGGATGATGTTTTTGGGGTCATAATCAGCATTTCTTTCCCTCCAAATACACTTACTCCCAAGCCTTCTCTGAATCATTTAGATGTTCAGGGGGACCTTGCAGGCACTGCAGGATTTCAATCCATTGCGACGTAGTGTGTTACCAATGGTTTGTGGTCCCAACTGCCTTGAAATCATTAACAAGCTCCTCCTGTGAAGTTCTGGGCTGGTCCCTCACCTTTCTCATGACCATCCTTTCCTCATAAGGAGATATTGAGATATTGCATGAAGCACCAGACAGAGGGCGATTGATGGTTATTTTGTATTTCTTCCATTTCCGAATAATTGCACCAACAGTTGTCTCCTCCTCAACAAGCTTGTTGCTGATGGTCTGATGGTCATTCCAGCCTTGTGAAGGTCTACAATCTTGTCCCTGACATCCTTTAACAGCTCTTTGGTCTTGCCCATGGTGGTGGAGAGGTTGGAATGGAAGATACAGATTCTGTAGACTGGTTTCATTTACACTCATAACAAGATAGCAATAGGAGTACTTTCTTAAAGTGACAGGACTAACCTGTGTTCCACTTGGGCACATAACCAATCTGTGGGAGCCAGAATTCTTGCTGGTTGGTAGGGCATCAGATACTTATTTCACTCACTGAAATGCAAATTAATTTATAACATTTATGTAATGTTTTTTTTTTTTTTCTGGATTTTTTTGTTGATAATCTATCTCTATCCATTAAAATAAACCTACCATAAAAAATATAGACCCTTCATTTCTTTGTAAGTGGTCAAACTTATAAAATCAGCAGGGGATCAAATAATTATTTTCCCCACTGTAATTAGACTAAAACTTGGTAACCATGAAAACGTATAAATGCATATTTGTAATTTTAACTGAACTTGGGACTGGTGGTGGTGCTTAAGACTTTGTTGGTCATTCTGTGTTCCTGTAAAAAAAAAAAAAAAAAAAGAACAATAATACTGATAAGATGATAATACTACGAATTCTACTACTAATAACAAAATAAACTGCACTAAGGATTGATGAGCTGCTGCGTTCATGAATATTAATCACGTTGTCTGTGTTCGCTCGAACTGATTTGCTGAAATCAAAACAGGGACAGGGAGGTCGCGTTAACCGAACATGTACTGCGTTAACTTGTAACTGTAATTCCCACCCCTGTCCAGTTGGTGGTGAGTGCGCTCCAGTGTGGCAGAAGAGCGCGAGTTCAGTCTCCAGAATAAAATGAAAACGTTTGATTAAACGTTTGATTTTTTTTTTACTGACTATCAAGTTTATGTTCAACGAATGGCTTTTCTGAGGTATAATGTTACGTGACATTGTTTGCAACACTGATTGAACTGAAGATGTGATACAGATTTCGGTAAGCTACTGTATCTTTCAAGATATTTTCTGATGTTCATTCATGTTTATTTCATTCTGTAAAGTAGTAAAGAGGAGGGGATGATCGCGTTCACTCACGATCCGCGACAACTGAAAACTGAAAAGTGACACACAGTCTTTGTTCAACTTTCTTTTCATAAATAAATGCATAGCCTAGGCCTATTTGTAGTATTTGCTTATCCTATAAGTTCGTGAATAAAAATGAAAATGTGTACGATAACAGAAACAATTAAATGTCTTATCATTAAAATATAAAAATTAAAATGACGGGTAATAATTGATTATGATGGACTTTTTACAATCCTGTCCTTCAAAATGACGGACAGTGCGAAAGTCTAACGTGGCCATTGCTTGAGACATATGCTTTCTTTAAGTTTCGTCGAGGGAGACTGGTTTAAGAACAGAAAAAACAAAACTGTAATAAACTAGCTCGTTTTAGTTTGAAAATGCCGGGGTTGCACTTCAGTATAAACGGACCAAAATGGAGACTTTTGAAAACGATGGCATGGCTGCCCACATTCGCTCTGCTTATCCCTGACGAACAACATGTGCAATCTTTGCTGGCTTTGTTGTAATTTTTAGCAGCCATTGTGCAGTTAAACTCAGCATTTTTTTTTAATACTGCAGCTGTCTACATGTGCAAGAGGCAACTGTTGTACGCGCATACCTGGACTTAGTTAGCTAAAATGGACTTTTCTTATGTCGCCGCGCTGTGGCTTTTTTATTTTGTGGCTGCCTACAATATCTGTGGGACTGTATGCCATGTGAGGACACAGTACTCCAGAGATACATTAAAGCAGCTAAATCTTGTTAGTTTAGCTCGGGAAACAGACTTTACGCTAGAGTTACCAACCTTTATTCGGAGAGACTCTTATGGTCCGAGGAGTGTGGAAAAGAAGAGGAAGAGGGGCAAACGAGGTGGCGTTAGATTACGCCTGAGGAAGCAGCGGCTTACCCGGGTTCCTCTGCCCTCGGTTATTATGGGAAATGTCCGGTCCCTGAGAAACAAGGTGGACGAACTTCAGGGGAAATGTTCGCTACCAGAAGGACTTCAGGAACTGCTGCATCATGGCATTTACTGAAACGTGGCTTACTGAGTGTGATCGGGACACCGACATGTCAGTTGATGGGTTTGGAGTTACTTTTCGTTTGGATCGACAGCCAGAGGTAACGGGGAAAACTCAAGGAGGCGGGGTGTGTATATATGTTAACGAACGATACTGTTCCTCTGTGGCTGTCAGAGAGCGCATATGTACGCCAGATGTGGAACTTATATCGGTATCGTTGCGTCCTTTTTATTTACCCCGCGAGTTTCCCCAAATGTTTATAACGACAGTGTACATTCATCCGAAGGCAGACTCCGTTTCTGCCTCAAACACCGTCTTTAATGTAGTGCAGAGGCTGCAGTCGATCTCACCGGATGCACCTAATTTTATTCTGGGCGACTTTAACCATGTTTCTCTAAAACAGACACTCAAAACATTCCATCAATATGTCACCTGTCCAACCAGACAGGGTAAGACATTAGATCTCTGTTATGGGTCAGTAAAAGACGCTTATAAATCTCTCCCGCTTTCCCCTTTGGGTTCTGCTGATCATAACTGTTCATCTACTGCCGATATATAAGGCTGTTTTAAAGAGAGAGAAAACAAAGATCAAGGACATAAGAGTATGGTCAGAAGAATCTGTGTCCTGCTTGCAGGAATGTTACAGCTGTACTGATTGGGACATTTTTATACAGTCTTGTGGTGATGATTTGGATTCATTGGTTGATGTAATATGCTCATATGTTGCCTTCTGCAGGGACATGATCATTCCCTGTAAACGTGTTAAAGTATATCCTAATAACAAACCATGGGTTACTAAGTCTGTTAAGTCCTGCTTACAAAAGAAAAAGCTCGTTTTTAAACAGGGAACAACCTCTGATTTGCGCATGGTTACAAAAGAGTTGAAGACTGAAATTTTAAAAGCTAAACAAAATTATAAAGTAGAATTGGAAAACAAGATGGCTGCAAACAATTCGAGGTCAGTTTGGGCGAGTATGAAAAGTATAGCAGGCCTTTACAATTCTAATAGTAGCACTCGTGTTATGATAGACGGTTTTAATTCCGATATTGAATTTGCAAATGCTCTTAATAGTTTTTATTGTCGTTTTGATCATTTTGTTTTTAGTAAAGATATTCAGGAATTGAGTTTAAAGCTTATGGATGATCGGCATTTTAACACTGACCTTCAGGATGTTGTAAAGGCTTTTAATTCAGTACATGTTAACAAAAGCCCTGGTCCTGATAATATCTGTGGCCGGTTACTTAAATCATGTTCAAAAGCCTTAAGTCCTGTATTTCATGGGTTATATAATAAGTCATTACAGAAACAACATGTTCCTAACCTCTGGAAAGATGCTGTGGTTATCCCTGTTCCAAAATGTAGTGGTCCTAAAACTATTAATGATTTCAGGCCGGTCGCTTTGACCTCAGTTTTAATGAAGATTTTTGAGAAACTGGTTAGGTCCGAGATCTTGAGGCAAACTGAACATGCACTGGATCCTTTACAGTTTGCGTATAGGCCTCATAGAGGAGTGGAGGATGCTACAGTAACACTGCTTAATTTGCTTTTTAGACATCTGGATGGAAATGGATCACATGCCAGACTTTTATTTGTAGACTTTTCTTCGGCCTAATACAATCCAACCCCACATTTTAACCAGAAGGCTCTTAGAACAGATTCTTGACTTTTTAACCAATAGGACACAAAGAGTGAGAGTCAATGGTTTTTTTGTCTGACCGGGAAAACTCTTCTACAGGGTCTCCTCAAGGGTGTGTGTTGTCACCGTTATTATTTATTCTGTACACAAATATGTGTCAGAGTAGTTTTGACAATAGAACCATCATAAAATATGCAGATGATTCTGTTATTGTTAGTCTGCTTCAGGAGAACGAGATCAGCCATGGTCCAGTTATTGATGATTTTGTACACTGGTGTGAAGATTCTTACCTCCAGCTTAATATATCAAAAACTAAAGATATGCTCATTGATTGTAGGAGGAACAGTCACATGAATGAAGCTACTTTAATTAGAGGTCAGACTATTGAGACTGTGCAATCTTATAAATACCTTGGGACCATTATTGATGCAAAGTTGAACTTTGAAGCTAATTGTGCAGCTGTGTGTAAAAAGGGCCACCAACGTTTATATTGTTTAAGGAAACTATCACACTTTCATATTGACCGAACGATAATGACCATGTTTTATCATGCTTTTATTGAGTCAGTTTTGTCCTTTTCCTTGGTGGCATGGTTTGGTCATACATCTTTTAAAAGCAAGAAATTCCTTAAACCAGATTGTTAAATGGTCTAGTCGGTTGGTTGGTCACAGTTATATCCAGCATCCCTGTACACGAGACAGTTACAGAGGATGGCTACCTCTATTTTAAATGATGACTCCCACCCTTTGCGCAGTGAGCTTCAGCTTCTTCCCTCTGGACGGAGGTTTTTAGTCCCAAGATGCAGAACAAAGCGGTATAAAAGCAGCTTTATTCCTGCTGTTTTAACAGTGTTGAATAATAAATAGGGTTTTTTTTTTTTTTTATCTGTGTATGTATGTATGTTTATATAGGTATAGGTATATGTATATATGTAGGGATGTGTATTTGTATATGAATGTACAGGTTTATGTATATATTATAAGTCTTGAGTGGTGGAGCTTTGAGCACATGTATCATGTAATTGTTATTTTGTTCTTGTTTTTTGTTTGTTTTGTTTTTGTCTTTGTGATATGGTTGCCCTTTTACTTATCATGTCATTATACTGCAAAACAAATTTACCTGCGGGTATTAATAAAGTAACCTAACCTAACCTACCCAGTGTACATGAACGGTCATGTGACATACTTCTTTGGCCGAGTAGTATAGATGGAGATAGTTTCTGAAACGCTGTGGAAAGCTAGTTTAGATGAGGATCGTTCTCATTTTAAAACTCAAGTGTAAAGGGGGCCTTAGGTTTGGGAATTGTAAGAAATTTTTCAGTTCTGGTTCCGCCTAATGATTTCGGTTCCGATTCTATTTCCAATAAAATTCTTAAACGACTAATAAAAAAATAGTGGTAAGGAATAGGGTTGGGTATCGTTTGAATTTTAACGATTCCGATTCTGCTTATTGATTCCGATTCTTATCGATTCCTACTTTTGATAAGGTAAAATAAGGTAAAAAAAAAACCCAGATATCATTCACATTTATTTTGTTTTATTGCAAAACATTTCATTGTAGCTGAGTATCATGAGCAAAAATCGATAGGCTAGAAAAAATTAGCAATCGCAACAAATAAATACAACTAAACAAATATACGATTGAAATAAAGTGTTTTAAAATTTTAGGTATTCAGGTTCAGAAACTAATCCAATTTAAAATAACACTGCACTTTATAAATAAAATTTACATTTCAAATATAGTTACAAAAGTTATTCAATCAAGAACGAGTGAATTTTCTCTTTGTCTTTTGTTGTTTGATTAGTGTTATTATAGAGATGGCAGCAGGAATGTTAGGCTACTGTCACTTTTAAGAGTTGCAGGTCCATTCAAGGGTGAGACGACTCGTGCACTGTTTTCTGTGCTGCACACAGATCCAAAGCGTGCTCACATAAAAAAGCGATTTTAAGCCATTTAAGCGCGAAGACGACTCGTGCGCTGCACAGAAAACAGTGCGTGAGTCTTTTGCGCTTGAATGGTTTAAATAACATTAAAATGCATACACAGGAACTGATAAGCAGAATCGAAATGCACGTTTCTTATCAAATCACCGGTTCTTGGAAATTTGGAAACTGTTCTAAAATGGCACGTTTCATACGGATTACATAATCTGGGAATATTTGTTTTTAGATTAGATTGATTCATTTAAAAGTAGACATTTCATTCATTCTATAGATATATTTCGCATGTCTGTGAGGCAAGTATATGCTGAGTTTCGGTTCATTTTTGTGACGTGCTTAAGTTCACATGAGAGCAAGACGGCAAAAAGCGCATCCTGTTTATTTTCATTATTGTACAAAATACAATGTTTTGTTATTGTGAGTTTACAGAAATAAAAGCAAACCATTTACATTTCAAATGTTGGATTATTCTTATCTATATGACCAAAAATTACAGATTATTTTAGGTTAAAGTCCCCCTGTGGTGAAAATCAAGTTTTTAAATGTTGTTTTTATGTCTATCTGGTGTTTTTAATATGCTTTAAGACAAACCATGTGCAAATTCATAAGTCAACACCATTGTTGAGTATTTTCTCTTTAAAACTGCAGTGATCGAAAGACAGTCTCAAAAACACAGTTTGAAATCACCTGCCATCGGGCTTTAACAAATTATTAACTGACTGCGCAAGGGAGTCTCAAAAGAAGCCAGGTTATCCTGGTATGTTTTTATGTTGATATGAAAAATAGGGTAGATTTAGGCCGGGTTGTGTTACGAAGTTATGATGAACTATGTGTCTTTCTCCACTGACATTCTAAGTTGTTCAAAGTGTTTCTAAGGATATTGATTTTTAGAAGGCAGCTGTCTGACTCTATGAACAATGGGAATATGGTTTGGTTAGCATTAGCAACACATTATTAGCTGTTTGATAACATAGTCAAGCAAAAAGCTAACAATATTAATTACCGTTATGTGTCCGACATTGTAAAGAGCGATACCATTGTGCAGCATTTACCTCAGTAAGTTGACCGAGTGGATCTCTGAGCTGGTGTGAGTGGGTGGAGGTGGGACTAAATAGCATATTCATAGATCCATGTATACTAAATGAAGCAAGGTAGAGTTTCATTCAAGCTATTTTAAGGCATGAAGAATTTTTTTTCACAGGAAAAAAATGTTTAATTATTTGGTGATCAAAGATGAGTTTTAAGGGATAAAATTATTAACTATAGGGGGACTTTAAATGCAAGTGAACACTCCATGTCATGCAGTAAGTGTGCTCTCCACATAAACACTTGGATATGCGCAAAATAATAGCACACATTTATCCAAGTTAACGTTAGATCGAGCTGACTTGTTAAGTTGCTACTGCTTACATGTTTCAAGTGATAAGCCATATTTGAGGTTGATGAATGATGGGCGAATGTTTAGATTTTTTTTTCCTGCAACTAATTGACTAATACCAGTTTTGGTCGACTAAGCCTATTCTCGTCGACTAATGGTTAGTTGACTACTAGGGGCAATCCTAGAAACAACATAAACATGATAACCATATGCTGACTCTCAACTGTATATGTATGTTAGGGCTGGATGATTAATTGAAAAGTAATACAAACCAAAATTCAGAGCCTCTAACCGACGTAATTTTCACATGTCGGTTATTTCGTTTTTTTAATCCTGTTAATACTTTCCCCTTAAAAACATACAACTGCGTGTGTAGTCACGTGACTCCGCCCTGTCCAGTCAGTGGCATGAAAGCAATACAGAGGCGAACTCAAACACAGAGTCAACACACACGGATAGCACGCGATCCCTGAAGTTTGTCAATTGTATGTGTTTAAAGGCTTGCCAGTTTGGACATTCAAGCAATTTTAGACCATCGGATGCGTGTCATTATATTGAGCTACTACGTTGATGCATTGTGGCACACGAACACTCATACAAACAGTAACTTGTACATCACGTGAAGATTGCTCGCACAGAGAGGAGCGCAGAAACTCGTTGATAACGCTGTTCTGTGATTTATCACTAAAGTAGCATAGAAACTCAAAAGTTATAACATATATTTTTCTACTTTTGAAGTAACTACTTGCAATGTATGACTCTCATTAATGTATTTAAATAAATTTACTTGTACTTTGCTAATTTATCTGTATCTGATTTACAACAAGCAGAAATCTGTAAGAAATGTTGCGAAGTATAGATTAAATAACTGCTGAAAGTGAGCTGTTACGTCAGAGCACTCTTTCATTTGGGAAAAAAAAATAGCCCAAATTTAATAGTCAAGCATTATGTACAGTACAAACCTTGTCAGTGAACTATGAGGGCAAAAACCCCCCCACAAAAACAAACAAAATAATCGTTAATTAATTGTAATCGTGGTAAAATGTTCAATTAATTGAGATTTTGATTTTAGGTCATATCGTCCTGTCCTAATGTACGTTCTGTACGATAATTGGCGCAGTCTGCTTTAACAGTATTGTGAATCGTATCGCATTGTGAGTTGAGTGAATCGTTACATCCCTATTCCCTACTCTGCCTTCTCTTATAAAATAACATCTTTCTCATAGTAAAATCTACATATAGTTCCCAACAAAAGTATTGTTTAGCGTAAAACATGTTAGGGATTAGCGGACAGGCAGTCGATTCATTATATGATAAGCTATTTTATGGGGGTAGAATTGTTGCAATTTTCCAAATAAATAGATTTTGATCCACAAATAAATGTAAAGAGATTCACAAAAAAATAATCGTATGCACAAATGAATAGAATGGGTTCCACAAACATATGTTAGGAGTTTCACAAAAATTAATTAAATTAACAAATAAATAAAATGAGATTTGCTAATAAAAAACATATTCACAAATATGTTTTTATGTCACAAGCACAACTCCGCCTGCATTTATTTGTGAATTGCTTTCTGTGCATTTGTGGATCGCTGCACGCATTTATGGATCTCTTCCTGTGCATTTGTGAATTGCCTCATGTATTTGTGGATTTTGAAACATTTCTAAGCCGTTTCTCAATATGTGTTCTTGTCTGTACTTGTGTTCTTGTGGACTTGTGAAACGTCATCAGTCGCTGCCCAAGTACTGTTCCAATTCAAAGTTCACATCTAGCCAAGTACAGTTCAAATCCCCGGATGTGTTCTTGATCCGCCCCTTTTATCGAGGATGCATCGAGAGGTGACTTGAGACAGCCAGGTATCCCAGAATGCATCTCGCACTAACCAGCAAGCGTCAATAGTAAAGGAGAAAACCCGCGTAATTTAAACATATTACTGTTATTATGTCATGATATGTAGTTTTAAGAGTTTTTCAGGCAGGAATGTACTGGTTTAAAGCTGGTTTATTGATAAAGATAGCGCCTTTCTGAAAATTTGATCTGACGTTTTCGGAGTTGTGAGATCCAGGCGATCACCGGGTGCTCAGTGCTCATGTACCCAGCTGAGAGCAGCCTTACCTCGGCTAGTCCTTCTGACGTTTGCCGCTGGCTCTGACGTCTCTGTAGTGGTTAAACATGACATAATTCGTCTTTTGTATATCTAACGGGCGATCTTTGGTCTCATGAATCTATAATTTGTTCCGTGGCAAATCGTTTTGGCTGAGGGCAAAGTGACGTTTCATAACTTTATATATTTAGGCTATTTAACTTTACCGTTGTAGCCTACTAAGGCGCTGATTTTGTACAATTGACTGAATTGTTTGCTTTATTTCTTATTGTATATTCTTATACCTTTTTATAATGGCTATTATTGATCATTAAAACTGACATTTAACAAAAAGAGACAGGGTTGTGTTTTATATTATATTTCATTTTATACAGACAAGATAATCAGAGTATGCACATATATTAATATGTTTAATATTTTTGAAATGTATACGAAAAGAGGCAGGGTTGTTTAATATTTCGTTTTGTTACAAATATTATATATGCAGACATTGACGATAATCAATGAACGCGTTGCCTGAACCACATTTGTGAGGCTATTAATATGTTTTTGTTTGTTTATTTTTTAAATAAAACGAAAAGAGGCGTTTCATAACACATTTCGTTTTATTGTTGCCTAAAATATACATAACCAGAGAAGCCAGAGCGAGCTGAGTGATGTTATCAAGTACGCTGGTGTGCCATTTGCAGAATCACCGGACTTGTGTTCTCCCGTCCACGGGAGTCCGTTCTCCTGAGTTGAACTTGCCAAGTCCTAACTACTAAGGACGCAAGTCCGAACTTTGCGAACTTGGTATTGAGAAATGCCTCTAGTGTCATGACTGCAGACAAATCCACAAATAGGTTGACTCCACCCACCGACTACTCAAGCCAATCAGATAAAGGCCACATTGCGCTGACCAATCGCAGTACACTCTCCCTACAACCAATCATGTTTCCCTTTACAATCAGGGCGGGAACAGACTCATTCTGAAAGGAGCTCTCTCAGCTCTTTACTATTCCACCTATTCTCAGGTGCTTCATTCGAATTAAGCTGAAGTGCTGTTTGTGTGATTAAAACACCCCGTTTACAAAATGAAACAGACTTTATTGTGATTAATCGTCAAATTTTTTTTGGACATACACTATATTACCAAAAGTTTTGGGACGCCTGCCTTTACATGCACATGAACTTTAATGACATGCCATTCTTAATCCGTAGGGTTTAATATGGAGTTGACCCACCCTTTGCAACTATTACAGCCACAACTCTTCTGGGAAGGCTTTCCACAAGGTTTAGGAGTGTGTTTATGGGAATTTTTGACCATTCTTCTAGAAGCACATTTGTGAGGTCAGGCAGTGATGTTGGCGAAAGGGCCTGGATCGCAGTGTCCGCTCTAATTCATCCCAAAGGTGTTCTGTCGGGTTGAGGTCAGGACTCTGTGCAGGCCATTGAAGTTCCTCCACACCAAACTCGCTCATCCATGTCTTTATGGACCTTGCTTTGTGCAGTGGTGCGCAGTCATGTTGGAACAGTAAGGGGCCATCCCCAAACTGTTCCCATAAAGTTGGGAGCATGAAATTGTCCAAAATGTCTTGGTATGCTGAAGCATTCCTTTCACTGGAACTAAGGGGCCAAGCCCAACCTCTGAAAAACAACCTCACACCATAATCCCCCTCCACCAAACTTTACACTTGGCACAATGAGCTAGTGAAAAAGTTTGGTACTGCGCCCAAACAAAATCTTACCAAAAGCTAATTTTTTGAGATATCAGCCTAAAATTTGGAATGTTGATATTTTTGGCTTTGATTTTCTTGAAATTTAAGAGTAAAACATGTTTTGTAATATATTATTATAAAATATAAACAATTATATTTTTACATTTTCATAAACTTAAACTTCTATAACTTTGTTTTATTTCACTTTCATAATTTATTTCACTTCTACAATAATCTGCCAACTATGTGTCTTCTTTAAAACAAGACCTTAGGTCTATATTCCAAAGCATTCTTGAATTACAACCATTTAAGTTTGGATAGTGCATTTTCTTTTTTTTTTTTTTTTTTTGCAATTATAAACTTCCAACATATATACGGACTGACAGATTACACTTTAAGACATAACATACCAAGATAACAAATACAACAAGAAAGTAAGAGGGGGAGTTATATCTCAGAATTACAGGTGTAGTAGGGGTGTGTAGTATTTAAAGACATTAATTGGATAGTGCATTTTCATGTCTATGAGAAAAAAGTGGGTGACAGTTATTTAAACTTTTTTTTCTCAAAATTCCTTTCCTGAAAATCATAGCGATCAGCCGACTTCAGATAACCATAACTTTTGTTACAGACATAAAAACAGAAAGGGCCCGAATCCAGCTTTCATATCAAAAACCTGCATATGGTATCGAAACCTGTGATAGGTAAAATTTCACCATGTTATGGGTTTTCGTAGATCACATCACAAATACTCTGATTATGTAATCCTTATGAAAGGTGCATTTCTCTCTAAAGGCGTGTCCACTGGACTACGGAGATGGCGGCCGACACTGACTCAGAAAACACTAGTTTATTAATAAACAATTAAAATGTCTCCATGCTATTTTCTCAGACACATTCATAATCATTGCTTTTGCCGGTGCTCTGCGGCAAGCTTTATGAGTGTGTTTGAGCACGGAACAGGCTACATATTACGCCTATATATATATTAAAGGCTCTTTATATTTAAGTAATTAAATTAATATAAATGTGTGATTAGTCGACTACTGGCTTAAATTGACGACTACTAGTCGACTAGAAAAATCTTTAGTTGGGGGCAACCGTATAAAATACATACATACTCTTCTGAGGTTTATACGGTAGGCCTTGTGTTTTATTAAAATTGATTATAATTGATAATAACAATCAAACAAGACAGTCAGTAACAGTGCTACACGGACAATACTTGACAAAAACACATGGCAAACATGAGGGCTTAAATACATAGACTAATGACTTGACAAGAGACACCTTTGCACAATCAAACCAATAAACCAATATTTGTGTGTTCGACATTGGCTGCGGCTGGATGCAACCGATCGGCAAGAGTTTTGATAAACATGACACAATACAACATCGTGTCTGAATGAAAAGAGCTTTAACTGTTGTAAAAATACAGATTTGTGAGCATTAGTGGAACTGAAGCTGTGAGAATAAGCACAAAACACACGTGATCGTTGTCATTCGGTGAATCCGGCCAATCGTGGAACAGCTGTGTCATCATCAGAGCTTGTGCAGCTGCTCTTGAGAAACTGCGCTGGCTGACTCAGCCGGTTGCTCTCTAACCGCTCTCACGGTACTTTGAATCCATACGTCACATGGCATCAGCGTTGTCTCAAGTCGGACAAAATTTCTTACCGGCATGCACTGCTTCAAGTCAGCCGCCGATCGGTCTATGCAGCGCTGCATAAAGTCGAACACGCCTAATGACAACATAACACATGAGACTAGGGAAGCACATGACATGATCACATGAGGACAAGGGAATCACATGACATAAACAAGGGAAACCCATAGCAATGTTTTAATTTATTTTTTATGTTAAAAAAAAATGTTTTACATTTATTTTTCAGTCTCTTTATTACGATACAAACAGAAAATTCAGGAAGTATGTACATAAAATGTAAAAAAAATTCTGAACAAAATGGCTCCTTTAAGCAAAAAATCTATATTTAGTGTGATTTCCTGGACTCCTTCCAGTTTTCTCAAAGAAGAAACTCATCAGATTTTGAAAGTTTTCTTGGCCTTCCAGTCCTTTTCCTTTCCATTTAGGTTTAAAGGGTTAGTTCACCCAAAAATGAAAATAATGTCATTTATTACTCACCCTCATGTCGTTCTACACCTGTAAGACCTTCATTCATCTTTGGAACACAAATTAAGATATTTTGATTAAATCCGATGGCTCAGTGAGGCCTGCATAGCCAGTAATGACATTTCCTCTCTCAAGATCCAGAAAGCTACTAAAAACATATTTAAAACAGTTCATGTGAGTACAGTGGTTCTATGTTAATATTATAAAGCGACGAGAATACTTTTTGTGTGCCAAAAAAACAAAATAACGATTTTTCAACAATATAGTGATAGGCGATTTCAAAACGCTGCTTCGGAGCTTTACGAATCGAATCAGTGGGTGGAAGGTGGAAGCTCAGGAAGCAGGCTTGGTTTTGGCAAAGAATGTTGTGGATCGTCCGGTAGAAGTTGAGGATGAATCGGTTTCTTCTCAGATTGAGCAATTGGATTCAAATTCTAATGTTCTACCTACAATTAATGGTTCGGTGTCTCTGGAACGGTGGCTTCATCTTCACAAGGTAAAAAGGAAGGTGTAAATGGTGAAAATAATCAATTTAGTGTAGTGAGTGAAGATGCACAGCTAACATCAGAACCATTGTTGAAAATCAACTTTTTTTCAAGACTCAAAAAGGAAAAATGAAAAAAATAAGCAAGACAGTTGATTTACAAAATGAGGAAATGCAAGATACGGAACGTGACAGTGACTCGTCTGAATGCAGTGTGAGTTTTTCGCAAGGTGAAACTACTACTCGCAGTTATGGTCTTGAGGACATAAAATTGTTCCTCAGATCAACAAAAAATAAAAGGGGTGTAAGAATATTTTCCTGACTTGAAGCAATTTGTTGATCGAGCAAAAAGTTGGATGGCTAGTGATTCCTTTACCAACAAAGAAGTGTATAGGTTGAAGAAAATTGTGAGGAACATAAACAGCACCCTGAATAATGATGCTGTATAAGATAAAGAAAAAGAATATTTTTTGTCTTTGTGTGGTAAATTGTGTTTTTTCTTTTTCTTTTTCTTCAGTATTAGTGAAGTACATGTTGCGTCTATGAATGTCAATGGTGCAAAGAATTCTAAAAAAAAAAAAAAAAAGCATATTTTTGAAGAAATAGAACAGAAAAACATAGACAGCTTTTTTACAAGAAACTCATAGTAGTATGGATAATGTGGTTGAGCGGATTAAGGAATTTAGAGGTGTATCTGTATTAAGTCATTATTCAAATGTGAGTGGTGGAGTTGCTGTGCTATTTACTAAGAATTTTAAACCTATCTCGTATGATATTGATGAAATTGTGAAAGGTAGAATGTTAAAAGTCAGAGCTGTTTATGAAAATTTTGTGTTTGTTTTTATTTGTGTTTACACTCCAACTGCATCTATAGAAAGGTTACTGTTTTTAGATACTCTGTTCAACGCTAAAAAATTGTTGTGCTGAAGATTTTTTTATTTGTGGGTGGTGATTTTAATTGCACTGAACTGGATATAGACAGGAATCATGTTGAACCTCATATGGCTTCATGCAAATGTTTAATTCATTTGATAGAGAAATATGATTTATGTGACATTTGGAGAGTTACGAATGGTAATGAAAAGCAATATACATGGGCTTATGTACGTGATAATTATATATCATTGGCTAGATTAGACAGATTTTATGTTTTTAAACATCATTTGAGTGTGTTTAACAAATGTTTTATCACAACTTTGTCTTTTACCGATCATAATATGGTCAGTTGTAAATTTATTTTAAATTCAGTGAAACCTAAAAGTGCATATTGGCATTTTAATACAAGTCTTTTAAATGATAAATTATTTATTGAATCGTTTAATTTTTTGGAAGGTTTTTAAGGAGAAAAAATCTTCCTTTAAATCTATACAATAATGGTGGGATTAATTGCAAGGTGCAGATAATACAATTTACGCAACAATACACTCGAAATGTCACAAAAGAATTTAATCATTCTTTAGAAATGCTTGAAAAACAATTGATGGATTTACAAAAGTTTTCTCAAACCTCAAGTTAAAGTAATTTTATGGAAACCCTTTTTAAGAAAAAAGCTGAACTTAAAGAGCTGTTAGAGCATAAAACACAAGGAGCATTAGATCGTGCTCATTTTTTAAATACTGATCAGATGGATGCACGTTCCAAATATTTATTTGGTCATGAGAAGAAGAATGGGCAAAAACATTTAATTCATGCTCTGCATTCTGAGGATGGTACTTTATCTAATCTCAGACAGATTTGTGAGGTAGCAATGTGGTTTTATCAGTCCCTGTACAGAAGTGAACTTCAGCCAAAAAATGGAGAAAAAATCTCCTTTCCTAGATGATCTACCAAAGATCTCAGAAGAGTCCAATGAAGAACTGGAATGTGGCCTAACTCCAAGATATGGAGTCTGGAAAAGCTCCGGGTGTGGATGGGCTTCCAGTGGATTTTCTGAAAACTTTCTGGTCGGAAATAGGAGTTGACCTGCTGGAGGTGTTCAGTGACAGCTTGCTGAAAGGTGGGTTGCCGTTGAGCTGCCGAAGGGCAGTGGTTACTCTTCTTCCAAAAAAAGATCTCACTGAGATTAAGAACTGGAGGCCGGTATCACTTTTGTGCAGTGATTATTAATTGCTTTCTAAAACTTTGGCTAATAGATTGACTAAAGTAATGGGACAGGTGATCCATCCAGATCAATCTTATTGCGTACCTAGTAGGTCAATCTTTGACAATATTTCTTTAATTAGAGATATTATACAGGTTTCCAAATTATTTAATATCAGTTGTGGTTTGTTGTCTCTAGACCAAAAGAAAGCATTTGATCGAGTTGAGCATGCCTATTTATGGAATGTTTTAGAAGCTTTTGGTTTTAATGAGAAGTTTTTAAACATGATTAAAATACTTTATAGTGACACTGAGAGTGTTATTAAGATAGTGGCTTATGTGCTCCATTCAAGGTCAGTAGAGGAATTAGACAAGGATGTTTATTATCAGGAATGTTATATTCTCTTGTTATTGAACACTTCTAACAATCAGGAAGAATTTAGATGGTTTTAGGGTACCACTTTATGATGTTAATTTTTGTTTATCAGCTTATGCGGATGACCTTATAATAATGATTAATAAACAAAGTGGCATACATGTTTTATCTAGACTGATAGATTAATTTGGAAAATGGTCTTCAGCAGAAGTAAATTGGGGGGAAAAAAAAGTGAAGCATTTTTATTAGGGGATTGGAATGAAGAAACCTGAAGGTTTGTGTTGGAATAGGTGGGGTTTGAAATACCTTGGAGTTTTTTTTAGGAGACAGTGTTTTGCAAAAAAATTGGGATGGTTTATTGCAAAAAGTTAAAGGTCATTTAGACAAATGGAAGTGGATTCTACTCAACCTGTCTAATAGGGGAAGAACACTTATAGTAAATAATTTGGTCACTTCACTGTTATGGCACAGACTGTTTTGTATTGATCCTCCTGTGAAATTGATGGCTGAGATTCAAGCGGTTTTTGTTGACTTTTTTTGGGACAAACTTCATTGGATTCCGCAGAGTATTTTATTTTTACCCAAGGAAGAAGGAGGCCAAGGATTGGTTCATCTCCAGAGCAGGATTGCAGCTTTCCGGCTGCATTTTTTACAAAGACTTCTTGATGGACCTATGAATGTAAGTTGGAGGGCGATCAGTTGTATTTTACTATAAGGACTGTTGGAAATCTTGGGATAGATATCTCTCTTTTTTTTTTTTTTTTTTTTAATGGACCCTAAGTGCTTGGATTTTTCGAAGTTGTCGTCTTTTTTATCAGCATCTTTTGAAGATTTTGAGGTTTTTTTTCATATTCAAATGACTGAAAATTTTCATTCCATTTTTTTCTGGTTGCTGAATGAACCTCTGATTTTTAAGGCAAGCCTGGATCTTTCTGCATCCATTTTTTTTTTTTTTTTTTTTTTTTTTTACCAGAGTTCAGTAAGACATTACAAGACTCATGAGTTTTTGTTTTAAATCAATTACTGTGCTTAACTGGGCCTCAATGCATCCTTCATATCTCCGAAAAGTCTTTAGTTTTGTCATATTTATAAAAGATAGATACGCTAAACCGAGTCTTTCCGGAAAAAGTCGAGCTCCTGGAGAAGTGCCTGCCGTCAGTGCTGTGAGTGGAGCTAAAGAGTCACGAGCGCGCAGCTTCTGCGTAGAGATGTCTGCTAGCTGCAACATCATTATAAATACAAAGGGAACAAAAGCGTTCGTGTTGTTTACATTATATGCACTTGCACGATGATTGCCAACAAAACACAGACATCTGATGCAGCTTTACTCACCACCCGCGATCTGCAAATCCAGCGGCGAACTGGGACTTGTTTACAAAGTATTCATGACCGAAATCCCTGGAACAAACAAACATGCGTGCACAACTCCGTTGCTGCCCCAGAAAAACAAACTTCATCCACTGTTCCCTTAACGCTGGGTTGTTTGGGAAGCTGAAAAAGGTAATCTTTCCCTCACAACCAAAATCACACTCCTTTGGTGACAGCAGCTGCGTCTCATTTCAGAGGCTTTGTCCTTTGGAGATCGCATTTGAAGCCTGAATACTTCATCAAGGATGTCATATTTAAGAAAAGTAACCGTAATAAAATTGACTGATATTCACTGTGAGGTGTAAAATACTGTAATTTCTTTCTTACGTTGCAATCTAACGGTTATTTTTCTTAAATGAAACTGCCTCGATGATGTATGCAGCCTTCAAAGGGTGCAGCCCCTGACACAGCCACTGTTGAAAAATCTGTACCGAAACCGGAAGTAGTCATTTGGCACAGAAATACTCCGTCATACTATATTATTATTGATACTATTATTATTATTGAGTATTGTAGAAGCCACAATTATCAAAAATAACAGGGGATTTGCAGTGGAGAATCCTTCATGGAGCTATTGCGGTGAATTCTTTTGTTGTCCTCCTTGTTTTCAAAAAGAGACTGTGTTTCATGCTTTTATGCAATGCCTCAGACTTAAACCTTTGTTTGTAATGATGAAATAATTGTGTAATAAGTTTAATGAATGTTTTTATCCTGAAACTTTTATTTTTGGTTTATGTACAAAATATGTACAAAAAAAAGCATGTTAAGTTCAATTATTGAACTTTATTCTTGGACAGACTAAACTGGCAATCTACATGAGTAGAAAGAGCAAAATAGAACAAAAAAGCAATGATGATGTTATTGTTGTTTTTATATCTTTACTTAAAGCAAGAATTTTTATTAAGTTTAGATTTTACAAAGCTATGTGTGATCTTTCTACTTTTGATTTGAAATGGTGTAATTGTGATGCTTTGTGTACAATTGTTGATGATGAATTATTTTTTTTGTTTTTAATTTTGTGATTAAAACAAACAAACAAAAAAAACAAAAAAAATTGTGATGTGATTTTGTAAAATAATGTATTTTGGTTATTTGTAAATAGTTTTTTCAAAATCAAATCTCTCAGTCCCGCAAGACTTAAGTAGGGCCCGCATTTCATTTATGTCTGTATTTTTTTTCATCCCTGAAATTACAATACCACAGTAAGAAAATATAATAAAAACTGTGACTGGCATTTAAAAATCTATTTGTGCAGCCGTCATATTCTAGCTGTGAAAATAACCAACCAACGCAATCGTACCGGGAGGTTTTCCCGCTGATGACAACTGAGTGGACAGCGCAAAGGGATATGAGCGGGCCTCAAAGTCGGTAAACACAACTACACCAGCAAGGATTTCATCTCACATACTGGATAAGAACCTCAAGAGCTGCTCAAAGCTGCCCAAATCGATTATTTAAAGCATGTAATCATCCATCCTGAAGTTAAATATTTCCAACGAACGGCGGCGATCAAGCGGAAAGTGACATACAACGGAAATGGTCGAGCACCTACGGAAAAACAAGATATTCTCCATTTGTTTTAACCGATACAAAATTGCGACGTTCAGACACGACTTTCTTCTCACGTTAATAGTTCGTTTAATGCGGGTTCTATGGCGTTATTATAATGAAAAATGTCGAGAGCGCATTAAATGCGCGAGAAATCTCTCCATTCACAGGCGGATTCCCTTGCACAAAACTGGACGCGCGCGCTCTCGCTCAAATATTACATCTGCGTGCTCAAACTTTGTCCTTCTGCATGTGCAGCCGTGAATCTCGTAGTACAGTAAAAAGAAATGATCTCTTCAATTATTTAACCTTCCAAAAAAAGCTGATGTGATCTTACTTCAGGAAACGCACACAGATTTGCAGAACCAGTCACAGTGGTTTAGCGATTGGAAGGGTAATGTGCTTCTGAGCCATGGCACAAATGTTAGTACAGGGGTTGCAATTTTGTTTTCACCCCGGGTAGGCGGTATTATAAAGAGTTTTGAGGTAATACCAGGAAGAATTTTACGAGTAGATGTTACTTTAGGTGACATGATTTTTTCTCTGTTTATATGTATATGCTCCAAATGATGGCCGGGAGCGTATTACTTTTTTTGAGAAATTATCAGATGCTTTATCGCACTGTCCCCGGGATAATATTATTGTACTGGAGGGTGATTTTAATTGCACTTTAAATCAGCAGTTGGATCGGAATCATAATGAACCACATCCTCCTTCAGCTAAGACTCTTAAAAGTATTGTTGATCGTTATAATTTTGTTGATTTGTGGAGAGACACATTTCCTGGGCTTAGACAGTATACTTGGATGAAAGTGAACTCAAATAATATGTCTGGAGCTAGGCTTGATCGTTTTTATACTGAAGCATGTAATAGAGGAAGGTTTTTTAGAAATTCTATTTTGCCTACTTTTCTCTCAGACCATCATTATATTTCTATGGCTATTTCTGTTGACTCCACTAAATCTTATAAATCACTTTGGCACTTTGATAACAGGTTACTTCAGGATCACTGCTTTATTCACTCTTTTCACCTTTTTTGGAATTCTTGGAGAGAGGAGAGAGTAAAGTTCCCATCTTTAAGTCAATGGTGGGATGTGGGCAAGGTGCAGATAAAAGTTTTTTGTCAGCAATTTACTGCACATAGCAGGGGTCCCTTACTAGAGAAGATGAAAGCCATTGAACAAGAAATCCTTGGACAAAGTAGTCATTGTACTACAGGCTTCATTTCTACTGACTCTTTTGAAAGGAATACATTTCTTCTACGCAGTTTAGCGGAAGAACAAGGCAAAACTGCCCTTTTAAGGGCAAAGTTCACCCGTATAAATGATATGGATTCTCCTACTTCTTTTTTCTTCGGACTTGAAAAAAAGCCTAGAGCGCATAAGCATCTTCATCAACTGAAACTTCCAGATGGAAGAGTAACAACAACACAAATGGAATTAATGCTTTTGCTATTTCTTTTTATGAAAATCTATACCGTTCAGAGCCATGTAATGGAGAAGATGCTGACGTACTTCTGAGTGACTTACCACAATTATCAAAGAAGGACAAGATGGATCTTGAACGCCTTTTGACAATGGCCGAACTTTTGAGAGCTGTTCAAGAGTTAAATCCTGGAAAGTCACCTGGTTTGGATGGTCTTTCAGCTCAGTTTTATGACTTGTATGATGTCTTGGTGGAAAGTATTGAAAGAGAGACCCTTCCTCTGAGCTGTCGGAGTGCAGTTTTAACTTTGATCCCCAAAAAAGGAGACCTTAGTTGTTTAAAGAACTGGTGCCCCATCTATTTGCTGTGTGTTGATCTTAAAATGTTTTCAAAAGCCTTGACCAACAGATTGAAGAACTGTATAGAAACTGTTATTCACAACGATCAGTCTTACTGTATCCCTAACCGAACAATATTTGACAACCTTTTTTTGGTTAGAGACATTATTACAGTGACAAAAAGGCATAACCTGGACATCGGTCTTCTCTCGTTGGACCAAGAAAAAGCCTTTGATAGAGTGGACCACTCTTATTTATTTAAGACTCCTGAGGCTTTTGGATTTGGTCATAATTTTGTGTCTTTTATTAGGCTCATGTATAGTGATATTTATAGCAAGTTAAGAGTAAATGGTACATTAACAAGACCCTTTTCAGTGACGAGAGTAATAAGACAGGGGTGTCCTCTATTAGGTTTACTCTATGTTATTTCTATTGAGCCTTTTTTAAGTCTGCTGAGAAAAAGAATATGTGGTATTGGTGTTCCTGGTTGCCCTAAAGTTCCCCAAGTAAAACTTATAGCATATGCAGACGATGTAACTCTGATAATTAGGAATTCAAATGATGTTGAAAACATAATTTCATGTTTGAATATTTTTCAGAAAGCTACCAATGCACATATAAATTGGGAAAAATGTACTTCTTTGTTGATGGGAGACTGGCATAGTACAGGACCTCCTTAGTTACCAAAGCAGTGTAAATGGGCCCAGGATGGTTTAAAAGTTCTTGGCATTTATTTTGGAACTGACCAGTACATGGAGAAGAACTGGGAAGGAGTGGTTTACCGGGTTATTGGTAAAATTCAAAAGTGGAAGTGGATTCTCCCACAGCTCTCATATAGAGGGAGATGCCTGGTAATTAATAATCTGGCAGCCTCAATGCTTTGGCATAAGGTTACAGTGTTAGATCCCCCTAAAGAACTGCTTTTAAAGGTTCAAAAGGCATTTGTCGATTTCTTTTGGAATGGCCATCACTGGCTTCCTCCTGGGGTGCTTTATCTTCCCATTACAGAGGGAAGTCAAGGCCTTATACATGTTGAATCAAAAATTGCAGCAATGAGACTACAAACATTGCAAAACTGCTGTACTGCTCTGATGGTATGCCTTGGATTGATTATTGTTTGTATATTCTTAAAGATCTTGGAGGAACAGACCTTGATAAAGAGTTATTTTTAATTGAGAAGCCGTATGTTGAAAATGTGCATTGTTTCTCTTTTGTCATTGTTCTCTTTGATTTAGTCAGTAAGAATAGTGGAAGGGGTAGTCAAAAGCTTTAAAGCTTGTTTCCCCAGGGTATTCACCTCATTTGTAGATTCTGCTTTAATTAATGGCTTATCATTTAAGACTTTTCCGGCATTAAAAGTTTTTCCAAAAAAAAAAAAAGGAAATTGAAGAGAATACTATGTTTTTTTCTGCTAAAGGGGTTTGAGTTTTTGGATTTCCAAAGTATGGGGAAGAAAACGGTCTATCATATTTGTGCTAAGTCAGGGCACTTTGGACATTTGAAGGAAAGGATAGATACTAAATGGAGAACTTACCTTTCTGTACCCAGAGATGTGAGTCCCTCATGGAGGCTTTTGTACAAGCTCCCAATTCCAAAAAACTGTGGAGATCTTCAGTGGAGAATACTTCACAGTGCGTTGGCTACAAACACCTTTGTTTTTAAATTGAATGAAATGGTTTTACCCGAATGTGCTTTTCTGACACTGTGTTTCATTTATTTTGTGAGTGTTCAAGGCTGGTTCCAGTTTTTGTACTTTTGGAAAAACTTATTATGAAATTGGGATTTTCTTTTACAAATACCTTTTTTATTTTTGGTTGCAAGTATAAACAGTCGTGGCGTGAACAGTGTGTGCTTGCCAATTTTTTAATGGGCCAAGCAAAGTTAGCAATTTTGAAAACACATCAATGTAAAAATGCTGGTCAAGATGTTGACTTGTCTCTTTTTAAATCATTGGTAGAATTTAGGGTTGCTGTTGAATTTGCATATTACAAACAAACTGATAATGTACCCTTTTTTAAAAATGAGGTGGGGTGTTAGAGATGCTTTAGTGACACTGAGTGAGTTTGGAAATATGGTTTTTAATTGGTAAAATTGTTTTTTGTTATTTTTTGGTGTATTAGTTTTGTAATGTTTTAAGAAAAATGGTGTAAATTAAAAGGGCTTTAAAAGTCAAAGTCTCTCTCTCTTTCTCTCTCTCTCTTTGCGTGTGTGTGAGAAAACAGCGCTCTCAGCAAAGCGACGGCGAATCATACGCCTTCACACTAGAGTTTGCGGTATGTCAACATTAATACAGGTATGCTGCACATCCATTGAGCTGAACTGAAATAGTACAGATTGCTTGATGGAGAGCGAAACTCTCAAGCGCCAGAGTGTTCAATGAGTGAAAATATATGCTAAACTTAAACTTAGCATCTAACACACACTGGCGAGTAAAATCTACAAATTTTTTAGCCAATGGCTAATGATAGACATTGTTTAGTCACCCAGAGTGAAGATTTAGTCGCATATGCAAGTGTTTTACATGCATTGTGGGTTGCGTCATGTAAAAATACATGAAAATAAGTGACTGGTGAACTGGGAGAAGAATAGAGTCTTTGTAGTTATACAATGTGTATCTGATATGAATAAAACACATAGTCAAATTATAATTGAAAGGACTATTATTGCCGCTTCCATAGACATAAGTGTGTATTTAACAAACTTTAAATGTATTTTTTTGCTAGTACTTATGTGTATTTAAATGTCTGAAACATAAAATAAACATTATGTGGTTGAAAACACTGAATAGTTGTGAAGACCTACATTGGTCATCTGACATTTCATACAGTATGATGCAGGGCAACAACTCACTGCGTGATATAGCCTATAGAATGCAGTTAGAATGTCCATAAACTTCAAGATATGAAAGGCGATCGATTTGAACCCTTTGAAGCGTAAAACAACACTGATAAGATCAGAACATTCACTGCTACATTCAAACGTGTTTTCGCGCTTTGGCACAACTATTCAGTGTTTTCAACCCGCATAAAGTTTATTTTAAGTTTCAGACATTTAAGTAGACATTAAATAGGCTACTAGCCAAAAATACATTTTGTTAAATACACACTGATGTTTATGGAAAGTGATAATAATAGACTTAATCCTTTCTTCAATTAAAATATGGTGATGTGTTTTTGTCAGATACACATTGTGCAGTTAACTATAAAGTTTACTCTGTTCTTTTCCCAGTTCACCGCGGCCCCTTACTTTTTTGTATTTCGGGAGATATTGGTGAGTTTAGGCTTTAATCCGACAGATCCGATTCTCTGAACTGTGGCGGCAAGCAGCCATTGCGCGTTATAGATCAGTTGACATGATTTAAACAACAAAACGCATTCAAATATTTGACAATAGGTGCTGATTTATGTTTCTGCTGGTTGGTGCCCACACTTCATAACCAAATGCGCACACGTAATATCTGAGACAGAGTAGAGCCATGAGGACACTATTGAGAGCGCACAAGTTTTGTAGAGAGATTCGTGCTGCACATTACATCGATGCGCACTCGCGTTAATGTATTACATTGATGCATACTCGACCTGCGTCGTTAAAAAAAGCCATAGTAACTGCCTCAAGTGAACTATAAAAATGAAAAGAACGTTGTGTCTGAAAGCTGCAATAATTTTTTATTGGTTAAAATGAATGGAGAATATCTCCTATTTTTCCATGGGTGCTCAGTGCCTATATAGCCTATAGCTCATGATAGGCTATAGTTAAAGGTGGGGTATCCATTTTTTCAACTACACTGTTTGGAAGTTAGTCAGGCCGATACCAACAACAAACGTCTAACCAATCAGCATTAGGGGGCGTATGACGGTTGTGGAGACAGAACGAGCAAGAGGGAGATTTGAAAAAAAAATGCAGAAAGAGAAATGATGAGACACAATACAAAAGAGCTCAAAAGAATATCACTGGAATGAGCTTAGTGGGAAGGCCTGAAAACAGACGCAGAAGCTGCTTTGAAACCGCTTTTCATGTAAGTAAAACTGGGTTTGAGTGTCATGATTGTCTGGGGCTGCTGTGCTGTTGGCGATTAACAACAAACTCTTGTTTGTATTTACTGTATATACCCCACCTTTAACTAGTTTGTGAATATTTTGAATAAAAAAGGAAATATGAAATAAAAGTGATGCATCTGTCATACAGCGCTATTGTGCCTGGTTGACACGTCGCCCCTCACATTAATAATAAATGTGCACATATTGTGAATTAATTTAATAAACTTAGTCACCTTGTGTTCTTGGTAGCCTTCAGTAAATTATCTTCTTTAAGAAAATGATTCATAAAACATCAGTTGACCATATGTGTATGTTCAACTTCATATTTCCGTATTGATTAAAAAAAAAAAATCAAGATATAGTTCATCATTTACTCAACCTCATGGTCCAACAGTTTGTGTAATAAATTCTATGTTGAATCAAATAAAATATTTCTTTCTGAATCTACTTTTTGTAATGTCTATTTGATGCTTTATACAATAATGACTTCAAATTATCTTTTGGGGATAATTTCTCAGCCAAATTTGATGTACGATAAATTTGCGATCAATTAGATTAATTAATCGCCACATCATGTAATTTTTCTTTACTTGAATCAATTATTATTGTTATGTATTTTAAGCCATATGTGTAAGTGAATGTGTTTTGTTGTTTAAGCACCTTTATAATGATCGCATTAGTAGTTGAGCTATATGCGTGATGGACGCTGCCATGTTTGTTTACGGCGCGGTTCAGAGAATCAGATCTGACGGATGTACAACACGTGAATTCATCCACTTTTCTCTCGAAATACACGGATAGATGTAAGTGTCCGGTGAACTGGGAGAACAGAGTAAACTTTATAGTTGCTTACACACAATCCCACGGTTTCACAGACAAGGCTTAAGCTAGTCCCAGACTAAAATGCATGCTTGAGTTGTTTTAACTGAAAGCAATTTCTACTGGCATATCTTAAAATATGCCAGTGCCATTGTTTTGTCTCAAGATGCTAACCAGTAATGTTTTTTTTTCTAGTGAACATTTATATAAGCTACTAAAATGCAGGGTATTCCATTGCTTTCAATGAGAAACCTTTGGCGTCATACACAGACATGGGCATGGAAATTTTATCGTCATGGTGAAATAATATATTGGGTTATAATTTTGTCATTATGCTGGGATGTGATTTTCAAACAGCCAGTACAATTTTATTTAATATATATTATATATATTAAATATTATATTTATTATATTAAATAAATAAATAAATAAATACAATCAAACCAAAAATTATTCAGACATTTTTGATATTTTTGATATATTTTTACAAGTGGGTGCAGGACACTATAGTTCATTTATAGTGAGGATAGCAAAATAAAGTAAACTGTGACATATTATACCCAACAATTCTTCATACAGTGGATTACCAGTAAAACTGATAAAAAGTTTGAACCAAAAATTATTCAGACACTTTGACCTGACCATGTTTTGCTTAAGTGTTATCTGACATAATTAAGATAATTTTTTTCTGACACAGTTTAGACATTTTTTTTAAACTATATTGAATAAACTGTATTAAAGAATGAAATAATTAAGGTGTCTGAATAAATTTTGGTTTGACTGTATATACTGTGTATATATATATATATATATATATATATATATATTTAACTTGTTAATGCTTTGTGCACTTGCCTCACCCCTGACATTTCATACAGTCGATTGATGAATATTATGCAGGGCAACAACAGGGCAAAATTTTTTGTCATTTTTAAGCTAATTTAAGCAATATCACGAGTGCTGTTTTTCTGTTCAGAATAGCACGAGTGCAAATGTGATACTGATTTTATTACAACAGTTCAATAAAAAAAAGGTAATATTGCTATTTTAGACACAATATTAGGGCTGGACGATTAATCAAAAAGTAATGGAAACCGAAATTCAGAAACTCTAAATGACATCATTTTCCCATGTCAGTTATTTCAGTTTTTAATCCTGTTAATACTTTCCCCTTGAAAACATACGTGTGTGAAGTCACGTGACTCCGCCTAATCTAGTCAGTGACATGGAAGCAACACAGAGGCAAACTCAAACACAGAGTCAACACACACAGACAGTGCGCAAGCCCTGAATTGAGATCACTTTCGCTTGCGTCCTCACTAAAGTTTATTGAACTAAGGTCTAATCCTTACAGAACCCCGGACATGACATGCAGGAAAAAAATAGTAGGCTAAATCGTGTGCACGATTTACTAATTGGTTCCCTCGATGTATAAATCATGCGCATGATTTATAAATCGAGGGAACAAAATAGTAAATCGTGCACACGTTTTAGTAAATCGTGCGCACGATTTAGTAAATTGAGGGAGCGAATTAGTAAGTCGTGCACACAATTTAGTAAATTGAGGGAACGAATTAGTAAATCGTGCGCACGATTTAATTTTTTTTCTTGCATGTCATGTGCGGGGCTCCGTAAATCCTGGCTTAGGCTAAGCCCTGTCAGTGAAACCGGGCCATAATGTATCTGATTTGAATATAATGCGTCGTCTAATTATAATTGAAAGGATTAATATTGCAGCTTCCATAGACATCAGTGTATATTTTACAAACTCTAATCCAGGTTTCACAGGTTACTCAGGTAATCGTTAGAATAATCAAACAATTACTCAATTACCAAAATAATCATTAGTGACATCCCTAGCTGAGTGCATCCGTCTCTGGCTCAGCGCCAGCCAAAGTACGAAAGGATGTTTGAATTTAGCAGGTGATCACATGATGCACTGAATATTTCAATCGACATCTCAGGCATTTTAAGTGGCACCGAAAAGGCTCAAAATCTGTGCTCTGATTCGGTCCGGTACATACCGGTCATGTACCCAACCCTATGTGTCAGTGGAAGTTTATTACAATTAAAACAGCTCAAACATGCATTTTAGACTGGGACTAGGCTTAAGCTTTGTCTGTGAAACTGGGGGAATGAAAATCACCATTCTTTGCCATTAAATGGGTAAGCATGAGCAGACCATTTTTTCGCAGCAGTCATAACTTTTTGTTTTAGCTGAGTTTAATTAATATTGAGTATTAATTGATGTTACAAAATGGTGTATTTATTTTCTCTGTCAACTAAACTTCCAAAGCAGTCACAAAACCATTGTGCATTCACTACACTACTCCACACTGTCCAGTTCGTCATACAGCTTTGCCACACAGCTTTTGAGAATTGGTCAGCTAAATAAAACAGGCGGTGTGCCAAAGAAGTAGACTAATGGGTAATGTGGGAGCTAATGCAAGGTACATTCATATTTCTGAATAAACGCCTATACATAGCCTATTTCTCTGGCATGCTTAGTTAGCCATAGTGAACCTGTGAATGTCGACACACAGACATAGAAGAAAGCCCTGTCTAGGCACAGTATAGTTTGTGGCAAGCCATTTGTTAGTCTGGTTGTTTGATGAGAAAGAGATGAAATGTAGTTGGAATAAATGCTTTAAGAATCCGTACAACTGAAGCAGCAGAGGACTTGTTCTATTGCCCGGAACTGAGGGAACAACTGATGACGGAACGGTTTGATCTTTGGTTGACCAACTAGCGGAAAGGGGTGTTTTAATTTTTCGTTTTCATTTAATTTAATTTTTTTTTAAAACAATAAAATTAAAGGGCGCCATTTTCTCATTTTTCTATGTTCAATATTAAATAAAAAAACAAATGATCGAATGATACTCTGATTACGAGGTTCATAGCCCATGGGTTTTCAAACTGCTGTCTGGGGCTGTCTACTGTCTCAGGGGGCCACAAGGAAGTGCTAGGAATTCAGTGGGAAGGTTCAGAGAAGGATAGTGTAAAAAATTAGCAGTAAAATAATAAAAGGTTTAAATCTACAGAAATTGACATTTTAATAATGTTTTTTTCATTATCAGAAACCATGAGAATTTTTATTCTATAGTCAACATTTTATTGTTTATCTACAGGTTTATACAGTGTAATAGAAAGTATCAATATCAATATTACATATCAATATTTTAATACATATCAACACTGAAATATCTGAAATGGTTCCAATACTCTTTTTCTGCAGTATCAATACAGCGATACAAGTTGCAAGTTTTCATTCTCTCTTCTTTTCAATGGCGAATTGACTGTTTGACACATTCACCTCCTCTCACTTGTCTCATTCGCTTCAGTTGAATAGTGTTGGGTGTTAGGTCCTGAATTTCAGGGCGGGGTTGCGGGTATTGCACATAAATTTACTCATTCCCTGCAGGTTTCACGCTCACACCAAAAGTGATTGCACACTACTGATCTATATAACAGCTCGCGAGCACCAAATTGAGCTCTTTTTTTGTAGCTTATTGCGCTCAAATGGTCAAATACACACAATTATGTCAAACTGCCTGTCTTGGCGAGTATTCAGGTGAACACAGTCAGTTTTGGAACGTAAATAGTTAAAAAATAAATCACATGTTGTGTAACAGTATATTGGATCTCTGCGTAAGCTCTTAAAGTGACAGCAGCCTAAAAAAACTAGCTGCTGTCTGTCTTGTTAATCAAAGAACGAAAGACAAAGAGAAAATCACTCACTGCTCTTCACTGAATAACTTTTTAACTTTAGTTGAAAGCATTAATAGTATTTAATTTTTACAATGAAGACTATCCAGTGTAATTTTACATTTAGTTACTTTATTTAATTTCTGTAGGCCTAGTATTTCTTACCTGAATACTACAGTTAAAACTTAAAACCATGTTTATTTCATTTGTCTCTTTATTGTTTTTATTTCTGCTATCATTTGTATTATTTTATTACTGACAGTTACTTTAGTTCAAAGTTTCAAATAAAGCCTCCTTGTGCTGTGTAAGCTATTGCAACAAAATTACCCAAATTATTAAAAAATGATGAGATAATAAAAATATCCATATGGCAGTTTTCTCCATGGAATCGATTAAGATATATTTTTCAAGGTATTGTATAAGTTAGAAATGCCATTATCGTGACAACAATAATAAAAAGTATTCTCCAGGATATATTTTACTAATTTATAATGTTTTTGTGTTTCACTAGTAAAATATTATCTTTATACTTGAAAATATGTCTACCTTTTATGGGGGTCACTCACAAGGGCACTGTCATATTTGAGGGTTTTGAACATCAAAAAGTTTGCCTAATGACTTGACTTAATGAATTTTATAAAATGTATGTTATAAAAAAGGGTAATAGCCTGCCAATTTACTCTTATATAATACACCCACTCTGTGCTCTCAGGATTCCACGTATTATGTCTCTCTCTCACATTATGTACCATAAACAAATAATTAAACTTGGAGTTGCATGCTCACTTTTATTTCTTAGCACAAAAGAGGACAGTGGTACAAGAGGATTACCAAATCATTGTTTTAAGTGTGAAAATATAGCAAAAGTAACACAGAAATTCAAAAACAATGGACTTGTGACAAGGCCCCTGAAATAATCAGGCCTTCATTTTAAGCTTTCATTTAGTGATGAGGGATTCTTTTGCTAGACAAAGAGCAGGAGAAATACCAAGCGAGTGTCTCAGAGCAAGCAAAAGCTATGAAAAGAGTGACTCTTTATCTCAGAGTAAGATGCAGCCTGCAGAAATGACATGCATGGTTGTTGTTCTCACTTCATTGCACAATAAAGTCAGTTAGCCATTTCCAAAGCCCATATTTACAAAATATAGATTCTGGGAATCAATACTCTGGTCTAATGAGACCAAATCAATCATTTTGGATCTAACAGCATTCAAAATGTTATGGTTTTGCTAGAGGAGGAGTACAGTGAGAAGTGCCTGGTTCCCACAGTAAAGTTCAGTGGTAGTAAAGCTCTTATATAGGGATGTATGAGTGCTGAAGGTGTGAGGGAGTTTTGCTTTATCAAGGAAGTCATGAATTCCCACACCACTGTGTAATTTAATACACCAATTTGAAACAGAAGATGTTACCCTTTTCTCATTCCCTGCATTGTTGGGCATTTTTTTCAACATGACAATGAGGATAGGCATTCTCCCAAGGTGAAAAACCTTCTGTGGACATGTATTGCACTTGAGCACCTGTGGGGGATTCTGTAGAGACGAGTAGAGCAACACTCCCTATTAAAGATCAGAGAATTTAAGGAGCTCATCATCCAGGAGTTAAACAGGAAAGATGGGACAATTTGTCATGAACTTGTACACTCCGTGCCAAGAAGGGTCAGAGCAGTATATTCAAAATTATGGAGGGCATACTAAGTACTAGAATATTATACATTTGTTGAATTAAATCTAGGGTGTACTCATTTCTGCAATCCTTAATTTAAACAAAATTGGCTAATTTACTTATTTTATGGCTATTAATGACATATATTTCTCAGTTTTATTATATACATGTTTAATACATTTTAGTTTTGCCAACTTTCCATGAATTGTATTAGTGATCATAAAGAAAATACATCTTTTGTATTTGTTCAGAGGGGGTGTATTCACTTATGCTGTGCACTGTACATTGCAAATCTTTTTACTAAAAAAGGACATGGATAATACTTCTCTGTACTGAGACAAATATTTGATATTTTTGATATGTTCTCATAGAGAACTGTTGTGAATAAAGCCTAATTGAGTTCAACATTTGTCTAAAGTAAACATGTAGACTGACATAGGAGTAGGGCTGTGTGATTAATCAAAATTGATTTTTGATTTTGATTTTGGCTTCCAACGATTATGAAAACAAGATAATCGAGGTAAAATGATTATTGTGCTGCTGCTGCCACATCCCATCCAGCACACCTTCTTTTCCATTACAATGGATGTTCCATTCCTTTCGTTTCTCCCTAAAAGCCCAAACTTAAAGGGATAATTCACCCAAAAATTTAAATTTTGTCATCGCTTAAAGTTATAAAGTTATTCCAAACCTGTATGAGTTTCTTTCTTCTGTTGAACACAAAAGAACATATTTTAAAGAATGTTGGTAATCAAACAGTTGACGGTAACCATTGACTTCTATTGTAGGAAAAAAATACTATGGAACTTAATGGCTATAGTCAACTGTCTGGTTACCAACATTCTTTGGAATAGCTTCTTTTGTGAAGAAAGAAACTCATACAGGTTTGGAACAACATGAGGGTGAGTAAATGATGACAGAATTTTCATTTTTGAGTGTAGCAAATTAGCTCAATAGAAATTATTAATTAATTTATAGAGAATTTTAAAATAGTCACTTAATTTTATGACCAAGCAACTGAATCGTCCAGAGTTCATTTGCACGGGCCGTAACTATAAGCTCTGTAGCTTATAGTTTAACTGTCGTTAAAACACTATTTATTAGCAAGGTAACATAGATAGTCAGTTTAAGACATTAAATTCGTATGCACAAAACACGACACTTCTGTTTAAAAATATAAATGAGACTTTATTGATTATTTTAACACAAACTAATATCAAACACATGCACACACACACATTCACACAAGTTGCAGAAAGAAAGGAAGTGAGGAAAGAATGAGTTTTAAGAGAGTGAAATGATGAAATCAAGTTCCTAGCAATATATGCACTTCATAAGACCTGATCTGAACGAACCATCAATCATTAATTTAACCCTTCTATCGCTCTTAGGTGGGGTTATTAGACTTTATATCAATGCGCCAGTTCTGGAGGTACTTGCGTTTGTTGTTTGTGTCTTTAAATGGGGATTCCTTCGTCAGCGTCCTTGGCTTGGAGAAAGGCATTTCCCAGGTTCTTTTGATTTGCTGCAGGTCTTTTTATGTCTGGATTGATGTCGTGGGAAGCCAATCACATTCTGGTGTGCTGGCGGAGGAGTGCCCTCGTGGCTGAAGTTTGAAGTTTTGAAGCGGGCACAGACTGTAGAGTCGTTGATTAATCTTTGCGGCAAAACTTAACTTAGAATGCAAGACTCTCAACGTAAAAGAAAGGAAAGTGAGTGAGTGAGTGAGTGAGACGAGAGTAGTTGGATGGCTTGAATGAAGCTACTTGTTCTTATTTACATCTGATCTTGATCTGCCTTTGTCTTCTCTTCATCGCCTGCTCTGTCTTCTTGATCTTCTCTGTCTCGTCTGTCTGATTCTATATTGTCTTTGTGTACTGAATTTTTAAACTGAGGTGTTTATCCAACCTCTTTGAGGAGTTCTGACCAATTAGGTATCATCTTTCAGAGGTGGCTTTTCTCCTCCCCTCATCATAAATCAAATGTTATCTCTTAACTTTTATCTGTGCTCTCTTAACTTTCCTGCTATTAGCAGAGAGTATGGAAAGTACAGTTTAGACATGATTTCTATAAAAAAAAAATAATACATTTTACACAGATTTGTTTAGAATTGTTTTTGGAACAATTTGCTGCAGTTTAAATATAAAAGAGTCTCTGTGGGGTTTTCTGTGGATTTCAACTCTGTGTCACTCAGAGGTCGCTCAGAAGAAGAAGGCCTGTTTTGTATCTACGTTTCGGGGATCAAACAACCTCTGCCCTTATCTTGTTTTAAGTAAACGTCCACAGTTGAGAAAGAAAATGCGTAACAGTGTGTAACAGTATATTGGATCCGTGCATTAGCTCTTAAATTGACAGCAGCCTAATAAACCTGCTGCAGTCTGTCATTAATGATAATCAAACAACAAATGACAAAGGAAAATCACTCTCTGATCTTGACTGAATAACCTAAGTAGCTTTAATAAGGATTAATCTCTATTTAATTTGAAAATAACACTGCATAGTCTTACTGTACAGTGTTATTTTACATTTTATTATTCAATTTTTTGATGTAGGCTATTACTTATCTAAATACCACTATTAGTCCATTTTCCTGAAAAACTTAAAACACTATTTAATTTGTATTTTCATTGTATTTATTTGTCTGTTTTGTTAGTAATTAGTTTATTTGATTGTTTGTAATTGTATTGCCAACTGTTTACTTATTACTAATTATTTTGAGGACCCTTTTCTTAAATTAGTTAACCTAGTATTAGTTTTGCGGAAATATTGAAAATTGTGAAATTTCACTGATATTTAAAATGACTCATACCATGAAAGACTTTGATCATATCGCCCACCAATAATAGTGTTAAAGGGTTAGTTCACCCAAAAATGAATATTCTGTCCTTAATTAATCACCATCATATCGTTCCAAACCCGTAAGACTTTCATTTATCTTTGTAACGCGAATGAAGTTCTTTTTTGATGGAATCTGAGAGATTTCTGTCTCTCCATAGACAGCTACATAATTCAAACTTTCACACTTCAAAAAGTTCATAAAGAGATCGGAAAACTAATCCATATGAATTGAGTGGTTTAGTCCAAATTTTCTGATGAGACTTTGCTTTTTATGATGAACAGATTTAATTTAGGCTTTTACTTATATATACATTGATCAGCAAACAGAAACAGAAACAGAAGCTCAACCAAACCTGAATGACACGCGAGAACCAACCTCTTGCGAAACGTGCTGCATAACACACAAGAATGAACCTCATTGGTTCTCGCACAGTTCAAGCAAACATGCTTGAGCTTCCGTTTACCACATCTCATGTGTGAGTTGATGAATGTTTACATGTGAATATAAGCCTAAATTCAATCTTTTCATCATATAAAGCAATTGACTCTTCAGAAAATTTGGACTAAACCGCTCAGTATATATGGATTAGTTTTACAGTCTCTTTATAAACTTTTTGAAGCGTCAACGTTTCAGTTGTGTAGGCTGTCTATGGATAGACAGAAAGATCTCAGATTTCATCAAAAAGATTTTAATTTGCATTCTGAAGATTAATGAAAGTGTGGGTAATTAATGAAAGAATTTTCATTGTTGGGTGAACTAACCGTTTAAATAATCATGATTTCAATATTGACTAAAAATAATCGTGATTATAATTTTTGCCAGGAGTGTTCTTATTCTTGTATCCCCTCCTTTTTAAGGGTCTACAATCCTGTGATAGAGGACAAGTTTTTCTTCTTTTCTTGGTTACGTGGCAAGGGAGGAGAGGAGACAAGATGCCGAAACCTGTAAGTATTACACAAGAAGCATTTTTTTGTTACTTAAGCCATAATAGGCTTAAACAGCGTAAGCAGCACATATTTTTTTTGGTGCCCATGTTAACAGATTAGAGCATTCACACCACACACAGAGGTGGCGTGGCAGCATGTCGCCGAGCAGAAGCGACAGTGCCGCGATTTTTGTTGCGCTGCTTACTAGGGCTGCATGATTAATCGCACGAGTAAAAAAATAACATTGAAATTGCGCTTAAACGATTTGGCTTAGTGCGATTATGAAATCGCAAAGCTGCGATTATTTATTTATTTTTTTTATGCGCAACTTGTCAATGAAGTATGGCTCCAAATGCTAATCCATCTGAAAGCACTGCGAGTTTGAGTCGCTTATAATGTGCATTTGAAAAAGCAACACACGTCAAACATCTTTCCAGACATGAGAAGCATTTATTAACATCTTGTCCAACAAAAGACAACATTTCAAAACATGTTTTTACTCAGCTCACTTCATAACAACAGTTGAGATTCCTTCAGTGAGATATGGCTTCTTACACACAATAAGGCAGTTGTGTGTTTATTGGTCATGTTTTATCAATCAAAGCATTTCACTCTTCTGTTTATTCAGCTACAGCAATAGTGTGATGCCCATAGGGATTTTCTGGAATGACGTGTGTTATCTAGTTCTGCGGCAGGGCATATTTGGAGTTTCTGCACCCTCTGACTTTCAGATGGAGCAGCATTTACTGATCACAGAGCCATACAGCACTGACAAACTGCGCATAAAATAATCGCAGCCTTTACCAAATCATGTGCGGATTAATTTCGATTAATCGTGCAGCCCTACTGCTTACGCTGAATTAAAGCCACAGTGCATTGTTCTTGATCAAAATTTACCTGATTAACATGAAAAATAACAAATTTCACCATAAAATCATGTGAGGTGTTTCACAATCACCATATGACATTCAGCGCTGTGAAAAGAAAAACGAAAAAAAAAAAACCTACACGAAAACAAATCACTGCCAGAAGTTTTTGCCCAAACTTCAAAGGCCTGTTTAAATTATTAAAACTAAAAGCATACCTTAACTTTAAGATTACTTTTATCATGTAAACTACCTATATACTTTCATAATTCAGGACTCTTAAAATGTAAAGTTAATCATTAAATACTAGTGTATTCTTTCTTAACTAATGCTTAATTGTGAACAAGTTAATCATTAATTAATGCTTAACTAATTTAACTATTCTGGACCCTTAAAGGATTAGTCCACTTTCAAATAGAAAATTTCCTGATAATTTACTCACCCCCATGTCATCCAAGATGTCAATGTCCTCCTTTCTTTAGTCGAAAAGAAATTAAGTTTTTTGATGAAAACATTCCAGGATTATTCTCTTTATAGTGGACTTCAGTTGGCCCCAAACGTTTGAAGGTCAAAATTACATTTTCAGTGCTGCTTCAAAGGGCTTTAAGCGATACCAGATGAGGAATAATGGTCTTATCTAGTGAAACGATCAGTCATTTTGTTAAAAAAAATGAAAATGTATATGCTTTATAGACACAAATGATCGCATCACAAGTGCTTCCGCCAGACCGCCATTATGTACTCTTCAAAAAGCTTACGCTGTATGTTCTACACCTTCCCTATTCAACTTACGGAACTAACGCGGCGCCAGTTCCGTTTTTTCTGTAAGTTTAATAGGGAAGGTGTAGGACATTCAGCATAAGCTTTTGAAGAATACAGAATCGTGGCCTGGCGGAAGCACTTGTGATGCAATCATTTGTGTCTATAAAGCATATATATATATATATATATATATATTTTTTTAAAGAAAATAATTGTTTCGCTAGATTAGACCCTTATTCCTTGTCTGGTATCGTTTAAAGCCCTTTGAAGCTGCACTGAAACTGTAATTTTGACTTTGAACCGTTTGGGGCCAATTGAAGTCCACTATAAGGAGAATAATCCTTAATTTCTTTTCGACTTAAGAAAGAAGGACATGGACATTTTGGATGACATGGGGGTGAGTAAATTATTAGGAAATTTTTATTTGAAACTGGACTAATCCTTTAAAATAAAGTGTTACCAAGTTTTTGAAGCACCAAAGTGGTAGTTACAAAGGCAGTCAATGGAAGGAAATCTGATCATTCTGTCATCAAAAAGATCTTCATTTGTGTTCCGAAGATGGACTATTCTTACGAAGATGAACTATAAGTCTTACGGGTGTGTAACGACATGAGGGTGAGTAATTAATGACAGAATTTTCATTTTGCGGTGAATTAACCCTTTAACATCGAGCACGTCCCAAATTCACAAACTCCTTCCAAGAGAAGCAGCTTTCTGTGCACACACTTTGGCAGTGTGACAGTCAGCAAGAGCACCACACCAAGTTCCTTTTCTGGATATATTGTGCTTATAATTATTTTTAACATCAATCACATACCACTCTTTATATTCTCATTCATGTCAATTTGTGTCAATAGTGCTACATTTTTACATACCGCAATATACATGATATAGCAAAATTTCTAATGATAGACCTTTTATACTGTGGTAATGTTATATATCGTCATATCGCCCAGCCCTACTTGATGTTTGATTTGAGATTATTAGGAAAAACAGTGTTTGGTTTACATAAAAAGGCCTATATCTGCCAAAAGATTATACATTTAATCTAGCTCATTGGTAAGGCAAGATTGGCTGCTAGTCATGAAAATGCGTTTTTTTTTCTTGCCTGATAACGTGTAGAAGTCTATGGTTAAAGCACCAGAGAGAGAATGAGAGAGAAAATTTGAGCAAGCTTGGAAGCTAGCAAGGGAATAAAAATATGGACTTTTGCTGTTCTGTGGTTGATTAGGACAGAGGCAGTTGAGGAACTATGTCTGTATTCGTGGGATAGTATGTGATGCATCTGAGAGCTTTCATTAGAAATTAATGATAGTGAGGAAGAGAGGGGAGAAAGGAAAGCCAGACTGTGGTATATAGCACACAGAGCCACTGTAAACTATGCTGTAACTCAATCCCAGCAGGACGGCTCACTGGATCACCTTTCCCTTATGTGCCTGTTTGTATGAGGTGGAGAGAATGGTAGATAGATCATTATCATCAGTTCAGAATTTAGCAATAAAATGGTGAATAAAGACACAAATATACATCATATGGACAAATGTTTTGGGAGACACCTCTTAATTATTGAATTCCCCATTGCCACAGGTGTATAAAATCATGCACCTAGCCATGCAGTCTGCATTTACAAATATTTTTTTGGGGAAAAAGGGTCGTTCTGAAGAGCTCAGTGAATTCAAGCATGGTACTGTGACAGGATGCCAGTTTGTGAAATTTCATCCCTGTTAGATATTCTAAGGTCAACTGTAAGTGGTATTGGAAAGTTGACGCTTTTAGGAACAACAGCAACAGAAGCGGAAGACCACATAAAGTCACAAGACACAAGATGTTTTTTTAATTGAACACTCAAATTTAATCAAAGAATCGTGGCTGCCATATTGTAATGTCAATTCAGTTCTTTCTGAGTATGAATTATACGCACCAAAAGACAGAACAGTATAATGAAAGCACTGTAAAACTGATACAGCGAAATAGCTTTTCACTTCGACGAGAAATACTGTCATATTTTAATATTGTGGGATCTCGTGGCTGGGTGGCTCAATATTTAAAATTTAGGGGAAGATAAACCCATGAATGGCATACTAATAGTAGTCAATGGACAACAAACTGTGTTAAGAATTGCAGAGGTCTTCAACCCTGCTCTTGGAGGCCCACTGTCCTGCAGAGTTCCAATGCTAATCAAACACACTTAATGCAGCTAATCAAGCTCTTCAGGATTGTTAGAAAATCACAAGCTGAAGCATGTTGTATATAAACTCTGCAGGGCAGTGGGCCTCCAGGAGCAGAGTTGAAGACCTATAATTTAGAGAATGTATATTTACAAAAAGATCTTATATATTTCACCTTTAATGAATCAGTCCTTTTGAACGAATCTGCTGAATGAATGATTCAGTGACTCACTCATCACATCGGTTGAATGAATAACTCAATGACTTGCTCATTAAGAGTGACTTGCTGCCACCTACTGGCGGTTTATGTTTCATATTCAAAGGGTTAGCTCACCCAAAAATGTCATGTATTACTCACCCTCATGTCGTTCTACACCCATAAGGCCTTCGGAACACAAATTAAGTTATTTGTGATGAAATACGATGGCTCAGTGAGGCCTCTATAGACAGCAATGCCACTGAACTTCTCAAGATCCAGAAAGGTACTCAAAACATAGGCTATTTAAAACAGTTCATGTAAGTTCAGTGGTTCAATCTTAATATTATATCATTAGATATCGTTAAAGTCGTTATTTTGTTTTTTGTTTTTGGCACACAAAAAGTTTTCTCATCACTTTATTTTATTAATATTGAATAAAGTAATCAAATGTAAAATAACACTGCATAACTATATAACTGTTAGTTATTAAATGTAGAAGAATCCTTGTTAAAGTTAGAAAAGTTGTTCAGTCGAGCAGTGTTTTTTTTCTTTTCTTTTTTTTCCCTTTTTTTTTGCAGTGAGTCTTTTGTTGTTTGATTAACATTAAAAACACAGCAGCAGGAACATTAGGCTGTTGTCACTTTAAGACAATGCACAGATACTGTTACACATGCATTATCTTTCTCGAATGTTTACATTCACTTAAAGGGGACCTTATTGTGCAAAATTTACTTTTACATGGTGTTTGAACACTGATGTGTATCCACAGTGTGTGTAAACAACCAGCCTATAATGGTAAAAATCCACCCACTCCTGATTTAAGCCTGGGATACACTGCAGGATTTTAGCAATCCTATAAGATCATTACTTTATCACACTGTGCGACATGGATCTACTAAACTTGGGTACGACATGTATGTAGACTGTACGATGATGACAACTGTTGACTCGTAGGCTATGATGCAAGTTTCTATAGAGGAATAAAACGTCATCAGCATGTGCTAGTGGTAAACAAAAAACCATGTTGAATCACACTTTGACAGTTGTAGATTTTATGTGTGCTGAAAATAAAAAGGAAACGGCGAAAGAAGAAGGGAGCTTTAGGTAAGCAGTTTTAAGTTTTAGCGCCATGTCACTTTGATTTCATGTCGCATTTTTATTGGCTGGTCAGTAGACGTAGGTCGTAGCAGCAAACACACAGTGCGATGATCATGCTGCATTTCTGACACTGTCAGAAAACTATCGTAGGCTATCTTTGGTCACAAGACCGGGAAAACGGCCATCTTTGAACCTCTCTCACTGTACGACATAGGACCACCGATTAAGAGCCACGATCACAGAAATCACCACGATTTTTTCACGATTGCAATCTTTCGTCTGGGACAGCCAAAAATCGTGTAGTGTATCCCGGGCTTTATGGGGATTATAAATAAAAGAAGCAGTGTCTGAAAATAAGCTGTTCCAGATTTCCCCCTACTGTGACATCACAGTAGGGACAAGCCCCACCCATGACTGATGACGATCGGCTCTATTAGCATAGATCTCGCCCTGAGCGATATTATATTCTCACTATAGCACCTATTGATATAATGTCTGCGCCACATAAACATTATTAATGTTCTGTTTTTGATGTACCAATGAATATAAGAGTCTCCATAAACTCCCGGCATCTGAGCCACCGAGGATACAGTGGATGAATATAATTTATGAAGAAGATGTGCCAAATAAATTAGGTAAAGTCTAATTTGTTTGTGGAAATCAACATTTGCTTTGCAAACGAGTGTCAGTTCAATGCTGGATTTGCACAAAAGTTGATTCTGAAAGATTGGGTCGATACTAACTGTTCATGCTCAAACTTCATATCCAGAATAAGTAAGAATCACACTTCATATTTTGTTAATGTTTCCAAATCTCATATATGGCTAAAGATGATTATGTAAATAACCGTAATTAAACAAAACGATACCTGTTCTATCTCCATGCAGCATATATTCTCTGTCTCTGTTGGTATCCTACTACAGTTCCCACATGAGCACATGTACAACTATTTATAGAAGATCATGATGGAACATGCTAATCGATAAAGTTAAGTAAATTTAACTTCACAACAACTACATAAATTCATCAACTAACCATTCAGAAACGCCCTGTTGCATTCAGAAAGTTGTGAGTCTCTCCATCTGTGTCTGACTCTGGTTCGTGCATATAAGGCTGAACACCACTACTGACAATTTCTGACATTTTGGCTGCGTGAGATTCTCCTGTTTTGTTGTTGCTGGAGTATCTGAAGCACAAGCATTTAAAGGCTCTGCCCTCTTCTTGAAAGGGGGTGGGGAGCAGCAGCTCATTTGCATTTTAAAGATACATATATGAAAACTGCGTGTTTTTGCTTACACCCAAATAGTGGCAAATTGGACATGCTATAATAAATAATCTGTGGGGTATTTTGAGCTGAAACTTCACGGATGCATTCTGGGGACACCAGAGATTTATATATACTAAATAATAAACATTCACAATGATGCAGCACTGGTCTTATCAGGACAGTGACAGTTCTGTCAACTCTTGGCTATTGTACAGTCCTTATTGTCAAGCCCTGCATTTAGATCTAGCATATCAGTTCTCTTTACATGGCTTAAGCATCTCTCTTTCTCTCACTTTGAGTGCGCGTGTGTGAGAGAAAGCGACAGAGGGCGCTCTCAGCCAAGCGATTGTGAGTAAAGCTAAGCAGGCAGTGAAATTATATTTGAGCTAAATTTATTTTTTGCCTCTAGTCTAACACAATCACAGGCGAGTGAAATCATACATTCTACTAGCCATTGGCTAATTAAAGACATTTTTCAGTCACCTAGCGTGAAATTTGGTCACATAAGTGAGTGATTTACTTGCATTGTAGAGGGTTGCTGTTGCGAACTAACCACCATATTGAATATGTTTTGGAATTCAGTTGTCCATGGTAGTCTTAAAGTGCCCCTATTATGCTATTTTTAAGGTTCCTAATTTTGCATTGGAGGTCTCCTACAACAGGTTTACATGCATCAAAGGTAAAAAAAAAAAACACTTTAATTTTTTCATAATATACTGTACATTGCACATCACCTAATTTCTGAAAGACTCAAAAACAACTCGTCCAAAGAGTCAATCTCTCATAACCCCTCCTTTCCGTGAGCCTGCTCTCCTCTGGTTGGTCAGATGACCCATTCTGTTGTGATTGGTCTACTGCTTACAGCGCGTGTCGGAAACAAAACGACCATTACCATAGCTCTGGAAGCTTCCTCAATCCTAGCGATTGTACACACTGTAAGGACAGTAATGATGGTTTCAATTATCAATTCAAGCGCGAGTCCAACGATGAAACAATAATTCATTATTCATTCAACCCGACATTTTTCAGTGATAAGTTTTTACTTGGTTGTCATACATTGAGATGCCTCTATCAGCATTAACAAGTGTATGTCCATCAACAAACTGATCTGTATATATTAGGGATGCCACAATTATGAATATAATATTGAACCATTCGGTACGAGATCCATGGTTCAATACGCGCTTGTGAATTTTGATTTTCTTCAGTTTTGCACTTAAATTCCTGTTTTAATTCTCTCTGAATGGACTCTATGCATGGTCACTTCCGCCTTTTTCTTCAGGGTGCACATGTTAGCCGAGCACTAACATGAATGACTAATGTAACATTAAAGTTTGTTAAACAAATCTGGCTACATCCTTACTCCATCCTTTAACATTACTCATAGTCAGAATGACAGACAGCCTGGAGACAGACAGCTTGGAGATAACTGAGATAACTTAAAATTAATTTAAATATATTGAGTAGAGATGCACCGATTGCAATTTTCTTGGCTGATTCTGATTTCCGATTTTTTTTGTTAGTGTGATCTGCCAATACCGATTTTTGCTGATTCCGATTTTCTTTCTGAGAACTACTGTATAATTGACAGCATATACAAACAAACATCTAGCCTCCTTTTCTTCAATGCAAAGTTTTATTTTTAATAAAATAACCACAAGTAAAAAGATAATATAAGAACAAATAAAAAAAATTGCAACAGCACAAATAAATGCAATAGAATAAAGAGAGCTATGAACTTTTTATGAAATGTTTTTCAGGTTACGTAGGTTTTTATTCAGGTAAGAAATACTACAGAAATTAAAGTAATCAAATGTAAAATAACACTGGATAGTCTTCATTGTAAAAACTAAATACAGATTCATGTTTACCATTAAAGTTATTAAACTTATTCAGTCAAGAGTAGAGTGATTTTCTTTGTCTTTTGTTCTTTGATTAACATGATAGACAGCAGCAGGAATATTGGACCTTTAAGAGTTTATGCACAGACACAATATACTGTTACACAACGTGTGTTCTCTTTCTCATCTATTTAATGTTGCAAAACCGTCTGTGTTTCACTGAATACTCGCCAAGACAGGCATTTTGACATAATTTTGTATGTATTTGACTGTTTAAATGCAGTAAGCCACTCATTTTGGTACTTGTGACTAATGACATCGCATTTGAGCATTAAGCTCAACTTCCATCGGAATTAATTAAAAACGCTTGCTCTGCTCCGCGCCAGTGAACATGCACCATTAATGTGGCGCGCGTCTGGAGAAAGAGAGAAGGTGCACAGAGCTGAAAGGGCTTGAATGAAGTGTGTTTGACTTTAGATAAAACTACAAGAGGATATAGCTCTGAAATATCATTACCACAAACGATCCTGAGTGCTTGTGGTGTGACCTGCACCACTGTTTTGATGCGCTTCTCACTTCAACTAGAAACAGTAATATGGTGCTACTGTTCTGTCTCGCGGTCCAGATGGAAACATGCCGGGGTCCAGATGTGGACCGTGGCCCGCCAGGGCCTGAATTTCATTTTGGATAATAAGTGGGAATTCCCCCCTTAGATGACTCTTCTGGGGGGGATTTTTTTTTTTATTTGAGGGGGAGTGTATATACAGTGGATAAAATAAGTATTGAATATGTTAACATCTTTTTTTTTATCATAAATAGTTCCAATGCAGCAATTCGCATAAAATTTTGACCAGACATTGGTATTAGCTCAAGAAATAAATACAAATAAGGAAATCATAATACTACAATCCATAAAAAAGTTAGGTGTAATAAAGTGAAATGACACAGGCAAAAAGTATTGAACACACTAACTGAAATTGTATTTAATAGTTGGTGGAAAAGTCTTTTTTGCAATGACAGCTTCAAGGCACATCCTGTATGACCAAAATTTAAATCTTGAATATTCTGGGGGTCTCTCTTGTGAATTTTGATCTTTAGTTCTTTTCACAAATGCTCTGTTGGGTTTAGGTTTAGTGATTTACTGGGACATTCTAACAACTTTATTTTCTTCTTCTGGAACCGATTCAAACTCTCCTTTGCAGTGTGTTTTGGATTGTTGTCCTGGTGGAAGGTCCACCAAAGTCTCATGTTCATCATCCTGGTGGATGGCAACAAATTCATCTCCCAGAATTCCCAGTACATGATTCTATTCATCTTCCCTTCAATAATATTGATTCTGCCAGTACTATGCGAAGAGAAACAGCCCCATACCATGATGCTTCCACCTCGAAAGCATCACTGTTGGTATGGTATTTTTAGAATCATATGCAAAGCCATTTCTCCTCCAAACATGGCATGTGGTATTGTTGCTAAAACTTCGATTTTTGTCTCATCTGACCACACTAAATTCTCCCAGTAGTTCAGACCTATCCAAATGTTGGTAGAAAACTTCAAATGAGCTTCAACATGTCTTTTCTTCAATAATGGAGCTTTCTGTGGTGAGCGTGCATGGAGGCTGTGGCGGTGGAGTGCATTTCCTATTGTTTTCTCTGTGACAACTGAACCTCCTGCCTCCAAGTCTTTCTGGACCTCTTTCCGAGTGGTCCTTGGTTCTTGGGCTACTCTTCTGACTAAACTCCTGACTCTCTGATCAGAAATCTTGCAAGGAGTTCCTTTGCATGCCCAGTTGATGGTGGAATGATGTTCCTGAAAATGGCCCCAGTGGTGCTTACAGGAACATTTAGGAGTTGGAAAAGCCTTCTGTAAGCAGTACCGTTGTTCTGTACAGCAAAAATCTTGTTGTAAAAGTCTTTGGAGAGCTTTTTGCCTCTACGTATCATAGGATGTCCTGTACTTGCATTCAGAGGTGGGTAAGCCTTTTTCTAACCTAACAACCCAACTGATTCTAATTTGCACAGGTAGGAGGTAGAATTACTTAGTGAAATCTGTTGCTTTCTTGACTTGCCTTGCCTTTGTGTACTGCATTTTCTTAGTGTGTTAAATACTTTTTTTCCCCCTGTGTCATTTCACTTTATTACACATAACTTTTTTTTATGGATTGTTGTATTATGATTTTCTTATTTGTATTGATTTCTTGAGCTAATACCAACTTCTGGTCCAAATTTTATGTGAATTTTATGTGAATTACTGCATTGGAACTTTGTATAATACAATTTTTTTTTTTTTTTTTGTTTCTTGAGCAGCAAATCAGCATATTAGAATGATTTCTGAAGGATCATGTGACACTGAAGACTGGAGTAATGATGCTGAAAATTCAGCTTTGCCATCACAGGAATAAATTATTTTATAAAATATATTCAAACAGAAAACAGTTATTTTAAATTGTAATAATATTTCACAATATTACTGTTTTTACTTTATTTTTAATTAAATAAATGCAGCCTTGGTGAGCAGACGAAACTTCTTTTATAAACATTAAAAATCTTACCAGTTTCAAACTTTTGACTGGTAGTGTGTATAATACTTTTGACTGGTAGTGTGTATAATATATATATATATATATATATATATATATATATATGGCTGCAACTAATGATTATTTTGATAATCAATTAGTTGGCCGATTATTTCTTCAATTAATCAGATAAAAAGACCAACTTTCTTTTTTATATTATTTTACTGACAAAACACACTATATTCCACTTCAAATATTTGTGCGCTGAATTTTCATCATCTCCCTCTAAAGGCCTGGGTAAACTCCGTTTGTTTAAGCGTACGCTAATGTATGTGCACAGTCGAACGCACAGCTTTGGAAAGTATACTTAATTTGACTCGTATGCATACACAGGCGTTCGACGCATGTGCAGTTTTGAGCAATCTTTCGCCACGAGTTACAACCCATGTAAACATCTTTGTATTCTTTCATGCTAAAGTTGTACAAATGAGGGTACTTTCTAACCTCTTCACACAATCTCTCGTCTATGTAGGCCTCCATTGTCGCTGTAGCTTGCATGCGTTCTGGTCTGTTATGTTTATGCAATTTTTCTTTGACTAGCTTGTGAATCAACGAGGGCATGGTTGCCACTTTGTGGATAAACTAATTAACTGCAAAAAAATTTAATGCGCATGTGCAAGCTGCGCGTACAACAATGCGCAGTTACAAAAATCCAGTGTGCCTGTACAGTATGTACGTACTCTTATGATGACGAAATTTAAATCACGCGCACTGTACGCTGACCCTCACATACACATAAAAAGTGAACTATACTTTGGGCTTAATGCGCTCATTCAGACTGTCAGGACAAGCCTTCATGCAAAATGGAAATACTTGGTGAATTTGTAACATTTACACATAAGGATATAAATGTAACTGTTTTGCGCTGAGGAAACATATCACACATTAAATAGCACACACATCTGTCAAAGCGCCTGACAGGACACACCATGTTAAACATTACACTAATGCATTAGCTTGAAGCTTAAAATAAACAATTCTGGTTTATTAAATTAGTTAAAATATATATATATAATCAACCGAATGCAAGAGTCAGGGCCAATGGAGTTCTCTCAGAGAATTTTACATTAATGAGGGGGACAAGACAAGGCGATCGCCACAAATATTTGCTTTATGAGATAAGGTACTTGGGAGTGATAATTCCAAACAAGGTAGAAAATTTATATAAGAAACGATTTTAAGAGATGGAAAATATTATCATTATCTTTGTTTGAAAAAATAAGTACTATTAAAATGAGTATACTCCCGAGATTTCTATTTCTGTTTCAAAATCTCCCTGTCTTTAAAAGTTTACTTTAAAAAAGTTTAAAGTAAACTTTAAAAAGTGGCATAGTATTTTAGAAAATTTATCTGGGATGAGGGGAAACCGGGAGTAAAACTTAAGGTGTTACAAAATAGTAAAGAAATGGGGGGTTATCATTGCCAAATTTGGAGTATTACTATTATGCAGCCCAGATTAAGCCAGTTTTTGAGCTGGATGCAAGCGGATAACACATCAAAGTGGAGATGTATGGAAACTGGATCACTTGATGCAATTAGTACAATAATATTCTGTGGAAGAAATAAAAAGGTAAATACTAGTTATTATTGTATAGGTGAAACATTTAAATATTGGAGAAGAATTTGTAAAGTGATGAATATTAGTGATCATGAGTTTGTTTAAGAGAAATAGCAAGAGATCCAGACTTTAAACCAAACACTTTTGATGATGTATTTAAGGTCTGGGCCAGTAAAGGACTTCAAAGATTTTATCAAATATATGGAGACAATGAGATGGAGACATTTGAGAGTATAGGGAAAAAATATCTATTGTCTAGGACATTATTTTACAAATATCTTCAAATAAGAAGCTATTTAAAAGATGAGATGAAAATAAAAACTTTAGATGATATCCACCCTTTGTTGCACTTTATGATTAAAGTTAGTAAAGTTAATAGAGTAGATAATTTGATAGGACGAATTAATAATATATTTAGAAAAATTAAGGATATGGGTTTATATAAGATTAAAACAAAATGGGAAATTGAATTAGATAATAAAATAACAGAAAGAGATTGGAAACAAAGTTTAAAAGAAAATGTAAGAACTACGCAATCTCCATATTGGCAAGAATATGCTTGGAAAATGATTATGCGATATTTTATAACACCAGAAATATCTTCTAAATATAATCATTTATCTTCAGGATGTTGGAGAAGTTGCGGTGAACTTCAAGCTCATTACACTCATATATTTTATACCTGTAAAACAATAAAACAATTTTGGACAGAAGTAATTCAGGTAATAGAAGAAAGTTTTAAGAAATCAAACATAATAAAGATACAACATATAGTTTTGGGTATAGGACCTATGCTACTTAGTAAAGATGAGTTATATCTATTTATAATACTGAGAATTACAGCTTTTAAAAGTAATAACAAAGTTTTGGAGAAGGCAAGTATCTCCAGTTTTAAGTGATTGGTTGGATTTACTTTCTAAAGTACACTCTATGGAGAGGATAACATGAAATTAAGAGCAAAAGTATACATTTTGAAAAGATTTGGGCACCTTTAAAATTAAAGTATATATCATAAAAATAAAGGAATGCATATTTTATTTACCTTCTTGTATAATTCTGCCTCCCTTTTAATTTACTTATTACTATTAATATTATTATTATTATTATTATTATTTATTTACTTATGTAATATTACTATTAATTGATGTTTAAATAATGCTATTTGAATTACTTATTAGGAATTAGGTGTCATTATAAGATTTTGAAATGAATATCTGAATGTTTAATTTTTTATTCATGTGTGTATTTCTTGTTTTTTTTTCTATATGTAAAAGTGCTTAATTATGTATGTATTGGCTATGTCTCTAATTATCATTTATTTATTTATTTTTTGTGTTGGTGATGGGTATTATGACAAAAGAAAAAGAAAAAGTGAAAGGAAGAGAAAGTAGAATGAAAAATGAGGAATAACTATTGGTAAAAAATATTATGTCTTTAAAGGAGATGTTTATTGGTATAATTGTATTAAATATGCTTGAATTGAAAGACATAATAAAGTATTAAAAAATAAATAAATAAATAAACAATTATCATGTTTTGGGCAGTTTGGATCACGTACCTTTCATGTAGCAGCTCACTCTGTTTCCTCCACTATTTTTACATTCATTTTGTCTATAGAAGTGCGTTATTCAGTGGTGTAATTTGACACGACTGTCAGGTATGAGCTCACCGTCTCTCAGAGAGCGCACAAGTTCTGAATGGATTGAAATGGGAAGTCGTACAAATGATACTTTAGTAACAATGCAACTCTGGCCCGAATGGGCAAGTGACAGTTCTGTCCCGAAATGCGAGAGAAGGTCCTGTATCGCAGCGTGGTGCTCCCTTGTAAAGACGCGAAGTGATTATGTGAAGCCATTTGCACATTTTGCAAGCGTGAAACTTGCGGGAATGAGTAAAAATGTGCAATACCCACAATCCTGCGCTGAAATCCGTTTTTTAAATCATTCAAATTGGCTGGGTGGTTAATAACACATTTTTCTGTGGTGTGACAAACTCAGAACTCATATTGCTTTACATGGACTTTAAGAGTAATTAAGTTTAATTAAAGGAGGGGAGGGGGGCGGGGGAGCTCAACATCGTGATGTCTGTCAGCCATCTGCTTTGGACGATGGCATCGTCTATAGGCCCAACCCTAGTGTCAAGTCAAGTCACCTTTATTTATATAGCGCTTTTTACAATGCAGATTGTGTCAAAGCAGCTTTACAGTGATAACTGGTATATAATTTTGGCTGCACAGCAGTTCTTAAAGAAAATGGTGTCAATGCAGCCAGATGCAAAGCACTATTGAATATCAAATGTCAAGTGTCCCCAACTAAGCAAGCCAAAGGCGACAGCGGCAAGGAACCCAAACTCCAACAGGTGACATAAGGTGGCAAACAGGTGGCAAATAGGTGTTAAAATGGAGAGAAAAAAAAAAAAAAACTTTGGGAGAAACTAGGCATAGTTGGGGGGCCAGTTCTCCTCTGGCGAACAGTGCTTTGTTACGATTCAGGTAGCTATCATAAGTCCGATGGGATCGCAACATTCAAAGTATTTATTCCAGTTCCATCCAGTTGAGGATCGTATTCATCACGCCGGTATGGCCGGTGTGTTGAGGAACTTTGCCACTGGCTGTCGTGTCGATGAGGCCTTCACAATGGATGATATAGTTGACTCAATCTCTGCTGATACTTCAGGGTTGCGTTGTGGTTGTGTCAAGGCACAGGTCCTCGATCTCACCTGGATACGGCCCGGATCCGGTTGACTACGGTGAACCTTGGGATAAACAGAGAGACTAATATTAGCGTAGATGCCATTCTTCTTCTGATGTAACGAGTACATCTGGTGTTATAGGAAGTGTTCCCGGTTCCGGCTGACCTAATTTATGCAGCCTAATAATCCTTTAACGGATTTGAAAATATAAATTGATAATGTGTTCTGTGTATGCCAGGTTAAAGAGATGCGTTTTTAGTCTAGATTTAAACTGACAGAGTGTGTCTGCTTCCCGAACAATGCTAGGAAGATTGTTCCAGAGTTTAGGTGCCAAATAGGAGAAGGATCTACCGCCTGCGGTTGATTTTGATATTCTAGGTATTATCAGCTGACCTGAATTTTGAGATCGCAATAGATGTGAAGGACTATAATGCATTAAGAGCTCGCTCAGGTACTGGGGAGCTAAACCATTTAGTGCTTTGTAAGTAATTAGCAAGATTTTAAAATCTATACGATGTTTAACAGGAAGCCAATGCAGTGTTGACAGAACTGGGCTAATATGGTCATACTTCCTAGTTCTAGTAAGAACTCTAGCTGCTGCATTTTGTACGAGCTGTAGTTTATTTATCAAGCGAGCGGAACAACCACCCAGTAGAGCGTTACAGTAATCTAGCCTTGAGGTCATGAACGCATGAACTAACTGTTCTGCATTTTTCATTGAGAGCATATTTTGTAGTTTAGATATATTTTTAAGATGGAAGAATGTGGTTTTACAGATGCTAGTAACATGGCCTTCAAACGGTACTCCATATTGAACTTGTGATCGATATGACATCTCTTCGTTTACTACTACAAACTGATAACGGTCAGATTAGTATGATTTGAACCATGACAATGCAATTCCACTAATGCCAACATAATTTTCGAGTCTATTTAAAAGAATGTTGTGATCGATAGAGTCAAATGCAGCACTAAGATCCAGTAACACTAATAGAGAGATATAACCAATTGATAAGAGCAAATCATTAGTAACTCTAATGAGAGCAGTCTCAGTACTATGGTACGGTCTAAATCCTGACTGGAAATCCTCACAGATACTATTTCTTTCTAAAAAGGAACATAGTTGTGATGATACTGCCTTTTCTAGTATTTTTGACAAAAAAGTGAGATTTGAGATCGGCCTGTAATTGACCAAGTTCAAGTTGTGGTTTTTTAATAAGAGGTTTAATAATAGCCAGCTTAAAACTTTTTGGTACGTATCCTAGTGATAAAGACGAATTAACGATATTAAGAAGAGGATCTATGACCTCTGGAAGCATCTCTTTCAATAGCTTAGTCGGTATAGGGTCTAACAAACTAATAAAATCATGTTGTTGATTTTGATGATTTCACAAGTTTAGACAATTCTTCCTCTCCTAAAGCAGTGAATGAATTGAATTTTTCCTCAGGGACACTACAATGCACCTGACGCGATACTGTAGTAGACGGTTGCATGGTTATAATTTTCTCTCTAATATTGTCAATCTTGCAAGTAAAGAAGTTCATAAAGTCATTACTGCTGTGCTCTTTGGAAACATCAGAAGTTGAAGCTTTATTTCTTGTTAATTTAGCCACTGTATCAAATAAATACGTAGGGTTGTGTTTATTTTCATCTAAAAGATTTGAAAAATAGGCAGATATAGCAGTTTTTAAGGCCTTTCTGTACTCAATCATTCAGGCTAAATCGTGCGCACGATTTACTAATTCGTTCCCTCGACTTACTATTTCGTTCCCTCGATTTACTAAAACATGCGCACGATTTCCTATTTCGTTCCCTCAATTTATAAATCATGCACATAACTTCTGATGATTCGGCTGTGCAGCTCCAGACGTTAATACTGGCTTGTCTAATGCTTAGAACATGGGCTGGCATATGCAAAAGTTGGGGCGTACATATTAATGATCACAACTGTTACGTCACAGTCGGTGTTATGTTGAGATTCGCCTGTTTTTCAGTGGTCTTTTGCACAAATCAAATTTACATAAGAAGGAGGAAACAATGGTGTTTGAGACTCACTGTATGTCATTTCCATGTACAGAACTCTAATTATTTAACTATGCCAAGGTAAATTCAATTTTAAATTCTAGGGCACCTTTAAGTGGCCCGCAAGTAAAATATCACAAACCAAATGTCGGCCATATTTGGCAAAAATGTGGCATAATCAACAATGGGTAATCTGGGTGTAAACCAAATATGGCCCACATATCCTGCAGCAAATGTGGCCCAGTTATCTTAAAACATATCTGGGCCAATTTTGGCAAAGATGACGGAGTGTAATCACTGCCGATTCTGAATGTGAACCTAAAGTGGCCCACACATGGCATAACAAATATGGCCCGAATACATTACTTCAACTTTGGACCACATTTGGCTAATGTACGGCACAGTCAGCACTGGCTAACCAGGGTGTAAGCCTAAACTGGCCCACATATAATGCAGCAAATGTGGCCCAGTTATCTTAAAACATATCTGGGCCAGTTTTGGCAAAGATGACGGAGTATAATCACTGGCGATTCTGAATGTAAACCTAAAGTGGCCCACACATGGCATAACAAATATGGCTTGAATACATTACTCCAAATTTGGACCACATTTGGCATATGTATGGCACAGTCAGCACTGGCCAATCAGGGTGTAAGCTCAAAATGGAACAGTAAGCAAGTTAATAGTTAATAACAATTAGGGCCACTTTTGGCAAATATACGGTACAGTTGACACAGCAAATATGCTCTAAATATCATAAAAAAAACAAGGCCACTTCTGGCTTTGGAAGGAGCACCTTTAAAAACTGGTTAATTGTAGCTAAAATTGAAACTGAAAATATAGCATTAATACTTTTCAGGAAATTTGATATAGGATGCAACACTGTTAATTGTACAGGCTAATCTGGAGAAGGCGGCTATATCATTTGTGGCTTGCCTGCCCTGTTATTTTTTTTTTTTTAACATAACTTTATTGGCGTGTGTGCGTGTGTGTGTGTATGTATGTGTGTGTGTGTGTGTGTGTGTGTGTGTACAGGTATATGTGGTTTATGAGGACACAAATGTCTATAATGACATAGGCATTACAATGTAAACATGGTTTATGAGGACACTTCCTTTGTCATCGTAAACCAAATGGCTTAAAAACATACTAAACTTTTTTTAAAATTCAAAACATGCAGAAAGTTTTGTGTGATGGGTAGGTTTAGGGCTAGGGTAGGGGGATATACAATATACACTCTGTACTGTGTAAAAACCATACGCCTATGGACAGTCCAAGAGTGTGATGTTTTTTGTACAGTATAAAAATCATTATTTCTATGGAAAGTCCCCATAAAACATGAAAACACAACATGAGTGTGTGTGTGTACTGTAGAGCAGAAACACAGACGTGCACTGTTACAGCTCTTACAGTCAGTTATGCTGTACATGTACTGTAGGTAGAGTGTCTGATTGAGAAATGTGTACAACATAGTTAAAATTAGTGAACTGTTTTTATGGTCTTGGAACATAAATTTTAATGTTTGGTAGAGAGACATTTTGAGCTGCTGTATGTTAAAATCTTTGCCATGGTTTCAAGCAGGACATATTCCTCTGTCCACATGTTTTGTTGATCTTCTAACAAGATCCCAAGAACAAGTTAGTCCTAACGCTACCCCCAAACCTAACCCAACCCATTATCCTTAAAGCAGGAAATGATAACCAGCACAAATGAAAACCCTGGTTGTATGCATAAACTTGACATAAACTGTAAACTTGTCACTCAGATATGATTGGTTGAATGAAATGCAGGATTAACAATGTAAGCAGGCAGTGTCATTTTATAAACTGCTTCAAGTGACCCTGATGTTGTAATAAATGAATGAATGAATGAATAAACTAATAAATAAATATCAAAAACAAACATTAATAAAAATATTTAATTTTTCTTACATTTTGGTTGAATATTGACATTTACATTTATAAATTACTTTTTTATAAATAAAAATAGCCTATCATAATATTATTTGATAAAATTAAATTGTGAGTGGGTAAATCAGCACAAATCAGCACAAACTGCTATGAGAACATATGCTATTTTGATATTAACTTTTCAAACCTTTTTTTAATCATGTTATAGGCTTCAGCTAACTTTGTTAGAGATAAGATCTTTTTTTTAATCAAAGTTCAAACTGGTTCGAATTTTCCTATTTCCGGCCCTTTAAATTTAAAAGTAGGCGCGCGGAAAAGGCGCCCAAAAGACTGAACAGCAGAGGATCGACTGGAGAATTGACGGTGGAAAACTGCACAAAGTAAAGTCAAGGTAAGATTTCATTAAAAATAATGGATTTAAACAATATCTTTTTGTTGGCGATTGCTTCGTTATATTTGATTGGAGTATTTATGTGATATTAAAGTTAGCTAATGATAACTTAAATTGTTAGCAGGCAATCACGTAGCTAAGGCTATTTGAAGATAAGTTATTTTGTCAATTCAACTTTTGCTATCTCTGGATTTTCAGGGACAATTTTTAAATATGAATGTTTGTGTAAAGAAATTGGCTGAATGATTTGTAGTTTGATTGTGTACAATGATTGTAAGTGACCGTGACATAGTAATTCACGATGTTCGCGCTGTTTACATTTTACTTATGATACTCTGCTACGGCCAGTAGATCAAGACTGATTAGTTCATTGTTTTTAACTATTTTATTTAATATCTCGTGAATAACGTTGATTAGTTCACCTCCGAGTCTTTTGAACCGAGTCTCTTTCGTTCATTCACGTCACGTGACAGCATACATTCCGATAACGTTAATTTGGTTTTACTCCTTTTACTTTTAAAGTGAGATGACACGTTCCTGGTCTCATTTCTTGCACTTTGAATTTGTGAATATCTGATAGACAGTTTTTTTGTTTGTGATAATTAAATGATAATTCCTAAATAAATGCTGATGAAATAGTCATATCTGTCTGTTTCCTTTACTAGCCTATGCTGCTATCACGTGACAAAAGAATGAACGAGGCCTAACTGAAGACCCTGAATTAATATTTTATCTTTCTTATAATTTGTTATTGTGGCTGTAATAGCTTTTATCTATTAGTTGTTGTTTATCATTATTTTGTTATTTATTTTAAATATGATCAAAGTTTGTGCAAGTAGATGTTTTAGGGGAATCTGGGTATTGAAAATGTAACATTTAATGTAATTAAGCTCAAATGGATAAAATGACTTGAATAGTCAGTAACATAATCTGATCTACAATTAAAGGAACACTCCACTTTTTTTTTGAAAATAGACTCATTTTCCAACTCCCCTAGAGTTAAACTGTTGAGTTTTACCGTTTTCGAATCCATTCAGCCGATCTCCGGGTCTGGCGGTACCACTTTTAGCATAGCTTAGCATAGTTCATTGAATCTGATTAGACCGTTAGCATCTCGCTCAAAAATGACCAAAGAGTTTTGATATTTTTCCTATTTAAAACTTGACTCTTCTGTAGTTACATCATGTACTAAGACTGACGGAAAATGAAAAGTTGCGATTTTCTAGGCCGATATGGCTAGGAACTATACTCTCATTCCTGCGTAATAATCAAGGAACTTTGCTGCCATACCATGGGTGCAGCAGGCGCAATGATATTACGCAGCGGCTGCTTGCACAGGGAGTGTGCCTTGCAACCATGGAGACATTTGTGAGAGACGCTGCGTAATGTCATTGCGCCAAAATCGCAACTTTTCATTTCCGTCAGTCTTAGTACACGATGTAACTACAGAAGAGTCAAGTTTTAAATAGGAAAAATATCAAAACTGTTTGGTCATTTTTGAGCGAGATGCTAACGGTCTAATCAGATTCAATGAACTATGCTAAGCTATGTTAAAAGTGGTACCGCCAGACCCGGAGATCGGCTGAATGGATTCGAAAACGGTAAAACTCAACAGTTTAACTCTAGGGGAGTTGGAAAATGAGCCTATTTTCAAAAAAAGTGGAGTGTTCCTTTAAGTCCCAAGAAGGCAGCATGCCATGTAGCCCAGTTAAACTGTAAATCCAGTGGTCAATAACACTGAAGTGATACATTGTCTGTCTCCTCAATGTAGAACCTCCTGCTGTAAAAAAACAGCATTGACCAGCATGAATTCCCTTTCACTCACTGTCTACCAACCTGCAGTCAGTTCAGCACGGTAGAGAAAAAGAGGAATGAAGATGGACTGTCTAAGAAACCTGTAAGTCAGTTACACTGTCTATTTTGCTATAAGTGCAGTGTTTCCCATACATTAACTAGACTGGCGGCCCGCCACATTCTAATTTGTCCCGCCACAGTCTCAAAATGAAATGGAAATTAGGCTTGTCGCGATATTTAAATAACTGATAATTGCGCTCTTTTATACAGCAAAAGTAGGAGCCATAGAGCAAAATAAATAGACTAGCACCAATTAAGTTAAGTTTTCATGCACTATATTCAAAGTCATCTGAAGCCATTCCATAGCTTCATGTGAGGGACAGAAGAATACGTACATCGTTAAATTCACGGTCGGAAACTCGTCTTCCCTCCGCTGCAGCTGTCAATCATTCTCTGTTCAGCACTCAAACAGCGCGTCGCGTTCGGTAACGACAGTCAGCACGGTAAAACTCTCCAATATGATATATTCCTATTATAATACTTGATATGTAGATAAAGGACTGTGTATTTGCATAAAATGACTTTATCTTGCTGGAGTTTATTGCTGTTTCTGAACGATGTCATCATACTGGCTACAGGGTGTCTGTTAGATCGCACAACACAGGGACTATGAATTGGCGTCACACGCACAATAACTGGAATTTAAAAGTGAGAAGAAACATATGATTAATAAACTGTTAGATGCAGATATACACAGGGATTCTCTTTGTGCCATGAACTTTTCAATGCGCAGCACAACTTCGCGCTGTGACTCCATATTGCTTTAAGCACATCTTTCTGCACCCAGGATGCGCATAAGCGGTTTTTGCTGCTGTTTTGAAGCGTTTCATGTTCAGGGCTCTACAGTGCGCCTATTTCACTCACATTTGCTCCTGAAAATAACTGCGTGCGACTGTGAAAAAATATTTAGGCGCACTGGTGCGAGTGACCCGATCGATTCTCATGAATAGATCTACAATCGGAATAAAAAGTACAACTCCCAAAATGCATCTAAACTTAACATGTTATGTTTCATACTGCAAGGCTTGAAATTGCGACCATTTTAGTCGCATATGCTCCCTAAATTTAACTTGTGCGACCTTAAAATATATTTGGGAGCATTAGGGATGGGCGATATCTTATCGTTTGTGATATACCGTTGAAAATTCTCCTCACGATAATAACGATAAGTTTAGTTGATGACCTAGTTTCGTGCGCGACCGATTCACTGTTCACGTGCGGAGTGAAAACAAACATCGCGGAAGGCGGACGTGAGGCTGAGGAGCAGCTTGTTGTTAAGCGAGGAGCTACCTTCACAATTTGGAACTGGTTTGGTTATAGAAAATCAGATGCGGAGCAAACTACCGTAATCACTATAAACAGATGTTCAATGCAAGAGCCGTATGCTCTATGAGCAGTCATTTACGCCGTCATCACCCGGGTGTTGATAGCGCGCGAGCGCAGGTGAGACCTGAACATCTCACGTTGCTATCTGTGTTTAAACTAAACTCATTTAAACCTTGCCAATTTAAACATTCAACCGTAAGACGCAAAAGAGAACTCGCGCGCACTGTGAGGAGATTTGTGTGTACTCATCCGAAGTGCCTACAGGAGAACTGCGTCACAGATGTATTTTGTAAACTATCTGAAGATATAGCTGGGATCATTACTTTTTGATACAGTTAGGGCTGTGACTGTCGGCATGACAACCGCGGTCGTGGAGTGTCACCGGCGGTAGTGTGACGTGTATATATATATATAATCTCAGAGGTCGCGTTAACTTAATTTTTTTTTTTAGCAGTGACGGAAAAAATATGAAGCCCGTCCGTCATTTTGACAGATTACTGAGGCTGATGTTGCTTGTAAATGTAATTCCCACCCCTGTCCAGTTGGTGGTGAGTGCGCTCCAGTGTGTCTGCAGAGCGCGAGTTCAGTCTCCAGAATAATTTGATTACACGCAGGCAAGCAACCAGTTTAAGTCCATTTTATAATAATAAAGTTATAATACTTATACTTACATAATTAAGTTTCTAATCCAGTTCGTTTTGTTTTAAATGGTTCGTTTTGTTATTTTTCTTGCTGACTATCAAGTTTATGGTCAACGAATGGATTTTCTGAGGTATAATGTTACGTGACATTGTTTGCAAGACTGACTGAACTGACGATTTCGGTAAGCTACTGTGTCTTTCAACATATTTTCTATATTTTCATATATTTCGTTCTGCAAAGAGGAAAGGATGATTGCGTTCACTCACGATCCGTGACAACTGTTGAAGATGAAAACTGAAAAGTGACGCAGTCTTTGTTCTTTTCATAATATAAATAAATGCATAGCCTAGGCCTATTTACTTATCCTGTAAGTTCGTGAATAAAAATGAAAATGTGGACGAAATCAGAAGCTATTAAATGTCTTGTCATTGAAATATAAAAAAATTAAAATGACGGGTAATAATTATGACAGCTTTTTACTGTTCGTCAAAATGACGGACTATCGCAACCTCTGAGATGTGCGTATATATATATATATATATATATAAACCAAACAACCCCCCCCCCCCAATTATTACTGTGTAATTGTTGTGTGAAGTTTTTCAGCACAGTCACTGGAACACAGCTTAAACATAAAATAATTTGCTATTTTACAGAAGAAAGTAATTTGTAATAATAATATATATATTTATCATCATTGGTATCGTTATCGCAATAAATACCTGAAATTATCGTGATAAATTTTTTAGGCCATATCGCCCATCCCTAGGGAGCATTTGTGCGAGTGCAAATAATAGTTGAGGTGCGACCTGTTTTCATTTCTCTACAAAACGTTCGCTAATTACAGCACAATATGTGCCTGCTGTGAGCTGCTGATACAGTGACCGGTCCACCGTTCTATCACACAACCAATTAAACTTCATCTATATGTTCTTAAGTTTAAAGCAGATTTTAGGTTGGTTAATATTAGCCATCAATCACTCCCTTTCACTGCGCTTCGTTGTCACGTGACGGAGCTAGCGCGCAAAATATAAAGAGCTGAAGAGAGAAGATGAAAAGAACCGTTACACACGACTTGACATTAACACTTAAGTTTTTATATTTAAAACATATGATACAGTTAAGCAACATTACAGGACCAAGAGTACAGTTTTCATGAATATCCTGAATAAAGCATCACGATTGAAAATGTAAAACTGATTTCATAAAACAGGTCAATGAAATGTAAAAAGTAGTTAAAATTAAATAACTTACATTTTAGACGCAATAGTGACTATTTTTGTTATGTTTCAGCAGCGAAAATAGTTCCCAACAAAGATCACAGCAGAACCATTGCACATTTCATGACAACAAAATCGTTTTTTCTTTCATTACTGAATGATTCAGCATTTTGAACGAATCGGTTGAGTCAAAAAATCAATGACCTATTCATAAACAACTGCGTCTTTATTGAATGAATCATCCGTTCGTTCGAACGAATCGTTTCAATGAATGACTCAATTACTCACTCATTAACACGGTCACCTGCCGCCACTTACTGGTGGTTTAATTTCATGTTTAAAAGTAATCATTCTTTCCAAAATTTCTTATTTGTATATTCAAAAAAATAAATAAAACAATCTCATAACATTATTTAATGCAGTTGTAATTTTTCAGTGTAAATTATTTAATTTTAATGGTAACAGCTCTGTAGTATCTTATTATTCTAATTGCATTTATTGATCAAATTTAAGAATTTAAAATGAAATATGAAGCATTTAATAAGGTTAGGGGAAAAGGCCCTTTATAAAGGTTAAAAAAATGCCCTCGGGGTAAATACCACAAATATGCAGATTTAAATGTCAAAGCTGAGTGAACACTGATGAGAATATTGCTTCAGTAAATTATATTTACAACACAAAAATCCTATTTTTTCCAGACAAGCAACTTTTTTTATTCGGACAAGCGAATGACAAGGCTTTTTAGTTGTGGTGCTCCTAAATTGTTGCTGGTGCTCCTAACTTTATGAAGTTGGGAGCACCAGTGCTACCAAGTAAAAAAGTTAATTTCGAGCCCTGTACTGCAATCGGCTGCTTTTCATGCCTTAATTCAAAGACTTTGCTTCAGCCAGCAGAGCAAGTGCAAAAGACATGCGCTCGGACTGCACTTCAAAGATTGTTTACAAGTTGCAACTGGTGTGACACAGCCACGCGCATGGGCACTTACCAGACCGTCTCATGCTGCTGTTTCTTTGCAGCCAAATTAATTGTAAATACTACATTTGGATTATCATAATCAATGTCAGAAATTAATGGTGACTTGGGGCAAAAATGCCTCTAAAAATTGATTAATAAAAACACACACACCGTTTTGAATGCCTGTGCGCATATTACTTTCACTTTTGAAGTAGTGGCAATTCGGATGCGGCAATTGCTTGAATGGTGGGTGGGTTCATTATTATCATTAATAAAAAGCACAACAACAAAACACTACAATGGCAAACTCGCTTAAATATGCGCTTTTACATTTTGCTTTTCAACCAAATCTTCATCCCTTGTCTTGTCATTCAGAAAAGAGAAGCGAAATGGGTGAAGTGAGGTGAAATCTGACTCCTGCTGCTGATCTGGGCTGCGACTATCATTCGCTCACTGAATTGAGCAGATGCATTCAGTTGTTAACTGTAGTGTCTATTTTCTAACTAAACTAAATGATTATTATAACTATAAAAAAACAAAAAACGACAGTGGGGGCAGTGCTGCGGTCATGGTGGGCAAGTGATATAACCAGTGTTGCGGCTGAACACCGGTGACAGTCGATCTCAGCAAGCCTAATATGTGTAAGTTAAGTACTATACTCCTGTTTTTCCGAGTATTGGCATGATTGCAAATGTGATACTTACTGATCTGATTGAAGTCCAATAAACAAGCTGATATTAAGTGACAAAATTTTAGCCATGCACAGTACTGTCTGTTTTTGCTCGATTTCGTGAAAATGGTTTCAAACAAAGCCACAGCAGAACTGTTGCGCATCTCCAAGCAACAGTGATTCCTGAATGAATCTGCGTTTTGAACGACTGAATGAATGACTCGCACATTAAGATTTACTACCACCTACTGGCTGTTTTATTTTCATATTTACACTTTACATAGACTGTTTTTACTTAAAATATTAAACTTTTAAAGATTCATTTTTTTACATATTTCTAAATTCAAAAAATTATATTTAAAAACATTCGTACAACATTATTTACCAATGAGCTGCATTAAGCAGTCTATGTAAATGTCTTAATAATATCACTTCAGATGGAGCTTCTGTGCCACTTCTGCAGTGCAAAAATTTATTTTTTTGATGATTTCTTTTGATTGGTAACAGTCTGAATGGGTTTTATTGTTGTAATTGGATTTATTGTTTAACATTTAAAAACAAATTTTCTATTTCAATAGAAATAGAAAATTTATATTAAAAAATGCCCCCGGACCCCCTTAAAGGAACTACTGATGTGTGTAATAATTTGTATTACAAGGCTGTTGAATGCTTGAATTAGGGCTGTGATAGGGCTGGACGATTAATCGAAAAGTAATCGAAACCGAAATTCAGAACCTCTAACTGACGTAATTTTCCCATGTCGGTTATTTGTTTTTGTTTTTTAATCTTTTAATACTTCCCCCTTAAACATACTACATCGTGTGTAGCCACATGACTCCTCCTCGTCCAGTCAATGGCATAGAATCAACACAGAGGTGAACGCCGAGTCAACACTGACGGAGCGCAGGGCCATCGCCAGAACGTATAGAATTGGGTGGGCATTCGGTTTTCATAGGGGGGCACACATTTTTATAATCTGAGAAACAGACGTTCGCCAAAATAATAACGTCCCGTATTTATTATTAATGAAATAGACTTCTATATCTAAAGAAATAGACTTCTATAATGAAATAAAGTAAAATAGTTGAAGGCGGCGGGTCTCCGAGTGATAGTCATTTATAAATAAGGCCTAATTATGTTTCAAGTTTCGTTTTGTGTAATAATGCGTTAAATATGAATTTTCTGATCATAGGCGGATTGTGAACCAACTCCAGGGTGAGATGCGATTTCCATTTAAAAACACATTTAAACAGATTTCCTTGAAATAGTTTTAACTTACTTGTCACAGCACAACCTACATATCCCAACATAAACACTGCTGATAAATTATTTGTTAATAAAGTGTTTACGTTCACAAACCACTGTTAATTTTAACAGATTACGCACACGCGGGATTTGGCAGAGAGTGTGCAAAAGGCGCTCCCTTTATAATCAACAAAAATCTCACTCATCTTAGTTCATTGTGATCTCAAGAACTTCTGTTACAATAAATTAAACTGACTGCATAATTACATAACAATTTACATAATTGTTTGTCATAATGAGGGAATATTTGCCAGCATCCACAACTCAGAATCCACTCACCGCTCAAATTGAGTTTTTGTTCAGTGCTAAGTTACACCTCTGATTGGTCATTGCATTCCAGAAATCAACAGATTTGTTCGTGATTGACTACATTGCTCAACGCTGCAAGAACATGTTGTAAAGCCTTGTCATTCTTCAGAGCGCAAACACCGATATGCACAGGATCGTTTGCCAAATATGTTTCGTCAATATGCTAATATTAACTGATCCTAGACCAGTAGTTATGTGCAGTTTTTCCCTCTAAAAGCAATCAGAAGCAGAAGCAGGTAGGCAGTGGCCTGAGTGAGAAAATAGTCTCAAGTCCATGGCCGGCCTTACACACACTCTGCCTAATTTCTATTTCATATTTCTAAAGATAATGTGTTATTTAAAGTTACCGTTGTAGAGATTGGTTGTACCGTTGTTCCTATGAGCTAAATGCTGCTGAAGACATTTTGTTATGGAATATGTGAATGGCCAGATCCACAGAAATAAGGTTTTTGCTCTCAATCGGAAGTTTGCTGAATGATTATACGATTAGGGGGGCATGTTGTGTCATCTGGGGGGCACCGCCTCCTAACTTACCTAACAAACCTAGTAAGTGAACTATGAGGGCAAAAAAAAAGAAGAAGAAAATAATCGTTCATTAATCGTAATCGAGGTCAAATGTTCAATTAATCGAGGTTTTGATTTTAGGCCATAATCGTCCAGCCCTAGGCTGTGACGATAACCACATTACCACAATACCGCAGTAATGAGATGCCTACCGCGGTGTTGAGGCCATCACTGTCATCACTGCATCGTTTCTATGGTAACCAAGAGCTCCTGCACTCATCAGATTCATGCAGCTGCAGCTTGTTTATGGTAACGGCGAAAATAATGATTTGTTGAACATCCGCAAAAATTTTAAAGTATGTAAAATAGTGACTGGACGTAAACATATCCTTTTATTAAAACTGGTGCTCTGCTGTGCCAAGAGGCATTTCGAAACATTTCACCGGTTACTTTCGCTTTTGCTGCATAGACCTTTATGTCCTATAAATGTGTCATATTCGTATTTGAATGACAGTCTGCGCAGCTTTCAGTGGGTGGGACTGTTGGAATTATTAATAAAGAAACATGAATGAATGAGAAAGTAAAGTGCGGGACGTGCTTGATATTAAAAATAAAACTCAATACTGGCAGGACATTTCTGTGCGCGTGCTCCGAGTGGAACACAGATAAGCATTGAAGCCTCTGTTTTTCGGTTGCGCGCCTAATCGGTCAAATACACAGTGTCAAAATGCCCTGGGTTTATGTCAACACTCACCAGTGCGGTGAGTGTTGACATAAACCCAGTAGATGTAGGCACTGTCAGTGTGCGTTGTTTTACACTCACTCACTCACACACAGTGGCGTAGTGCAAATCCGCGGGGCCTCCCGCGAGCCAAAATAGTTATGTCGCAATATTGGGAAATCTTTCCGTTTTAAACCAAGAAGGCGAGCCAATGTATATCACACAAAAAGCAACGTGCAAACTTTTCGCAAGAGACAAATTTCAGCATAATATGCTGATAACGGTAGCCTATCCTAACTGTCTTAATTTATTCCATTATTTCTCTTGTGGCCCGTAAATATAGTAAAACAAATGAGAAGAATAGTATTTCATGTTAAACAGGTTGTTTTTTAAAATGCATCTTAGAGTCGAATTTTTCCCCACCCCTAATGGACACACACTCGCACATAAACCTGTTGTCAGCACTGCTCTATTTTATCAGTAAAAACTGAACTAGCAACTTAAAAGCTACATGACATTTCTCACTAGCGAGATAACGCCGCTGTTCTTGAAGCAGATAAACGTACAGTTTTGTTATTAATGCACAGGTAGTTCCAGTCATTTTAATTACCATTCTACATTAATGCGCTTGCCTTCATTAAAGCACACACTCATGTTGGGTTTCCATGACTTTCCATTAGGGGTGTGCCCAAAGCCAAAATCCAAAATCACTATGCAATAATCAGTGTGTGAAGTGAATAAGTGTAAACTCTATGAATGAAATGAGCGCAAATCTAATAGCCGTATTGCTGTTGCCTCTCCATGTGTCAGAACTCAGAGCTTGGAAAGAGTAAATCAAATCGTCAATGTTAATGCATGCGATTCATTTTTTCCAGTTTAACGCGTTAAAAATATTTAACACCGTTAATGCAGCATCTGTTTTTTTTTTTTTTTTTTTTTGTCATCCTTTGGCTAGCATTACAATATATGATTACGCTGCTATTTATGTGAATGCTTTTAAACCATTTAAGCATGCAAAAAGAGAAAAAGAGAACGCACTGTGAATGTCCTGTCACACACACGACGCACCTGTAAGACGCATGCCAGTATAGTGTGCATGGACGGCACACCAGTATCGAGTTCTCTGTCACGCTTGAACAAACAATAACACACACAATAATGTCAAAAATGTCTGTTTTGTTGAATATCCCCATTAGAGCAGCCTTAAATGAGTTAAATAAAGTCTTAAACGAAAAGTAAAGAGTTGTGGGAAAGTGTTATGTTCACTGGTGGAGAGAACGAGCAGAGAGCTCCTCCCTTGTGCGCGCGAACTCTCTCTGTCTTAAAACAAAGCGCTGTATTTGCTCTCTCTCCCTCGCACATAACAATCTAAATCAACGGGCACGATGCTAAAATTTCGGAAGACCGAATCCATGTTTCACGTGCCGCATTCTGAAATTTTTTTCTGTATAACCACTGGGTGTGAATAGTGCTCAAAAGAACGTTACCTCTCTAACAGGCGTCTTGCACATGCAGCTGACATAAACCACACTTTCAATAAACGATTCAATAAAAAATTCTATCCAGTGATGAAGTGTTTTCTGTGTTGACAAATCTTTTTGCGATGTCCTAACAGCTGCGATTTGCACGCAACGCATCCACGTACACTAATGTCCGATTCGCGACCTAATCACTCATTTGAACAGACTCATTTTAATAAATCATGAAAACAACTTGTCTGTCCAACACTGTCTGAATCGGTGTAACAGTTATAACAAATCGTTTACTCAGAACAACTCTGAAATGAGAACGTAAGTGTGCTTACCCCAAGAGTGTTTAGTAAGATTTAGCCTTAATTATCCACAGTATTTTCAGGTTATTTATATGACAATGTTTAGTAATTAGGCCTACCTATAAAATCAGTTAGTTTTGACTGGAGTGAGGTGAAACCAGAACAAAGCAAGTTGTTGTTAGCTATGTGCATTTAATTGTATATGGTAGAAAATTAGATTATTAGTTAAATTAACTTTTTAATGCTACTTCTTAATACTGATTATTAATTATTATTATTATATATACCAAAATAATTTTCAGGTCTAGCAAAGAAGCATCTTCTCTTACAAAGCTATGAAATCACAAAGAGGGCAAGAAAGGATTACAGTGAGAGTGGCGGGTACTTTGTCACGGGTACTTTTAAGTGTGGCGGGTACTTTTTACTGTTTGTGTCGGTGGCGGCTGACAGACATGGTCATCGAAGACCATTTTTGACCCAGGAAAAACCCTGCTTCAGTGTAAACGCCCTGTGATTGGCTAACATCTTTGCAATATGTAATAGCTAAGTATAACGTGGAACTCTCTCGAAAACTTTTTAAACCTTTCAATTATTACAGCTCTTAAGGTTAACTAATCGTGAAAAGTGTTGATTATAACATTGTATTTAGATAGTGGCATGAATGGTTGCAACATTACATGAGCATTGTAGCTGATCACAGTCATGTTGAGTGTATGTAAGCAGTAATCTCATCATTGAAACTCGAATTCTGCTCACTAACAAATGCATTCATCATAACTAACAGTGCAAACACAATGTAAATTAGGGATGCACCGATATGATTTTTGGGAGCCGATACCGATTTTAACAAACAATTTTTGGCCAATACCGATACCGATATTTGTCACTTCCTCTCTTGTTTGAAATTTTGTTATCAAAATAGATAGTATTTTGATCATGTTTTAAATAAGCAAAGTTCAAAAACCACTGCATTAAAATATACTAGCAGGCTTATTGCTGCATCAAATAATTTTTAATGAACATGGACTGGATCCATTTAACATTCAAAAGGCCTACATGAAGATAACAGAACAAAGATACATATGAAATAAACAGTGCTTTTTTAGGTAGGTTTAATAGTTTTCAGGTACAGAAATAAAGTAAACAAATGTAAAATAACACTGCATATTCTTCACTGTATGAATTATATACATATTAATCATTCTTTATTGTGTTCTTTTATTGTAATTTGTGATTAATCTTTTAATTTGTTTTTGTATACATTTTAATATTTTTTGTAAGTTTAAATATGTATTAGATCTGCATCTCCTTTACTAAGGCGGGACTCTTATTTTGATGGGTTTTCTCGTCTCCGGAGCTATACGGGTAATGGAGAGCACGCAGTTCTTCAGAGATATTTTGCAGATTTAAAGTTTGTCAGTTTATTACGCACCGCCTGAAAAGGCATAAGATCTGTATGTATTTGTTAACTGTTAGTTGTAATAAGTGTTTGTGTAATTCACTGTATGTTGATGATAATGCAACGGAGAGAGAGTTTAATGCGCACTTCTTGTGCTCTGTATTGTTTAGCTTTTTTTTTTTTGGAGTGAAAACGGATGCAATAAACTTAATAAAACATTAGTAAAGTTTTGGTCATCATTCTGATGGGGTCTGCTACACTTATGAAAGTTACAAAAGTTTTTTTAGTCTAGAATAGTGTTCGATCTTTTGTTATTTGATTAACATTAAAGCGCAGACAGCAGCGCTAGGATTAGCAACTGTCATTATAAAGCTCAGTGCTTTCACGCAGTTAATTAATAAAACATCGGTTTGTTATATCGGCCTTTTTCCTACTACAGCCAATATGCCGATAGTTGTCAATTGAGCAAAAAACGGCCGATAAATATCGGCGGCCGATACATCGGTGCATCCCTAATGTAAATAAGAGGTTCGATGGTTATAATGGGAGTTTTGGTGTGAGTTCAGAACTCAGTCAACATTTTGTTTGTTTCTTCCTTATCCTGAGGTTACCATAGTCAGCTGGATCCCTTCCAAATCCAGATCAGATGGTGGACCTGCGTCTTGGCATGACCACAATGCAAGCCTAGATGTCAGCAAAGACCATGTCAACTAGACAAGCCCTAGAGAGATCCCCTGTGAGGACTTCGTTGACAGCCATTGGCACAGATCCTCAGCAAAGACCACAAGAACCAGACAAGTCCTCTGCACAGACCCCTACGGCCAGTGTTGTATCTTGATCTTCACACTGATGGAACCAGATGAAATATTCTAAATTATACCAATCCACAATCTGACTTGTGATGCTGCCTGAATCATATGACACCATGTTCGTTCATTGGCCAGAGGAGAATTGGTCCCTGACTGAGCCTGGTTTCTCCCAAGGGTTTTTTTCTTCTCCATTTCTGTCACCTGATAGATTTTGGGTTCCTTACCACTGTTGCGTTTGGCTTTCTAAGTTGGGGACACTTAATATTCAGCAATAATATTGATTTGATTGCACTGACACTATCAGATGAGAACTGAACTGAGCTGGACGATGACATCACTGTTTTCTGCAGAGCTGCTTTATAACGAATTGAACAGATTTCATAATTGATTAACTTTACACAGCTATTGAACAGAACTGAATTAACACAAAACTGACTTCAGCTGAACAATGACACTATTTTCTTTTTAGAGCTGCTTTACAACATAATTGAACTCTGTTGGAATAATTGAATCATTCTCCTGTTTATACCTGTAAAGCTTTTGAAAATTTGAAACAATCTATAAAGCGTTAAAAAATAAAGGTGACTTGACTTGTGAAATAGCCTGCTTGTGGACCAGATCTGGTAAACAGAAATGCGTTGCCAAAATGTCACCATTCTAGGTAGCATGTGGGCCACATGAGGAATGTAGAAAAGACCAGGGTTAGAATAAAAATCAACTGTGGCCCACATTAGGGTCAGTTTATTATTTGGTTTGTTAGTGGCTTACGTGTGGCATTTCTAAGGCTTGCTTGTGGTCCAGATCTTGCAAATAGGAGTGGACTGCTCAAGTGCCATCATTCAGTGTGGTTGGTGGGCCAGAGCAAGGTGTTGGATCTGGGCCAGAATTAAAATAAACTGTTGCCCAGATGTGGGCCAGTTCTGCTTTATGCGATTTGTTTATGGCTTACATGCGGCATTGGTATGGCTTGCTAGTTGCCCAAATCTGGCAAACAGGAGTGGACCGCCCAAGTGCCATCATTCCATGCGGTATGTGCGCTAGAGCAAGGTGTTGGATCTGGGCCAGAATTAAAATGAACTGTTGCCCAGATTGGGCCAGTTCTGCTTTATTCATTTTGTTTATGGCTGACATGCGGCATTGGTATGGCTTGCTTGTGGCCCAAATTTGGCAAACAGGAGTGGACCGCCTAAGTGCCATCATTCCATGCGGTATGTGGGCCAGAGCAAAGAGGTTGGATCTGGTGCACACTTGACACTTTCATGTGGCCCACATGGGTTAAAGTTCTCCGTCGCCGAGACGGATTTCCGTTAATTGCAGTGAGTCTACGACAGATTTCCGTCATTTGCAGGGTTCCCGCCTGTCCTAATGTCTTAAATTCACTTTTCATAATTTTAAGGCCGTAAATAGGCTTACATTTCTCAAATAGTGTAATAAATGTCTTAATTTTAGTTTTAATGGGTCTTAAATTAAGGAAAGATGAGGCGTATTCACCCTGCTGAGGGGGATGTGATCAAAGCCTGGAGTGGAGCAAAAGCACGTTCCTCTCTCCACTCTAAGCATTCTGTAATCACTCCGCTCCTCATCCACTCCGGGTTTTCCTTTCCCGCTTAGTATTGGAGAAGTGCATGTCAGGCTACGTTCTGAGGTAGAACTTTATTTCAGCTAACATGGACACAGTTGCAGGAAGGCTCCGATGTATAGGAGATCGATAAAAGTGTAAAAAATAAACAGAGATGGGCTTGGCTTAGTGAAATGGGTGAGAATGGAAAGGCTTTTAGTTTGTGGGTTAAAAAAAAATCAAACAAAAATCTGAAGCCCGTTTCTGCCACAGCTGAGTAAAAAATATAATTCTGTAAGTCATAATAATGAGAAATTTAATCATAACAATGAGAAACTTCTACGCATGCGTAAAGCAGTGGAGCAGAAGGGCATGGCATGCTAGTGACATCTGCTGGTCACAGCCATGTAAATGCGAGAACACAGCAAATATGGCACGTTCTGCAAAACAGTTGTTTTTGTTAAAGTCAGTGTAATCTACAAATTGCAAACTATAGTAGGCCTATTATTAAATAGCATCCATTATACATTATCAGTATTTCTTCCATACTTTTCCATGCGCATGAGAAGGTGGAAAGCAGAAGCAGAGCGGTTACCGTGGTAACGACCGACTCCTGCTTGTGGCCACCAGTGGAAACTGTTGCATGAACTTCACAAAACTCAGATTAACAAAGGAATATGACATTTGTTCGTTGTGTAACGTCTTCATAAAATGTTTTGGTTTATGTATTAATATTAACACACGTATTTCGCGGATGCGTCTAGGCTATTTGATGTACAGGTTAGCCTAGACTTTCAGAAAACGCATTTTAAGATGTCTATGACTTATTAGAATGTAAGTTATGCAAAACTGCTTGAAAATATGTTTAGCAGATGTTTGTAGACTTTTTTCCTGATGACGCGCTCTTTAACAGACTTGGATATGTAGATGTGTGCTGTCTTATCCTCTATCTGTTTGAAATCCATGGATCACCATTCTGTGTTGCTGCTTGTTCATACACAAAAATACAAATGAATGTTACAAATAAATAAAGACCGTCTCATACACTGATACTTTATTATTAATGTTATTTTATGATTTATAGATTACACTTTTGCAGAACGTGCAGAACCATGTTTGCTGTGTTCTCGCATTTAAATGGCTTTGACCAGCGGATGTCACTAGCGTGCCACGCCCTTCTGCTCCCTTGCTTTGCGCATGCATAGAAGTTTCTCATTATTATGTGTCATTATTACGAAAAAAGTTTCTCATTATTACGAGGTTTTTCCCCTGAATATAAATATTAACATATTAATTATAGTTTCTCATTATTATGAGATAGTAAGACTTTGTAATTATGATAAAGTTTCTCATTGTTATGACTTAAAGAAATATATTTTTAACTGTGGTGGAAATAGGCTTCCATATGTATTTGCACTGTAAGCCACAGGAGACTTCAGTATGGCAATAATGGCAAAAAAACAAGGTTTAAAACTTCTCCCCTTTAAACGCTATAGGTCTATTTAAATAGAGTGTTGGTTAAAAGGAATATGTCTTGGCCTGAAAAAAAATTCAGTCAGAAGAATTTTTTTTCACTTTAACCCATGGGCCCACATTTGGCAGGAATGATGGCACTTGGGCGGTCCGCTCCTGTTTGCCAGATTTGGGCCACAAGAAAGCTACAGTAATGCCGCATGTCAGCCATGAACAAAACAAATGAAGCAGAACTGGCCCACATCTGGGCAACAGTTCATTTTAATTCTGGCCCAGATCCAACACCTTGCTCTGGCCCACATACTGCATGGAGTCCACTTGAGCAGTCCACTCCTGTTTGCCAGATTTGGGCCACAAGCAATCCATACCAATGCCGCATGTCAGCCATAAACAAAATGAATAAAGCAGAACTGGCCCACATCTGGGCAACAGCAAGGTGTTGGATCTGGGCCAGAATTAAAATGAACTGTTGCCCAGATGTGGGCCAGTTCTGCTTCATTTGTTTTGTTCATGGCTGACATGCGGCATTACTGTGGCTTGCTTGTGGCCCAAATCTGGCAAACAGGAGCGGACCGCCCAAGTGCCATCATTCCTGCCAAATGATGGTGTCAAGTGTGCGCCAGATCTGGGCCACAGCAATTTTGCTATCTGGGAGTCGTGCGATATGGCTGTTTATACAACAGTTCTTTTTGGTTCTTGAAACTGATTGGCTGAGAGGTCTTTTCAGCCATGCAAAATTCTTTCAGTATCACACGGTAACCGTTTCACAGTTTGAATTACTCCACTGTCAGCGTTCTCACAGCGAGTGTCATGGCGGACGAGCAAACCCACCATATTTTTATAGATACTACTGTTATTTTGTAACGGAAAGTTGCTTTAAGAGTTTTTTTTTAGGTGAGAATATAGTTGTTTAGATCTCAGATATGCGATTTATATGTAAACATAGCACCTATTTGAGAATTTGTTCAGACGCTTTCGGAGATGCAAGCTCCAGGCCGTCAGCGACCGCTCAGCGCTCATATACCTACCCCCCCGAGAACATCTTCATCTCGGCCAGTCCTTTGGGAATTTTCCGCTAGCTCTTATGTAGATAGTGTTTTAAACATAAGGTATTCGTTTTGGGTATATCAAACGGGCAATCTTTGGTCTTATTAATTTATTATTTGTTCCAGAGCTTTGGCTTAATGGCTATATTAAGTTTCATAACTTTATATTTACACTGAAATTAAATCCTGTACCAACTAGAGCGTTGCTTTTGTATGTTTGACTGAACTGTTTGCTTGTGTTTATTTCCTATTTTACTTCTTATACTGTTATAATGGCTATTGTTGTTAATTTAAATATTATTGTTTAATAAATAATATTTTATATAAATAACATGCTATATTCTTTCGTATTGAGAAAGAGTCTGTTAGTGATTTCGACTTCAGTGAAAGTTACATTAATACGCCACGAGATGGCGACAAAGACTGTTTATGAGTGAGACAATCAGTCGCAAAGACTTTTATACTGAAATGGACTGGAAGTTGTCTTTACTTTAAATAACATCCTACGAAACGCAACTGACAAATGCATTGACTAGCGGTGTCATAGGAGTGATGACAGCCTGATGTTAAAAGGACACTTTTCTCCGCGGACATTCAAAATGATTTTGTGATTATGAATATAAAATTGACCTGAAGAATATCAGCTAGATGCAGGTATTACACTCGCTCAGGCGATCTCTATGGGGGTAGATTTGTAGCTAAATTCCAAATAAATAGATTATGATCCACAAATAAATGTAAAGATATTCACAAAAAATAATCGTATGCACAAATGAATAGAATGAGATCCACAAATATATGTTAGGAGTTTCACAAAAAATTAACTGAATTCACAAATAAATAAAATGAGATTTGCTAATAAAAAACATATTCACAAATATGTTTTTATGTCACAAGCACAACTGCATTGCATTTATTTGTGAATCACCACCTGTGCATTTGTGGATCGTTGCACGCATTTGTGGATCACCTCACGCATTTGTGGATTCTGAAACAATTCTAGCGTCACAACTGCAGACAAATCCACAAATGGGTCGACTCCACCCACCAACTGTGTGTCAAGCCAAGCCAAACTATTATATTTTATGCGGCATTTAAAAATGCCAGAGAAACAGTGCTCTCTGTTACGGGAACAACAAAGGTATATTGGATACAGATGCGTTATGGAAGCGTCACGTTATTCAAGATTGAACAGAAAGCCGCAATAATTAACTATTAACTTTTCTAACTGGATTTAACCTTCTGATAAACATGCGAGTTTGCAAAATAGATTAAACTGTCGTCACATAACAGCATTTCCCAATTTATCAAACATCGACGGATATGAGCAGCAAACCAGCTATTAAACACTAACAGACCCCTAAATAATATTTTAAACATTAATTAAACGTTTTAACGTTACCATTGTTTGTAGAGAATACATAGACTTTTTAAATGTGACAGGTTATTGAATTACATAGCCTATAGATTATGCATTTCATTTAAAAGTAAAATGTGCAGCAGTCAAACACTTGATCACGCAAATATTTAATAAATATTTTAGATATTTCAGACTTAATAGTTTTTTATTAAGTTATTTAAAAGTTATTTACAGCATCCAAAATAAATACAAAAAAATTATTTTTCAGCATTGCAATCTCTTTATTTGCATTATCCAAAACCATAGTACATGCTGCAGTGATGCCGAGGCTCGTTCTGTTACATCACTAATGCTCATTCAGGCTCATATTTGGTATTATACATGGTATTGTGCAAGTGTGGTATTACAGCTACTGTAGAACGGGACATCCGTTCACTGCCACTGACTAGTAGTTTCTCACCGTGCCGCTTGTAGACATTATAGCTGCATGTACATGGACACTAATAATGTAATCCATTTGTTTATAATGATTATAATGCCTTCTATTTGCTGCATCGCACCGTGCCGCACCGCTCGCGTCAGGTAGAGGTGTTATAGCCCGGGATCTGTGAATGATCATAATTCGTTCAGAGCCTTTATCCTGATTCACTGATCCTGATGGTAATATAAAGAATATATTCCAAAAATCTTTTGTGTAGCGGACCCCGTCCGAATGATGGCTGAAACTTTACTGATGAGTTTCATGAAGATTTACTGTACATTAGCTACCATGAAATGTCCGTTTTTAACTCTAGATAATCACTGTAAGAGCTTATGCCTTTTCAGTGTTGCTTAACAAACTGGTAAACTTCTATCCATAAGAAAACTCTGATGAACCGTAATAATGTGCACGACGCGTTCTCTTGTTCATTACTGCAGTGATCAGTAACACTCAGACCATAATACCCGTCAAAATAAGAGCCGGATAATGCAGACCTTATATATAATTACACCCACAAAAATAAGTACAAAACAAATTAAAAGATTAATCACAATAAAGTCTGTTATGTTCTGTAAACAGGGTGTTTTAATCATACTAACAGCACTTCAGCTCAATTCGAAGGATGCGCCGATGGTGGAATAGCACGGAGCTCCTTTAGAGTCTGTTCCCGCCCCCGATTGTAAAGCAAAACGTGATTGGTTGTAGCGAGAGTGTGCTGCAATTGGTCAGCGCAATGTGGCCGTTATCTGATTGGCTTGAGTAGTTGGTGGGTGGAGTCGACCTATTTGTGGATTTGTCTGCAGTTGTGACTCTAGAATTGTTTCAGAATTCACAAATGCATGAGGTGATTCACAAATGCGTGCAGCGATCCACAAATGCACAGAAAGCAATTCACAAATGTACAGAAAGCGATTCACAAATAAATGCAGGCAGAGTTGTGCTTGTGACATAAAAACATATTTGTGAATGTTTTTAATTAGGAAATCTCATTTTATTTATTTGTGAATTTAATTAATTTTTTTGTGAAACTCCTAACATATATTTGTGGATCTCATTCTATTCATTTGTGCATACGATTATTTTGAGAATATCTTTACATTTATTTGTGGATCATAATCTATTTATTTGGAGATCAGCTACAAATCTACCCCCATAGATCTCTCTCTCATAATACTCTACATATTAAAATGAGTTTCAATGAAGCGACTCAACGTTCCTTCGATACTAGCTCTAAAGTGACGTTTTAGAATTAGTAACAGAGGCTTGGGCTCAACTGTTAAACTGTCAACTTGAGATTTGAATCTGTGGCGGAAGGAAGTAGTTCCTCACAAAAGAGGGTTTTTAAAGACAATCCGTTGTTTTTTCTTATTTATTTACACACTATGGCCGAATCACAGCCGTAGGTAATCACAGCGTGCTAATATACAGCCACATCGCATGGCTACAAGTGTGAATGTGTTTATACAACAGTTCGACGGCACGAGAGTGTAAATACATAAGACATAACAATGGAGTGTCTTTAAAACCCTCTTTTGTGCAGAACTATCTCAAGTTGACACTGACAGTTTGACCATGGCTCCGTTACTAATTCTAAAATGTCACTTTAGAATTAGTAACGAAGGAATGTTGAATCCCTCCATTGAAACTCATTGTATTTTATACAGTATGAGAGAGAGAGAGAGAGATTGCCTGAGCGGAGCGATCATTACCTGTGTCTTTTATAACATTCATTCTTCAGGTCGATGTCCATAATATTATATCCAATATAAAAATCCGCTTGAATGTCAGCTGAGGAAAGCGATCTTTGTATTTGTCCTTTTTACAGATTAAGGGAATTTTCCATAACATATAGCGCTAAAACAAAGTCCTTTGCAAAAGTTCCTTTCAATTTAAGTCACTTGCAACTGACTCATTGAATGAGTCTCATTCACTTGTAAAGTTTTGCCACAATCTAATGGCGTATTAATGTAACTTTCACTCAATCCATATTAAGCACTAATGGACCCTTTAATCTATTTAAAAAAAAACAAAAAAAAAAACACTCTTTACACCTAATGTGGGTTTTACAAATATTTAATTAATTAAAAGGATTTTAAAGAGCTTGTGACAAATTGGATCCTCAAACTGTCAGTCAGACCTCATAAATCCGCCCCACCTCTATCGTGAATGCCGCACGCCGTTTGGAGATCTCTGCTTCTTTGCAATGCAAAGGAAAATAAAGATCTGATGTATGAGAAATTAATAAAGATCTATTTGCTGAAAATTATAAAGAAGAAGATAGTATGGACGCGCATGAATTATTAAAGATCTATTTGCTCAAAATTATAAAGAAAATGAGAGTATGGATGTGCATGAATTAATAAAGATCTATTTGCTCAAAATTATAAAGAAAATGAGAGTATGGATGTGTATGAATTAATAACGATCTTTTTGCTGAAATGTGGCTTTCGTAGGGCAGTTTATATCACGGCCTTATGTCTGCTTTAAAGCATTCTCTGTGACGGCCGGGAAACCGCGACATGAATGGCTCTGTGCATTGTTCTTTTTGCCAAGTTAAAAAAAAAAGGCTGATACAGTAAAAAGTGCTCAAAATGTGAAATAGGTTATAGTATAAATGAAATAGGTTATAGTATACACAAACTGGAAATTGCAAAAATAAAAAATTGACAGAGTTTCGTGCTCACGAGAAACTTTCGCATGCTCACAAGAAATGTATTGCGTGCGCACGAGAAACTTATGTCATGCGCACGCGATACATTTCTCGTGAGCACGCGAAACTGTCAATTTTTTATTTTTGCAAAGGTCCCGGGGCTCCATATTAATTGCATTTTGGAAAAAAAAATTAAAAAAACATGTCATGGATTTATTGCATTTTTGGGGGGAAATAATCAGTTTTTGTAATAAATCTTTGAAAATCAAAATCTGTATTTGAATTTTTAATGTTATTATAACCTAAATATGCTATGTGAACGTTTGAAACAGAAAATAGTGGTTCCCTTTCGATACTTCACTCGTACTGCGTATGGGGGAAAAACTCCTTTTTTCCTCGATGCTGAAGCCTTTTTCAATAATGCAGTGTAACTGCACGGCCATTGGTTCAAACTGGAAAACTTTTTGAACCAATGACGGCGCCTATGGCGATGCGGCGCGCCGAAGCCCGCCAAAATGGGCGGGGCGACGGGCTATATAAGCGAGCGTTTCGCCATAGGATTTCAGTTCTCTCTCCTTCAGCGACGACAACGCATCTCTTCGCTGGATCGTCGAGCTGAACGCCTTCGCCTGCTGGAACGAGCTCTCCGCCGTTGAAGAGGCACTGCAGCGGACCAGCTGAGATCGCCGAACGCAACGGCGGCGCCCTCGCAGACTGCCGCCCTCGAGCGCTCTCTCGAGCCGCCCACCTCCCGCTTCCGGCCGCCTTCTCAGCGCGTCTCCTGCCGCCATCTGGCGCGCTTTAAAAGAGCACTTCCCGCGGTTCTACCGCCCGCTAAAAGAGCCTTCCAGCGGTTCTCGCCGCTCTAAAAGAGCCCCACAATCGCCGTTTTCACGGCGGCGGCGTTGCTGCAAATGCCGCGCCACCACTGTGGCACATGCAGAGCCCCTCTGCATGACGATGACGGGCACGGTGAGTGCGTCTTTTGCCTGGGCAAGTCCCACGCTGAGGCGGCGCTCACTGAGACTTCATGCTCTCACTGCGAGTATGAGTCTCGCCTCTCTGCGCTGCGCGAATGCTTTCTTCAATGAAAGCGGTCCCGCCCCTCGCGCCCTCCCGTCTTCTTCTCGCGAACCCGCGAAGAAGAGACAGCGGGGCAGAGGGGCTCAGCGCCCGGAGTCGTGTGAGCTCACGCCGGCTCAGCTCCCGCGTGCCTCACCCTCTCCCACGAGAGAACCGTCCCCCGTCTTGTTCTCCCGCCCTGAGCTGCGTCCCTCGGCTGAAGCGAGCGACCTCGTCTCTTTTGGCGGATCAGAGGACGAGCCGCTTGATGACTCCATGTCACTGGCGGCTTCCGAAACGGAGGAATGGGTCGGCGATCCTGAAGACCCCGCCCACCTGCCGTCACTGGAGCCCATCGATGCCAGAGCTGGGATGGACGCCGAGTTATTCCGCGTCCTCTCTAAGGCCGTCGAGGAACTCGACCTCGAGTGGGCTCCGCCTGAAGAGCCAACGCGCAGCAGACTGGACGAGTGGTTCCTGCCAGGTCGTCGTCAGGCCCCCCGCCAGCGCTCTGCGCCGTTCTTCCCTGAAGTTCACGACGAGCTGACCAAGTCGTGGCGCGCTCCCTACTCAGCCCGCCTACGCACTTCCTCTTCCACAGCTCTCACTTCAGTCGATGGCTCTCAAGAGAAGAGTTACGAGCACATGTCGCCCCTGGACGAAGCCGTGGCCGCTCATCTCTGTCCCCCCGCGGCCGTGGGGTGGAAGAACAAAAGAGCCCTTCCTTCTAAGCCCTGCAGAACAACCTCCGCCTTGGCTGGCAGAGCTTATTCTTCTGCGGGTCAAGCTGCTTCGGCGCTTCACACCATGGCCATTCTCCAGGTGTTCCAGGCCAAGCTTCTCCGTTCCCTGGACGAGTCTGGAGCCGACGCACCTGCCTTTCGCGACCTCCGCAGCGCTACAGATTTAGCCCTGCGTGCCACGAAAGCCACAGCCCAGGCCATTGGACGTTCCATGGCCAACCTGGTCGTGCTAGAGCGCCACCTCTGGCTCAACTTGACCGAGATCAAAGAGAGCGACAAGGTGGCCTTTCTCGACGCCCCAGTCTCTCCAGCCGGTCTCTTCGGCCAGCCGTGAAGGATTTACTGAGCGCTTCACCGCGGCGCAGAAGTCGTCCCAGGCCATGCGACACTTCCTGCCCAAGCGCTCCAGCTCAGCCTCTGCCTCGAGTCGCCCCAGGACTGCGCCGACTCAGCACCAGAGCAAGCCTGCTCCTTCTACCTCCCAAGCAGCGTCCCCTAAGGAGCAGCGTCAGCGAGCTCGTCCCGCTAAGCGCCCTTCCTTCCCGAGACGCCAGGGCCCACAACCTAAGATTGCGTTGGACCCGACGCCTCCAAAGTCTTCCTGATCACACGGGAAGAAAGAGGAAGGGGCTAAGTCCCGCTGCGGCCGGACCGCCCCGAAAGCTCTCACGACTACGTCCCCCACCACCCCGTTCAGTTCCGGGTGTCGGGGAAAAAGTGTTTGTTCTGCGCCCTGGGCCCACTGCTGTTGTGCCCACGCAAAACGCCGTTGTTATGGCGAACACGATAAAAAATTTACATTCTCAAAAAGAGAGCACTTTTCCTCTTCCAAATTCGTCGGTGCACAGGCCCCTACACAGCGGTCTGTCATCCGACGCCATTCAACCCCTTGTCACGCGGGCCGAGGCCTGGCAGGCCATCCCCGGGGTGTCAAAATGGGTTCTGGGGATAATAAACCACGGTTATTCGCTGCAGTTCGCCCGAAGACCCCCGCGTTTCAGCGGGGTGATTCCCACTTTGGTGAATTCGGACGACGCTCATGTCCTCCGTGCCGAAGTGATGACTCTGTTAGGAAAGGGAGCCATAGAAATAGTTCCTCAGAGAGCGAATCGGGGTTCTACAGCCGTTATTTCCTTGTCCCCAAGAAAGATGGCGGTCTCAGGCCCATCTTAGATCTCAGACTCCTGAACCTCTCCCTCATGAGACGGAAGTTCAAGATGTTAACGTTGAAACAGATCCTCACGCAGATTTGCCTCGAGGACTGGTTCTTCTCGCTGGATCTGAAAGATGCTTACTTTCACATCCAGATAGCCCCCCATCACAGACGATTCTTGAGATTCGCATTCGAGGGCGTGGCTTACCAGTATACAGTCCTTCCCTTCGGGCTGTCCCTAGCTCCTCGTACATTTACAAAGTGCATGGACGCGGCGCTTTCCCCTCTAAGACAGATGGGAATCCGGGTTCTGAATTACCTCGACGACTGGCTCATTCTGGCCCAGTCACGTACCGAGCTAGATCATCACAGATCCGTGCTCCTCAGCCACTTGGAGTGTCTGGGACTCAGGGTCAACTTTGCCAAGAGCTCACTGCTCCCCAGCCAACGGATTACGTTCCTGGGTGCAGTTTTCGACTCAGAATGAGGGCTATAGTCTCTCCAGAGCGCGCCCTCACGATTCAGCAGCTTGTGGCTTCCGTCAGGAACAAAGCCTGTCTCCCTCTGAAGTTTTTCCAGAGGATGTTAGGGCTGATGGCTTCCGCCTCCCCGGTTTTGCAGCTCGGCCTTCTACGGATGCGGCCCCTGCAACACTGGCTGAAATTCCGGGTCCCACCTCACGCTTGGCGGCATGGCCGCTTTTGTGTCAGGGTCAATCGGGCCTGTTTAACAGCCCTGAAGCCTTGGTCGAACCCTATTTGGTTCAGCCGCGGGGTACCCCTAGAGGCAGTCTCCAGAAGGACGGTGCTTTCGACAGATGCGTCCAACTGGGGTTGGGGCGCTCTGTGCGAGGGCAGACCAGCCTTCGGCTCGTGGTCTCACGAGGAGAGCCATCTCCACATAAATTGCCTCGAGATGCTGGCAGTATGTCGAGCCCTTCACTTCTTCCAGGCCATCCTGAAGGGGCGCCACGTCTTAGTCCAATCAGACAGCATGACAGTGGTGTCCTACATAAATCACCAGGGCGGCCTTTCGTCCAGCCGCCTCTGCGCACTGGCAAAGTCCCTCTTGGAATGGGCATTACCCAGGCTGCGGTCGCTCAAAGCGACACACATACCAGGCAGAACGAATCTGGGAGCAGATATGCTATCTCGGAGCAATGTCCCCTCGGACGAGTGGATGCTTCACCCCCAGACGGTTCTCTTAATCTGGGAAATCTTCGGGAAGACAATTCTCACTGCCCAACCTATTTTTCGAAGGAGATAGATGCGCTGGCCCACAACTGGCCCAGCCTCCTCCTTTATGCTTTCCCCCCGATCGCTCTGATCCCTCAAGTCATCAGACGAATCAGGGAAGACAAGCACAGAGTCCTCTTGGTGGCCCCACTCTGGAGGAGCCAAGTTTGGTCCTCGGAGCTATTCAGGCTTTCCACAAAAGCCCCATGGCCGATCCCCCTGAGACGGGACCTCCTCTCTCAGGCGAACAGGACAATCTGGCATCCACAGCCGGAACTGTGGGCGCTACACCTATGGTCCCTCGATGGGAGCCGTTAAACCTCCCCGGGGACGTGCTAAACACCATTTCTCAGGCGAGAGCCCCTTCTACGAGACGCCTCTATGCCCAGAAATGGTCGGTCTTCGTTGATTGGTGCTCCGCACGCAAACGAGGATCCTGTTGAGTGTGACGTGTCTCCGATACTGTCATTTCTCCAGGAGCGTCTGGATAAGGGCCTCACCCCTTCCACGCTCAAAGTATATGTAGCAGCCATTGCAGCATTCCACGCTCCGATTGCTGGCCAATCAGTGGGTCGACACAGCCTCATTGTGCGTTTCCTGAGAGGTGCTAGGCGGTTAAACCCCCCACGCCCTCTCACTGTCCCCACCTGGGACCTTTCTTTGGTCCTCAGAGCACTCAAAGGGCCCCACTTTGAGCCGCTGCGGTCAGCTGACCTTCAGCCATTAACACTCAAAACCGCTCTGCTACTTGCTCTAGCATCGGTCAAACGTGTTGGCGACCTGCAGGCCCTCTCCGTGAGCCCTGCTTGCCTTGAATTTGGGCCCAACGACTCGAAAGTCATTTTAAAGCCCAGACTTGGCTATGTTCCCAAAGTGCTCTCGACCCCGTTCAGAGCACAAGTCATTTCCCTCTCAGCACTGCCTCCTCGCCGGACGAGCAAGAGTTGGAATTACTCTGCCCGGTAAGGGCATTGAGAATCTACATTGAGCGGTCTCAGCCGTTTCGGCTATCTGACCAGCTTTTTGTCTGCTTTGGTGGCCGCACCAAAGGGTCCCCGGTCTCAAAGCAATGACTCTCCCATTGGATAGTCGATGCTATCGCTCTGTGCTACTCCTCTATGGGCCTCCAATGCCCCATAGGAGTAAGAGCCCACTCCACTAGAGGGATGGCCTCCTCGTGGGCCTGGTCTAGTGGTGTCTCCATCAAAGACATCTGTGAAGCAGCCGGCTGGTCCTCGCCGTCCACTTTTGTCAGATTTTATAACTTGGACATTCCGACCTTGCATGCTCGGGTCCTTTCAGTATGATACGACGGCCTCAGTCGAGCTCCGTCATCATGCTATTCTAGGGGGCCATCTCCCCCCTAGCTAGTGTAACTTAGGGTTCTAGGCTTGGCCTCTTCACTTGTCCCCTGGACCCCTCCGGTGTCCAAGATAAGCCAGTCGTTCCCTTCCTTGGCACGGCGCGGTTGAATTCGTTCCCCATACGCAGTACGAGTGAAGTATCGAAAGGGAACATACTCGGTTACGAACGTAACCTCGGTTCCCTGAGATACGGAACGAGTACTGCGTTCTATGCCGTGCCACGCGGCTGCGGCTTCAGTGTCGTCGCTTCAGTCGAATGACCTGAAATCCTATGGCGAAACGCTTGCTTATATAGCCCGTCGCCCCGCCCATTTTGGCGGGCTTTGGCGCGCCGCATCGCCATAGGCTCGCGCAGCTATGCCGCGCCGTCATTGGTTCAAAAAGTTTTCCAGTTTGAACCAATGGCCGTGCAGTTACACTGCGTTATTGAAAAAGGCTTCAGCATCGAGGAAAAAAGGAGTTTTTCCCCCATACGCAGTACTCGTTCCGTATCTCAGGGAACCGAGGTTACGTTCGTAACCGAGTACGTTTTCATCTTGCCACTTTCTTTAAAAAAGAAAAAGAAAAGACACATTTTTGCTCAATCAAAATGGATTTATAGCGTTTTGGAACCAAACTCTTGAAATATAAGTCACATATTTCAAGTCTAAACAACTACATTCTCACCTAAAAAAAAATAAAAAAAAAAAAACCTCTTAAAACTACAGTTCGTACAACAAGTGTAGTATTTGCAAAAATTAATTAAATTAAATAAATTTGCGCAGCCGCCATGACAGTCGCTTCAAGCAGAGTGATACAAACAGTGAAAAGGTAGGAGTGCTGTTATCACTAAAATATTGCATGGCTATCAGTCAATCTAATATAAATTTCTATTTTACAGATTAATGTGCGTGTGACTACTATGGATGCTGAGCTGGAATTTGCCATCCAACCCAACACCACTGGCAAACAGCTGTTTGATCAGGTAACGTTAGGTGTCTAAATTTAAATTCCACTGTTTTGAGTATAATAAGGATTTATCAGCCTGGACTTTGCTTTGTTTCTCATACAAATGTTTTGATTTCAAAAGTGTCTTTATTTTTAATTTTTCAGAACTATCATTAGCCATGTTTACATGTACACTTTTTATTCATTCTGATTAAAATCATTCCGATTGAAAGATTCGGTGGATTGTTTATATGAGACATTATCTATTCCGATATGGTGTTTACATGTGCCAGCGCTTTCAGTCGGAATGACTTTGTGACATGCGCACATTAGCTTATGTCTTATTTGCCGCGTTTTATTCCTGTCAACACGGAGTTCCATTGTTTCTTATGCGTGCTATTTTTATGTAAAGTGTTGCTCTTAAGTAACAGCATAAATTTGTAGCATATTACTGCTGGAAGGTGTGAGGAAAATACGGGCGCAGGAAGCTGACCTTTTTGGTGGCTGTGCATCTCTAAGGAGCATCTCAATACTACCCCTCCCTCCTCCGAAAAGCAGAAGTGTGTGGATTAAGGTCCATAGTAATAATACACTGAGTTCGTTCAGTGTATTTAATAAACATGTTGTTTCAGTTTTACTCCAGTTTAATTTTGCTGCCGCCATTGTGCATTCTGACGACCGCTGGCCTCTTGACGTGATGATGTAGATGCAAAGTAATCGGTTTAACGCATTTACATGGCAGAGTTTTTATTTTGTTCGGTATATAGAAAGGTTTATCCCACCCCTCTCAAACCGATTACATTTTCATTCGGATTGGAGTTTTAAACCGATTACAGTGCTCAATGTAAACGCACCTATTGTTCTCAATTGCTTAGATAGCCTGCAAGGCAGACGTCTGATTTTTGGCAAAAATCAGGGCTACTCTTTTGAACCACACAAAGAAGTTATCAAATTTTTCACAAGAATTGGAAGTTACTTTACAGCAGGGTAAAGTTAGTTCCGCTATTGGTCTGCGCCTATTATTTACATGTATATATTTGCCATATTATACTTTATTAGTATTCTCTTTTCTTAATTAATGCTTCTTACCTTTTCTGTTCTTTCAAGTTGTTGTTTTATCTACAAAGAAATACAATTTTACATCTTTTTAACATATATGGCCACTCAGACTACTGACTTTTTAGAGATCTTGTGCTCAAATCAGAGCATGTGAGTGGAGCGGTAATTACACTACCAGTCAAAAGTTTGGACACGGTAAGATTTTTAATGTTTTAAAAAGAAGTTTCGTCTGCTCACCAAGGCTGCATTTATTTAATTAAAAATACAGTAAAAACAGTGATATTGTGAAATGTTATTACAATTTAAAATAACTATGTTCTATTTGAAAATATTTTAAAATGTAATTTATTCTTGTGTTGGCAAAGCTGAATTTTCAGGATCATTACTCCAGTCTTCAGTGTCACATGATCCTTCAGAAATCATTCTAATATGATGATTTGCTGCTCAAGAAACGTTTATTGTGTACAATTGTACAAAATATTTGTGTACAATATTTATTTTTTAGGATTCTTTGATGAATAGAAAGTTCAAAAGAACAGCGTTATATTTCAAATAAATCTTTTGTAACATTATAAATGTCTTTACTGTCACTTTTGATCGATTTAATGCATCCTTGCTGAAAAAAATAATTAATTTCTTTAATTTCGTTTCAAAAAAATAAAAATAAAATTTTTACTGACCCCAAACTTTTGAACGGTAGCGTATAATGTTACAAAAGCTTTGTATTTCAGATGAATGCTGTTCTTTTGAACTATCTATTCATCAAGGAATCCTGAAACTTCTTTTTAAAACATTAAAAATTTTACCGCCTTTCTGAAGATTCCGCTCCACTCGCTCAGTCCACTCAGGGTGGATCAGTCAACCCACAATGCCCTTTGTCAAATGCTGGTTCGAGAATCTGTGAAATGAGCAATAGTTCTAAAGTTATGTAGTTCAAATATTGTTTTAATGAAGTTGCAAACCTTGTACATGAATGCCAGGGTTTTTTCTTGTATAGAGAATTATGAAACGGCTGCCTCTATCAAATTTTGTGCCACCTCCAGCCGTCAACAAATTATGCATTCACCTTGAGAATTTCATTTTTGTTTCCAAATGCAATGACTTCAGTTTTGTCTTTGTATAACTGAAGAAAGTTTTGGCACATCCAATTGTTAATTTCATCAATGCATTAGCACAGGGAGTCAATGGGGCTATAGTCGTTAGGCGATAGGGCTAAGTAGATCTGGGTGTCATCTGCATAGCTGTGGTAAGCAATTTGGTTCTTTCTCATTATTTGGCTCAGTGAGCCTTGAGGGACCTCTCCCCTCTAAGTCAAGTCAAGTCACCTTTATTTATATAGCGCTTTTTACAATGCAGATTGTGTCAAAGCAGCTTTACAGTGATAACTTGTATTTAATTTTGGCTGCACAGCAGCTCTTAAAGAAAATGGTGTCAATGCAGGCAGATGGAAAGCACTGTTGAATATCAAATGTCAAGTGTCCCCAACTAAGCAAGCCAAAGGCGACAGCGGCAAGGAACCCAAACTCCAACAGGTGACATCAGGTGGCAAATAGGTGTTAAAATGGAGAGAAAAAATAACCTTGGGAGAAACCAGGCTTAGTCGGGGGGCGGAGCAGTTCTCCTCTGGCGAACAGTGCTTAGTTACGATTCAGGTAGCTATCATAAGTCCGATGGGATCGCAACATTCAAAGTATTTATTCCAGTTCCATCCAGTTGAGGATCGTATTCATCACGCCGGTATGGACGGTGTGTTGAGGAACTGTGCCACTGGCTGTCGTGTCGATGAGGCCTTTACAATGGATGATCTAGTTGACTCAATCTCTGCTGATACTTCAGGGCTGCGTTGTGGTCGTGTCAAGGCACAGGTCCTCGATCTCACCTGGATACGGCCCGGATCCGGTTGACTACGGTAAACCTCGGGATAAACAGAAAGACTAATATTAGCGTAGATGCCATTCTTCTTCTGATGTAACGAGTACATCTGGTGTTATTGGAAGTGTTCCCGGTTCCGGCTGACCTAATTTATGCAGCCTAATAATCCTTTAACGGATTTGAAATATAAATTGATAATGTGTTATGTGTATGCCAGGTTAAAGAGATGCGTTTTTAGTCTAGATTTAAACTGACAGAGTGTGTCTGCTTCCCGAACAATGCTAGGAAGATTGTTCCAGAGTTTAGGTGCCAAATAGGAGAAGGATCTACCGCCTGCGGTTCATTTTGATATTCTAGGTATTATCAGCTGGCCTGAATTCTGAGATCGCAATAGACGTGAAGGACTATAATGCTTTAAGAGTTTGCTCAGGTACTGGGGAGCTAAACCATTTAGTGCTTTGTAAGTAATTAGCAAGATTTTAAAATCTATACGATGTTTAACAGGAAGCCAATGCAGTGTTGACAGAACTGGGCTAATATGGTCATACTTCCTAGTTCTAGTAAGAACTCTAGCTGCTGCATTTTGTACAAGCTGTAGGGAACTACAGAAGTAAAATTAGCTCAAATGAAATAATTAATTTATAGGGAATTATAAAGAGTAATTTATTTACGACCGAGCAACTGAGTCGTCCAGCGTTCATTTGCTCGAGCCGTAATAAGCTCTTGTAGCGGATATAAATATCCAACAATCATGAAAACACTGATTAGAGCCCGGTAACTTTAAGATCGACAGTTTAAGACATTAAATTTTAGAAGCACATAATACAAGACACTTTCTTTTAAAAATCTACAAGAGACTTTATTCATTCTAACACAAACTAATCTAACACAAACACACACACACATTCATTCATACGCGTTGCAGTAAGAAAGGAAATGAGAGAGAAAGAGTTTTAAGAGAGAGAGTGATATGATGAACAGAATTCCTAGCAAAATATGCACTTCAAAGATCTGACCTGAACGAACCATGAATCATTAATTTAAATGCACCAGTTCAGTTTTTTTAGAACCTGGAGGCGCTTGCTTGAGTCGACTTAAACATGTGCATCTTCTCATCGGAGTGCAGGGAAGGTTTTTCCAAGTCGATGATTTGTCTTTTCAGGTCCAGATGGTGGTTAGGTAAAACCAATCACGTTTGAGCTTGCTGGAAAGATGAAAGGAAGTCTCTTTGTCGCTGGAGTTAAAGTTGAAGCGGCAAAAGTCGTTGGTTGAACTTTGCGGCAAAACTTAGAACACGAGACTCAACGGAAAAGAAAATTAAGTAAAAGAAAAGAAAAGTGAGTGAAAGTTGGATGGCTTGAATGAGCTGCTTGTCTGTTCTTCTTGTTACTCCATAGTTATTCTTTGTTCTGCTTACTCTGGTCACTGCTGACCGGTTCTTTCTTCTAGTTTTCTCGTTCACTTCTCTTCTTTGTCTTGCGATATGACTATTTAAACTTAGGTGTTTGTCCCACCTCTGAGAGGAGTTTTGGCCAATCAGATATCGTCCTGTTTCAAAAGGTGGCTTTTCTCTGCCCCAATCATACATAGGTGCTACCTCCGGTCTCTGCTTTGGCAGAGAGTACTGTTTAAAAATAATTTCTATTAAATGGAATATGATACATTTTACACAGATTTCATTCAAGCCATGATTTAGAGGAGAGGAAGACAATTAAAAACATATCCGACACTAAATACTTTCATTCAGTCATTCAAGAGTTATCACATTTACATGAATTGTGGGTGTTCTAAAGCATAACTGGTTACAGGTAGTATTTGTGGACATGATGTAAAATGTATGCAGTTAAAAGATGTTTGATAAGTCCATTTAAAATTGTTTGGAACAATTTTGATGCAGTTTTAGTTGTAGAACAGTCTTCGTTGGGTTTTCTGTAAAGTTAGGTCCCTCAGAGAAACAAAAGAGGCCTGCATTGTCTCTCTGTCTCTCTTTTGATCTGGTGATCAAAGACTCTTTAACTTCTTGGTGACCATTTGGTGTCACAAATGGCTGAGTTTGTCACTTCTGCTTCTGTCAGGAAGCATGGGGGGGTCATAAAAGTAATTAACATGGGTTTTCTCTGTAGACGGACTGGAGCCGGAACCTAGATTCTGAATTAGGATAATGTTTTGAAAGAATCATCTGAATGATTCATTTGTCTGGTTCGTCCACGGTTCCTACAAAGCTGTAGTTTATTTATCAGGCGAGCGGAACAACCACCCAGTAGAGCATTACAGTAATCTAGCCTTGATGTCATGAACGCATGAACTAACTGTTCTGCATTTTTCATTGAGAGCATATGTCGTAGTTTAGATATATTTTTAAGATGGAAGAATGCGGTTTTACAGATGCTAGAAACATGGCCTTCAAATGAAAGATTGGTATCAAAGAGCACACCCAGGTTCCTAACTGACGACGAAGACTTAACAGAGCAGCCATCAAGTGTTAGACAGTATTCTAGGTTATTACGTGAAGAATGTTTTGGTCCAAAAATTAGAATCTCTGTTTTTTCTGAATTTAGTAGTAGGAAATTACTGGTCATCCAATTTTTTTATATCAGCTATGCATTCCATTAATTTGGTAAGTTGGTAAGTTTCGTCAGGGCGAAGAAATATAGAGCTGAGTATCATCAGCGTAACAGTGAAAACTAACACCATGCTTCCTAATGATATCTCCCAAGGGTAGCATGTACAGAGTGAAAAGCAACGGTCCTAGTACTGAGCCTTGTGGTACTCCATATTGAACTTGTGATCGATATGACATCTCTTCGTTTACTACTACAAACTGATAACGGTCAGATAAGTAAGATTTGAACCATGACAGTGCAATTCCACTAATGCCAACATAATTTGAGTCTATTTAAAAGAATATTGTGATCGATAGTGTCAAATGCAGCACTAAGATCCAGTAACACTAATAGAGAGATACAACCACGATCTGATAAGAGCAAATCATTAGTAACTCTAATGAGAGCAATCTCAGTACTATGGTACGGTCTAAACCCTGACTGGAAATCTTCACAGATACTATTTCTTTCTAAAAAGGAACATAGTTGTGATGATACTGCATTTTCTAGTATTTTTGACAGAAAAGTGAGATTTGAGATCGGCCTGTAATTGACATTCTCTAGGATCAAGTCGTGATTTTTTAATAAGAGGTTTAATAATAGCCAGCTTAAAACTTTTTGGTACGTATCCTAGTGATAAAGACGAATTAACGATATTAAGAAGAGGATCTATGACCTCTGGAAGCATCTCTTTCAATAGCTTAGTCGGTATAGGGTCTAACATACATGTTGTTGATTTTGATGATTTCACAAGTTTAGACAATTCTTCCTCTCCTAAAGCAATAAATGAATTGAATTTTTCCTGACGCGAAACTGTAGTAGACGGTTGCATGGTTATAATTTTCTCTCTAATATTGTCAATATTGCAAGTAAAGAAGTTCATAAAGTCATTACTGCTGTGCTCTTTGGAAACATCAGAAGTTGAAGCTTTATTTCTTGTTAATTTAGCCACTGTATCAAATAAACACCTAAGGTTGTGCTTATTTTCTTCTAAAAGTTTTGAAAAATAGGCAGATCTAGCAGTTTTTAAGGCCTTTCTGTACTCAATCATTCTCTCTCTCCACAAAATGCGAAAAACTTCTAGTTTTGTTTTCTTCCAGCTGTGCTCCATTTTTCTGGCTGCTCCCTTTAGGGCCCAAGTGTGCTCATTGTACCACGGCGTTGGATTAATTTCCTTAATCTTTTTTAAACACAAAGGAGCAACTGAGTCTAATGTGCTGGAAAAGAGAGAGTCAGTAGTTTCTGTTGCAACATCGAGGTCTTCTAAGCTGTCTGGTATGCTAAAACTATGAAACTGATCAGGAAGATTATTTATAAAGCGATCTTTAGTGGTAGAAGTGATGGTTCTACCATATTTATGGCAGGTAGGCAGTTTAGCAGCCTTGACTAAATGTAGTATACACGAGACTAGATAATGATCTGAGATGTCGTCACTGCTGCAGAATTTCAACGGCATCAATATCGATTCCATGTGACAATATTAGATCTAAAGTATGATTACGACAATGAGTGGGTCCTGACACGTGTTGTCTAACTCCAATAGAGTTTAGAATGTCTGTAAATGCCAATCCCAATAAGTCTTTTTTATTATCTACATGGATATTAAAATCACCAACAACAAGGACTTTATCTGCAGCTATTACTAACTCCGATAGAAAATCAGCAAATTCTTTGATAAAGTCTGTATGGTGTCCTGGTGGCCTGTATACAGTAGCCAGCACAAATGTCAACTTACATAATGTTACGTAAAGTACCATCACTTCGAAGGAATTATATTTGGAAGACTTTTGACTAATACTGTAAATATTACTATAAATTACAGCAACACCTCCCCCTTTGCCTTTCTGACGAGGATTGTGTCGATAATCGTAACCTTGAGGGCTAGACTCATTTAAAGTAATGTAATCGTCCGGTTTTAGCCAAGTTTCTGTCAAACACAGCACATCTAGATTATTGTCTGTGATAATATCATTTACAATAAGTGCTTTTGAAGAAAGGGATCTAATATCCAGCAACCCAAGCTTTATCATTTGTTTATCAGTATTATTTATGTTTTTTATTTGTTGAACATCAATTAAATTTTTACCATTAAATGGGTTTGGAAGATTTTTGTTTTTACTAATTCGGGGTACAGACACAGTCTCTATGTGATAATATCTAGGTGTAAGAGTTTCTATGTGTTGGGAATTACCTGACTTCTGTGACGTGAGACGGCTAGCAGACGGTCGGTTTAGGCGGTCTGTCTGCTTCCTGACCTGGGCCCCAGTTTGTCATGTTTCAGCTCTAAGACTATGTGCCATATTACTAGAGAGAAGAGCAGCACCATCCCAGGAGGGATGAATGCCATCTCTTTTTAACAGGTCAGGTCTGCCCCAAAAACTTTTCCAATTGTCTATGAAACCTATGTTATTCTGCGGACGCCACTTAGACAGCCAGCCATTGAGTGATGATAATCTGCTATCTCATCACTCCGACGAACAGGAAGAGGGCCAGAGCAGATTACTTTTCCTGACATTGTACTTGCGAGTTCACACACCTCTTTAATGTTAATTTTAGTGATCTCAGACTGGAGAAGTCGAACATCATTAGTGTCGACGTGAATTATAATTTTAGAGTATTTACGATTAGCATTAGCCAGCACTTTTAAATTTGCTTTGATGTCAGGTGCTCTGGCTCCCGGAAAACATGTGACTATGGTGGCTGGTGTCTCTATTTTCACGTTCCATGTAATAGAATCGCCAATAACTAGGGCACTTTCAACAGGATTCTCAGTGGGTGCGTCACTGAGTGGGGAGAACCTGTTCGGAATGGAAGAGTGGTGTTGGCCGCGGCTAGGCTGTCTCACCGTCACCCAAGTGCCCTGCTGCACGGGCTCTACAGCCGGAACCGAACAATGTACAGAACTCTTCTGGAAAATGGTGGCACTGGAGACTAAAGGGTTCCTGATGGTTTCACACTTAATTCTTCACCTTAATTCTCAGCCTAAATCAGAACAGTCTGAAGTCTAGTCTGAGTTTGTTGGTTCTAGCTTTAAAGCTCTTGGAGGAGTTAGAGTCAAAAATGTTAGTCTTAGAATAATAATAATAATAATAACTATAAGCAGGGTGCGATTGGTGATTGTTTTTTTTTTTGTTTTGTTTTTTTATTCATGAAAATAAATCACGAACCACAGTGGGTATTTGGTGCCGCTGTTAAAGTAACATTTATAGAATAATTATGCACTTTAATGAAACTATAAGATCATTTTGATAAAGCAATATTGTAATCCATTTTTAAATTTTAATTCAGAGCGATTTACATTTAATTAGAGTGAGATTTTTACTCTTATGCCTTGTCCATTCCTCATAGGCAAACGCTTATACACATTATAGTCATCTACGTTTGAGAAGATATCTCTCCTTGGTTTCATATGGATGTTGATTTAAATGTCACATTTCAAGCTTTCTACAGATATATTTCTTATCATGACAGGCAAGTTCTTTCCGCTGTTATGAGGAAAAAAAAAAAAATCACTATCGGGGTGAACGAGTCTGTCTGTTCGTTGAACACGAACATGCCAGAATAAAATGCGATTTTAGAACAATGCGTAGCGCCACTCGTTCAGGTATGCCAAACACTTATTTATAAACTTCAATATTTCATACAAAACAACGACAAAATGCTTTGTGACTTTTTGAAAGCCGGACATGGATTAAGGCCACTGGAACCAGAATCGTCACTTAAACGCGAAGTGTCATCTCTCATCACACAAGCAGAAGCGCTGACAGTTCCGATTTTATTGTTGTTTAAACGTGCGTGTTGCATATATTTTAATTCTTTATTTTAGATATTTTATAGAGTTTTTTATAGATATTTTATATTTTTTTTAGGTTGCATTTTATCCCCACCAGGGATAAAAATAATTCAGCATAAGCAAGGATAATACCCCCAGAAAGTGAAAACGAAATAAAGGGCATGTCACCCTTGGAAGAGCGAGTATGTATATGTACTGAATCTGGATTAGGGGTAGGCGATATGGCCAAAATCTTATATCGCGATATGAGCAATTTTATTTCACCATAACAATATACACCGATCAGGCATAACGTTATGACCACTGTCAGGTGAAGTAAATAATACTGATTATTTCTTCATCACAGCACCTGTTAGTGGGTGGGATATATTAGGCAGCAAGTGAACATGTTGTCCTCAAAGTTGATATGTTAGAAGCAGGAAAAATGGGCAAGCGTAAGGATTTGAGCAAGTTTGACAAGGGCCAAACTGTGATGGCTAGACGGTCAGAGCATCTCAAAAACTGCAGCTCTTGTGGGGTGTTCCCGGTCTGCAGTGGTCAGTATCTATCAAAAGTGGTCCAAGGAAGGAACAGTGATGAACCGGTGACAGGGTCATGGGCAGCCAAGGCTCATTGATGCACGTGGGGAGCGAAGGCTGGCCTGTGTGGGCCGATCCAACAGACAAGCAGTTAATGCTGAAGTTAATGCTGCTTCTGATAAAAAAGGTGTCAGAATACACAGTGCATCACAGTTTGCTGCGTATGGGGCTGCATAGCCGCAGACCAGTCAGGGTGCCCATGCTGACCCCTCTCCACCACCGAAAGTGCCAACGATGGGCATGTGAGCATCAGAAATGGACCACGGAGCAATGGAAAAAGGTGGCCTGGTTTGATGAATCACGTTTTCTTTTACATCACGTGGATGGCCGGGTGCGTGTGTGTCACTTACCTGGGGTACACATGGCACCAGGATGCACTATGGGAAAAAGGCAAGCCGACGGAGGCAGTGTGATGCTTTGGGCAATGCTCAGCTGGGAAACCTTGGTTCAGGAATGGTTTGAGGAGCACAAAAACAAGTTTGAGGTGTTGACTTGGCCTCCAAATTCCCCAGATCTCAATCCAATCGAGCATCTGTGGGATGTGCTGAACAAACAAGTCCGATCCACGGAGGCCCCACCTTCGCAACTTACAGGACTTTAAGGATATGCTGCTAACATCTTGGTGCCAGATACCACAGCACACCTTCAGGGGTCTAGTGGAATCCATGCCTCGATGGGTCAGGGCTGTTTTGGCAGCAAAAGGGAGACCAACACAATATTAGGAAGGTGGTCATAATGTTATGCCTGATCGGTGTATATATCAATATAGTTATTTTTGCTTTAAATAAGGTTTTTATGATATCAAAATTGTTGATACTATTGAAATTTCATAATTCACATCACCAATTTATCACATAAAACTAATACTAGTATATATAAAAAATGCTGCTTACATTGTGCACTTAATTTGCAAAAGCTCTTTCAGATTTATGTTGTTGAATAAGATTCACTTGTTTGTGGTCATCCTGCAGGTGGTGAAGACGGTGGGTCTGCGTGAGGTCTGGTTTTTTGGCCTGCAGTATGTGGACAGTAAAGGCTATACAACATGGCTGAAACTGAATAAAAAGGTGAGGCTTTCCATCCCACTTTTCCCCCACTAGTACTGCTCTTCTTGTTAGGACACAATTTCACTACACATCGGATGTGCGGTTTAACTGACTTTCTGTTCAACAGCAGCAAAAAATGTGGGGGGAAAAGATCTGCTCAAAAAGTGTGTGAAAGCCTGCATTTTTTTTCCTATAAACAGCTCTATGATAACTTGCAAAAACAGCTTTAAATTTTCTTCTTCACACATGTGCCCCTCTGCATATGTTTCATAGAGGAGATCATAAAAAACATAGGATAAGCTAGCTAGGATAATACTTTAAGTGTGTAAAATCAATTTCAATTTATTTAAATATATTTAAAAACTGAAAATGATATAACCAAAATACATGTTTCACATTCTTTTTGGCAGAAGAAAACATCCCTAAAACTTCTGAAAGTGAAAAGCAGTGTTTTACCATAGCATTACATAAAAAGTAAGTGTCATTTTAACATCTGTGTAAATCAGGGCTACGAGTGCAAACTGTTCCTGGAGCCTCCCTGCACTGCACATTTTTAATCTCTCTCTTATTGGACATACCCAGCTCAGGTCATGCAGTACTGTATTAATCAGCTGATGAAGTTATGCAGCGCTGGGGATGCTCCAGGAACGGTTGGAAAGCCCCTGATGTAAACAATCAAACAAACAAAAACAATTCAATTACCGCCAAGTCTTTTCCCAGCTTGGTAATATATGGTTATATCAAACTAAAAACATCAAGAACATCCAGGTAAACAAAAACACCTCAAACTAGGGTGGATGATTATTTTTGTTATTGTACTTTATCTTTATTAAAAATAAGAACAAAGATGGAAATTACAAACAATAGGACAAATACAGTAAAACAAAGATACAAATGAAATAAACAGTGCTTTTTTTTTAAAAAAAGTTTTTTTTTAGCGCTTACAGTACCTGTCGGAAACTAAACGCCCGTTACCATAGTTGAGCTCCGGAGGCTTCCTAATGTACACAATTGCTTGCATGTTAACAGGTAACCTTGCAGCTTCTCATACAAGTTTTCTGTAAAATAAAAATATTATTATTTTCTAATTATTATAGTTATATTTATCCTTAAATACTCTTATTTTTATTTTTTAATAATGAAAGTTATTACAATAGTAATATTTCTTATTTGGTTAGTAGTAATAGTAATATTTTTATTTAGCAATAATAATAATAATAATTATTATTATTATTAGTCAGATTAATATATTATCACAAAATTTTGGGCCAAACTGTGCAGCCCTACAAACAAGCAAAACAAACCTGGTATTGTATTTATATATATATATATGTATATATTTCCCATTTGTGTTATAAATTGCAAATCGCAATTTTGACCAGAAAAATCGCAATCACCCTTTTTGGTGACACTTTATAATAACTGCACTCTATGAATTATTAGTTAAGCATTAGTAAATAGTCAATTCATCATTTATAAAGCTTTAATAGACATTAGTAAGCAGTTTATAAATACAGTTATAAATTCTTTGTTCTTGATTTATAAGTATATCTATAATGTGTTTAATAATAGCATTTTCATACTTTATTAATGATCAGTTTATCATTTCTAAATTATTAAATTATTTACAAACCAGTTATTTAGGAGTTGTCGGTGGTTCCTCGTAAAGCTTTTACAAAATAAGATTTACAGTTTAATTTTTTCATCTTGAAATAAATATTTCTATGTTTTGTATCACTGTTTCCTTTTTCTGTTTAGAAGATAACATAGTCAGTTACTGACGTAACCTCGGTTCCCTTAGATATGTAACGAGTACTGCGTTGAATGTCTTATCATACATAAGACGAGACGCATATGGGGGAAAACTCCTTTTTTCTCAGATTTCTGAAGCCTTTTTTCAATCACGCAGTGAAACTGCACGGCCATTGGTTCGTGAAATTAAAGTAAACCAAAAGCGGCGGGGTATCGGGCTATAAAAGTGGCCGTCTCAACATGGCAAATCGACTTAATTCGACTGAAGTGACGGCATGAGTTCCGTATCTAAGGGAACCACGGTTACGTCAGTAACCAAGTACGTTCCCTTTCGATACTACACTCGTACTGCGTCGAATGTCTTATTATACAGGCAAGACTCATATGGGGACAGTTCACTCACGCTGTGCTACGCAGGGGGACGACAGAGCATCGGGGCAGAGCACTTAAAAGGGCTCACGCCAGATACCTATAGGACAGGACGGCCCTGACAACGGGGACTGAAATACTGTAGTCATCCTCCCAATCCCATATAGACAAGGCTCCAGCGGGGCCTAGGATGCATATAGTGGGCATAAACTGTAGTTATACCCGGACATGGTCAGGGACATAACAGAAAAAAACATAAGCTAGTCACAGTGGTGAGGCTTACGCAGAAAGGACCTGTGTCTGAAGCGCAGGAACGTCCAGGTTATAAAACCTGACAAATGTGGATGGCGAGGCCCATCCAGCCGCCACACAGATATCGGCGATGGAAACGCCACAGGACCATGCCCACGAGGAGGCCATGCCTCTCATGGAATGCGCTCTTACACCCAAAGGGCATTGAAGGCCTAAAGAGGAGTAAGCGAGCGCTATGGCATCGACAGTTCATCTGGAAAGTCTGGGCTTCGTGACCGGAAGACCTTTCATGCGGCCACCGAAGCAGACGAAAAGCTGTTCCGCCTGGCGAAAAGAGGCGGAATGGTCAATATAGGCCCTCAGGGCCCTGACAGGACAGAGTAGGTTCACTCCTGATCATCCTGAGAAGGAGGAAGAGCGGAGAGAATAACCAGCGCCTTAAAGGGGGTGGATAGGACCTTCAGGACATATCCATGTCTTGGTTTCAGGACGACCTTGGAGACACTGGGCCTGAATTCAAGGCAAGAAGGGCTCACAGAGAGTGCCTGCAAATCTCCCACACGCTTAACCGATGCTAAAGCTAGCAGTAAAGCGGTTTTCGGCGACAGGGGACGTAAGTCGGCAGTCTGGATTGGCTCAAAGGGAGGGCCTTTAAGACCTCTAAGAACCACGGATAGGTCCCAGGTAGGCCGTGAGGGGACGGGGAGGGTTCAACCTCCTGTATCCCTTAAGGAAGCGAACAACCAAATTGTTTCTCCCTATCGACTGCCCTGCTATAGGAGCATGAGAGGCTGCTATAGCTGCGACATATAGACCTTAAGGGTACCGGGAGTATGGCCTCTATCCATTAAGTCTTGAAGGACGGACAATATCTGTGATATGTCACAAGTCAATGGATCCACGCCGCGGACCGTGCACCAGGCGGCAAAGATGGACCATTTCAGGGAGTAGAGACGTCTTGTTGCTCTAGCTTGTGAGATGGTGTTTAAGACATTTTTGGGGAGGCTTGCAGGCTCCCATTGAGAAACCACACGTGAAGATCCCACAGCTCGGGTCTGGGGTGCCATATCTTTCCTCTCGCTTGAGAGGAGGTCTTGCCTCAAAGGAATCGGCCATAACTGAGACAGGTCTGAGAACCATGGTTGGGTCCACCACAGAGGCACCACCAGGGGGACCTTGTGAGCACCCTCTCTGATTCGTTTGACAACCAGGGGAATCAGAGCGATCGGGGGAAAGGCCAGAGCATCCCTGGTTTTTGAGAAATATATTGGGCAATGATAATTGTCTTCTGAGGCGAAGAGGTCGACCTCTGCCCTCCCGAAGACATCCCAAATTTTCTGAACTGTGTGGGAGTGGAGCGACCATACCTCTGAGGGAAGGTTGTTCCAGGACAACATGTCCGCCCCTGTGTTCAGTATGCCCTGTGCATGCGCTGCTCTCAGTGAGAGCAGGTTGCGTCGGGCCCACTCTAAAATGGTTTTCGCTAGAGTGAAGAGGGGCTTTGAAGAGAGCCCGCCCTGGTGATTTATGAAGGATACCACCGTCATGTTGATCTGATCTGATCTGACCAAGACGTGGTGTCCCACCAGGAGAGGAAGGAAGGCTTGGAGAGCTTGATATACCGCTATTATTTCCAGACGGTTGATATGAAGCTCGCTTTCTGGGCCGTTCCAAGTGCCGAAGGCCGGGCGGTTGTCGCACAGAGCTCCCCAACCCATCTTGGAGGCATCTGTGAAGACAACCTTCCTCCTGTTCATCGTCCCGATTGCCACGCCCTGCTTGAACCAGCAGGGGGTCTTCCAAGGGGGCGGGGTTGCGACGCACGCCTGGTTCACCTTGAGCAAGCAGCGACCATGTCGCCAGGCTTGGGACGAGACTCGTGGCTTCAGCCAGAACTGCAGTGGGCGCATGTGAAGTAGGCCCAGCTGTAGAGCTGGGGATGCTGAGCTCATTAGACCTAGCATCTTTTAAAACGCTCTAAGTGACCGAGAAGCTCTGGGCGTAAAGATTTCCGTGAGCTGCTGAATGGCCAGAGATCGTTCTGGCGAGACCACGGCCCTCATGCGGGTCGAGTCTAAAATTATCCCCAGGAATGAGACACGTTGGCTGGGAGATAATGAGCTCTTGGGAAAATTGACCCTGAGCCCCAAGCACTCTAAGTGGTTGAGGATGGTGGATCTGTGAGATATAAGCCCCGTCTCCGACTGGGCCAGAACGAGCCAGTCGTCAAGGTAGTTCAGTATGTGCACACCCATCTGTCTCAGAGGGGAGAGAGCCGCATCCATGCACTTTGTAAAGGTGCGGGGAGCTAGGGACAGCCTGAACGGAAGGATGTGTATTGATATGCCACCCCTTCAAAGGCGAATCTCAAGAATTGCCTGTGATGGGGGGCTATCTGGATGTGAAAATAATAATAATCATCTTTCAGATCCAGGGTAAAGAGTCAGTCTCCCGGGCGGATTTGCGGGAAGATCTGCTTCAAAGTGATCATTCTGAATGAGCGCTTTATCAGGGCCCTGTTCAGATGTCTGAGATCGAGGATGGGTCTGAGACCGCCATCCTTTTTGGGAACTAGGAAGTACCTGCTGTAGAAGCCTGACTTGCTCAGTGCTGGGGGAACCACTTCTATGGCTCCTTTTGCTAGTATGGTGTTCACCTCAGAACGCAGGACATGCACGTCCTTGCTTTCCACAGAGGTCTGGGCCACGCCATTGAATAACGGGGCCCGTTGAGAGAATTGGAGTACATAACCTCGTTTTATTATGTTTAGCACCCCAGTTGACACTTCAGGGATGGCCTGCCAGGCCTCGGCCTGCATGGCAAGGGGCTGGATAGGTTCTGGCACTAAGTCACTGTGAGGGACTGTGGTGCACATATGGGGTGGAAGAGGAAATTTGCTCTCTTTTTGAGTATGTTTGTTTTTTATTACTTTCGCTATAACAGCGGTGCACTGCCAGGGCATTTGAACAGGCTCTGTGCAGGCAACAAACACATTTTCTCGAGCACCCGGAACTGATTGGGGTGACAGGAAAATAGAGCGAGGCATTTTGGAAGGTGTTCCGGCCGCAGCTGGACTTAACCTTCTCCCTTTCATCAGGCCGACTTCTGAGGCGCAGAGTCCAGCACTATCTCGGGCTGGGGTCCCTGTCGCTTCGGGGGATGGTGCTTAGCAGAGCGTGAGCGCTGCCGGTGCTCAGGTCCTGGCGCAGGCTGAGTGGTTGGCGGCCCAACCTTGGGTGGCTGCTGAGTTGGCGCAGGTTTGGGGCGGCTCAAAGCAGCAGAGCTGGAGCGCTTTGGCAGGAAGTGTCACATAGCCTGGGACGACTTCTGTGCGGCTGTGAAGCCCTCAGCAAAACCATCAACAGCGGGACCAAAGAGACCAGTGAAGGAGACAGGGGAGGCGAGGAAGACGGCTTTGTCCAGGTCCTTGATCTCGGTCAGCGTTAACCACAGGTGGCGTTCCAGCACCACCAGGCTGGCCATCGAACGCCCAATAGCCTAAGCCGTGGTCTTGGTGGCACGCAGGACCAGGTCCGTGGCGCTGCGCAGCTCTTTGAAGGTGGCTGAGCCGTGACCAGCCTCATCCAGGGCCCGCAGGAGCTTAGCCTGGTACACCTGGAGTACCGCCATGGTGTGGAGTGCAGAAGCTGCCTGGCCGGCCGATGGGTACGCCCGTCCAGCAAGGGCCGACGTAGTGCGGCAGGGCTTGGATGGGTGGGCGACCTTTGTTTTCCATTCAGTGGTGGTGGGCGGGCACAGGTATGCGGCCACAGCTTCGTCCAAAGGAGGCAGCTTCTCATAACCTTTTTGCTCAGCGCCGTCAACGGAAGTGAGAGCGTGAGAGGCAGGAAGATGTAGGCGGGCTGAGTATGGGGCATGCCACAACTTCGTGAGCTCATCGTGGACCTCAGGGAAGAAGGGCGTTGCCTGCTGAGGGGGCGCGTGACGTCGTCCAGGCAGGAACCACTCGTCTAAGTGGCTGTGTGTTGGTTTGTGAGGCGCAGACCTCTTCAGACCAAGCTTTTCAACGGCCTTTGACAACACTCGGGTGAGTTCAGAGTCAATGGACGTCCTGACGTCGATTGGCTCCAAAGATGGTTCATGAAGTGAGCCCGACCACTCCTCGGCATCCGAGGCCGCTATGGACATGCTGTCATCCGGCTCTTCATGAGATCCCCCGAACGAGACCAGGTCGCTCGCAATTGCAGAGGGGCGCTGGTCAGGGTGGGAGAAACGGACGGGTGAAACCTCTCTTTGTGGAGAGAGTGAGGTATGCGGGACTTGAGCCGGCGTAAGCTCACTCTCATCTGAGCGCTGGGATCCTCTGCCCCGCTGTTTTTTCCTCACAGGTCCCTGGGAGGAAGAAAATGGGAGGGCGCGAGGGGCAGAGTCGCTCTCTGAAAAGAAAGCGATCTGCGAGCGTAAAGAGGCCAGACTCATACTCTCGCAGTGAGAGCAGGTCATTTCAGTGAGCGCGGCTTCTATGTGGGACTTCTCCAGACATCACACGCACTCACTGTGCCCGTCATCAGCATGCAGAGGGGATCTGCACGTGCCACAGCCATGGTGAGACATTTGCAACAACATCGCAAAAATTTGCTCTTTAGAATAGCTCTTTTATTTATAATGCAACTGCGTTGCAGAAGGATAGACCGAAGTGCACTCGCTCAATGCTGCAGACAGCTCGGGAGCGAAGCTGCTTGGGAGCGGCATGGGAACAGAACTGCTTGAGAGTGGCGAGCTGATCTCGTCTTATGTATAATAAGACATTCGACGCAGTACGAGTGTACTATCGAAAGGGAACTGAGCCTTTAAATTTCTTTTGTAAAAGCTTTACGAGGCATAAATAGTCCTCACTTTAGATGAACTCATAAAAATAGTTAACTGACAATAGTTTTATAACTGACATGTTTTATAACTACCTGAATTAATCATGAAATACAGTAGGAATACGTGTTAATAAATCATTTATTAACACACTGAATAACTATTACTGTATGTCTAAATAATATGTATATTATTTAGATGTACAATGTACATTTAAATAGTTTATTAATAATTTACTTATACTTTCTAAATGATCTTATGAACAACTGACAACTCCTAAATAACTATTATGTAAATAATGTAATACTTAATTTAGAAATTATAAATTGATCATCAACAAAGTATAAAAACAGGGATGGGCAACTCCAGCCCTGCAGAGTTTAGCTTGTTCCCCAATCAAACACACCTGAAAAACCTAACAAAAAAAGCAGGGGTCTAAAGCAGGGGTCTTCATTGTTTTTTTCAGGGTAAGGACCCCTTAAGCAATAGAGATATGAGGCAGGGACCCCCAATACAAAATGTCAAACAGAACTACATATTAAGCATATAGCCTTTGATATTAATAGAAAGCAACCACATTATAATAGTTATATGATAACTAAATTAAACTTGCGTTCCAAATTGGCCATTGCGTTCTAGAGATCAACAAACATGAATGTGATTGGCTCAAGCGTGGGAAGGCCAGCCGCTATATAATTCCGCGCTGAGTGCTGTTGTCTTTGAATCTTTCGACTGAGCGATAGCATACAACAAAGACTTTTACATGGCAGCTTATGCAATGTCTCGTTACCTCCTCTCAGGAAAGATGTTCCCTTTCGAGATCGGCATTCGAGATCTCAACATTCCCTGCTGTGTGAAAACAAAAGCACTAAAACACTACCCTCAAATCTTTAACGGGACTGAATATACATAGCCCATAAATCAGGCAGATGCAAACAAATGCCATGCCTCCTCCAGATTCGGTACCAGACCTAGTTGAAACACTCAACCATCCAGTTGGCAGCTGGCCAGTCGTTTGTCCCGAACTCCATACAAGCACTATCAACAGAGAGAGTTTGCATATCTCCTACTTGCATCTCACATGCTAGAGTGAGTAGCAAAGCTGTCTTAAATGAAAGCACTTTCAACTCGCTCGCATAAAGCAGTTCGAAGGGTGGGCTTGACAGCGCTCTGAATACTAAAGACAGGTCCCAGACTGGCATCAAACGAGGATGGGGAGGAACACCCGTTAATAGAGTGTGCTTGCCAACTGAGCGTCCCTCAGTAGTGGTATGAAAGGCAGCTATAGCAGCTACATATACTTTCAGTTTAGATGGCGAGCTTCCCGCATCCAGCTGGTCCTGCAAAAAAGTTAGGGTCACTGATATGGAATAGGTGACAGGGCTCTCCTACTTGGCTGCACATTAAGCAGAGGACATGCAAAACTGGCAAATGTGACAACAGAGGAACAAGATGGATCAAACACATAAAACTGACTCTGCATGATAATTATGCTGAGTGCTGACGATATAAAATATGAGATTATTGTGAATAACGATATAATGTTAATGATACCATGTGTATTTGTGTAAGTGTGCTCTGTGAAGAGTGTCAAAGGTTTCTATTTACAATGTGTTTTTGCAGTGATGAGCATTGTAGCCAATCACGGACATACAGTATCTGTTGCGCATGTGAACTTAATGGCCAATCAGATGTGTTTAAGTTGCTCTGAATCCACTCAACACAGGTGAAAACACTGGAGTTCGATTTACTGGAGTTGGTTATTACGATGCTTATGATGCTTATCATGCTCAAATGGACTGAGTTTGTTCCAACTGCGCTCAGTTGGTGTTTAAAGTCGTGAAGTGTGCAGTGTCTAAAGATTCTAGTCTTTAATTTTAGAACCAGCTGTTGCCAGTCGTCCTTACAAAGATTTTATTAAACGTGTTTAATATTTGCGACTGGCACTGGCGCCTATGCTGTGGAGATGCATTCCCTGTCAGATATTATTCGTCCTTCTTTTTGTAATTTTGTCAAATACATCTTTTTGATGTTTCTTTTGTATTATTTCATATGTTAACATTGCAAGTTAATTGTTTTTAGGCTATTCATTTTGTTCTGCAGACGGAAAAAAGTGAAACTGCATTCTGTAAAAATTCAGAATAAGCAGTGATTTCTCTCATTTTGAAAATAACATTAAATAGCTATAATTTTATCCTTTTAGTCTAATAAAAGTTAAACAGAAAAAATAAAATGGTAGGATATATGTAGGATATATAACTGCACTGTTAAAATCATTTTATATATACACTTTAATTATATCTAATATATTTGAGGAAATATGATGAGGAAATTCAGTTCCTTGACTATCTCTGCCGCTCTTGTCAAATGAAGTCGCTTCCTCTCTGACTGTCAAAGACTAAACTCTGCTCCTTTTGATGGAAACAGTCTTTAAGTGAGGAGTTCAGTCTTAGAATGTTTCAGTTAGTCATTAAGTGTGTCCCCAGCTTTAGTATCAATACTGAGGTATTAGATTCTGGTATTGTAACGAAGCCAAAATTATGGTATTGAGCCAACCCTACCTGCCACACGTGCAAATCAGCTCTGGCATCACATAGGGCTCCCCAACCACTCAGCGACCCATCTGTGGTGATCACTTTTTATTTGACCACCCTGCCCATGCTGATCCCCTGATTGTACATGGTTCTGTCAAACCAGGATGACAGCATGTGCATTCTCCCTGCCTTCCACGCTCTCCGTGGAATGTGATCTTTCAGACAGAGCTGCAGTGGCCTCATATACAGCAATCCCAAGTGGCAAACTGAGGCTGCAGCTAGGCCTGTCGCAATAATCAATATATCGACTTATCGCGCAATATATGTACATGACCTCAATACTTTTTGGTGACATAATATATCACCCATTATGCTTACATGATAATGAATGTCAATCATGCTCATCTGCAGTTCCTACACAAAGCAGTCATCGACAGGTGAAAAAAGGCATTATTTGAGGTGTTATGGTGTTTTCCTGACAACTACAGACAGTTTGGAAGAACAAGTCCAAATTGTCTCGATTTCAAAGCCACAATCCACTGTTCCGGTGCAAATATAAATGTCTTTGTTCGTACGGACATCTGACTGCTAAGTAGGGTTTGTTTTCAGCAATAGCGCACCCTTGCTTTACTGAGAAAAGAAGGTCAGGGAAAAATCTGTAAATGGAAAATCTCCATAGTGCCTTTTGTGCATTTGCATTTTTTTACTTGTTACTTTGCACTTTTTTAGAAAATATTTACCATTTATTCAAGTTTATTTAGGATATTACATTTTTTGATCCTTCATTTCCATGATCTGAAGAATTAAATGGTTGTTGTCATTTGAAAGTGTGTAGGCCTACTTGCATTATTATGCTGTTATACTATGATTATATATTCAGTGGCATAAAATGGTCTTAAAATTATAATAATATTGTTTATCACAATTATTTCTGGAACAATATATCGCACAACAAAACGTAGTTATCGTAACAGGCCTAGCTGCAGCCACCATAAGTCCCAACAATCTCTGGAAAGATTTCAGGGGAATGGCTCTGCCCTCCGAAATGCGGTCAGAGCATTGAAAATTGTCTGAACCTATTCCGCTGACAGCCACGCGATCATTGAACGCGAGTCCAAAATCATCCCATGGGAGGGGTTTTGCTTATGGCGCGCAATAGAAATTGAGGAAAAGAGCTCTGATATTGAGTTATGTTTGTGGCAACACAACACAAACATTTCTCTCAGCCCACCGCAACAGGCAGGGGGGCTGGTGAAAGAACTCAAACTATTTTTAGAAGCGGCTTGTTCTGCAGAACAAACAACACTCTCCTCCTCAGCTTCTGGCCGTCAGGAAATCAGCTTCTCCAAGAGGCCGCAACAGCATCTCCAAAAGGGCCTTTGGGGCTTACAGGGGTGATGAGCAGTGGCCACTTGTCAGTGTCACACATGTCTGTCAAGGTGAGCCATAGATGACGCTGTAGCACCACCAGACTGCCTATGCTGTGCCCAACTCCTTGAGTGACCTTCTTAGCAGTGTGAATGGTGAGGTCCGCCGCCATACACATTTTACGCAAGGACTCCGCCCGGACCGGGCCCTCCTCGTCCAGGGACTTCACCTTGGATTTGTGTGTATTTCTGAGACTTCCCTGCCTGTGCTCTTCCTCCCACCCGTGTCATTCGTACTCTTTTGCCAATCAGATTGAAGCTTATCAATCGACCAATCATTATCACGTGAGGGCGTGCCTACCTGTGTGTTACGTCATCAGCTGTCGACCATTTCAGTTCATGATGCAGAGAGGTATGTGCAGTTGATCGGTTCATCTGTGTTTACTGAAGTAAACAAAGTTAGAGATCAGTTGAAACCATAGTTTATTAACTTTTGTTTAGTCCGAGTGTGAACATAAACATTTATTTTAAGTATTGATGGATTCTTATGTTTACTTCATAAAGAATTCTTCATGTGCATACCATTCAATGTTAGGATTTTAGATTAATAAACTCCATAGAAAGCATAACAATGGTTTGACTGATGAGAGATGTTGTATATAAATAGAGGATTATGAAAATATAATGTTTATTTATTTATTGAGGATAGGAAAGAGTCACAGCTAGGGGTGTGCAATAAATCATTTTAATATTAATAAATATCACACAAATAGTGCAATTTTTCTCCAGATATCAGCATGATAACAAATGTGACTTGTGATTCAATAACTAAGGCTACATCCACACGAAGCCAGAGCTTTCCCTATCCATTCTTTTTTTGCCAGATCAGTATGTGCCAGATCAGTATGTGGCACTGTAATTCTGCAATAGAGATTCACTAAAAACAAAGAATAAGACTTGGAGCATGCGCATAAACCTTGCGCGCTGTATACAAACTTTAGTAAAGCTTCGAAGTAAAGCTTTATTTTAATAAAGCTCTAGGCTCGGTAGCTTCTGCAGCACGAACACAAGCATGTAGTACGCTACTGTTGTTGTTGCTGTTTTGTGCTGTTAGCGGTGACTGACTTGGATCGACACGTGGGGTGATGACATCATTGTTTCACAAAATATACGGATTGGCTGTACACACGAAAACGCAAAGGGCATCGTTTTCAGATTTATCCACTCTGGGACCCGGTTTCAAAAAATAGCAGTTTCACCTTCTGAAAACTCCGGATCTGTCTGGATGAAACACCTATACGATACAACATTTTTGCGTATACAGCTAAACTCGTCTCCGTGTGGACGGGGCCTAAGATAGATTATTACAGTCAAATGCTTCGTTCCTGAATTAATCAGCCGTTTGAATGAATTGGTTGAATCTCAGTGACTCATTATTATTATTATTATTATTATTATTCCTTTATTTAACCAGGGAAAGTCATATTGAGACTATAGTCTCTTTTTCAAATGATCCCTGGCCAAGAAAGGCAGCACTTAAAAATGTATCAGCACCCCATAAACCATACTACAACACCTAACAGGACAAAAATTAAATACAACAACAAACAAAATATAACAATAACATAATAACCAGGACAGGCAGAAAACAAAACAGAACAGTAGCCAATATACAATCACACTTATAGCTGAAGGTTTCTGTGACATATCATTTAAAATCATTAAGTGGGATAATAGTGCTGCTTCAACTGTTTCTGCAAAGCATTCCAGGTTGAAGGGGCATTGTAACGGATGGCAATTTTACCAAATTAAAATTTTACAGCAGTTATAGTAAAAAGAATGCTATTTTTTGACATAAGATTGTATCTGTTGTTTTCTACCAAAGAGAAAACTGATAAATAAGAAGGCAACAATCCTATCACTGCCTTATAAATAAAAATAAGCCAGTGATGCTGTCTACAAATGGAGGCCAACCTGATAAACTGTACAAACTACAATGATGTGTAGAATAGTCTATAACAGATAAAAAGGTAAAAAGCAGCAACAAGTTCCTTTCTTACTTTTAAATTAAAACAAGCCTTATTTTTATAATAAAAACCCAGTTTAACTCTCAGCTTTTTTACCAGGTTATCTACATGAGGTTTAAATGTGAGCTTTTCATCTAATAAAAAACCCAAGTAATTATAACATGACACTCTTTCAATTTTCTGGTCATATAGAGTGATAATTTGAGGCAAATCCTGTACATTGCTGGAGTGAGTGAATAACATAAATTTTGTCTTTTTAGAATTAAGTACCAATTTTAATTTAAGTAGATTTTTTTGTAGAACTGTGAAAGCATCCTGCAATTTCTTTAATGCCTCATATGGAGATCTAGCAGTACTGTATATGATAGTATCATCCGCATAGAGATGTGCAGCTACATCTACATTTGTACAAATATTTATGTAGATTGTAAACAACAAAGGCCCTAATATGGAACCTATTAGTTCTGCCTCCCCTGACATAATGCCTTTACAAGTGACATGCTGATATCTACTAGACAGATCATTTTTAAACCATTCGATAACATTATCAGACATCCCAATTTTAGACAGACATTTTAACAAAATGGTGTGATCAACCGTATCAAAAGCTTTTGAAAGATCAATAAATAATACTGCACAAGATTCTTTGCAATCAATAGCACTAACAATATCATCAACTACCTTTGTGGCTGCTGTGATGGTGCTATACCCTTTCCTGAAACCTGATTGAGAAGGAATAAGAATATTATTTACTGTTAAAAGAATCCTTTAACTGATCACTAACCAATGACTCAAAAATTTTGGCTAATACTGAGAGTTTTGAGATAGGACGATAATTGTCCATAACAGTTGGATCCCCATTTTTTTTTTTAAAAAATGGTGTTACATGCGCTGTCTTCCAAGATCGAGGTATAATGTTTTGTTCTAACGATAAATTAAAAATATAAGTTATTGGTTCAACAATAATATTAGCCACAAGTTTTAGGAGGAAAGGGTCAAGCCCATTTTACACAATTTATGTTTCATAACGCGAATAAAATTTACACAATTTACACAATTTATGTGTCATAACGCGAATAAAACCTTCTCCCTTGAAATTGGCTCAAAAGTAAAGAGGTTCGAGCCCCAGACATTGGAGTGAAAAAACCCTGGAGATGAAAGATGTTCTAGCTCTGACTTAAAAAGGAGTCCGGCAGAGGCAAAGTGATTGTTCAAGAAATCAACTATATCTTTTTTATCTGTAATTTGTACATTATTCACATTTACAATTTTACAAAGTGATGAAAATGAAGAGTTTTGTACTGTTTTCATTGAATTTATAGTTTTCCAAAATTTAGCTGTTTTTTTTTTAATTTCTTGTTGTCTCATCAAGATAGAACTGTGACTTAACTTTGAGCATTTGTGTAGTACATTTATTTCTTAAATATCTCAAATTAACCCAAAAATTTTCTTGCCCAGATTTCCTTGCCTTTGTCCAGGCCAAATCCCGTTCATGCAAAAGAGTGGATAATACATCAGAAAACCAGGGATTGTTCCTCCCCTTTACTTTGAACTTTCTCAAGGGAGCATGTTTATTTAAAATACCCATGAATGAATCTTTAAAATATGACCACACCAATTCAACTTCGGGAATTAAACAAACCTTTTTCCAATCAAAATGAAAAATATCATGGATAAAAGCTTGCTGATCGAATAATTTAAAATAACTTTTCACCACAATTTGTGGCGCTGCCTTTTTAAGTTTGCAATTTCTAAGCATACCAACAGCACAATGGTCACTTATATCATTTGGGAAAATACCTATTTGTGTGCATTTATCTTGGTTATTAGTAAAGATCAAATCTATTAAAGTTGACTTTTTTTAGTCCTTTACGTTTGGACGAGTTGGAGCATGTATTACTTGAGTTAAATTTACAGAATCACAGTAATCTTTAAAATCCTTCGATACATCTGTCAACCAATTCCAGTTCAAATCACCAAGCAAAATAATTTCTTTCTGATGTACAATAACTGCAAGTGCAGTTGAAAGTATGGATAGGGCTTCCTTATTAGCTGAAGGGGGTCTATAACAACAGGCAACAGTTAATCTGGTATTTCCTAACATTAAATCAATAGCCAGCATTTCAAAGCACTTAGGAACAGTCATAGACTCTATCAAAATGGCATTTAGTCTGCAGTTTACATATATAACAACATCCCCTCTTTTGTTCTTCCTATCTACACGAAATATATTGTAACCATCAATGGCAATATCATTATCTGAGAGGATCTTCTTCAACCACGTTTCTGATATAGCAATAATATCTGCCTTCGTAGACATCGCCCATATTCTAATATAATCGATTTTAGGCATCAAACTACGGACATTCAAATGAACAACTTTCAAACCAGGATGACTTAAAAACTCGGAAGGGACATACAAACATTCAAGTTCAGGACCTGGATTTGACTGAAAATTTCCTCCCATGAGTAACATGAGACGACGACGTTGCCACGTTTCGATATTTTGTCCTCAGACAAACATTTCAATGAGTCAAATGACTTCACATTAAAATAACAAATTTTTTCTTTAACCAAAAACAAATAAACTAAAGAGAAATCAACTTTAAGTATATGTTGAAACCATTTGTGAAACTCCTGTGTAGGAGTATATGTGTGCAATGTACATTTTGACGGCGCGTGTAAAGCGACAAATAACGTATTTGGTGCATTTGGTACATTATCATTCGGATAACAGGTCTTTAAATCTCAAAGACAAAATAACCATATTACCTGTAATGCACCCATGGCAAACAGAATGTTGGAAGTCCAACCACGGTGAGTCCAAAACAATCGACGCTATAGTCAGCTAAATATTTTGTCCATGAAACCTATATGACAACATGGGAATTGTGTTTGGGCAAGGGAATGGGAAAGAGGAAAAGGAGATTTTGACTTTTGTCAATTAACGAAGGCCTACTTCGAGGCTGATGTTTGAACAGGGAAGCTCCCAAATGTAGCACCCCAGGCAGGCAAGCAGATATAAAATGCAAAGCCAGTTATTTAACAAGACAAAAGTAGAGTCGGAATTTCCAGGCTCTCTCATGAATGAAGCAATGAAGTCCTACATCGAGGCTGGCGTTCCAGGAGGGAGACCCACAGCTGCAGCAGATATGAAATGCAAAGCCGGCTTCCGACAAAGCAAAGTAAAGTCTGGGTTTCCAGACTTCCCCACAAATGGACAGGTATCATAGCTATAGTCACTCAGCCTTCAGCATTGTTAATATAAAAGGAACATAGGGACAAAACAGAGAGCAGGAGGACAAAGACGAAACGAGATGAGGTAGCCCAGACTACAAGCGTGCCGCCATCTTGGATTGATATGGTGGATATTAATATTAATGGATATTATGGTGGATATTGATATTAATGGTGAATTGCTGCCACTTAGTGGTGGTTTTGTATCTTTTCATTTTCAACGTTTCATGTTTAAAACATCAAAACATTATTTATGCATTTGTAACTGCAGGTTATTCAGTTGTCACATCTGAGCTGTCTGTGTCAATGCATCTAAATGCCACTTCAGACGTGTTTCCATTGCAAAGATGAATTTTGTTGATACTTATCTAATTTTATTGGCAACAGTCCTATGTCTTATTATTATAATTGAATTTGATTACATTTATGAAATTGATATAAAAGATGATGCATGTATAATTTGGTTTTATAAAGGTAAAAGTGCCCATAAAAAGGTAAAAATTAATTGAAAGTATTGGGGAAAAAAATCATTTCTATTGAACTGACCATCACACAGAATATGAAGAATATTAAATTTAAAAAAAAAAAGGAATATTAAAAACTGTCCTGAGTCAGCTGTCCACGCCAAGGTACCAGCACAGTAACACACACATATCGTCTAATTATTGTTATCGATAAAATATATAATAAGATTTTTTTTTTTTTTTTTGTCAATCGCACACCCCTAGTCACAGCAGTGTGTTTGTACCTGTACTGCATGTCATGTACACCACACATTAAACTGATGATGATAATGTATGTAATGAAGGGCACAATGGAGAACATTTATGTTTCATCTTTTTTTTGTTTTAAGCTGCATATATATATATACACAGTTGAGCTCAAAGTTTACATACCCCTTGCAGAATCTAGAAAAATGTTAATCATTTTAACAAAATAAGAAGGATCATGAAAATTGCATGCTATTTTTTATTTAGTACTGTCCTGAATAAACTATTTCACAGTTGTTTACAAGTCCACAAGACAAAAAAAATTGCTGAATTTATAAAAATGACCCTGTTTAAAAGTTTACATACCCTTGATTCTTAATACTGTGTGATTACCTGGATAATCCACGACTGTTTTTTTGTTTTGTGATGGTTGTTCATGAGTTCCTTGTTTATTCTGAGCAGTTAAACTGAGCTCTGTTCTTCAGAAAAATCCTCCAGGTCCTGCAGATTCTTTGGTTTTCCAGCATCTTTTGCATATTTGAACCCTTTCCAGCAGTGACTGTATGATTCTAAGATCCATCTTTTTCACACTGGGGACAACTGAGGGACTCAAACACAAGTATTAAACAAGGTTCAAACATTCACTGATGCTCTAGAAGGAAACACGACGCATTAAGAGTCGGAATGTAAACTTTTTGAATTGGATGAACAGAATAAATTGTACTTTTTTTGTCTTCTGGGAAACATGTAAGTATCTTTTGTAGCTTCCAAAGGGCAGAACTAAATGAAAAAATATGTTCTTTAAACAAAATAAAAAAAACTTGCACATCAACTTTTTCACCCCCTGACACTTAACGCATCGTGTTTCCTTCTGAAGCATCAGTGAATGTTTGCAGCTTTTGTAATAGTTTTGTCCGAGTCTCAGTTCTCAGCTGTCCTCAGTGTGAAAAGATGGATCTCAAAATCATATAGTCACTGCTGGAAAGGGTTCAAATATGCAGAAGATGCTGGAAAACTGAAGAATCTGCAGGACCTGAAGGATTTTTCTGAAGAACAGAGCTCAGTTTAACTGCTCAGAACAAACAAGGGACTCATGAACAACCATCACAAAACAAACAAAAAAAACAGTCGTGGATCATCCAGGTAATGACACACCGTATTAAGAATCAAGGGTATGTAAACTTTTGAATGGGGTCATTTTTATAAATTCTGCTATTTTTTTTTCTCTTGTGGACTTTATGTAAACAACTGTTATGTGAAATAGTTTATTAAGGACATTACTAAATAAAAATTAACATGCAATTTTCATGATCCTTCTTATTTTGTTAAAATGATTAACATTTTTGCAGATTCTGCAAGGGGTGTGTAAATTTTTGAGCTCAACTGTATGTAGTTTTATTGTTTCATATTTCCGAGGCAGATGATTAAATGAAGTTGCAGAGACAGCCAGTACCTTGACCTTTCCATTCTTACTAGGGATGCACCGATACCGATACCAAGCTCAAGTACTTGTACTAGTAATCGTAAAAATACCCCTGATACCAAAGACCGATACCTCGCTTGACGTAACTGACAGAATTTTCCGTGCACAGACACACCAGCGGCAGCAGCAGAAACAATGTCAGCCTCAGAGGTGTGGAAATACTTAAAAATTAATGATGACAACACACACATTGCGAACTGCATGCTTTCAATCATTCGTTATCGATTAGTGAAGGCGGGATAGGCGGAATCGTGCTGAATGAAACAGACCAGGAGCGCTCTCTCTTTCTTGCGCGCGATCCCAGTTCTCTCAGACAGTGCGTGATCAGTTCTCATTGCGCCCGAATGGTCAAATGCACAAATAGTTGTCAAAATGTCCATGGTATGAATTATCTCACGTAAATACAGTAGGTTATGGCTTAAGTGGATGCAAATATTTGGGTGAAAACAGGATGTGTGTCGGTATCCATGGATTCGGTCTTAAAGGGACCGTAGCCTATATTTGTCATTAATGTTAATAAAACAACAAAAGATGTTAAATAAATGTATACATGGTAAATAATGACCACTGTATCTGAAAAACAAGTTTATTTAATTTGTATCTCTATAGTATTTGTTGTATTGTTTGTAAATTTCTTTTTATATAACAACAACTATATATATTGGTAATTATGCCCAATTTTTTGTTCTTTAAGTTTGTGACGAGCACATAAAAATTATTACTTTTTTCATCAGAGTAATAATAAAGAATCTGTCCTACATTCATTAGTTTTACTGTGTTGTGCTTGGAAAACTGCAACATCACCCAAAAAAAAAAAAAAAAAGAGAGAGAGAGAGAAATTAATAAATGTATAGGCATCGGTATCGGTATCGGCAAGTACCAGAGAAAAAGTACTTGGTCCTTAAAAAATGGTATCGGTGCATCCCTAATTCTTACTGTAATTCTTTTAAAACAGTCATGTTGCAAGCCATCCACTTTGACAGTTGTTTCAACAAGAGGTTGAAAGTCATGCATTGTTACTATTAATCAACTATTTATCAAAGGCCATTGTCCTGGAACCACAATTCCACTGCATGGCTGGTCAGGGATGACGGTAGTGTTCCAGTCAGAGTCTTCTTTTCTTTTAAAGTAGATAAATGTTTATGGCCAAATGATAAATATAAGTGCAATACATCAGGTGAAAATTTAACAAATGTGTTCAATCCAGTCATCTCTCTGTCAGGACATCAGATTTTGGTCTGATATTTAAAGCAGTCAGCACCCAGTACAAGAGGTGCAGACAGAGGAAGAGCGGGAAGCAGGAGATTAAGTGATGGTAAAATAATTGAATAGAGTTTACTGAGTAATCTTAGTTGCATGGTGTTAATTGCATATCTATGATCAGCATGCCTTGGTCTTAACGGCATAAAAACTTTTTTTTTTTTTTATATATTACCAGGCAGAGTAACATTAGTAAATTAACAGGTAATACTTTACAATTAGGTTTCATTAGTTAACATGAACTAATAATGAACTGTACTTCTACAGTATTTATTAATCTTTGTTAATGTTGATTCCAACATTTACTACTACATTATTAAAATCAAAAGTTGTATTTGTTAACATTAGTTAATGCAATGTGAACGAACAATGAACAACTGTATTTTTATTAACTAACATTAACAAAGATTAATAAATACTGTAACAAATGTACTGCTCATAGTTAGTGTTAGTTAATACATAAAAAAAAAAAAAAAAATGAAACCTTATTGTAAAGTGTTACTAATTAAATGGATAGTTCACCCAAAAATGAAAATTCTGTCATCACTTACTCACCCTCAAGTTGTTCCAAACCTGTATATATTTCTTTCTTCTGCTGAACAAAAAGGAAGATATTTTGAAGAATATGGGAAACTGAACAGTTCTGGGGCACCATTGACTTCCATAGTATTTTTTTTCCCTACTATCGAAGTCAATGGTGCGCCAAAGCAGCCTGGTTACAAACTTTCTTCAAAATATCTTTATGTTCAGCAGAAGAAAGAAACTCATACAGGTTTGGAACAACTTGAGGGTAAGTAAATGATGACAGAATTTTCATTTTTGGGTGAACTATCCCTTTAATGCTTCACAACATTGTCCTGTGACATTAAAAACATTGAGATGACAATACAGCACAGAAATAATTAAGTTAATATTGGATATATTAAGATATTAATACATAAAGTACAAAAGTATAAAGAAAGAACATGAATTAAGATGTTTGTGACTGCAGATGTAAATCCAACAGTGTTTAATCCTGAAAAATGTATAGAAACAATAAGTGTAATAATTTAACACTGCATACTGTTGCACAAATACCAAGTACATATATCGTCATCACTAAACAATGAGTGCTCATAAAAATTGGTCTGTTCACTATTTAAAGAACATGAAAGCTGATCTCGATGAGTGGAAGCTTGGGTGGATACTCTCCACCTAGATGATTGTTTTGCAATCTGAGGGGCTCTGTACCTGCAGCTAAAATACAACAAAACAAGTATCATTTCCTCTTCATTTAGGACAAAATATGGGACATCTGATTACCACAGCAGTTGCTTATATCTGTTAATCGTTAATAAACTATAGCTTCAACTGATCTCCTCGTTTACTTCAGTAAATACAAATGAACTGATCAACTGCACATACCTCTCTGCATGACTTGAACTGGTCGACAGCTGATGACGTAACACCCAGGTAGGCACGCCCTCACGTGATAATGATTGGTCAATTGATAGGCTTCAATCCGATTGGCTAAAGAGTACGAATGACCCTTGTGGGAGGGTGTGCTGCCAGGAGATTCTCAGAAATAAACACACACAAACCCAAGGTGATTCGCACGCGAATGTGAGGAAAAACTCCTAAGTTTTAAACATTTGAAACCTTTTGTGCACAGTTGTATATCTATGAATTGTGTTTTGCGTTTGTGAAATATATTTTATGAATATCTAATTTTTTTTGCGCATGTGAATTGCTTTTTGTAAATGGTTTTTTTTTTTCTTTTTTTTTTTTTCCCCACGCAAGTGAATTGTTTTTTGTGCACATGAATTAGGTTTCATGCATGTGAAATTAGCTATGCATGTGTGCATCATGTTTTTTTCATGAATTATTTAAGAGTCTATTCTAGCTCCATAGATTTCCATCAACGTGACAAACACAGGTGGGCCACAATGGCCTCTTCAACAAGAGGTGACTGGGCATACCCGTGTTCATCCGCCCCCCTCAATCACTGAGAGGAGGTAGGTTTCTTGGGCATGGGCTTGGGCTCAATGAGAGGAGCACCATGCCCTGGTAAGCTACTCATGTAGCATGGGGGAAAATGGCGCCGGTCCCTGAGGGGCGGCTGACTGGCGGCCCGCTTGCAAATAGGAGCCATCTATCCACTTTTTCTTTGGCTGTTCTGGGGCTGACCATTCCAGGCTCATCTCAGCCACTGCTTCAGAGAGGATATTCATAAGTTCCTCATTCAGGGGGATCACAGGGGAATGCTCTCATCCATGGCGGCCTCTGGCCAAGGAGGACGAAAAGCACACGGGCCCCGGACTGGTGTCAGCTGATCGAGATCTTCCAATTCATGCTAGCCTTGCACAGAGAGTCTTGATCGACAGATCTTCACAAAACCGGCAATCTGTCCTCTCCATTGCCGCCTCAGCATGGACATGGCCCAGACACAGCACACACTTGTTATGCAAGTCTGGCAACTCAATGGGCCCGCATATGCGGCATCCTCGTAGAGACATTATCTTCTGGCATTGTCTGCTTGGCATGAATATCCACGGCGAAAACAACAGGCTTGAGTGAAGGAGAAAGATTTCAAGACAATATAGCAGCTGGCCTTCCCGCACTTGAGCGCCATTGGCTATTGCAATAGCGTGATTCAATTGGACTTCAACATTTTGGAGAAAGGGTGTTAATGAGTCAGCTATGGACTTAATGTCGAGAGACCGATCTTGAAAGGGAAACGCTGTAAATAGAAACATTTGAAGTTCTCCAGAGCGCAAACACAAAAATGTACTGGAGGGTTTGCCAAATCTCTTTTGCCAGTATGATATTACAGCATCAACTGAGGGTGCTCTTGCTTTCATTTAAGGCTGCTTATATTTAAATTTGTTATCATATTTATTATTATATTTGACTGTGTGATGTTTTTTTACCCATGTTTTACTTTAACAAAAAAATTATTTGATTAAGCATCAATGGGCAGACCCCCCGCAGTACTGCTGCGGACCCCTGGTTGAAGACACTTGGTCTAAAGGATTGCTTGAAAATTACAGACAGGTGTGTTTGATTAGGGATGGAGCTAAATTCTGCAGGACAGTTGCCCTCCAGTACTATAGTTGGCCATCCTTGATATAAAATGTATACTTTTTTATTGGTCGCAGACAAAGTTCTTCAAATGTAGTATTTTGACAGTATTCGTTTTTGCAAGTAATAAAAGATAACCAATGTAGATGAAGACTATTATGGTAACTGCTATCCCTTTTGGAAACTTTGGGAATTCAGACACATTTTACAACATGTAAATTTGAACTTGTGTAGTTAGTATTTGTGTTCACATATCTATATGTATGATTTAGGTCTAAGAGAGAGTTTATACAGTAACCAATGATTCCTCTAAGCTGCGCAGAAAGAATAAAATGACGCAAAATGTGTGGGAAATCCATTTGACTATAATCTACTTTAGAAATAATTGCAGTGCTCTGGTCAACCGCTATAGAGTCAGTGTCGCTATAGAGTTAGAACCGGTGAATGCGGTTTACAGGTTTCATAGAAAGAGAAAGATTTAAGCGCTTGTGAGCGGCAGTAAGCCAAGTCTGTCGCTCTAGTAATACTTTAATATTTGCGGACCAAATAGTTCAATACGAGAGGCGACACTAAACGAAAAAACATGTAAAATAAAACGTCATCATGTTTTAAAAAAGAGTGGCTTGATTAGGTGGTGGAAATAACGCGGGCGATCTGCACAGCACGGTAACAAAACTCAGAGACATTTACAATGACACACCCACCAAAGGTGTAGAGTGCAAACTCAAAATACCTAAGTTCCATATGTCAGTTTATGTAGATTTTTGTGTGTGTTTCAGGGTTGTTTAGGTAACTATAAAATAATTCACGTTCACGTTTTTTGAAAATAGCTAGATCTGTTTAAATGCTTCAGTTTGCAATCATTTTATAATAATTTAATACAATATTAAAACAAATTGAAGCATTTAAACTGATATATCAGTTTAAATACTTAAAAGATTTTTTATATTATATATTGTATTGTAAGCCTATTATATTATATATTGTATTGTATTGCAAGGGGATTGTTTAATTGCTCCTTGCCATTAAAACTTTTGAAAACACCTGATATAAACAATCTTGCAAATTCATTAGCAATAAACAAACATTTAATTTCAATGGTGTTTTTATATATTTATAGATGCTTGACACCATAGCTAACAGAATAATTTTATCTTTACTGTCCCAATACTTACAGAGGGCACTGTGTGTATTATTTATTTCTAAACACATCTTTTAAATAATTTAATTTAAATAAATTTAATTAATAAGATATATATATATATATATATATATATATATATTTTTTTTTATTATTATTATTATTATTATTTATTTTATTTTTTTTTAAATTGGCTCCTTTAGGGTTGAAAGTTAAAGGGTTAATGTGTTTCTGTGAAAACTGTTGGCAGGTAACTCAACAGGATGTTAGAAAGGAAAACCCTCTGCAGTTCAAGTTCCGGGCAAAGTTTTTTCCAGAAGATGTTTCTGAAGAGCTAATCCAAGAGATCACACAACGTCTCTTTTTCCTACAGGTACTGGGGAACTTAGTCTAAGATAGTTTGCACGCAAGGTATTGCCATCAATTGCATTTAGAGTCCTGGGGGCAAATTACAGAAAGACTTTAGAATTTTATCTTATATTTTTGGTTACCATGACAATTTCAGTTAGAACCCTTATTTAGGACAAAAGCTATTACAGAATGACATTTCTTAAGTGCATTATCTTATCTTAACTAAGGATAGGAAAGGGGTATTACAGAAGCATCCTAACTCGACAAAAAATCCTAAAAAACCCCACTGGTATCCTAACTTCAAAATTATTTGAAAGCCAACTGTAAAAATCACATAACAATAGCCGTCTGAGAATGGCGTCACATTTATTAATGATACAAGATGAAGAACAGTGATGTTTAATGGTGGAAAGTATTTTTGAACACCCAAAAGATGTGCTGAACTTTGACGATAAAACACTGATAAATAATTACGGACTCCCATTACAGACTGAAATATAGTGATAGGCTTACCAACCTTATCAAAACTTCTCTTTCTGCAGCACTTAATTAAAAGCACACCTGTTTTGTTTCTCCATTTTAATCTGTCAGATCTTAACTTAAGACTTAAAATAGAAAGTTTCTGTAATATGTCCCCTGGTCAGAATTATTGGGACCCTTAGAACATGAGAAAAGAAGGCTGTGAAAATAAATCTGCATTATTTTTTGAAAATGTCCAGCCATGATTTCCTGTTTCACAAGAGTATAAATATGAGGCAACACAAAGGCCAAATTCCCTTAATACAAATTCCCTTAATAAAATGGGTAAAACCAATGAATATAGTTCCAGTACAAGTTCAATTTCAAGCACTTTATTCTTATTGTGTAGCACAACAAAACCACTCTTGTGACAACTAGAGCTGAGTATCAATAAAGATGTCCCGATTCAATTCGATTCGATTCGATTCCGATTCACAAGATCTCGATTCGAGATTCGATTCATTGAATTAAATGATTCAATTTTCATTGGCCCCACCACAAAAAAGTAATAAATGAATAAAATAATTATTGTTTTTGTTTTTGACCCATGCATCCTTGTATTGTAATAAATAAGGTTATGACACCAACATTTTAGATACCAGTGAAATTTTTATGAAACATTTTTATTAAACATGGACCTTTATTTTCATTAAAATTAAAATTTCAAGGATGCATTAAATTAATCAAAAGTGACAGTACTAGAATTTCTACGCAACCCCTAAATGGACATGGTGGTGGAAAAAATTTGGGATTGGAGGAAAAAATATTTTTCAAAGCTTTTGCCTTCCCCTGAGAAACTTTGGGTTCCCTTGCAAAACTTTTGTGTTATCACGCAAAGCTATTTTGCGTTCTCACACAAAACTGGTTGTGAGATCTGACAAACACTTAGGGCCCTATTTTAATGATCTGAACGTATGGTCCAAAGCACACGCCGCAAGTGCCCTTAGGGCGTGTCCAAATCCACTTTGGCTAGTTTAAGGATGGGAAAAATGGTCGGTGCACCCGGCACATGGTCTAAAAGGGTTGTCCCAATTCCCTTAATGAGTAATGGGAATAATACAATAATACAATACAATACAATATACTTTATTGTCCCCTTGGGGAAATTTGTCTTGGGCTTAGTGAATGCTGCTATTCCAAACACACAATAACACAATACATAAATAAATACACAGTAAATCAAGTTAAGTCAATCAGTCAGTCACATATATCTTGCCTAAATCATGGGGACAAAACATGTAGACAGGCATCATATTGCACAGCTAGACCAGCCACTATTATTACACGTATAACATATGCGTATATCATAAAACTAGCAATAAATAACAACGACCAACAATAGATTCAATAGTATAAAACAGTATTACTCTAGGGTAATCAGTGCTAACCAGGGACAGTCATTTGCCTTTGTCCTTACCATTCAATATTCTAACGGAGGCAGGCACAAAAGAATTTTTGAATCGGTTAAGTCGATATTTGGGCACTCTATACCTTTTTCCTGAAGGCAGAAGCACATACTCAGGATGTAAAATATGAGAAGGATCAGCCAGTATCCTATGTGCCCCTCTGTACACAGACTGCTCATATAATGTTTGGAGCGATGGATAATCTTTCCACTCCACAATTTTCATGGCAGTCTGGACAATATAAAAAAAAGTCTCTTTTTTAATTGTACAGAGAGGTTACCATACCAAGCTTGGATCCCATACCTGATTAGACTCTCCAGAACAGCCTGATAGAACACAGTCATGATTTTTTTTACTGACACCATACAGTCTTAATCTCCTCAAAAAGTACAATCTCTGTTGGAGTTTAGTACATAAATTGTCAACATGAACCTCCCATGTAAACATATTATCAATGTAGATGCCGAGGTACTTATAGGAACACACCTGTTTAATTTGAGTGGCATGAATAACAACAGGACAGTGGGCACCGACTGCTCTGGGGTCAAACACAATCTCTTCTGTTTTTGTAACATTTAATATCAATTTATTGGCATCACACCACTGTACAAAGTGAATGAGAGCAAGATGGATCACTATCTTTATACAGTAGGCTCAGGCTTGCTGTACCATCTGAGAATTTAAAGATGAAATTTCCTGCGTGTGAACTTACACAGTCATTAGTATAGAGTGTATAGAGTGTAAAGAGCACAGGCGAGCTTATACAACCCTGAGGAGCACCTATGTGTGTTATTTTTGAGTCTGAGAGAGTGTCATTGATCCTCACAACCTGGGTACGGCTAGTTAAGAAAGGATGGTACCATTTAATCAGGAGAGGGTTAACATTCAACTGGCTCATTTTCTGGATCAGAAGGAGAGGGTGAACCGTATTAAAAGCCGAACTAAAATCTACGAAAAGTAGACGCGCATAAGCTTTGCTATCCTCTAAGTGTTTTAAAATCAAATGTGTGATACTATTAACAGCATCATCAGTATCTTTCTTGTGCCTGTAAGCAAACTGTAAAGGATCCTGCAGTGGATCAATGTCAGCTCTAAGCAGAGAAACCAAAATTTTTTCAAGACATTTCATTACAATAGATGTCAATGCTGTTGGTCTAAAATCATTATTATCTATTGGACATGGTTTCTTTGGGACCAATCAGAGTCTCATCTCCCATTCCCTTTAAAAGCCAATTGTGCTCGCACCATGGCGGATTCGCTATTTACATGGCGGAATTTGCAAGCAGAAAAACTGAACGCTTCTCTAGTGAGGAAACGGATCTGCTCTTGCGCGAGGTTAAAGCACGTGAGCCGACCATCTACGGGAAAAGCTGGATTCCAGCTAAGCATTTTTATCTTTATGCACACAATAATAATCTTTTACATTACATTTGAATCTTTTTATTTTTAGTATTTGGCATGTTTGTATGCTGCTGTGCATATTACTAACGTGCTCTTTAAATAACAAAAACAATATTGCGCCATCGACTTTAGACCAGGTTTCAGTTGGTCAATGGTGCAGTCTATTTCAGTTGCCTCAAAATATCAATTAGTGATGTCCGGTTCGCGAATGAATCGTTCTTTTTAACCAGTTCTTTTCAGTGAACCGGTCGAACCAGTTCACCAAATCGGTCTGAATCGTTCCAAACAGTTCGCATCTTCAGTAAGCAAACACGAATCCACAAATTACTAAAGTTACTCACTTTTGATGTGCCTGACACTACCTCTCGAAATAAACCAACATCCCGGAGTTATTCAGTTACTCCAACAGTACACTGACTTTACCTGCTGAGAGAGAACTGATGATGATGAGCTCGAGCAGCAGAGCAGCTGATATACTGAGTGAGCATGTGCGGCGCGCACACGAACGAACATACACGGCCTGTCACCGTTCTCGTTCTTGAGTCATGAACCGGTTGTAACGGTTTTCGCATCATCAGTACATAACCGAGAACTGCTTCTTTCGAACATGTCTGATTTGAGAACCGATGAGCTGATGATACTGCGCATGCGTGTAATTTTTCAAGAAAACGAAAAGTACATTAGTCAAGTTTTGTTGAACATCGGAAAGTGCGATAATATAAAACATACTGGAAATATGTGTATGACTTAATTCAAAATACAAAAAGTTTATTGTGCTTTTCCAAATACACATAACAGATTAATAGCATACAAAATCCTGTACATAATACTGTACATAAGAAACTACATGCCAACATGAACATAAATATTTTGTACACAGATCAAACTAATGTTCAGAAATAGTTCTACAAATTTCTTTTTCTATATTAATGTTATTTAAAAAGCAATATAGTAAAAGTTGTGCAGTTGTGCTTTCAAGTTAATTTTTTTTTTTTTTTTTTTAAGATTGGAAACAATTAATTGTTTGTAAAACTATCAAACTAAACATTTACTTGTTTCATAAATAATCCATGGACAGCTTATTTAATTTCTAAACAAGGTGATATAAAGATAAAAAATGACGTAATCAAACTACAGCGAGAGCAAACAAGCGACTCCTTTTGAATTGCTCTCGCGGTTCTCGAATCTCAATCTCGTTCTCGAGTAGAATCGGTTGCAACAGTTTTCGGATCACCAGTACACAACCGAGAACCGCTTCTTTCGAACGTGTCCGATTTGAGAACCGATGAGCTGATGATACTGCGCATGCGTGATTCAGGTGTGATCTGTAGCTGCCGAACAGTAATGACTGTCACAGCACCGGTTAACTAGGACAACTGATGCTATGAGAGGACTCGAATGAGGGGCCAATCTGGCGAAACGTAAGTTTATTTAATTACAAATAAATCGTAAGAGGATCATGGTTTCTGCGCTGATGAAGACTAATTTATTCACTTTATAACTGTAAAGCTTCGTTTGCACATCACTGCCTGTATATGTGTTTGGATGCTTTAGATGCAAAGCTAAATTGTAAGAAACGTTTCAGATTATAATGATGTTTTAGTTGACTGATGTTATGATTACTGACTTTATATATTTGAATGTGTTGTGTTTTTTCATCCCGGCCCGCGATAGACGACGTCATCGCGGATGACGTCTTTCCGTCGGAGCGTAAAAGAACCGGTTTTTTCAACCGGTTTATTGAATCGAACTGTCCGAAAGAACCGGTTCGCGGAAAAGAACCGAACTTCCCATCACTAATATCAATGCACCAACAATACGCCTAAACACATCTCGTTTTCAGACCAGCACATCCATGGGCACACAAATGGGCGGAAATGCATTTGCTATTTAAACAACGTGGCGCAGGATGTGAAAATGATAATTGCGTCAAGCTGAAACTAGCAAAAAACACTTGCGTCGCACCTGGCGCTGCATTGTGCCGAGTGTATAGGGCCCTTACTGTTTAATTCCCCGCAGACAGCTCACGTTCAAAATGGAGTGGACTCAAATATAAGAAATGCTTTTGTAAATAGAGATCACTTTTCTCCCACAATTCTGAAAACAAAACATTAGACAACAAAACAAATTAACATGTAATTTCAAAATGTCAAACTGTCAAAATGTTCTATTTAATGTTATAAATTAGTCTTTTTATAAATATCTAAAATGTTATAAATGAGTCTATATTTTAAAAAAGAATATTCATTTAGATGAATTTATGTTAAAGAAATGAATTGTTGAAATTAATGAATCAAATACATTTTAACAGTCTCTGATCCCCACCTACTGATGTAATAATGTAATAGATACAATCTTTATTTGAAGCGTGCATTAGTTTCAAAGGTAATTTATTGATATTAATCACGGGTGCCACAACATCAGTGGTTGTATCCAAACTATAAACTTCTATCCCAATACTTTCTTTAGTATTTGATTTTTGCAACACAGAAATAACAATACAGTGAGGTTAAAAACATTGGGTTTTAAGCTGTTTCAGACATAGCCTGCTGCGCTCTCTGGATCAGTAGGTTTGAATTGAGATCGCAATCTTGTAATGATTAATTGTGCATACATATGGGTCTATAGCCTATCATTTTTGCATGTCATATTTGTACCAGACCTCAAAAGTAACCCGATGAACCTGATATCCACAAGATGCACTAATCGCTGTTTGGACATTTATTGGGAGTGTTTTTATCCAGCATTTATTTCCAGTTATGATTTTATTTATTTATTTTTATTTATTTATTTTTTCTTCATAAAAAAAAAAAAAAAACACTTTTATATTAGATATATTTAATGGCACTCTTCTCTATAACAGTGAATATACAGTTATTCAGCCGAATAATGATCTAACCCTGATCTTAATAGTTCTGTCTTAAATCAGAATATATATATGAAATTACAGTAGGTAGTCAACCAGAATAATACTTTTACCAAAACTGGGGACGTGCGTTTGCTGCCTTTTATCACTAAGTGGCGCTATAATCACAGACTTTTAAAAAATTTGAAAGTAAATGTGTCAGTTCATTCTCTCAAGTATTGATCAGCCGCAGCTCTGTTGAGAGCTGTGGTAGCAGATGAATTCAATTGTAGTTAAGCGAATTCATAATCACAGTGCTGAAATTACAGAACAAATGTAGAACTGGAAATAAATGTAGGCGTTTATTATTTGCATCGAATTTAAGCAAAGTAAATGTTAACACTGTGAGCTCAGTTTTTTATGTAGGCCTATAATTAGAAATGCAAGTCAATAGGTTGTCTCTTATACTTTGTTTTCTTTTAATTTGTAGTAGATTCATTAACTGAAACAATAACACTGAAATAAATGAAACCAAATGATCGTAAAATTAAGACGTCAGGACTTGCTAACCGACTCAGCAGCATTTGTGTTTTTGTGATATTAAGAATGAAATACAGTAGGTTGTTATGATCAGCATAATTAGTTAATTAATTAATTAATTAATAATATAAATATTTTAATAAAAAAATATAAAACATGTCCAAAGAATAAGCAATCTCTAACTTGGACTGCTCTACTGTCCATACATGTAAATATCGCACCATAGCGCTTCATGAGAGAGCGGCCTGTTTTTACTTCAGTTGGACCAAAGTAATCTACTCCAACGTTGGTGAATAGAGGTAGATCTACAGTTAACCTTTCTGAAGGTAAGTCAGCCATCCTTTGCTCACCCAATTTCCTGCAAAAGACACAACTTGAAAGGACTTTCCTAGCAGCTGTGTTGGCATGGGTGATCCAGTACTTTCTTCTTAATGTGGAAAGAATATGGTTTCTTCCACCATGGCCAGTCTGTTCATGGATGTGCTTAAGGAAGAGCTTGGAAATATGTTGTTCTTTTGGACAGGATTACAGGATGTTTTACCTCTTCCGGCATTGCGATCTTGCATAGCCAACCACCAACTTTCAACAGTCCATCTTCCAGAATGGGGTTTAGCTTATAAATAGCACTATTCTTTCTGATTTTAGATTTTCCAGATTCTAATGAAGCAACTGGGGACCATTTAACCACCTCTTCTTAGTTATGAGCTTCTGTGCAGTTATTCCTCTGGACACATCATCTGCTGGATTCTGAGAAGTATGAATGTTCTTCCATTGTGTCACATCTAAAGCCGCTCTAATAACAGAGAGCCTATTTGCTACGAAGGTAAGAAACCTTTTGTTCTCGTTCTTTATATATTTCAGGACAGATGTGCAATCAGTCCAGAAACATGATTCTTTCAAATCCAGCTGAAGTTCTGTTCTGAGCATTTTATCAATGCAAACAGCTAGAGTAGCAGCAGTTAGCTCTAGACGAGGAGTGGTGACTGGTTTAAGGGGTGTCACTCTGGATTTGCCCAGAAGAAAGGAGACATGAACGGTGTTATGGCTATTCTGTAATCTAAGGTAAGTTACAGAGCCATATCCCTTTTCACTGGCATCTGAGAAATGGTGTAATTGAGCTTGAACAGGTTGTCCAAAACCATGTGGCTTTAAACATCGGTCAACTGTAAAAGCACTCAGGTGATCCAGATCAGTTACCCATTTGATCCATTGTTGATCAAGGATTGGAGGAATCTCATCATCCCAGCTATAATTTGCCCTGCATAATTCCTGTAGAAGGAGCTTGACAGGTAGCATCAGTGGTGATAGGTATCCTAGAGGATCATAGACTGAGCTGACCACTGATAAAATCCCACATCTACTGTGCATTCGTTTTTTACAGACAGTCTTAAAATTGAATGTGTCTGTCTGTACACACCATTGTCCTAGAGCCCTTTCCACCAGCAGTTGATCCCTGTCCAAGTTAAGCTCAATGATATTCTTAGATCTGTCTTGCTCTGGAATGGATTGCAGAAACTCACGGCTATTGCTGACCCACTGAGTCAGATGGAAGCCACCTTTGTGACAAAGAGCCGCTAGATCTCTGGCCATCTAGATTGCTTCCTTCTCTGATGGAAGGCTCTTCAGGCAATCATCCACATAGAAATTTTTGTAGACAGTGTTCATTACTTTGAAATTAAAACTGTGCTGATTGTCTTCTGCAGTCTTTCTTAGAGCAAAGCATGCACAGCTTGGTGACGAAACTGCTCCAAATAAATGAACTGTCATTCTGAGTTCAGTGACATCTTGTGTTACATTGCCATTGGGCCACCACAAGAACCGAAGGAAGTCTTTATCCTCTTCAGTCACCCTAACTTGATAAAACATTGCCTTAACATCAGTCATGAACGCAATTGGCTCCTGTCTAAACCTAAGAAGAACCTTAGGACCTTGTAGTAACTGACTGTTCAAAGAAGTTCCTTTGAATTCCGCTCCACAGTCAAAAACAACATGCAACTTGCCATTACGGGGGTGGTACACTCCATGATGGGGAATGTACCAAACCTTACCGTCATGTTGTTCAAGTTGCGGCTTTGGCACCTCTTCAGCATAGCCCTGGTCAACCATATTATTGATGAAGTCTGTGTATTCCTGCTGGAATTTTTTATTCTTTTCAAATGTTTTCCTTATTCCAAGGAGGCGCTGCTTGGCAATGCAGAGATTGTTAGGCATAGTAACATCCTTGCTCTTAAAAGGCAGTTTCAAGCTGTAATGTCCATCCTTGAAGTTTACAGACTCTTCCATAATTTGCATGAACTTAGCATCTTCTCTAGACATTTATTCCTTGTCTTCAGACGTGGTTTCATTGAAATCGTGCAGATGTTGCTTCTCCAATAGCAATTCTAATCTTTTTACATCAATCCTGTTTACTGTAGCAGTATGGCATTTACTTTGACAGCTGCCAATGGAACCATTTATAACCCACCCCAATAGGGTTCGAATGGCATATGGTCCATCCCCGTCACTATTCACTTCCCAGGGCTCAAGTAACTTAGAGGCATTGGTACCAATCAATAACTCTACATCTGCTTGAATGTGTGGAATATGAACAGCATCTAGGTATGGCCACTCAGCTAAATCCTCCTTTTTGATAATGTTATCTGGGCCCACGGGCATCTTCTTTTGTGTGTATACTTCTAGAAACTTATAAAACTCCTTTCCAGTGAGGCCTGAAATCTCCAAATTATTGACAACATAGCTTGAGACAGTTGACTTAGGGCTCATTGTGAGTAATGAGATCTTTGTCTTTCGTCTATTTAGATTCAACCTTCTCATCAAACTCTCTGAGCAAAATGTAGAAGTACTACCTGTATCTAAAAAAGCATTAGTCTGGATGACTTTGTTGCTCATTGTTGACTTAACTTGTACTGGAAAAATAGGAAGGATGCCACTGTTATTCCCGGCCCCTGTATGATTACATGCCTGTGCTGACACAAGTGTGTTGTTTACTGTTGGTACAGTTGGTACCATCTGATGATCACCATTTGTGTTAACAGCTTTATCCACTTTCTCTTTGAAGTGTGTGTGCATTACACTGGGATGCTTTTGGTAGCATGTCTTGCAAGTTAAGCGCCTTGCACACTCTTGGCTTCGATGCCCAATGTGTAGGCAACCAAAGCAAATAGCTTTCTCCTTTACAAAGTTAACCTTTTCCTAGAGATGCACCAATGTATCGCCAATTGGCTGATAAAAGCTATTATTATCACTATCGGCCATTGGCCGATTGTTTAAAAACTGCAGATGATCAGGGCCGATTACATTTACATTTTACATTTATTCATTTGGCAGACGCTTTTATCCAAAGCGACTTACAAGTGAGGAATACAGTAAGCGAGTCATCATGACGAGGCAAATAGGGACAAGAAGTGCTCACAATACAAGTTTTAGGCAGTGCTCAGAGTATCATAAGCTACAATAGAGAGAGATTAAAGGAAGTGAAGGAAGCAAAGAAAGGTAGGATAGAAAGGTATAGAATTTTTTTTTTTTTTTTTAAGATGGGGATAAGTGCTCACGAAAGAGATGAGTTTTCGGCTGTCTTTTGAATATTGCCAGGGATTCTGCATTGCGGATGAAGGCAGGAAGATCATTCCACCAGCGAGGGACAGTGAACGAGAATGTCCTGGAGAGTGATTTCGTGCCTCTCTGTGATGGTACCACGAGCCTTCGCCTCCTTTAGTGAGCGTAGGCTTCTGGTCGGAGTGTAGACTCGTAAGAGTGAGTGGAAGTAGGAGGGTGCTGAGCCTGTGGTAGATCTGTAAGCAAGCGTCAACGCCTTGAATTTGATGCGAGCAGCAAGTGGTAGCCAGTGCAGAGAGATGAAGAGAGGCGTGGCGTGGGCTCTTTTGGGCTCGTTAAAGACGAGGCGTGCTGCAGCGTTCTGTATCATTTGAAGAGGCTTGATTGTGCATGATGGCAGTCCAGCCAGAAGAGCATTGCAGTAATCAAGCCTAGAAATGACCAGGGCCTGGACAAGGAGTTGTGTTGCATGTTCTGTTAGAAAGGGCCTGATTTTCCTGATGTTGTATAGTGCAAATCTGCATGACCGAGCTGTCTTTGCAATGTGGTCTTTGAAGGTCAGTTGGTCATCAAGGATTACTCCAAGATTTCTGGCCGAATTTGATGGGGTAATTGAGGATGTACCTAGCTGGATGCTGAAATCATGATTTAGAGTCGAATTGGCAGGGAAGACGAGAAGCTCAGTCTTAGCCAGGTTGAGCTGCAGATGATGTTCTTTCATCCATGCCGAGATGTCCGCCAGACAGCTTGAGATTCGTGTAGGTACTGTGGGATCATCTGGTTGGAATGAAAGGAAGAGTTGTGTGTCATCAGCATAGCAATGGTAGGAGAAACCATGTGCCTGTATGATGGGACCAAGTGATGTAGTGTAAATGGAGAAGAGGAGGGGTCCAAGAACTGAACCCTGAGGAACCCCCGTGGTCAGTTGATGAGCTTGGATACCTCCCTCTCCAGGCAACCCTGAAAGACCTTCCTGTGAGATAGGATTCAAACCAGTGAAGTGGAGTACCTGTGATGCCCAGTGATGAGAGGGTGGACAGGAGGATCTGATGATTCACCGTGTCAAAGGCAGCAGATAGATCGAGCAGAATGAGAACTGATGATTTGGAATCAGCCTTTGCAATCCGCATGATTCAGTGACCGCCAGTAGTGCAGTCTCGGTTGAGTGGCCACTCTTGAAACCAGATTGATTGGCATCCAATTGATTGCTCTGTGAGAGGAAAGATGACACCTGGTTGAAAACAACTCGTTCAAGTGTTTTTGCTATGAATGGTAGAAGAGAAACAGGTCTGTAGCTGTCTACAAGTGACGTGTTTAATGTGGGTTTTTTAAGCAGTGGGGTTATCCGAGCCTGCTTGAATGTGTTAGAGAAAGTGCCAGTGTGGAGAGATGTGTTGATAATGTGTGTAAGTGCTGGTGCAATTGTAGGAGCGATGGCTTGTAGAAGGTGTGAGGGGATGGGATCAAGAGGGCAGGTGGTGGGATGGCTGGAGAGAAGGAGTTTGGATACTTCTGTCTCTGTGAGGGGAGAGAACGAAGAGAGGTGTGTGGCTGTGTATGTGGATGGTCTGAGTTCCTGTGTGTGTGGAGCGGAGAACTGACTGCTGATTGTAGTGGTTTTGGTGGTGAAAAAATTAGCAAAATTATCAGCAGTTAGGGAGGAGGTGGGTGGTGGTGGAGGGGGACAGAGGAGAGAGTTGAATGTTTTGAAAAGTGAGCGTGTGTTTGAAGCGCTGTTGATTTTGTTGTGGAAATAGGAAGATTTAGCAGCATGAATTTCAGCCGAAAAGGATGAGAGCAGGGATTGATAGCTACCTAGGTCAGATTGGTCTTTTGATTTTTGCCATTTCCTCTCTGCAACCCTGAGTTTGGTCCGGTGTTCACGAAGAACATCAGATAACCAGGGATTAGAGGGAGTGGCATGTGCAGGCCTGGATGACAGAGGACAAATGCTATCCAGAGATGAAGTTAAGGTGGAACATAGAGTGTCAGTTGCTGTATTCACATCCAGAGATAAGAATTGTGTGGGTGAGGGAAGGGAGGATGATACAGCAGAGGAAAGATGAGAAGAAGAAAGAGAGCGCAGGTTTCGTCTAAAGGTAACTGGTAGAGGGGTTGGTGGTGAACAAATAGGGAGTTGTAGACTAAAAGTGATGAAGAAATGATCGGAAATGTGCAGAGGTTTTACCAAAATGTTGTCAGTGATGCAGTTGCGTGTGTAAATGAGGTCAAGTTGGTTGCCAGATTTGTGTGTACTTGTGGTGATAAGCCGATTGAGATCAAATGAGGCTATAAGAGAAAGGAAGTCTGAAGCATAAGGCTTCTCTAGATGAATGTTGAAATCGCCAAAAACTACAAGTGGGCAACCATCCTCTGGGAATGTGGACAGCAGCATGTCCAGTTCCTCTACAAAGGTACCCAGTTGGCCTGGAGGACGATAAATTACCACGATATGAATTTTGACAGGAATTGAGATTGTAATAGCATGAAACTCAAATGAATTGTAGTTGCAAAGAGAGGAATGAGTCGAGTATTTCCAATTGTCAGAAATGAGAAGACCTGTGCCCCCACCCCTCCCAGACTGGCGAGGGGTATGAGAGAAAGTGAAGTTTTTAGAGAGAGCAGCAGGGGTTGCTGAGTCCTCTGGACGAATCCAGGTCTCAGTCAAGCCCAAGATATTGAGAGTAGAATTAGTAGCAAAGGCTGGAATGAAGTCAGCTTTGTTAACTGCAGACTGACAATTCCATAGCCCCACAGAGACAGAGAGAGGAGTATTAGTATTAGAAGATGAGTAGATAGGACGCAGGTTAAAAGCATTGCGCTGCCTTTTACGTGGGTTAGTGGAGCGTTGCCGAGAGACAACAGGAATGTATTGAAAGCACATGCTGAGGAAGAAGGAACGGAAAAGTGTGAAAGAAAGGGAAAGGAATATACTTAAGTGCCTACCGGTGTCGTTGCTCGGTGGAGTCGCGCAGGTAGAGTCGCAGGTCTTTACCCGAGTCGGTCTTCACACGAGGAGGCTGAACACAACGGCTGAACGCTCCCGCTGACGCTTCCGCGACAGCGCACATACACACAATAAATATGCTGCTTATTAACACGTGATTGAAAACAGCTAAGTCCGCCTTGAAAATTAGCACAGCAAAAGCCTAAAGTCCTAAAAATCGAAACTAAGTGCGACTACGAGCAATAACACCAATAAAACTCTGCAAACGCGGCTGTTATTCTAAACGAGTACAATTAAAATACAATTATAGTCAAGGTAGAAAATAGGACAAGCACAGATTCGAAATTAATCCTTCCTAGCAGCAAATAATAAACAAAGCAACTGACCCAGAACAAATATTCTGTAAAGCACTCACGCGTTCCTGCCGTCACCACTGTCAGCTCGCTACTCCTGCTCACTTCTAAATTACACGAGTTTAAATATGCTTTCCCTCGCCAAGCCCGCCTTGAAAATTAGCACAGCAAAAGCCTAAAGTCCGTGGAATGGCTAAAAATCGAAACTAAGTGCGACTACGAGCAATAACACCAATAAAACTCTGCAAACGCGGCTGTTATTCTAAACGAGTACAATTAAAATACAATTATAGTCAAGGTAGAAAATAGGACAAGCACAGATTCGAAATTAATCCTTCCTAGCAGCAAATAATAAACAAAGCAACTGACCCAGAACAAATATTCTGTAAAGCACTCACGCGTTCCTGCCGTCACCACTGTCAGCTCGCTACTCCTGCTCACTTCTAAATTACACGAGTTTAAATATGCTTTCCCTCGCCAAGCCCGCCTTGAAAATTAGCACAGCAAAAGCCTAAAGTCCGTGAATGGCTAAAAATCGAAACTAAGTGCGACTACGAGCAATAACACCAATAAAACTCTGCAAACGCGGCTGTTATTCTAAACGAGTACAATTAAAATACAATTATAGTCAAGGTAGAAAATAGGACAAGCACAGATTCGAAATTAATCCTTCCTAGCAGCAAATAATAAACAAAGCAACTGACCCAGAACAAATAATCTGTAAAGCACTCACGCGTTCCTGCCGTCACCACTGTCAGCTCGCTACTCCTTCCTATCCTGTCAATCAAAAGGGTGCGGAAAAACGTGTTCAGACTGCAACTCATACATACTGTGTGTGAAGAAAATCACTCTTGTGTTGAATTTCTTCTTCTTCTTCTTGGCGGTTGGCAAACCAGCTTTTGTGTTGAATTTTAACGCATTAACAGTTTAAAAAATAGTGACGCTAAAGCAGGCTCTTTTTGACCCTATGAATCACCCGTATTTCAAGCCAGGGTTGCCAGGTCTGCGTTTCTATTTTTATTTTTTGCTACATCAAATATTATTTGTAGCGCCTCCCGTCCAATAATCGCAAAAGGCTTTGTGCTTTGTTACTTCTGATAAGAATAAAAGTTTCAGTTTTCAAATTCTGTCCATTTTATCATGAAATTGAAACAATAAATGGCGTTTTGACGCTCTTAAATGTGACGTGTCAGATCGCTGTAATGCCTCAGTTCAGGCGGCAGCTCGGAGCGCGAGTCTTTTCTTCCTCTTCAATACAAGTTATATCTCGAAAAACATGCATGAATATCAAAGGTATGTTGAAAGATATAGCATATACAACTTACCAGAATGTATCACGTCTCATGTAATCACTTTATTTGTGCTTCAACCGCGGAAAGACGTCAATAAAACAGCTTGTGAACAATATGTCACTTCATGTCAAATTTACCTCAGGAATGTTTTCCAATGTTCACAGTTCCTTAGCTATCTCTCTCTCTCTCTCTATATATATATATATATATATATATGTGTAAATTTGCCATGAAGACAACAAGTGCTTATGAAAACTACCTTGTGATACTAAGTTTCATACAAACATTTCAGTTTTTATTTGAGTGTAATTATTATATCTGAAAACAAACAGCAGCTGAATATAAAACTTCTGTTGTTAATTGTAACCTCTAAAATTGTAGTGTACCAAATGAGAGGGTTCCCTGTATAGTTTGCAACATTATTTGGGAGAGATTTTTTTTTTTCCTTAAGAAAAACCAAGCTATTGGTATCGACATTGGCCGATATCATTCTGAATAATCGGCTATCGGTATCGGCAGAGAAATTTAGTATCGGTGTGTTTCTACCTTTTCCCGGTGCCTTGTCTTCTCAAACTGTTTACACTGTTCTAAAGAGTGATTTTGCGAACACAACAGACAAGTGACAGGGTTACTGAGATTACTTTTAAATTGGCGAGTTAGATGTTCAGACTTGGCCTTCACTTCCTTGACCGTGCTTCTGTCAACATCAGTAATGCTAGTGGCAAAGCTGTTTCCTTTAAGCTTGGGCTTTGATAGAGATTGTGGTCTCCATTTGTTAACATCCTTCTGCTTATTGAGGATTCCCTTGTCTACATTCTGGATGCATCCAAAGACTGGATCAGAAATTATTCTAACTTGACGTTCAATGAATGAGACAACATCATCAAAATGAGATCTCCGATTATGTTGTTCCATAAGATCACATGCCACAGTTCTCCACTTTTCCCTTAGTTTAAATGGAAGTTTTAAAACCACCGTTCTCATGTTGGCTGGCATGTCCAATTCCTGTAAGTACTGTATGTCCGACATTGCATTACAGCAACCTCGCAGAAACTGAAAAGCTTTCATAAATGAACTGAACTGCAAAGGATTTCCCTCAAATATTGGAATTTCACGTGGTGGCAGGTGGCTAGCCTTTTGTTGTTGTATTAGCAACTCTGTTATTTGCTGTTGCTTTTGAAGCACACTTAGTGTTGAAATGGTTTGCTCCCCAGCATTTAAAGAAACTTTAACTTCCTTATCGGGTACACTGGGACGTGTACTGCGAGTTGTGGTTTCTCCGCGTACCGGAGTACCAGTTTGAGCACTTTGCTGCTGCACAGTCTGGGAGGTTGGTGGCAAGGGTAAGCCTTCATAGCTACTTGATGTATCCTTTGGTGGTTTATTTGAACCAGGATTGAGAAATGGAGCCGTTGATTTTGATTTTCCTCCTTTGTTAACATATGATTCCATACCATCTGATATCAAACTCTCAGTGGTTTGTTGCTCAAACGTTTTGAGGACAGATAACTTAGCAGTGGAAGCTGCTATTTCAGCATCAAGATCTATTTGTTCCTTTCGTTTCCTCAACTTCTCCACTTGCTCCTCAAGTTCATGCTTATCTTTTAAAGATTTTGCACAGGCAACAAGAGCAGCTCTTTCCGCCTCCACCTGAATGCGCACTCGTTGAACAGAGTATTTGGATTTAGTTGAACTAGAACTACTGTGTCGACTTGATGTGCGACTGTGAACCCGAGTTTCAATGTTGGAAACACTATCATTAGAGTTGATTTCACTATCAGCACACTGATTTTCCTCTTGCTGTTGTTCCAGCCATTTAGTGACAACAGCAGAAAACTCCTCAACCTCACGTCTTTTTACAGTTTAATCAACTTTACCATTACCCTCTGCATCTTGAGTTTGATCCTCGTCAGGATCAGTCAATTTAGAACCATGAGTTTCACCTTCAGCTGCCATTTTAAGCCTTAAACACTCATTGCTTGTTCACAAAATACACATAAATGCAAGCTTAACAAACATTGCTAGTGTAATGCATTAACTCAATTAATTATAACAAAAGGGGTAATTAAATTACAGTGAATAAGAACCGAATCAACTGTAAATGAATCAATTAATATTGAACACTTCATCAATTATTCGTCCAGCAAATAATTGAGGTTAAAGTATTTTACCAATTCTGCATAAAACATTATCCCGTGGCCAACAGTAATAATATTTTATTATGATTACTGATATGAGCAAGGTAACTGAATCTTTAAGTTTAAGGGCAGCAATTTAGCAAACACAGCACAAGACACTTGTATAAGTGAAAAATCAAACAAGACTTTATTGAACTACTTCTATGATTACAAGAAACTAAGGCTAAACACACACACATACGCACACCCATTCATACACATTCATACACATTCGCGGAGTTGATAGAGTGAGTTATGCAGAAAGTCCCAACTTCAAAACTTCAAATACCGGCGTCCACGTACGCTGCTCAGTCGTTCATGCAGTTTTCCTATGAACATGTCCGCGTCAGCAATACATAGTGATAATCCACCGCAATAATCCACAGCGAAATCCACAAACAGCTTTCAGAATCCAGCCGCTGCATTCAAACGAACCTTCAACGCGAATCTCCTCGTGCAGATCAGTCGACTTGTCAAGTCAAGTCACCTTTATTTATATAGCGCGTTTTACAATGCAGATTGTGTCAAAGCAGCTTTACATTGATAACTGGTATATAATTTTGGCTGCACAGCAGCTGTTAAAGAATAGTGTCAATGCAGGCAGATCAAAGCACTGTTGAATATCAAATGTCAAGTCAAATGTCAAGTGCCCACAACTAAGCAAGCCAAAGGCGACAGCAGCAAGGAACCCAAACTTCAACAGGTGACATCAGATGGCAAACAGGTGGCAAATAGATTTCTGTGTTAAAATGGAGAAAAAAACCTTGGGAGAAACCAGGCTTAGTCGGGGGGCCAGTTCTCCTCTGGCGAACAGTGCTTTGTTACGATTCAGGTTGCTATCATATGTCCGATAGGATCGCAACATTCAAAGTATTTATTCCAGTTCAATCCAGTTGAGGATCGTATTCATCACACCGGTATGGACGGTTTGTTGAGGAGCTGTGCCACTGGTTGTCGTGTCGATGAGGCCTTCACAATGGATGATCTAGTTGACTCAATCTCTGCTGATACTTCAGGGCTGCGTTGTGGTCATGTCAAGGCGCCAGTCCTCGGTCTCACCTGGATACGGCCCGGATCTGGTTGACTACGGTAAACCTCGGGATAAACAGAAAGACTAATATTAGCGTAGATGCCATTCTTCTTCTGATGTAACGAGTACATCTGGTGTTATAGGAAGTGTTCCCGGTTCCGGCTGACCTAATTTATGCAGCCTAATAATCCTTTAACGGATTTGAAAATATAATTTGATAATGTGTTATGTGTATGCCAGGTTAAAGAGATGCGTTTTTAGTCTAGATTTAAACTGACAGAGTGTGTCTGCTTCCCGAACAATGCTAGGAAGATTGTTCCAGAGTTTAGGTGCCAAATAGGAGAAGGATCTACCGCCTGCGGTTCATTTTGATATTCTAGGTATTATCAGCTGGCCTGAATTTTGAGATCGCAATAGACATGAAGGACTATAATGCTTTAAGAGCTCGCTCAGGTACTGGGGAGTTAAACCATTTAGTGCTTTGTAAGTAATTAGCAAGATTTTAAAATCTATACGATGTTTAACAGGAAGCCAATGCAGTGTTGACAGAAATGGGCTAATATGGTCATACTTCTTAGTTCTAGTAAGAACTCTAGCTGCTGCATTTTGGACGAGCTGTAGTTTATTTATCAAGCGAGCGGAACAACCACCCAGTAGAGCGTTACAGTAATCTAGCCTTGAGGTCATGAACGCATGAACTAACTGTTCTGCATTTTTCATTGAGAGCATATGTCGTAGTTTAGATATATTTTTAAGATGGAAGAATGCGGTTTTACAGATGCTAGTAACATGGCCTTCAAATGAAAGATTGGTATCAAAGAGCACACCCAGGTTCCTAACTGACGACGAAGACTTAACAGAGCAGCCATCAAGTGTTAGACAGTATTCTAGGTTATTACGTGAAGAAATTTTTGGTCCAAAAATTAGAATCTCAGTTTTTTCTGAATTTAGTAGTAGGAAATTACTGGTCATCCAATTTTTTATATCAGCTATGCATTCTGTTAATTTTGTGAATTGGTACGTTTCGTCAGGGCACGAAGAAATATAGAGCTGAGTATCATCAGCATAACAGTGAAAACTAACGCCATGCTTCCTAATGATATCTCCCAAGGGTAGCATGTACAGAGTGAAAAGCAACGGTCCTAGTACTGAGCCTTGCGGTACTCCATATTGAACTTGTGATCGATATGACCTCTCTTCGTTTACTACTACAAACTGATAACGTCAGATAAGTATGATTTGAACCATGACAATGCAATTCCACTAATGCCAACATAATTTTCGAGTCTATTTAAAAGAATGTTGTGATCGATAGTGTCAAATGCAGCACTAAGATCCAGTAACACTAATAGAGAGATACAACCACGATCTGATGATAAGAGCAAATCATTAGTATCTCTAATGAGAGCAGTCTCAGTAATATGGTACGGTCTAAATCCTGACTGGAAATCCTCACAGATACCATTTCTTTCTAAAAAGGAACATAGTTGTGATGATACTGCCTTTTCTAGTATTTTTGATAGAAAAGGAAGATTTGAGATCGGCCTGTAATTGACTAATTCTCTAGGATCAAGTTGTGTTTTTTTAATAAGAGGTTTAATAATAGCCAGCTTAAAAGTTTTTGGTACAAATCCTAGTGATAAAGATGAATTAACGATATTAAGAAGAGGATCTATGACCTCTGGAAGCATCTCTTTCAATAGCTTAGTCGGTATAGGGTCTAACATACATGTTGTTGATTTTGATGATTTAACAAGTTTAGACAATTCTTCCTCTCCTAAAGCAGCGAATGAATTGAATTTTTCCTCAGGGACACTACAATGCACTGTCTGACACGATACTGTAGTAGGCGGTTGCATGGTTATAATTTTCTCTCTAATATTGTCAATCTTGCAAGTAAAGAAGTTCATAAAGTAATTACTGCTGTGCTGTTTGGAAACATCAGAAGTTAAAGCTTTATTTTTTGTTAATTTAGCCACTGTATCAAATGAATACCTAAGGGTTGTGTTTATTTTCTTCTAAAAGATTTGAAAAATAAGCAGATCTAGCTGTTTTAGCTGTACTCAATCATTCTCTCTCTCCACGAAATGCAAAAAAATTCTGGTTTTGTTTTCTTCCAGCTGCACTCCATTTTTCTGGCTGCTCCGTAAAGGGCCCAAGTGTGCTCGTTGTACCACGGCGTTGGACTAATTTCCTTAATCTTTTTTAAGCGCAAAGGAGCAACTGAGTCTAATGTGCTGGAAAAGACAGAGTCAATAGTTTCTGTTGGAACATCGAGGTCTTTTGAGCTGTCTGGTATGCTAAAACTATGAAACTGATCAGGAAGATCATTTATAAAGCGATCTTTAGTGGTAGAAGTGACTAAAAGTGACTACCATATTTGTGGCAGGGAGGCAGTTTAGCAACCTTGACTAAATGTAGTATACACAAGACTAGATAATGATCTGAGATGTCGTCACTCTGCTGCAGAATTTCAACGGCATCAATATCAATTCCATGTGACAATATTAGATCTAAAGTATGATTACGACAATGAGTGGGTCCTGACACGTGTTGTCTAACTCCAATAGAGTTTAGAATGTCTGTAAATGCCAATCCCAATGCGTCTTTATCATTATCTACATGGATATTAAAATCACCAACAACAATGACTTTATCCACAGCTAGTACTAACTGATAGAAAATCAGTCTGTATGGTGTCCTGGTGGCCTGTATACAGTAGCCAGCACAAATGTCAACTTACATAACGTTACATAAAGCACCATCACTTCGAAGGAATTGTATTTGAAAGACTTTTGAGTAATACTGTAAATATTACTATAAATTACAGCAACACCTCCCCCTTTGCCTTTCTGACGAGGATTTTGTCGATAATCGTAACCTTGAGGGTCAGACTCATTTAAAGTAATGTAATCGTCTGGTTTTAACCAGGTTTCTGTCAAACACAGCACATCTAGATTATTGTCTGTGATAATATCATTTACAATAAGTGCTTTTGAAGAAAGGGATCTAATATTCAGCAACCCAAGCCTTATCATTTGTTTATCAGTATTATATCTGTTTTTCATTTGTTGAACATCAATTAAATTTTTACCATTAAATGGGTTTGGAAGTTTTTTTGTATTTACTAATTCGGGGTACAGACACAGTCTCTATGTGATAATATCTAGGTGAAAGAGTTTCTATGTGTTGGGATTTATCTGACTTCTGTGACGTGAGACAGCTAGCAGACGGTCGGTTTAGCCGGTCTGTCTGCTTCCTGACCTGGGCCCCAGAGACTATGTGCCATATTACTAAAGAGAAGAGCAGCACCATCCCAGGAGGGATGAATACCATCTCTTTTCAACAGGTCAGGTCTGCCCCAAAAACTTTTCCAATTGTCTATGAAACCTATATTATTCTGCAGACACCACTTAGACAGCCAGCCATTGAGTGATGATAATCTGCTAACTATCTCATCACTCCGACGAACAGGAAGGGGACCAGAGCAAATTACTGTTTCTGACATTGTACTTGCGAGTTCACACACCTCTTTAATGTTAATTTTAGTGACTGGCGAAGTCGAACATCATTAGTGCCAACGTGAATAATAATTTTAGAGTATTTACGATTAGCATTAGCCAGCACTTTTAAATTTGCTTTGATGTCAGGTGCTCTGGCTCCCGGCAAACATGTGACTATGGTTGCTGGTGTCTCTATTTACACGTTCCATGTAATAGAATTGCCAATAACTAGTGCACTTTCAACAGGATTCTCAGTGGGTGTGATTCACTGAGTGGGGAGAACCTGTTTGATGTTCTAATTGGAATGGAAGAGTGGTGTTTTGCCCCGCGGCTAGGCTGCCTCACCATCACCCAAGTGCGCTGCTGCACGGGCTCTACAGCCGGAACCGAACAATGTACAGAGTTCACTAAGCTAGTCGCATCCAAAACAGTGTCTAAAGCCCTTGCATTCTTACTATCCTTGATTAAAGTTTGGATGCGTGTCTCTAATTCTGAGATTTTCTCTGTCAGCCTGACTATTTTCCTACATTTATGACATGTAAATCCCTCGTCGCTGACAGAGAAAGCCATACTATGCATGTGACAGGCAGAGCAAGTAGAAGGAGAGGATGACATGACTTACCGTGTTTGTAGAGTGATCCGACTTACCACAGCTGTTTGATGAACGCGTAGAAAAGGAGCGCGTGAGAGAATGATGACAAGTTACCAAGCTAGCGAAATGCAAATGCGTTGTGATAGCGATTTCGATTAAAAGAAAAGCTAGCGACGTCAGATTAATGTGATAGGCAATATTAGATATATGGTAATGATAACATAAACAACAATGAATGATAGTAAGAGATTCAAAACAAAGCTATGCGGAGTTACAGACGCAAACCACTCTGAGCAGCGAGGCAGACAGGAGCAATCGATCAGGAGCAATCCTCCGTAGTGTAAAAATGAAAACTTGACTCTGCTATAAATCTGGGCCATGGTTGGATCTTCCATCAGGACAATGATCCAAAACAAACATCAAAATAAACACAAACATGGGTCACTGAGCACAAAAAGTGGGCCAATAATTGTGGCCAATGTGTATTAGAGAAAAACATTTATTTCTTAATGAGATTTTCCCCCCATTTTAAATTTTGCTTCAATGAAAATTTAATTTTTTATTTATTTATTTATTTATTTATTTTTTGAATGACAGATCAAAAGGATAAACAATAGCAATTCATTTTCACAGCCTTCTTTGCTTACTAAGGGTGCCAGTAATTCTGACCAGGACTGTATTAGATTTAGAAAATGACTAATATCTTGTGTTGTGATGGCTAAACTAAGAACAACGTGGTCATAATTTTTAATGTTGAGACAAGAATACTACCTCTGAAATTTAGATGAATATCTGATTTGAAGTTTAGACAGTCTTTATATTGAGAGTAAATCATAAATCCTTTGTTGTTGTTTTCACACAGAACAGTTCCAGATGAATGTTATTACCTTCATTTCAAATCTCATATTTTCTTAAAAATATATCATATGATGCTTCTATTCTATATATTATTATTTAACTACTTTAAGCTATAGATGATTGTGTGCATATATAATGTATTTACATGCCTTTATATAATATATTTATATTATGTAAATGAATATAAATATAAATCAAAGCTTTTAAAATGAAAACCCTTGATTTTTAGATTGAAAGAATGAGCATAATTCTGAACACGCCAAACAAGTAGCAAGTATGGAGCAGTGGGAGGACACAGACTTTTGTTATCTGCCCCATTGCTGATCTAATCCTGTTTACTTTAAATAATCCTGCTCCTGAGCATGTTTGAGTTTGAGCTGTTGCTATGACAATTCCGAGATGAATGTCAAAGAATGGAACAATCCAGGATCATGTTAAATTATCAATTCCATCCAGATAACTCAAACAAAACCACATTTGAAGAAATAGGCCCAGATAAAAAATGATGACTTTTGTGTTTGGTTAATCAAGCAATTTGTGCTGCGTAGGTAAAGGAAGCCATTTTAAATGATGAGATTTACTGCCCTCCGGAAACAGCAGTCCTACTGGCATCTTACTCTGTTCAGGCCAAGTACGCCGACTACAACAGAGATATCCACAAGCCCGGTTATCTCACCAATGACAAGCTGCTACCACAGAGGTGAGCCATGTATACTTGTGAGATCTTTCTGAAAGCCTTCTCAACATAAGTTGAATCTCTTCCACCTGCAAGTTGCCCGAAGGGATGTAATGGGATGATTTGTTTTTTTTTCCTCTCTCTCTCTCTTTCTGCTATGATTGATTATGAATTTGTAGTTCAAAAATGATAAGCTACTATAGAGGTGTCCAAACCTATAGGACCATAGGACTATTTTATAGTCTGTTTTTTTTTTTTTAATGTATTTCTGGTACTCTCATGCTTACAGACAGCTGAGACAGTGGAATATGATACGGACTGGTCAAGATACTCGACTACTTCATTAGTGATGTTGACTAGTTTTTGCACCTTTTTTTTCTAAATTGCTTTTGCTTTAATATTTTAAGCAAAGGTGCTTTAAAGAGGCTCCTTGAAGACTCTTAGAATTCTCTTTCTAAGAAGCAGAATCTACATTCTTCACTTTTGAATCGCTACCAGTATGTATGGGGTTAGATTTGTGTCTTATTTCTAGATAAATAGATCTAGAGGAAACAGGTAAATTTTGCTCAAAGGGAATTAATAATTATATTTATTTATTTATTGGGAATTTTGACAATCACTTATTTTACGGCAAAACAAATGAATCATCCAGTGTAACTATAACTCTGCAGTGGATATTAAATCCGAAGCATAGTAAAAACATCACTACAACTTCTGAAAGTGACCAGCTGTGTTTTAGCATTACATAAAAAGTAATGTCACAAATTTAATATTAATGTAAAAAATAAAAATAAAAAAATAATGCTAATATTTAAATACCAAAAACTCTTTGTTCAACTTGGCTATATATGAGCAATATCACACGAGTAGCCATGCGAAATCGGTCATAGGCAATCACAGCGTGCTGATATACAGCCATATCACATGGCTACGAGTGTGATATTGCGTTTATACAACAGTTCAACGGCACAAGTGTAAATAAATAAAAACAACAACGGAATGTCTTTAAAAATCCTCTTTTTGTGCGGAACTACTTTCTTCCGCCACAGATTCAAATCTTAAGTTGACAGTTTGGCAGTTAAGACCAAGCCTCCGTTATTAATTCTAAAACGTCACTTTAGAACTAGTAACAAAGGAATGTTGAGTCTCTCCATTGAAGATCATTGTATGTAGAGTAGATTATAATGAGAGACAGCTTGACTAAGAGAGTGTAATTAATTACCTGTATCTGATATACCATTCATTCTTCAGGTCGATCTTATATCCAAAAATCAGTTTGAATGTCCGCTGAGGAGAGTGTCACTTTAGAACTATAGAAAATGTGAATCTGACGTCACGCTGCATTGAGTTCTGGGTAACTTCTTTGTTTATCCGCCATACCGACAGGATCGCGCAGCCTTTCCATCATTGAGTTTAGTGCACTAATTTGTTTTCTGTCATGATTGTGAAAAATGTCACCATTGTATGTCATTAATGCTGCATCGATAATGGCGATAGTAACTCAGATCATCGTTCTGAGAGAAAACTGGACAATGAAAAACGTTTTTTCACCTTTTCTGTAAAAACACCAAGAGAAGCAGGTCGAGGAGATGACGAGAAGACGCCGGATGGCAAATCTTTTAGTAATGGCACTGATTAAACCCACTGCTTATCACTCAATAAAAGAATCAAGTTGCTAAGTGTTTTTGAAAGTTTTGATTTTGTTTGGTTTAATAATTAACATTATTACCTTTTGTGAGTATGACTTTCACTCCGCTCGTGAATTCACAGAACTTGAACGGGCACATTTTAAAATGCTAAACAAGAAAAACGCTTCATGTGGCTTAAAGATGAACGCAAAAATCTGTACATATCTATTAAAGCATACTGTGTGGAAATACGCATATGAGCCCAAAATATGAAGGCAACACGTTTACATGTTAAGGGGTTTCCTCTCATGTAAAGAAAACGCTTAATGCACATAGACTGATATTAAAGAGACCAAATTCTGTACATAGTTTATTAATAAAGCACATATGTGCAGAAAAACGGATGAGACCAAAAATATAAACTTTCAGTATCACTTAAAATCCCTAAGCCATTTTAGGCATTTTCTTCATAACGGTTTTACAAAGGGAAGAAATTGCTTAATTAGCCTGATTTTGAAAAAATCAGCTAAATGTAAAAAAAAAAAAAAAAGCTAATTTAAAAGAAAAATTGAGAGGAATTGAGAGTAAAATCTTTGTGTGGCAGGGGCAACTGCCACTGAGACCTGTCACTCGACCTGTCTCCGCTAGTGGCAGCTGCCACTCGACCTGTCACCGCTATATGCGCCTGTCACTCGACCTGTCACCGCTGCCACTCGACCTGTCACATATATACGCGCCTGTCAGTCAACCTGTCACGGATAAATGCGCCTGCTATACCCGCCTGCCCCGCGACCTGCTATGGATAAACGGGCCTGTCATTCGACCTGTCACGGATAAACGCGCCTGTCAGTCGACCTGCCACGGCTATACCCGCCTGCCCCGCGTTCTGTCACAGATATACGCACCTGTCACTCGACCTGCCACGGATAAACGCGCCTGTCACTCGACCTGTCACGGCTATATGCACTTGCCCCGTGACCTGCCACGGATAAACGCGCCTGCCACTCGACTTGTCACGGATAAACGCGCCTGTCACTCGACCTGCCATGGCTATACCCGCCTGCCACTCGACCTGTCACAGATAAACGCGCCTGTCACTGGAACTAGGAAAACAAATTCTTATTTTAAAGGTCTGTTTTGTTATTAAAGTCTAACAATGTTTAGGCAAGATTTGACAATACATTTCAATGTAAATTATGACACTGTTACCTATTTTGTGTTAATGAGGCCAGGTACATTAATCTCAAATACACACTGATGCAGTGGTGTAGTCTAGTTTTTTGTATTGAGTATACTGTGATTTTTCCCTCCCAGCCTCATACTCACCTGTCCCAGTGCGACACCCCATCAGCGCTACCACACTCACTAATGCATATAGTATGCAACTGATCTAGGCTACATGTTATTGAGAGCATTCTGAACGACTGCTTATGTGTGTTTTATCAAAATGTCAATTTATTATAATCAACAAAAGACTTTAACTGCCAATGACATTTACAGCTGAAGAGACTGGACTGATTTTCTACTGTTTAGTGTCAATCACCATCTAACTCAGCCAGTTAGATAGCCTTATATTATATGAATATGGTCCCTGGAGCAGTTTTTTTCAGTTGGCAAGTTTCAATGCACATTTAAGAGTGCAAGTTGCAACTATTATTACTCTCTAAAAAATGTTTGGTTAAAAACAACCCAAGTTGGGTTGAAAATGGACAAACCCAGCAATTGGGTTGTTTTAACCCAGCGGTTGGGTTAAATGTTTGCCGAACCTGCTGAGTAATTTTATTTAACCCAACTATTGTGTAAAAACTGCTGTATTGCTTGCTTAAAATGAACCCAAAATATGTTGGAAATTAACATTTATTAAAATTAAATATAATAATTAAACAATAAACATTTATTAAATTGTTTATTAATAAATGTTCGCCTTTGATTATTGATTTCGTTAAGTTGTACTGTATCTTTTATCATACCTTGAGAAGTTTATTGATGTTTATTTTGCGTTGTAACTGGTATTAAAGCGGAGGAGAGGATCAGTTCACGCGCGTGTCAGGCTGCAGCTTCTCTTGAACTGAAGCACGCCACATTAAAGAGCGGCAAAACGGTATTTATGTTTTTTTTTATTTCGAAGTAAAATGGGCAAAATATGAAACTTGAGACTTTGAGAAATATGAGACTTTGTTTCATGTCAAAAGCAACAAACCACGAATAATATTGTGATTTACTGGATGGTTACGTATCCTCACGCTTTTTTAAGTGGGTATACGGAAATCCTTGACCTTTCCTAGTGGGTATACGGCGTATAGCCTACCTGCGTATCACGTATAACTTTCTTTGTCACAAAATAAACGCCTGATTCCTGTGTCCATTCAGACTAGTGTTTTGAACGTTGGAAGGTCCACTTACTAGAAGGTTCTTACTAGAACACGTCCTTCAACACTCTTGGTCAATAAACTTTGGTCAAAAGTGAAAGGTGAAAAAAAAGTACATTTCTATAATTTACTTAAAGTGCTCTATTTTCGTGCACTAATTTCTAACTTAATACACTAAAAAAAAATCTTCTTTAGTACTTCTTAAGATAATAATAAGAACATCTAAGTGCACTCAAGTGTGCTATTTTAAGACACCATGAAATATGAACTAAAATGTGCTTTTAATATACTATCTCTGTATTTAAAAAATATATTTAGATACCGCTTATAGTACATTTGAACCCATACTAAAGTGGTAACTAAATACATTTTTTAAATATAGAGATAGTATATTAAGATACTTTTTTGACCTGGGTATCCGTGACAGGTCGCGGGGCAGGTGGGTAGCCTATAGCCGTGACAGGTTGACTGACAGGCGCGTTTATCTGTGGCAGGTCAACTGACAGGCGTGTTTATCTGTGGCAGGTCGAGTGACAGGCACGTATATCTGTGACAGGTCGCGGGGCAGGCGGGCATAGCCGTGCCAGGTCGAATGACAGGCGCGTTTATCCGGGACAGGTCGAGTGACAGGCGCGTATATCTGTGACAGGTCGCGGGGCAGGCGGGCATAGCCGTGCCAGGTCGACTGACAGGCGCGTTTATCCGGGACAGGTCGACTGACAGGCGTGTATATCTGTGAAAGCTCGCGGGGCAGGCGGGTATAGCCGTGGCAGGTCGACTGACAGGCGCGTTTATCCGTGACAGGTCGAGTGACAGGCGCATATATCTGTGACAGGTTGAGTGACAGGCGCGTTTATCCGTGACAGAACACGGGGCAGGCGGGTATAGCCATGGCAGTTTGACTGACAGGCGCGTTTTTCCGTGACAGGTCGAGTGACAGGAGCATATGTCTGTGACAGGTCGACTGACAGGCACATATAGCAGCGACGGGTCGAGTGACAGGTCTCAGTGGCAGCTGCCCCTGCCACACAAAGATTTTACCCCTACTGGAAAAATTTCAGACAGACTGCATTTTTTGCATCTGAAGTCTTCAAATATTGTAGATATCAATCCAGTCAAAAATATGAAAATAGCTCATATCTAATAAAAGGTTTGGGTCCCCCTTGGTTGAAATCGCAAGAGTACCCCTAACGACGGCCCTTCATATGATAATATTTATAGGATGCATTGAGGAGGAGAACAAACTACACTCAATGGCCAAGTTATGCTGACATAATTATGATCCATGACACTGACCCAGATTCTATGTAAAGAACAATTCTTTGTGACTATATATTTCTCAAGTTGGAAAAACCATTTAGTTCCCACTTCCAGGACATCCACAAGATGAATAAAGATAAATACATTACAGGATGACTGAAATTAAGTGTTTAGAAAAATAATAATAAAATAATAATAATAATACATGTTTATTCTTGTGTGGCACTTTTTTTTTTCATATAGGAGCCATTGACTCCTTTAATTGTTTGGTAACACTTTACAATAAGGTTTCATTAGTTAACATTAGTTAATGTATTAACTAACTTGAACTAACAATGAACAAAACAATTGTTACAGTATTTATTAATGTTTAGCCGCTTTTCCACTGTCGGGCCGCACAGTTCTCAGAATGGAAAGGAACGGTTCCAGTTGTGTTTCCACTTGAGCCTGGCACAGCACGGCACGGCACGATTACAAACCGTTCTCGGCCCAGAATCCTCAACACGGTTGTCTAACCATGCTGAATCCGTGAAGTTACGTATTGGTCATTTGTCTGTTGCCTGGCTACCAGTTTCTCTGGTTTCAGTTTCTCGCTAAGCGCTCTATTTGAGCGACGCAATAATCAGCCCAACAGTGGAAAATGAAACCGTAACCGTACCAGCTGGCCATAAGCAATAAGAACCGTTCGGCCCGATGGTGGAAAAGTTGCTTTTGTTAAAGTTAGTTAATAAATGCAATCATTCATTGTTTGTTCATGTTAGTTCATAGTGCATTAGCTAATGTTAACAAAAACAACTTTTGATTTTAATAATGTATTAGTAAATGTTTAAATTAACATTAATTTAGATTAAGAAATGCTGTAGAAGTATTGTTCGATCTTAATTCATGTTAACTAAAGTAGTTACCTAATGTTAACTAATGAAACCTTGTTGTAAAGTGTTACCAATTGTTTGTTTGTTTGTTTGTTTGTTTTTGTCTGTAGCCCTGCTCTACCTTCACAAATTTAAAAAAAATCAGCAGGTTTCCTTTTTTTGTGTGTACCATGACAGTTTGTATAATAAATTGTGGCACAATATTTATGATTATTTAGCCTATTTATCTGAGCCTCTACAATGATGCCAGAATGATTCATTGTGTGTGTTGTAAATGTTGTTATTATGTAGAGTATTGGAACAACATAAACTGACTAAAGAACAGTGGGAGGACAGGATTCAGACATGGCACGAGGAACACAGGGGTATGCTCAGGTAATTACCATTTTCTGGCTTGACACAAACACATGCACAAACAATACAGAGTACACATAACAATAGCTCATAACACAAAGAGCACACTCAGGTCACTTATATTTTCAATCCTCAACTACTTCACCATGGTTAATAGCAGTATTTCTATTCACAGCATGTCAGTTTATTTGTCCATCTGAATGTGTGTTTACAGAGAGGATTCTATGATGGAGTATCTGAAGATTGCTCAGGATCTGGAGATGTATGGAGTGAACTACTTCGAGATCAAAAATAAGAAGGGAACAGAGCTCTGGCTGGGAGTGGATGCTCTTGGTCTCAACATTTACGAACATGAAGACAAGTATGTCTTAAAATGAATTAATGTATTTCTTCAAAATGAAGCAGTTCCTGTTATATGGAAAGTTATTGTAGCCATCAAGTAAACAAGTGGTTATTTTCAGTGGTATTTTCTTTTCATTTTACATCCATAATGCCTAATAAAATAGTCAAGTCCCATTATTTATATATCGCTTTATACAGTACAGATTGCTTCAAAGCAGCTTTACAGTAATAACAGGGAAATGATGCATTTTGGCTGTCAAGTCAATAGACCTTTATTTATGTAGTGCTTTATACAAGGCTGTTGTTCAGCTGAAGTCAATTCAGTGTTGATTCAGTTCCGTTGTAAAGATAATCAATTATTAAATTAGTTAATTTCATCCATAAAGCAGTTCTGGAAAAAAAAAAAAAATGTCATCATCTAGCTTAGTTCGGTTCTCATACAACAGCATCTGTACAGTCAGATCAAAAATAATGTTGAATAGTAAGTGTTACCCAACTAAGCAAGCCAGAGGTGACAGTGGCAAAGAACCTTGGGATAAACCAGGCTCAGTCAGGGGGGCCAGTTCTCCTCTGGCCACGAACGAACATGGTGATAGTGATTCAGGCTGCATCACATATCAGAATTCAGATTGCGATCGGTAGCATTCAAATATTCTTTTGCTTGAAGATCGGATTCATCACGCTAGTATGGAGACAAAGCTGCTCATAGATCTGTGCAAAAGATCTGTCTGGTTCTTGTGGTCTTTGCTGAGGATCTGTGCCGGTGGCTGTCATGTCGACGAGGCCTTCATAGAGGATTGTCTAGTGGACACGGTATCTGCTGACATTCAAGGCTGCATTGTGGTTGTGTCTAGCCGCAGGTCCACCATCTGATCTGGATATGAACCGGATTCGGCTGACTACAGTAACCATGGGATAAGGATGAGACAGACAGATTAATATCAGCATAGATGTGATCCTTTTTACGATGTAACAAGTACATCGGGTGTTATAGGAAGTGTTTCCAGTTCCGGTTGACCTAATTTATGCAGCCTAACAATCATTTAACTTATTTGAATAATGGAAATTGATAATGTGTTATGTGTATGCCAGGTTAAAGATATGCGTCTAGATTTAAACTGAAAGAGAGTGTCTGTTTACTGAACAAGGCTAGGAAGACTGTTCCAGAGTTTGGGTGCTAAATAGGAAAAAGATCTAGCACCTGCAGTTGATTTTGATATTCTGGGTATTATCAACTAGCCAGAATTTTGAGATTGCAACAGACGTAAAGGACTATAATGTGTTAAGAGCTTGCTCAAGTACTGAGGAGCTAAACCATTTAGTGCTTTGTAAGTAAATACCAAGATTTGAAAATGTATACAATGTTTAATAGGGAGCCAGTGCAGTGTTAATTCCTGGTTCTAGTAAGAACTCTAGGTGCTACATCTTTTACCAGCTGGAGTTTGTTTATTAAGCATGCAGGGCAACCATAATTACAATATTACAATAATCTAGCCTTGAGGTCATGAACACATTACCTAACTTTTCTGCATTTGTCACTGAGAGCATATGTTGTAATTTAGATATATTTTAAGATGGAAAATGTGGTTTTACAGATGCTAGAAATGCAGCTTTCAAATGAAATATTGGTATCAAAGAGCACACCCTGGTTCCTAACTGACGAAAAAGACTTGACAGAGCAGCCATCAAGTGTTAGACAGTTATTACGTGTGGAGGTGCAATAAATAAAATCTGTTTTTTTTTTTTGTTTTTTTTTCCCCCAGAATTAAGTAGTAGGAAATTACTAGTTATCCAATTTTTTTATATCAGCTATGCATTCCATTAATTCTGAGAATTTGTATGTTTCATCAGGATGCAAAGAAATATGGTGCTGAGTATCATCAGCGTAACAGTGAAAAGCAACAGTCCTAGTCCTGAGTACCTTGCGGTACTCCAAACTGAACTTGTAATCAAAATGACACCTCTTAATTTACTGCTACAAATTGGTAACGGTCAGATAAGTATGATTTGAACCATGCCAATGCAAGTCCACTAATGCCAATGTAATTTGCGAGTCTATTCAAAAGAATGTTGTGGTCGATAGTATCAAATCAGATCCAGTAACACTAATTGAGAGATACAACCATGATCGGTATAGTGTCTAACATACCTCTTGTTGATTTTGATGATTTAACAAGTTTAGACCACTCTTCCTCTCCTATGGCAAAGAACGAATTAGTGTCAAAAATAGTGCTGGGCGGTATGACCAAAAATCTGTATCATGGTATGTTTTTAAGATTCTGGCGGTTTCACGGTTTGTCACTTTTTTTTTTTTTTTGGCATATTTTACTGTCAGGAGTACAGGGAATATATTATATAAACAAGGACAAATAAAAATGTATTTAAAAATGAAATCAAATCAGTTCATAAAGCTAACAATTTAGTTTAAAATGTAATCAAATTAATTTAATTATTTAATTAAATTAATAATATTAATAAGTTGGCTACATTTTTACTGTGCAGTTTCTGTAATTTTAATGAAAACCTTTGACTTTGTGTTTTAATAAACGGTGTTATTATTATTATTAGGATTATTATTATCTCTATTATTGAATTACACTCGATTGTACAATAGTATATTTCTTTTATTTCAAGTTATACTGAACTTTTATTTTGACAGGGTTGTGAAGACGTTTGACTTCCTGTGTATATGATATGACAAATGTTGATAGTTTTATCAAATTAAACGGTGAAATGTTCATAAAGTGACTGTAAGAGCAGCTCTGCAGATGAAGTTCATGTGTATAGTGAGTGAGACAGCAGACACTGAAATCATCGCGAGCGTCACGCGTGCTTTAGTAGCCTATGTGTAGTAGTAGACGAAAATGTGGCGCTCATTCATACAGACTTCAAATTTCAATAGCAGTATTTTTTAGCTTTAATATTCACAGACACTAGTCCGTATCGATATCTGATTCATTGTACAGCCCTACGTTTGATTTATTCATCCATAAATTGCCAAATTCTTTGACATTCCGCTTTATACAGTAAGTTCTATTTTTGTGACTGGATTCTGTGATTTCATCCGTGTTTTCTGCATCGCGGAAATCATATGGCTCTACATGGTATGTGCAGCATTAAAAAGAGTTAGTTTTGTGAGTTATTTATATATTGTTGTGTAATAAAGTTGTTTCCATAAGTGTAAAAAAGGGTATGTAGTTAATAGAAGTCCGCTCTCGATACACTCTACATTGCGCTTCATGGCCATTGAAGCAGCTGTTTCAGCTACGCACCGGTATGGCGGTTTTTGAAAAATACATATCGGTCTCGAAATTGAAACCGGTATACCTTATGAACCAGTATACCGCCCAGCACTAGTCAAAAATATTGATATTTTGATATGTATCGATACTGAAATATCTGAAACGGTTCCAATACGCCTTTTCTGCAGTATCGATACACCGATACCAGCTGCGCGTTCTCGCTCTCTCTTCTCTTTGACGGCAAACTGACACGCACCCACCTTCGCTCCAGTTGAATAGTGCTTGTATTGCGCATAATTTTTGTCATTCGCGCAGGTTTCGCGCTCGCACCATTTAAGCGCACAACACAATCCCTTGACAACACAATCATCGAATGAAATTACGTTTGCTGAATAAATTAAATAAATAAATAAAAATCCGTAATATAATGCAGTTTTTACTGTTGCTTACCTGTCGAGAGCAGATGAAATGGAGTTTGGAGAAGCCCTCCATGATCGCGGGTTTTCTTCTTTCCGCGCATGCACACATTCCTTGCTTCAAGATGTACATTTTACAAAATTTTTTCAAGTTACTTCAAGTACTTTATTAATTAGTGTAAATATGCCAGAGAATCGAATCAGGGTATCTTCCATTCATTCGTTTTTTGATTTAATATTGAAATCAGAAAAACTAGAAAACTTATTTCATTTTTCATTTTTAAAAAGAAAAAGAAAAAACAAAAAATTGGCTTGATTTTTCGTTTTTTCGTTCTGGGGTTGGAAACAAATAATCAGCTTGAATATTCGATCTCTACATGTGGGCGGGAATGAAACGCCTCTTTCCGATGATTGGTCAACCAGACATCAAACCATGTCGTCATCAGTTGTTCATCGGTTCCGCTCAACAGAATAAAAGTCCATCGCTTTACAGCTGTATGGATTCTTAACACATTTATTGCAACCTACAACGTTGGCACACTGCCTGTTTTATTTAACTGACCAACTATAAAAATATGTGTGGCAAAGCTGCTGGGCAGCCGGAGAGAATGTAGGCTACAATACATTGAAGTAAAGCGCAAATCAGCCTATCGATTTAAGTTTAAATATGCAGCAGTCAAAACTTTTGTTTTAGACAACACCCTGAGTTTTGGACATGGGATGAATATGAAATATGACAGATATGAAAAGATATTACATGTTATTAGTTCCTTAAAGCGGTGCTATTAGTTCAGAGATGGACTTTATTGTAATGGGAATTGAACATCATGATTTGATGACGGAGGTGAACTCGTTTGAGATGCCAATTTGAAATAGACTATCACACATTTTAAAAAAAGTAAAAATAAATAAAAACTCAGGCGAATTAAATTTTAGGGGTAATGTTAAATAAATATAGTGTTAATTATAGCCATCATAGTGCTCTCTCAGTTATAAGATATCAAAACCCTGAAATAACACTAACAATAAAGAGATGAAGAGTATTTTTATAGACTATTTATTGCCATCTGGTGTCAGAAATTAACTTTACCAAATAGGCAATTAATTTTCAGGGATTTTTTTTTTTACGTTTATATAGGTATTTTTTCCTAATATTATTAAATTTGTAGGTATGCCATCTTTAATGTGAAGTTCTTAGAATAATATGACGCTATGTTACCAATTAAATCAGTATCAACCAGAGGCTTGCAGAGGTGGCAAAGAAGCAGCACCTGAAGTTGCTTTTAGATCTATTTAATGAGATGTTAGATAGTGTTGCTCAGAGAGGGCAGTAAATGCGTAGCAATTACAATTGCATAATGTAATGAGATTAATGTTTTAAACAACATTTTGAATACAGAAATATTAAATGAATGACAAAATGAAACGATATTTGGATTATGAAATTAATGTCGCCAGTAGGTGGCAGCAAGTCATTGTGTTAATGAATGAGTCATTTATTCAACCGATTCGTTCAAAACACTGATTCATTCAGGAATAAATATCAAGTGGATCTCTATAATCTATTGGGCCATTGAATCACTCGGTCAACTGATTTGTTCAAAGACTTAGATTCATTCAGGAACAAAACACTGCTCTGTGCGCTAGGAGTCAGTCGCACAACAGTTCTGATTTGCATGGGAAGTTTAGTTGGCAGAGAAAATAAAACGTTTTGTGTGACATCCATTAATACTCAATATTAATGAAATAAACTCAGAATATTGCCTAAAACAAAAGTTATAACTTTAAGGAAAAAATAGCATGTAGCCTATTATATACGTTCTGTATATTTGACATATCATACGCCAGTGATAACCTACATTTCCTACACTTCTCTATGAAAAAAAAAAAAAAAAAAAACTCAAAATAGAATAGGCCTAATATAGAATAGGTCTAATAGATATGCTGTGACTGTAAAATTGACACTTTACACTTAAAACGATACTGGTACTTTGCGCTTTACTGCAATGTATTGTACATTCGCTCCGGCTGCCCGGTGCATCAAGCAGCTTCGCTAGATTTTTATAGTTGGTCAGTTAAATAAAACAGACAGTGTGCCAAAGTTGTAGGCTAGGGGGTAGTTGTGTGCAGCTGCAAAGTAAATTAATATTTATGAGATAAACTAATATTGCACGTGTAGATGAATTTATGTCTACACAGAATTAAGCCCTGACTCTGCACCAGTACGATTTGCGTCAATCCATTCACTAGTCTGGGCAGCGTTTCCCAAAAGCATCGTAAGCCTAAGTTGATCGTAGCTCCATTGCCACCAAAACTATCTCCTTATCTCCTTATCTTAGCTCGATTCACAACGGTAAGCTTGTAATAATGTTTTATAAATAAGAACGAACTGGTGGATTTCCGCGGGAAATTCGAGTATGCAGCAGTTCGTCTTTGTGTCATTATGTCACGTCTGCAATAATTAAACTTATCATTTTGATGGCGGATTGTAATCCAGAAACGTCCAAATGACAATCATCAGTGAAAACTGGAGATTCACCCGTAGTCAAAAGCAAAAGACTTCAGACTGTGGAGTGGCTACATAAATTTAAATCTACAGGTAATACACTAATAAGCTAATACACACTAAATACACATAGTCAAGCAATGCTGATGTTGTTATCATTAACAATTTGAGAAAAAAGTATAACAGTAATAATAATTTGCACGGTTCGGCGTGATCCAAGCTAAGCAATCGTTAGATTTAATCGCCATTGGCAGCATGATTTAAGCCCCGGGTATACTTCACTTTCCGCGCCCGGACGTGTCTTGCGCACAGTCGCATCCACGCATCTTTCAAAGTATACTAAACCACGGATGCACGCGGATGACCGAGTTTGACACATGCGCAGTAAAAAATGTTCTATACCAGACATTGTGTCATCAACGGGACATTCGCTGGGCAGGATCGGAGGAGAAAAATAGTGCATCCACCATTGCAACATAGTTCAGAAGATACACCAAGAGAACAGGAATCAAAAATGATGGAGAAGGCATGCTTCTGAGTTTACTCCTCTTGTTTTTGACTCGCTCTTTATACACTCTTCTTCGACGACTGCACATTGTGCTCAGTATTATGCGTATTGCCTCCTAGTTGACTCTTCTGTCCTGCTTGCGCATGCGCTGTTGCACGCGCACCGTCGAAGTATACCTGGGGCTTTATTGTAGGCCTAATGCTTTTTTCCTCAGTTGGTCAGAACAAAAGTGGCAGACATGTTACTTTCTTTTTTTTCTTTTTTTTTTTCCCATTTTATTTTTGTTAATTTATCCAAAACAAATAATCATGATAGGGAAATATAAACATTATCAATATAAAACACTTAAATAATCACAAAAATTATATTATTAATTACATTAAAGTATTAAATCAGTTGAAACCAAATATTCTTATACATTTGACAAATCCTATACATAAGCAGGTATTATGGCATAGGATCCTCAGGTCAGTTCGACTGAAGCGACGACTCTGAGTTATGCATAATCATGGAACGGCAAGGAACACAGTACTTGTTCGTAAGATAAGATTTTGGTCATATCCCCACCCAAACTATTTTCTTCTGCTGGCTGATTTTAACATGATTTCTTTGCATATTGTTGAGTAAATGTATACATTTTCAAGCTTGCTCATCCCTCTCTTGTTATTCTTTAAGGCTTACACCAAAGATTGGTTTCCCATGGAGTGAGATTCGAAACATTTCTTTCAACGATAAGAAGTTTGTCATCAAGCCCATTGATAAAAAAGCACCAGTAAGTATTTTCAGGATTATTCTCTCCGTATTTATACTACAGCAGTTCTACAAAATTTGGACCACATTTACATGCACATCATTTTGTGATAAGGTCTATATTCGGGCTGAATTGCAAAAAAAAAGATGTTTATATGCTTCACAGCTACTGGAATATAAAACAATAAGAGAGTGTTATCTGAAATAACTTTTGAGGAATTGAAAATCGCTATAACAAGGTTTAAAGTAAACAAGTCTTCAGGCCCCGACGGTTTCATTTCTCAGTGGTATAAATCCCTTAGAGAATCATTGACCCCTATGTTACTTGCCACATTCAATTGGATATTAAAAGGTGGGCTGGTCCCCCCCTCTTGGAGGGAAGCAATAATTTCGGTTATACCAAAGGAAGGTATAGATAAAACTGAGTGCAGAAATTTCAGACCTATCAGCGTCTTAAATGTTGATTACAAACTATTTACATCCATTCTGGCTAGAAGGTTAGATACAATTATTCCGGAACTGATTCATTTAGATCAGACTGGGTTTGTTAGGCAAAGACAAACTCAAGATAAAATTAGGCGTTCTTTACATATTATGAGCCATATAACCAAGCACAATGTTGAAGCTTTGTTAGTAGGATTGGATGCTGAAAAGGCATTCAATTCTGTTAGGTGGAAGTATCGTTTTATGGTTATGAATCGATTTGGGTTTCACAAATCTATTATTAAAGTTATTCAAACATTATATGATAAATCATTAGCGAGAATTAAGGTGAATGGTTATGCAGAGACTGTAGGTAAATTCAAAGAATCAAGAATTTTTGCCCCCTGAGAATCTGCATCTGTTTGTTTCTGGGAGTATAGATTTTTGTAAAATATCTCAATTTTTAAGAATTTCATCCGAGCCATACTCAGTTTTTTTGGTAATAGGATTGCGAATCTTGTAGATCGAATTATCCGCCTGTTGTTTACGTAATCTATAAGCCAAGAGTTTAGTAGATTTGCCACCCACTTCATAGTATTCCTGCTTAGTAAATATAAACTTTTTCTGTATTTCTTGCATGTGCAAATCATTAATGTCTTCCTGTGTCTTTTTAATCTCTTTTTTCACCTTGGAGTCCAAATTTACATTTACATTTATTCATTTGGCAGACGCTTTTATCCAAAGCGACTTACAAGTGAGGAATACAGTAAGCGAGTCGTCATGACGAGGCAAATAGGGACAATAAGTGCTCACAATACAAGTTTTAGGCAGTGCTCAGAGTATCATAAGCTACAATAGAGAGAGATTAAAGGAAGTGAAGGGATAGAAAGGTATAGAAATTTTTTTTTTTTTTTTTAAGATGAGGATAAGTGCTCACGAAAGAGATGAGTTTTCAGCTGTCTTTTGAATATTGCCAGGGATTCTGCATTGTGGATGAAGGCAGGAAGACCATTCCACCAGCAAGGGACAGTGAACAAGAATGTCCTGGAGAGTGATTTTGTGCCTCTCTGTGATGGTACCACTAGCCTTCGCTCCTTTAATGAGCGTAGGCTTCTGGTCGGAGTGTAGACTCGTAAGAGTGAGTGGAAGTAGGAGGGTGCTGAGCCTGTGGTAGATCTGTAAGCAAGCGTCAACGCCTTGAATTTGATGCGAGCAGCAAGTGGTAGCCAGTGCAGGGAGATGAAGAGAGGTGTGACGTGGGCTCTTTTGGGCTCGTTAAAGACGAGACGTGCTGCAGCGTTCTGAATCATTTGAAGAGGCTTGATAGTGCATGATGGCAGTCCAGCCAGAAGAGCATTGCAGTAATCAAGCCTAGAAATGACCAGGGCCTGGACAAGGAGTTGTGTTGCATGTTCTGTTAGAAAGGGCCTGATTTTCCTCATGTGTTGTCTCGTTTAACTCCTCTGGATGTCTCTTTAACTCCTCTAGCTGTAATTTATTAAGTCTCTCATAAACCTTCGTTTTGAGTAACAAAGTGGTCACAATAATTTTCCCCCTCATCACAGCTTTACATGCATCCCAGAGCATAGGTGGCGAAACCTCCCCATTATCGTTATTTTCCAAGTACATGTTAATTTCGGTCTTCATCTGTTCTTCAAGTTTATTTAAAATACTAGAGTTTAATCTCCAAAGCGTAGTCCTTGCTTTGCTATTCAAGTTGAAAGTCATATAAGACAGGACTGTGATCAGAGAGATCTATTGTTCCTAACTCGCAGCACTTGACCCTGTTTCTGTCTTTACTAAAAATAAAGAAATAGTCAATTCTAGAATAAACCAAATGAAGTGAAGAAAAATGGGTATAAATACAACTAGGATTAAGATCTCTCCACACATCCATGACCCCTAGCTCTTTCATAACCATATTAATTGTCTTACTTATAGGCTTGGATTGAATTGAACCACTCCCAGAAGAACCCTTGGCGAAGACGAACATCATTAGTGCCAACGTGAATTATAATTTTAGAGTATTTATGATTAGCATTAGCCTGCACTTTTAAATTTGCTTTGATGTCAGGTGCTCTGGCTCCTGGCAAACATGTGACTATGGTGGCTGGTGTCTCTATTTTCACGTTCCGTGTAATAGAATCGCCAATAACTAGGGCACTTTCAACAGGATTCTTAGTGGGTGCGTCACTGAGTGGGGAGAACCTGTTTGATGTTCTTATTAGAACGGAAGAGTGGCATTTTCCGCGGCACAGGTTCTACAGGCTCTACAACACACCTGGCTGTCTGGTGCAGTCACAGCAACCTGGAGCTGAACATGCTCAAAACAGAGGAGATGATTGTGGACTTTAGGAAAACCTCCCCAGCACTCTCCCCCCTCACCATAATGAACAGCACAGTGGCAACAGTGGAGTGATTCAGCTTCCTGGGCACCACCATCCCTCAGTACCTGAAGTGGGACAATCACAATTGGGGCTTCTGCATTGGAGTAACCTTTTCGTAGTTCCTAGAACTAATGACGGAAGTATCCACATTTTGGCTTGTTCGCACTGCGGGAACTGGGAACGGTTTTAGTTCTAGGAACGCCTTTTGGGGGAACTAAATTAGCTCCTACGTCAGAGTAGGGTCTAACCCAGCACAATAGGAACTACCAGTGACGTGTGTGTACGCTGATTGGCCGAATGCATGCATTTTTAAAAAGGGGGACTTTGAGGGGACCAAGCAAAACATGATTATGTATTTTTGCTCAGCTAGCGACACTGGACATCAACAACATGCTAATGCTTTCACCTTTATTTATATAGCGCTTTTTACAATGCAGATTGTGTCAAAGCAGCTTAACATTGATAACTGGTATATAATTTTAGCTGCACAGCAGCTCTTAAAGAATAGTGTCAATGTCGGCAGATCAAAGCACTGTTGAATATCAAATGTCAAGTGTCCCCAACTAAGCAAGCCAAAGGTGACAGCGGCAAGGAACCCAAACTCCAACAGGTGACATCAGATGGCAAACAGGTGGCAAATAGACTTCTGTGTTAAAATGGAGAAAAAAACCTTGGGAGAAACCAGGCTTAGTCGGGGGGCCAGTTCTCCTCTGGCGAACAGTGCTTTGTTACGATTCAGGTTGCTATCTTATGTCTGATAGGATCGCAACATTCAAAGTATTTATTCCAGTTCAGTCCAGTTGAGGATTGTATTCATCACACCGGTATGGTAAGCTGTGCCACTGGCTGTTGTGTCGATGAGGCCTTCACAATGGATGATCTAGTTGACTCAATCTCTGCTGATACTTCAGGGCTACGTTGTGGTCGCGTCAAGGCGCCGGTCCTCGGTCTCACCTGGATACGGCCCGGATCTGGTTGACTACGGTAAACCTCGGGATAAACAGAAAGACTAATATTAGCGTAGATGCCATTCTTCTTCTGATGTAACGAGTACATCTGGTGTTATAGGAAGTGTTCCCGGTTCCGGCTGACCTAATTTATGCAGCCTAATAATCCTTTAACGGATTTGAAAATATAAATTGATAATGTGTTATGTGTATGCCAGGTTAAAGAGATGCGTTTTTAGTCTAGATTTAAACTGACAGAGTGTGTCTGCCTCCCGAACAATGCTTGGAAGATTGTTCCAGAGTTTAGGTGCCAGATAGGAGAAGGATCTACCACCTGCGGTTGATTTTGATATTCTAGGTATTATCAGCTGGCCTGAATCCTGAGATCGCAATAGACGTGAAGGACTATAATGCTTTAAGAGCTCGCTCAGGTACTGGGGAGTTAAACCATTTAGTGCTTTGTAAGTAATTAGCAAGATTTTAAAATCTATACGATGTTTAACAGGAAGCCAATGCAGTGTTGACAGAACTGGGCTAATATGGTCATATGCTGTTTACTTTCTTTGTATAACAGTTCTATCTAATAACTTATTAGACAGGACTGTTAAACAGATTGTAAACTAATGGAGACAGAGAATGGGAGCCCTATGTGCTCGGGCTCTGGCTTTCTCAGCACCATCACAATGTATCACAATGTCAAAAAGTGGCCCTAGGGGAACATTTAGTTCTCGGGAACCACCCTGGTGGCTAGCAGTGTTAATTTTGGCAGCCATTTTTGATTTAGTCTTAGTCTTTATCTTCAGACGAAAATGCTCTGAAAATGTTTCATATTTTAGTCTAGTTTTAGTCGACGAAAAGTAATGAAATAATAGTGGAAAAATGAAGTGTCCATGACTGATATTCTCATCCTCCGCAACATTTTTTAAGGACTCTTTACACACACACACAATTCTTTTTTTAAAAAAAATCTAGATTTTGAATTAAGAAACACGTGCTAGAACCTCAAAGATGGCTACCAAGTAGGTAGATCTCTTTATATTTATCCAGTTAAAAGTTACAAAATCTCTTATCAGACCATGTACACGACATTTTGATTATTACCGTAACAGGAAATTTTCCTCATTTGTAAAAACTTTAAATTAGTAATTTTCTGTGAAAAATGTGATCATACAGGCTATTTTTAAATATATATTATGAGGTATTAAGTTAAGTAATATTTACTAACTGTTGGAAAACTTTTGCAAAGACTAGGGTGACAAATTTCAGAGAAAAGGTTTACAAAAAAAGAAATCTACAGCAAGTCAAAACAGTATACACAGGGCTTTGTTGCACTATATTAGTAAGAACATCTTACAGACTTCCAGTGTTTTTATATCAGGTTAGTGATATTATGTTCTAAGCTGACACCTAACCCTCACAGAAAGCTGTGCAAATCATTAGATTTAAATATAAACATGATTTGGCCAATTTATCAGCATTTTAAAGTAGTTAGCAGGTGTGGCCAATAAGTGAGGTACGCGGCTGCTTAGAGCCCCGGGGAATCAGGGGGGCCTTATGATGGCAAAAAATTTTTGGCAAATGTTCCAGTGGGTATTTGTGTTTGAGCTTTGGAGGGTATGGCCCTTTCAAGGCCCTTTCACACAGGACGCGACAACGGCACCACTGTGCTATGAAACCCATTTATTTCAATGGCTTGCGCCGCGGTCAAAGTTCCGCTGTGCTCTGTGAAGATTACCTGCGCGGCCAATAGAAACAGGGCATCAAATGACTAGACATATAGACCTCCCGCTAACAGTTTTTAAAACTCCACCTACTTTGCTCTGGCCAGCGTAGCGCAAATCGTTTTGCATCTGAAGGGCTGCGCTGAACCCAGCGGTGAGCGCAACACATTCCGCGTCCTGTGTGAAAGGGCCTTTCACATATCATGTCTTTTGCTCGCGAAATTCGTTATTACAAATGTAGGCGCGCGGCGTCGCTTCTATTATGGGCGCACATTTTTTCCACTCGCTCATATGCCGTGGCGAGATGAAAACATCTCAACTTTTCAGAATGCTGCAAGCGCACCACAGGTCATGTGACAAGAACCAACTGATCAGCTTCGCCCTTTCCACAACAACATCAAAAGCTCAGACGAACGGCTGATCATTATATTTCTCATCTCCATAAATATATCTAGTAGTAAAGCTACTGCAAGGGCCAGAAATCAATTAATCCTTTGCTGATACTTCCTCGTCATCATGGAGAGCGTAGTTCATGGTTTGCATAGCAACGACAGATGCCATGGGAGCACAAGCGCTTAAGGAGGAGAAAGACGCGGTTTTAGATGCGATATGTGAACGGCCCCTTATAGGTTTTTATTTACAATGCGTTTTGCTGCATTGAGCTCAGTAGCTACAGACATATCTGTTGCTTTCTTGAACGCAATGGCCCATCAGAGGTGTTTAAGTTAGAATCCACTCACCGCTTGAAAAGCAGGTTTTTGTTCAGAAAATGTGAATTTCAACTTAATTCACATTTATTCATATAGCGCTTGTCACAATACCTGTCGTTTCAAATCAGCTTTACAGAAAATGCATGCGTCTACATTACAATTTAATTATTCAGAATTTTAATAAAAGCCTTGTTTTTCATGCTGCTGAGAGGATTGATGAGGACTGAATTACATGCTGCAAAGTGTTGGTAATGACATCCCCATATTAATGCGGAATGATTGAGCTCTTTAAATTTGGTCAAATCTGATTATTCATGTTTGTTGTTCATCAGCTGGAAGAAAATTGTTTCGAAAGTGATTCCAGCTATATTGTTTTTTCTTTGCCATTATCGTTGTGGTGTGGACTACCATTTTTTAAAACTAATCTGGTAAATGGGCGGTGTATGTGGAATTGCTAAATGCACATTTTTAGCCTATGTAAGCCTATATTTTTGAAGCACTGCAAAATCTAACTGATTGAACTTAAGTCCATGATTGTGCCAATATTATCTAATTTATTTTCAACATTAAAGTTTATATTTTTAAACTATACCTCATTCTTAGCATAATTATTATCATAACCAAATTCAGCAACCTCATTTCCGTAACCTATATCATTACCGCAAAAAAGTGTTTCTTTAATATTTATTTAATAGATGGAAAAAATAGTAGTTTGCTTTTAAATGCATGTGCAGAATATATACAATATGTTCTTTCAGGTTTGCTACATCATTTTGAAAATATGTCAGGTTTCATTGAAATAATAAAAAAAAAAAAAGGTTGTAAATTGTGGAAGGTGTTGCGGTAATGAGAGAAATCAATCAATCAAAAAAAAAAAAAAAAACTGTTCATTTAAAAAGAAATATTATTTCAGAATTTCAAGTAACTCTCCATGACTGTTAATAATCCATTTTTAAAAATGTGAAAATGTATTTGCTTTTCTAACAGTGTTGATGTTTTCAGACTGTTGCGGTAATGAGATTTTTTAGGACTTGTTTTGGAAATTGTGTTCAAAAAGGTCTTTGTAAGTAAATGTTTTTAAATTTATGTTCACAAATACTCCAGACTTTGTTTCTAATGTCTGGGGAAAAGAAAAAAAAAAAAAGAAAAAAAATTGTTAATTAAAGCATTTTTTAATTTTCATGTTTGAAATTTTTAAAACCAACTTTTCCACTTAGACTGCAGTTACACATTTTCCATTAAGGGACAATATTTGCCCTCTTAAATCGATTTTTCCAGTGCATTTTTTTTTTTTTTTTACCTTTATAAATACCTTTATAAAATAAATAATGCTTTAAATAAAAAATAATTTAAAAAAATTCGCAGATTTGTTCACGAAACACAGCTTGTGTGCTGCATTTCTGCTGTGGCTTTTGTTGCAAAACAGAGCAAAAATACTGACAATACTGTTTAAAATGTACATCACTTAATATTACCCTTTTGTTTGTTGAACTGTTGTATGAAATCGTTTGGATATTCGGGAAACATTGCATTCTTGCTGGTATAATATGATCAACATTAAAAACAATAACTCACAGAAGGGTATGTTTTTGTATCGAAGAGAGTTTTAATCTTAAATCTCTATGCAGTCTGTCTGTATTTGTTCTTCATGCTGAAAGTGCTAAATCCCCACTTTTACAAAGGTATATTGTCGAGAACAGCACTATTGTAGCACGATTTACTACATTTGCAATCCAGTTTGACTGCAACAGATGAGGTAATTTGACTGAATGTCATGTATTTATGGCATTTTACCTAGAAATACATGCTCGAAATACATGCTCAATTTTAATATTATTTTAAGGTGGAGTAGAATTAAATGAATGGCAAAACTCATCATTTTGTTCATGTACGTCAGTTTGAGAGCCACTGCTGGATATCAGCCTGCACTTTGGTCGCAGATTTAGTCAGCAAACGAGCAGCGCAATATAGACCGACTGAAAGACACTTTAATTTAAGTAGAAAAATCTCAAATGAAGATCGCTGAACTTTAAAGAATTTATCTTCCAGAATCTGAAGTTTTCATTTTTATTCCATATCTGCAAGAACTCCCACACCTTACTGCCAGATTCTAGAAGATAAATTCTTCAAACAGTGGTACAAGAGAATGTGGTGCTGGTCCTTCAAGAGTCACTCTCAGTCTGTCTGTCTATAAAGCCTATAATAAAACCAGTATTCATGTATTTTACAACACTTCAGCTTGTGATTCTTATGGGGTCTCCGTTTTTTAGGACAGGCAGTATGGACACTTTTCAACTCTCAGTATGGAGAAAAAGCATTTCAGGGCCGCCCACACATGTGAAAAAAATATTAAAGCATAACGTATTTTTTATTTTATTTTTTACCCATTAACAAAAATATAAGAATACAAAAAATCTAACATAATTCTCATTTTTCAGTTTTTTAAATGAAAATAAAACAAAGAAATAAACAAGCCTTTTCTCGTTTCTTTTCATTTCTATTTTATTTCAGACCTACACAGATTATATTTTAAGCATTTGAACGTTGTGAACACAAAATTAGAAAATACGAATGTAAACTGAATTTGCAGTCGCGCTTCAAGCGCATGGATCAATATGCTTGCATAGACTACAGTGAAGTATGCGCTGGTTCTTCGACAATGAACACAGGCTCTTATCAGCCCCATCCAGCGCATTTACATTAAAGGGTAAGTTCACCCAAAAATGAAAATTTTGTCATTAATTACTCACTCTCATGTTGTTCTACACCCATAAGACCTTCATTCATCTTCAGAACACAAATTAAGATATTTTTGATGAAATCTGATGGCTCAGTGAGGCCTCTATTGCCATAATTTTCATTTTTGGTGTGAGGCTGGGTTTTTCAAACATAAGATGGAAAAATAAATCAGAGTATAAAAATTACTGAAACTTATCCATCTAGACCAGGGGTGTCAAACTCAGGTACTGGAAAGCCACTGTCCTGCACAATTTAGCTCCAGCACTGATTAAACACACCTGAACCAGCTAATCAAGGTCTTCAGGATTACCTGAAACTTCCAGGCAGGTGTTTTGGAGCTGGTTGGAGCTACACTCTGCCGGACAGTGGCCCTCCAGGAGTGGAGTTTGACACATGTGATCTAGACCAGGGGTTCCCAAACACATTCCTGGAGCATCCCCAACACTGCACATTTTGCATGTCTCCTTTGTCTGACACACCCATTTCAGGTCTTGGAGTCTTGACTAATGAGCTGATGATCTGAAAAAGGTGTGTTTGATTAAGGAGACATGGAAAACGTGCAGTGTTGGGGAGGCTCCAGGAATGTGTTTGGGAACCCCTGATCTAGACCAAAAACTTTTTAATAGACAAAGACAGATTCAAGATAGCATTCCACGTGCACTGCATATCTTATGGCATATTCAACAGCATAAGACAGAATCAGTGTTCCCAGGTGTAACATCCATTAGCACTTTAAAGATATAATGTGTGTAACTAAAGCTAACTTGGTGTATGGACCAGAAAGATTCAAAGAAGAAAAATGTATAAACAAACCAAACAAATGTTAAATGGTACAGAGAACAGAATTAGCTCTAGGTGCACCTCGAAATTTCTTAAAGTGCCTCTATTATGCCTTTTTTAAGGTTCCTAATATTGTTTTGGGAGTCTCCTACAACAGATTTACATGCATGCAAGGTCAAAAAACACTTTTTTTTCGTTTTCTCATAATATACATTTAATTTCACCTCAGTTCACCAAAGAATCAGTCTCTCTAAACCCCTCCTTTCCGTGAGCCTACACTGCTCTGATTGGTCTGATGGCCCAATCCTTTGTGACTGGTCTACCCATTGCCATAACTGAATGACAGCTATGAGTTCGCAAGACATTGTATACAATGTATGGACAGAAAAGATAGCATCGATTTTACCGTATCAATTCAAGGCCGAGTCCGACGATGAAACGTCTGAAGTAGTCGATCAACGAGAAACTGATTCGCAATCATGACTGGAGTACGCCGTGTCTATAAGTGTCACCTTAGTTTGCTTATTTATAAGACGTGACTGTTATACTTTATGTAGGTGCACCTGTGGGAACTGTATCAGAATGCCAAGCGAAGCTGAAAACCTATAACATAAGATAAACATTTAGGCCAGATGTGTACAAACTTTTTCGCCATAACTATTAACAAAGAAATATGGCTATATCATTGTTTGACATTACAATGGGTGTTTACTGTTTACAGAGAGAATACTTCAACTAATTAGCGCGGACTAGCATCTTAACATTCTATTACAATACAGATAGAGCTCCACTTTGTTTTGTATGTTGTAAACTCCCACGTTAGCCGAGCACAAACGTGAATAGCTGATAATGCATTACACTTTGTAAACAAAAGTCGTGCTCCATCCTTGATCATTACTCCAAGTAATAAGACAGACAAGCTGCATTAATCTACACATTTTTAGACAATATTGGACCCACATCTGAATAGCAGAACTACAGAAACATGAGTGAGCCGGTTAGCAGGAGACATACAGACGAGGGTGTAAGTCACACAACTACGAATTTTGAACGATCGCTAGAAAATATAAACATCAATTATTAATCAAGCTGGAGCAAGCATTTTGTGAATCCTGCATTAAGCTCCCTGAGGTTTGAGAAGCCGTCATCAGTAAAATGACAGGAACACAACAAAAGCTTGTACTGCTGTGGTATTGTTGAAAAAATGAATTTCCCCTGGCCTCTGCGCGTGCAATAAGTGGGATCATACAGTTACTGTTGGAAAGGGTTCAAATATGCAAATGATGCTGGAAAACTGAAGAATTTTTGGGACCTGGAGGATTTTTTTGAAGAATATTTGGCAGTTTAACTGCTCAGGACAAACAAGGGACTCATGAACAACCATCACAAAACAAAAAAAAAACAGTCATAGATCATCCAGGTAACCACACACAATATATTTAGAATCAAGGGTTTCCAAAGTTTTGAACGGGTCGTTTTATAAATTCAGCTATTTTTTTTTTTCTTTTCTTGTGGACCATATGTAAAGATTTTTTATGTAAAATATCTTACTCAGGACAGGACTAAATAAAAAATAACATGCATATTGTCTGATCCCTCTTATTTTGTTATGAAATGTTTCTTGAGCAGCAAATCATCATATTAGAATGATTTCTGAAGGATCATGTGACACTGAAGACTGGAGTAATGATGCTGAAAATTCAGCTTTGCCATCACAGGAATAAATTACTTTATAAAATTTATTCAAACAGAAAACAGTTATTTTAAATTGTAATACTATTTCACAATATTACTGTTTTTACTGTATTTTTAATTAAATAAATGCAGCCTTGGTGAGCAGACAAAACTTCTTTTAAAACATTAAAAATCTTACCGTGTCCAAACTTTTGACTGGTAGTGTTTATTTTTATATATATATATATATATATATATATATAAATGAGTTGTGTACTGTATATAGCAAATATATGTTGACTGAATCTTTTTGATTGTGACATCAGGACTTTGTGTTCTATGCACCACGACTGCGAATCAACAAGCGCATCCTGGCTCTGTGTATGGGCAACCATGAGCTGTACATGAGGAGGAGGAAGCCTGACACCATTGAGGTGCAGCAGATGAAGGCTCAGGCCAGAGAAGAAAAACACCAGAAACAGATAGAGAGGTGACAATTAACACTTTATATTCCATCATTTACATAAACTTTATTTTGTTTACTTTTTTGTTCTTCATACTTATACATATTTATATTTAATTTATATACTATAAATATTTTTTTTTTCTTAAAAAATTAAAATGATAGTCCAATTTTTAAATAATAAATCAAATGTGCAAATACAATTGTATTTCCTCATAATGGGGTTTCATAAACTGTACCAAAAAGTGCATCCGGAATACGCTTCACTTTTTCCTACATTTTATGTTACAGCCTTATTCCAAAATGGATTAAATTCATTATTTTCCTCAAAATTCTACAAACAATACCCCATAATGACAACGTGAAAGAAGTTTGTTTGAAATCTTTGCAAATTTATTTAAAAAGTCTTTTTGAGTCTTTTTCAAGTCTTTTTGAGTATGATGCTACAAGCTTGGCACACCTATTTTTGGGCAGTTTCTCCCCTTTCTTTGCAGGACCTCTCAAGCTCCATGAGGTTAGATAGGGAGCGTCGGTGCACAGCCATTTTCAGATCTCTCCAGAGATGTTCAATTGGGTTCAAGTCTGGGCTCTGGCTGGGCCACTCTTTGTTATAACTTTGTTATCTTGGCTGTGTGCTTAAGGTCGTTGTCCTGCTGGAAGATGAACCTCCGCCCCAGTCTGAGGTCCAGAGCGCTCTGTAGCAGGTTTTCTTCAAGGATGTCTCTTTACATTGCTTCATTCATCTTTCCCTCGATCCTGACTAGTCTCCCAGTTCCTGCCGCTGAAAAACATAGCCACAGCATGATGCTGCCAGCACCATGCTTCACTGTAGGGATGGTATTTTCCAGGTGATGAAGGGTGCCTTGTTTCCTCCAGACATGACGCTTGCTATTCAGGCCAAAGAGTTCATTCTTTGTTTCATCAGACCAGAGAATTGTGTTTCTCATGGTTTGAGAGTCCTTCAGGTGCCTTTTGGAAAGCTCCAGACGGGCTGTCATGTACCTTTTACTGAGGAGTGGCTTCTGTCTGGCCACTCTACCATACAGGCCTGATTGGTGGAGTGCTGCAGAGATGGTTGTTCCTCTGGAAGGTTCTCCTCTCTCCATAGAGAAATGCTGGAGCTCTGTCAGAGTGACCATCGGATTCTTGGTCACCTCCCTGACTAAGGCCTGTCTCCCCCAATCGCTCAGTTTGGCCGGGCGGCCCGCTCTAGGAAGAGTCCTGGTGGTTCCAAACTTCTTCCATTTAGGGATGATGGAGGCCACTGTGCTCATTGGGACCTTCAGTGCTGCAGAAATTTTTCTGTACCCTTCCCCAGATCTCTGCCTCAATACAATCCTGTCTCAGAGGTCTACAGACAATTCCTTGGACTTCATTGCTTTGGTTTGTGCTCTGACATGCACTGTATATGATATATTTATATACAGTATCTCACAGAAGTGAGTACACTCCTCACATTTTTGTAAATATTTTATTATATCTTTTCATGTGACAACACTGAAGAAATGACACTTTGCTACAATGTAAATTAGTGAGTGTACAGCTTGTATAACAATGTAAATTTGCTGTCCCCTCAAAATAAGTTAGCACATGGCCATTAATGTCTAAACCGCTGGCCACAAAAGTGAGTATACCCCTAAGTGAAAATGTCCAAAATGGGCCCAAAGTGTCAATATTTTGTGTGTCCACCATTTGAAACAATTTGAGGATGCCCCACAGATGCTCAATAGGGTTTAGGTACCCTCAGCTTCTTAAGCAAGGCAGTGGTCGTCTTGGAGGTGTGTTTGGGGTCGTTATCATGTTGGAATACTGCCCTGTGGCCCACTCTCCGAAGGGAGGGGATCATGCTCTGCTTCAGTATGTCACAGTACATGTTGGCATTCATGGTTCCCTCAATGAACTGTAGCTCCCCAGTGCCGGCAGCACTCATGCAGCCCCAGACCATGACACTCCCACCACCATGCTTGACTGTAGGCAAGACACACTTGTCTTTGTACTCCTCACCTGGTTGCCGCCACACACGCTTGACACCATCTGAACCAGATTAGTTTATATTGGTCTTATCAGACCACAGGACATGGTTCCAGTAACCTATTTCCTTAGTCTGCTTGTCTTCAGCAAACTGTTTGCGGGCTTTCTTGTGCATCATCTTTAGAAGAAGCTTCCTTCTGGGACGACAGCCATGCAGACCAATTTGATGCAGTGTGCAGCATATGGTCTAAGCACTGACAGGTTGACCCCCCCACCCCTTCAACCTCTGGAGCAATGCTGGTAGCACTCATACGTCTATTTCCCAAACACAGCCTCTGGATATGACGCTGAGCACGTGCACTCAACTTCTTTGGTCGACCATGGCGAGGCCTGTTCTGAGTGGAACCTGTCCTGTTAAACCGCTGTATGGTCTTGGCCACCGTGCTGCAGCTCAGTTTCAGGATCTTGGCAATCTTCTTATAGCCTACACCATATTTATGTAGAGCAAAAACTTTTTTTTCAGATCCTCAGAGAGTTCTTTGCCATGTATATGCCATATATATATGTATATATATATATACAGGTGCTGGTCATATAATTAGAATATCATCAAAAAGTTGATTTATTTCACTAATTCCATTCAAAAAGTGAAACTTGTATATTATATTCATTCATTACACACATACTGATATATTTCAAATGTTTATTTCTTTTAATTTTGATGATTATAACTGACAACTAAGGAAAATCCCAAATTCAGTATCTCAGAAAATTAGAATATTACTTAAGACCAATACAAAGAAAGGATTTTTAGAAATCTTGGCCAACTGAAAAGTATGAACATGAAAAGTATGAGCATGTTCAGCACTCAATACTTAGTTGGGGCTCCTTTTGCCTGAATTACTGCAGCAATGCGGCGTGGCATGGAGTCGATCAGTCTGTGGCACTGCTCAGGTGTTATAAGAGCCCAGGTTGCTCTGATAGTGGCCTTCAGCTCTTCTGCATTGTTGGGTCTGGCATATCGCATCTTCCTCTTCACAATACCCCATAGATTTTCTATGGGGTTAAGGTCAAGGCGAGTTTGCTGGCCAATTAAGAGCAGGGATACCATGGTCCTTAAACCAGGTACTGGTAGCTTTGGCACTGTGTGCAGGTGCCAAGTCCTGTTGGAAAATGAAATCTGCATCTCCATAAAGTTGGTCAGCAGCAGGAAGCATGAAGTGCTCTAAAACTTCCTGGTATACGGCATGCGTTGACCTTGGACCTCAGAAAACACAGTGGACCAACACTAGCAGATGACATGGCACCCCAAACCATCACTGACTGTGGAAACTTTACACTGGACCTCAAGCAACGTGGATTGTGTGCCTCTCCTCTCTTCCTCCAGACTCTGGGACCCCAAAATTTACTTTCATCAGAGAACATAACTTTGGACCACTCAGCAGCAGTCCAGTCCTTTTTGTCTTTAGCCCAGGCGAGATGCTTCTGACGCTGTCTGTTGTTCAAGAGTGGCTTGACACAAGGAATGCGACAGCTGAAACCCATGTCTTGCGTACGTCTGTGCGTAGTGGTTCTTGAAGCACTGACTCCAGCTGCAGTCCACTCTTTGTGAATCTCCCCCACATTTTTGAATGGGTTTTGTTTCACAATCCTCTCCAGGGTGCGGTTATCCCTATTGCATGTACACTTTTTTCTACCACATCTTTTCCTTCCCTTCGCCTCTCTATTAATGTGTTTGGACACAGAGCTCTGTGAACAGCCAGCCTCTTTTGCAATGACCTTTTGTGTCTTGCCCTCCTTGTGCAAGGTGTCAATGGTCGTCTTTTGGACAACTGTCAAGTCAGCAGTCTTCCCTATGATTGTGTAGCCTACAGAACTAGACTGAGAGACCATTTAAAGGCCTTTGCAGGTGTTTTGAGTTAATTAGCTGATTAGAGTGTGGCACCAGGTGTCTTCAATATTGAACCTTTTCACAATATTCTAATTTTCTGAGATACTGAATTTGGGATTTTCCTTAGTTGTCAGTTATAATCATCAAAATTAAAAGAAATAAACATTTGAAATATATCAGTCTGTGTGTAATGAATGAATATAATATACAAGTTTCACTTTTTGAATGGAATTAGTGAAATAAATCAACTTTTTGATGATATTCTAATTATATGACCAGCACCTGTATATATATACATCCCAATGATGCAACATGTGCATGAAGCCTGGTGCTGTTCTTTGACACGCGAGCAGCACATACATCCAGTGTTTATTAGTGTCTTGGAGTGGTGAAACGGCAACATTTGTAATGATAATTTGTTTATAAACCTGTTGTCAAATAAAAGCTCTATGGTTTAACATTTGAAAGCAAAGAAATTAAGAAAACTATAAATAATAGTATTTTATTTTTACAGTTGTTCTGTAAAATAAATTATTAAATAATTGTTTAATTACTAAATGGTGTTTAATCACTGTTTATACAAGTTAGTTTGCATAATATAGTTTTTATTTTTGCCCACTGGAGTTTGCTGGTTAGAAAAATCAAATGTTTCAGATGTTTACCTTGAGGACAGATGAAGATGTTCTCAAAATTATTATTAGCCAAAAAGTTGTATGAACTCATACATTTCTGAAAGTTACTATGCCTCTGTGTGTTGGTATTAAAATGGATAGTTCAACTAAAAATGAAAATTATCCTTTACTCAACCTCATGTCATTTCAAACCGATAAAAGTTTGTTCTTGTTATTTCATAGCACTAATGAACATATTTGCATTATTCTCTTAATATTCAAGCTTCAAAAAGTTAATAAATCCATATGAATTGAGCGGTTTAATCTTAGTTTCCTTGAACTTTTTGAAACATGATAATTTTTGTTACATTGACTTTCAGTGGTATGCAACTTTTTTCTAGTTAGATTTTCTCTAAAGCAAAGACATCAGACAGTCATTTTCAGGTTTTGTTGTATAAATCAAATTTGACTGCATCCTTCTCTGTCCCCATCAGAGCTCAGCTTGAGAACGAGAAGAAGAAACGAGAGCATGCAGAAAAGGAGAAGGAGAGAATAGAGCGAGAGAAGGATGAGTTAATCGAGAGACTGAGACTGATTGAGGAACAAACGATAAAGGCACAAAAAGGTACAAACGTATCTGGACTTCACTCATAGTTGATCCCGCTTTCTCTTTCCCTTTAATGCCAGGAAGCAGAATACCTTAATTTTAGTGGATCTCAAATGGTTTTGCTTCAGGGCTCAAATTTGAAATTTGACGAGTAAACAAAGTACCAAAATAGTTGTATAATAGTATAATAATAGTAGTATTATTATGAATACTGGAGCTCCACAAGGTTGTGTCTTGTCACCTATTCTATTTTCCATATACACAAATGAAATCATGTGTGGAATTAAGGGTATGTCACTTTTGAAATATGCAGATGACATGGCTTTGGTGGCTTGTATGACAGACAAGCAGTCCCTGGTTATATACAGGCAATTTGTTGAATCCATGGTTGGTTGGTTCCATGACAGTTCCTTAAAGCTGAACATAAGTAAGACCAAAGATTTGTGCTGTGGGGGGGTTTGTCCATCCAAAATTTCTTCTTCCCTTTATGAACCACTTAGGTTAGGGGGCAGGAAGTGGAACAGGTTGAATCCTTTACATATCTGGGTACTGTGATTGACAACCAACTATCCTTTGCACAACATGTGAACGGTGTCTACAAGAAGGCTAATCAGAGTTTATTTCTTCTGAGACAGCTGAAAAGATTTAATGTTAGACAGGACATTATGACTACAGTGTATCCGTCACTTGTGGAATCAGTCAAGTCAAGTCACCTTTATTTATATAGCGTTTTTTACAATGCAGATTGTGTCAAAGCAGCTTTACAGTGATAACTGGTATATAATTTTAGCTGCACAGCAGTTCTTAAAGAAAATGGTGTCAATGCAGGCAGATGCAAAGCACTGTTGAATATCAAATGTCAAGTGTCCCCAACTAAGCAAGCCAAAGGCGACAGCGGCAAGGAACCCAAACTCCAACAGGTGACATAAGGTGGCAAACAGGTGGCAAATAGGTGTTAAAATGGAGAAAAAAAAAACCTTGGGAGAAACCAGGCATAGTCAGGGGGCCAGTTCCCCTCTGGCGAACAGTGCTTTGTTACGATTCAGGTAGCTATCATAAGTCCGATGGGATCACAACATTCAAAGTATTTATTCCAGTTTCATCCAGTTGAGGATTGTATTCATCACACCGGTATGGACGGTACCACTGGAACTGTACCACTGGCTGGTATGGAACTGTACCACTGGCTGTCGTGTCGATGAGGCCTTCACAATGGATGATCTAGTTGACTCAATCTCTGCTGATACTTCAGGGTTGCGTTGTGATCGTGTCAAGGCGCAGGTCCTCGATCTCACCTGGATACGGCCCGGATCCGGTTGACTACGGTAAACCTCGGGATAAACAGAGAGACTAATATTAGCGTATATGCCATTCTTCTTCTGATGTAACGAGTACATCTGATGTTATAGGAAGTGTTCCCGGTTCAGGCTGACCTAATTTATGCAGCCTAATAATCCTTTAATGGATTTGAAAATATAAATTGATAACGTGTTATGTGTTTGCCAGGTTAAAGAGATGCGTTTTTAGTCTAGATTTAAACTGACAGAGTGTGTCTGCTTCCCGAACAATGCTAGGAAGATTGTTCCAGAGTTTAGTTGCCAAATAGGAGAAGGATCTACTGCCTGCGGTTGATTTTGATATTCTAGGGATTATCAGCTGGCCTGAATTTTGAGATCGCAATAGACGTGAAGGACTATAATGCATTAAGATCTCGCTCAGGTACTGGGGAGCTAAACCATTTAGTGCTTTGTAAGTAATTAGCAAGATTTTAAAATCTATACGATGTTTAACAGGAAGCCAATGCAGTGTTGATAGAACTGGGCTAATATGGTCATACTTCCTAGTTCTAGTAAGAACTCTAGCTGCTGCATTTTGTATGAGCTGTAGTTTATTTATCAAGCGAGCGGAACAACCACTCAGTAGAGCGTTACAGTAATCTAGCCTTGAGGTCATGAACGCATGAACTAACTGTTCTGCATTTTTCATTGAGAGCATATGTCGTGTTTAGATATATTTTTAAGATGGAAGAATGCGGTTTTACAGATGCTAGAAACATGGCCTTCAAATGAAAGATTGGTATCAAAGAGCACACCCAGGTTCCTAACTGACGACGAAGACTTAACAGAGCAGCCATCAAGTGTTAAACAGTATTCTAGGTTATTACGTGAAGAAGTTTCAAGCAGAACACGATACAATACTAGGAAAGGATGACATGACTCACCGTGTTTGTAGACTGATCCGACTTACCACAGCTGTTTGATGAACGCGTAGAAAAAGAAAAGGAGCGCGCGAGAGACTGATGACAAGTTAACAAGCTAGTGAGATGCAAACGCGTTGTAATAGCAATTTAGATTAAAAGATTAAAAGCTAGCGACGTCAGATTAATGTGGTAGGCAATATTAGATATAATAGATATAAGGTAATGATAATATAAGCAACAATGAATGAAAGTAAGAGATTCAAAACAAAGCTATACGGAGTTACAGACGCAAACCACTCTAAGCAGCCACTCAGTCATGACATTTAATATTGTTTCTTGGTATAGCTTACTTTCAGCTGAAAATAAGAAAAAAATATCAAGAATTATTAAGCAGGCATCTAAGATTACTGGGGTCTCACAGCTTCACCTTTCAAACCTTTATTATATGGCAGTTAAGAGGAAAGCAGCTTCTACTATTACAGATTGTACACATCCTCTTTATGATGCTTTTCCATCAGGTTACTGGTTTAGAACTCCCTTGGCTAGGAAGAAGGCTTACAGGAATTCTTTTGTGCCCAATGCAGTAACTATTTTAAACAAGGTTAAGTGATTGTGTGTGGCTTGTAGAACTATGCATAATTGCTGTTTTTTATTATTATTATTATTATTATTTTTTATTTTAAAGATGTCTGTTTTAAAACAACCTGATAATGAATTGTGTGTTGTGGATTGTTGTTATGTATGTAGCTATCTTGTATTGTATGAGAGCCTTTTAACCTAAGAAAAATTTCTATCATTGGTGATAGACAATAAAGTTTCTCTGAACTCTCTGAACTCTGAACTCTCTCTGAAAATTGTTTATCGCACAATAATAAATAAGTTTTTTTTTTTTTTTTTTTTAACAATAAACTGCATAGCAATAGCAATAATTCTGCATTTTGAAAGTTCATAATCCCATTTATTTTCCTCTCCCTTGCTATTATTTTTAACTTTTGTAGAAATGTGTTATATTCCAAGCTAAAACCATCTGTATTTTCGAACCTTATGCACACATTTATCAGAGGCTAAATGACTTTCTCCACATTAGTGGAAGGTGATACTAACTAAACCTACATCTCTTGCCTCCCGTAGGGTTGTCTTCTGAGGAAGGTAATTTTCTCAAACCTGAAAATACCACTTTTGTAGGCATTTTGTAGTACCATGCCAGTGTTTAAGATTTTCATGTTGCCTGTTAATGTTGTCCTCATAGATTTCCTGCTCAGTGTACTGATGTAGATTTATTGATCTCAAGATTATGTTAATAATTTTGGAGAATAAAGAGAAGTGTGAAAATAAGGTGAAATAATGCTAATTTCTGCTACATTCTGATTAATATAACCAAGTATGTGTTATACTCTATGTGTGTCTGTGTTTGTCTAGAGCTGGAGGAGCAAACACGCAGAGCTCTAGAGCTTGAACAGGAGCGAAAGAAAGCAAAGGAGGAGGCAGAGAGGCTGGAGAAAGAGAAACAGGCAGCTGAGGAGGCCAAAGCAGTACTGACCAAACAGGCAGCTGACCAGATGAAGAACCAGGAACAACTGGTATGTATTTCTACTTGGGCATGGTTACATGAACAATCAAGAAAAGTTTGTGTAGATCTTTGAGCTGCAACAAGTAATTAATAAAATCATCATTTTTGTTACTTAGTTAATAAAAATAGTTGACAATGAAATGAAAACAATTCATCAAATACAGCTGCAATCAGCGATGACGGGCCCAAGCCCCGGCACCACACAAAAAATAAAATTATAAAAAATTAATAAATAAAGTAAAATCACGGAAAGACGTTTTTAGTATATAATACTATGTTGTCAGTGGCCAACAAATGAACTGGCTTGGTTAGCTGCTTCAGGTGTGTTTGATTAGGGTTGGAGCTAAACTCTGAAGGACAGTGGGTCCCCAAGAAATCTGATCAAGATTGTAAAACACACACACACAGAGAGAGAGAGACTGAGAGAGTGAGGGGAGGGGAAAAGTTTAATGAAAACAAATATATTGAGCTGACATATAGTACATTAATTTCAAATTCATCCAGGTTTAATTACCAAACACACAATATTAATTTAAATCAAACAATAATTTTACAAAATATGAAACCCTTTCTGCTTCCCTTTTTTTGTCCTTAATTTAATCCCTCACCATGGCAACACCATTCCAGATATCCTGTATTTTCCCTGTCTTGGCATCATGTTGAAAAAAGTTTGGTGTGAATCGTATAAACAGCCAAGGAGTAGTCATTTAAAATTCAGAGCCTGATTTTTCAAAAAATCCATATTCAAACAAAAATAGCTGACTTCCTGTTGGTCGGAGTATAAATTAGAAAGTTGTCCGGCTTGATGAGAACAAGATATGTACTGAGATTGGTGACTGCAGGTAAAACTAACCATGATTTCAGATTGCGGGGCTTTGCCCCGGTTCTTTGGCTGCGGATTCTGACACGTTTGCAAATTTTCAAGAGTTTTTGAGCATGACGGGCCCAAGCCCGGTGCCACCGCCACCTCGGTAGTTTTAGAGCAACTGCGCATGGCGGGCAATATGAATTTAAACTGGGTAAATGTAAAAGAACTATGTCAAAGTCGTTTGAATACGCCACATTTACTGCCGCCAGCTGGTGCCACTATGACCATGAACCACAACAGCTACATCCATAGGAACATGTCATAGGATGTTATAGGTCACTTTGAAATGAGTGCAAAATTATCTTTTGCAGCTCAAAATTTTGTAAGTCTAAATCCAGTGCAAATTTAAGTCCAGTGTTTATCTTAAGGATTTTTATATATTTTTCTAAACCATTAAAAGTATCACTGACACCCACCCACACACGCACATAACGTGACATCATATACACACACACACACATGGACGCACGCACAGAGGCAGAGTAAGATTTAAGAATAAGAATTTTTGAAAATTCATCTTACATTTTCTCTACATTCTTATTGCATTGCTCTCTGTTACAGTAAGTTATTTTCAAAATCTTCAATGCTATAGTTCACATATTGTGTTTGAACTCTAGCTCATAAGAACTGTATAGTTAAAATATGACTAATTTTTTGTTGCTTCAGCCCTGATGTCCATTGTAGTGGACATGAAAAAAAAAGTCCTTTGTTTGTACAAATCTTGGGATGTCATGGGTCACTTTCAAATAATTGCAAAGTTATAATTTGAAGCTCAAAATTTTGTATTTCTAGTATTTATCTCAAGGTCTTTTTATATTTTTATTAACCTAATTATTAACCTACCCAGTTAACCTAATTATAAAACTATATTGTCAGTGTCCTACAAATGAACTGGTTCTATGTGTTTATTTTGTTATTCAAATGTATATAGAAAAAGTTAAGGCCTAAGGGATTTCTTATCCTTTAATGCACACGCACAGAGAGAGAGAGAGGGAGAGAAAGGGAGGGGGACGGTAAGGACAGACAGAGGGAGACATAGTGTGATTCAAAAGATTTAACATTTTAAACAAAAAAAAACTGAATCTAAATTCTGACAGAAAGTAGTCTTTGATAATGTTTAAATATACATGCAAATGCAGTGTGGAATAATATGAAATCATTGTACTTTAAAACACTACTTAACAGCAAAAAAAAAAAAAAGATTTATCCAACCCTATTTAAAAATAGGCCTTTGGTGCGATCTTTTGGTTATACAGTATATTACAAGTTTTAATTCCTTGTCCTCAAACAGAGCACTAATCTGCTTATTTTTAAGTTACACATACTACATTGATTGAAAATTGATTCAAATGTGTTTTTTCTAATATTGGTATTATTGTATATAGAAATAAATGGTGTACAATTCAGAGGAGAATATTGTTTAGTGTCATGAATTAATCTCAAAATACAAATTTTTAAAGATGAAAAAATATATTGATCTGAAATCTAGTACATTCATTTTAAATTCATTCAGGTTCAATTACCAAACATACAATCTTAATATAAATCAAATAATAATTTTACAAGATATGAGACCCTTCCTGTTTCCCTTTTTTGTCCTTAATTTAATCCCTTGCCATGGTAACGTCATTTGACTTTTTTAAGCTGCAGTGCATTTAAATTTAATTTGTCATAAATCTGAGAGGGCATGTGCCTCCTTGGTTTGACTATATATAACAGTGACCTTATATAATATAACTGTTGCGTTTTTATTATTGTTGATTTATGACTACAGCTCTAACTTTACTTACATTTCAAAATGCAACAATTGCAGCTGTTTTGCAAAATGTCCCTTTGCGCCTCCTGGCGGTCATTTCGCAAACTACTTTGAAATGTGACTGGTTTATTTTTGCCGCGGTGACTTTGCCGCGGTGACTTTGCCGCGGCGGCTAGCGCGGCGGTAATATGCATTCTGGTTGAGTACCATCTGTAAGTCCAGTATTTGTCTTAAGGTTTTTTATATATTTTTCTAAACCATTAAAAGTGTCACTGACACTGACACTTTTTGACTCACAGTGGCAGAGTGAGATTTAAGAACCAGTTGGAGACTGACTACTTAGTTGAGTCAGATGATTCAATAACATTTTAAACAATAAGAATAAAATCTATACTGTGACAGAAATTAGTCTTTGATAACCTCTTAATATATACATTCAAATGTAATACTAACTAAAAGCATTTATAGCAAAGTTATCATTAGCAGTTAAAAATGTTATAAGTTCAGATGAATTTATCTTAAGTTCTTTTATTAACCAAATTATTAGACTAATTATATAAAACTATATATAGTCAGTGAACTACAAATGAACTGGTTCTATGCCTTTATTTTGTTATACAAATTTATAGAAGAGAAGGGCTAAGAGATTTCCTATCCTATAATGCAAACAAAAGGACACAACAATGAAAGGGTTAAACCTGCAAGACTGTAAAACACAGAGAGAGAGAGAGAGACTGTTTTATCAGTAAGTTGCCTCAGAAGATTCAACATTTTAAATGAAAAATAAAATGTACACTGTCAGAAGTTAGTCTTTGATAGTCTAAATAGAATAGCCACTAAATATAATTATACCTAAAGCAGTGTTTTCAACAAAAAGTGTTGTCAAAACTGTTGTCAAGGGTTGTCAACCCTGTTTAAAAATAGGTATATGCTGCCCTCTAGTGCTTATTCTATATATAACATTTGAATATTATTTGAATTATTTTAACCAAAGAGCAGTTATCTGCCTAATTTTAACTTACACATATTCTTGAATTAAAAAAATAAATTAAAATGTGTTTATGTATAATATTTGTATTATTATATATTGAAATAAAGGATGTATAATTCACTGGTTGGTAAATATGAGACTTTTCCTGTTTCCCTTTTTGTTGTTCCTTTAAACCTTTGCCATGGCAACACCATTCAAGATATACTATAATCGTTTGCAATTTAGCATCTTCAGTGTCTTGTCATCATGTTCAGAAAGTTTGGTGGCAATTGCATGAATCCCCTAAGAGGAGCATGGTTCAAAATATCCACATTCAAACCAAAATAGCTGACGTCAAGTCAAGTCAAGTCACCTTTATTTATATAGCGCTTTTTACAATGCAGATTGTGTCAAAGCAGCTTTACAGTGATAACTGGTATATAATTTTGGCTGCACAGCAGTTCTTAAAGAAAATGGTGTCAATGCAGGCAGATGCAAAGCACTGTTGAATATCAAATGTTAAGTGTCCCCAACTAAGCAAGCCAAAGGCGACAGCGGCAAGGAACCCAAACTCCAACAGGTGACATAAGGTGGCAAACAGGTGGCAAATAGGTGTTAAAATGGAGAAAAAAAACCTTGGGAGAAACCAGGCTTAGTCGGGGGTCAGTTCTCCTCTGGCGAACAGTGCTTTGTTACGATTCAGGTAGCTATCATAAGTCCGATGGGATCGCAGCAGTCAAAGTATTTATTCCAGTTACATCCAGTTGAGAATCATATTCATCACGCCGGTATGGACGGTGTGTTGAGAAACTGTGCCACTGGCTGTCGTGTCGATGAGGTCTTCACAATGGATGATCTAGTTGACTCAGTCTCTGCTGATACTTCAGGGTTGCGTTGTGGTCATGTCAAGGTGCAGGTCCTCGATCTCACCTGGATACGGCCCAGAACCGGTTGACTACGGTAAACCTCGGGATAAACAGAGAGACTAATATTAGCGTAGATGCCATTCTTCTTCTGATGTAACGAGTACATCTGGTGTTATAGGAAATGTTCCCGGTTCTGGCTGACCTAATTTATGCAGCCTAATCCTTTAACAGATTTGAAAATATAAATTGATAATGTGTTATGTGTATGCCAGGTTAAAGAGATGCGTTTTTAGTCTAGATTTAAACTGACAGAGTGTGTCTGCTTCCTGAACAATGCTAGGAAGATTGTTCCAGAGTTTAGGTGCCAAAAAGGAGAAGGATCTACCGCCTGCAGTTCATTTTGATATTCTAGGTATTATCAGCTGGCCTGAATTTTGAGATCGCAATAGACGTGAAGGACTATAATGCATTAAGAGCTCGCTCAGGTACTGGGGAGCTAAACCATTTAGTGCTTTGTAAGTAATTAGCACGATTTTAAAATCTATACGATGTTTAACAGGAAGCCAATGCAGTGTTGACAGAACTGGGCTAATATGGTCATACTTCCTAGTTCTAGTAAGAACTCTAGCTGCTGCATTTTGTACGAGCTGTAGTTTATTTATCAAGCGTATTTATCCAAAAATTAGAATCTCTGTTTTTTCTGAATTTAGTAGCAGGAAATTACTGGTCATCCAATTTTTTATATCAGCTATGTATTCCGTTAATTTTGTGAATTGCTAAGTTTCGTGAGGGCGCGAAGAAATATAGAGCTGAGTATCATCAGCGTAACAGTGAAAACTAACGTCATGCTTCCTAATGATATTTCCCAAGGGTAGCATGTACAGAGTGAAAAGCAATGGTCCTAGTACTGAGCCTTGCGGTACTCCATATTGAACTTGTGATCGATATTACATCTCTTCGTTTACTACTACAAACTGATAACGGTCAGATAAGTATGATTTGAACCATGACAATGCAATTCTACTAATGCCAACATAATTTTCGAGTCTATTTAAAAGAATGTTGTGATCGATAAGGTCAAATGCGGCACTAAGATCCAGTAACACTAATAGAGAGATACAACCACGATCTGATGATAAGAGCAAATCATTAGTAACTCTAATGAGAGCAGTCTCAGTACTATGGTACGGTCTAAATCCTGACTGGAAATCCTCACAGATACCATTTCTTTCTAAAAAGGAACATAGTTGTGATGATACTGCCTTTTCTAGTATTTTTGACAGAAAAGTAAGATTTGAGATCGGCCTGTAATTGACTAATTCTCTAGGATCAAGTTGTGGTTTTTTAATAAGAGGTTTAATAATAGCCAGCTTTAAACTTTTTGGTACGTATCCTAGTGATAAAGACGAATTAACGATATTAAGAAGAGGATCTATGACCTCTGGAAGCATCTCTTTCAATAGCTTAGTCCGTATAGGGTCTAACGTACATGTTGTTGATTTTGATGATTTAACAAGTTTAGACAATTCTTCATCTCCTCACCTTTGTTAAAAGGGGTTCACAATCTTAATGCTAAATTGCCATTTAGTGTTCAAACGATACTTGCAAATGCCTTAGCTGTCCGGATCTGCAGGCTCAGGAGAAATCCTTGATGGTTCGGTCCGCTGGCGTGGAAGTTGTAATCAATATCTTCTGTGTTGATGAAGAAAATAAAGACAAACTTTGCGCTGTTAATTTGACTCTTTTGTGGTCGCTGCAGTTGTGCATGGCTTGAAGTGAGATGGAGGCCTACCAGCCCGGCTCGGGCCAGGTGGCCCTCACATAGTATCAACAGGAACAAGAACAAAGAACCAGAAGAACTAACTAGAAGAACACTAGAAGAACTAACTCAGATCTGCTCAAAGCTATTTAACTTCTCCAGACAGTCGACACCTTCGAGTCATTGCTTGACCAATGATCATTCCAAAGGTGCCATTCTTTGGCGGGGGATTTCCTTTGTTTGAAAGTGAGTTCATTTGCCTCTGGGTTTGTAGGTTTGTGTCCATTTATACTCTGATAAATATAACAAACATACAATGCATTCTATGATATTTTGATGTCCACCAACATGTGAGTCATTAAACAACGAGTAATTTGATAGTAAACATCACCTAGATGAAACACATTATCAAATAGTTCCAACTTTCAGGCATGCATAACACTATACAACATACGAAAGAACAATATACAAACAGTAGTAATACACAAGATGTACTGGGGAAATGCATGTTCATTCATTTAGACGAGGTTGTAAATGAATTAATGGCAAAGAATCCAGTTTCATAGACAATGTATGGTTCTAGTGGCCTGTCTCCTAAGTGTCTTTGAAATGTGTGTAAAAAGCAAATGGTGCAGATGGGGTGATAGCGCTCAGTGGGGGAGCCAGACCTTACAGGGCCTGCATGGGTGATTGCCTTTTACAATTGTGTTAATATCGCCAGACGCTACACTGCTCACTTATGGAAGTTTATGATAAACAGCCACTTCTATAAAATCATATAAAATTTTCTCTGTTTTGATACATGTAAATGACATCAATAAATAATTAATTTAAAGACATATGCGTCATATGTGATGCTCGCAAACACAGCATGAACTTGTGTAACACCCATGTCTAGAAAACACACACTCCCTCCTCTGTAAAAAAAAAAAAAAAACACACAGATGTTAGTCCTGTCTGAATTAGCATATGAAATCACATATGTTGGGTGATAAGAATTAAGAAAAACGTCGTTTAGAAAACTAGTCTTGTCCGAATAGTGATGAAGTCTCATAGTTCAATTTCAAATGAGTGTGAAGTTATCATTTGTAGGGTGAGAAAACAAAGCAATTTTTTTTATTATTATTAAACAATGTTTTACTAAACAAACTGTGTCTCTGTCTTTAAATGTATTCAATTATAATTAATTTTCTTAAGGGTAAAAAATCTATCTCTGCTAATACTGTAAACTATTAGTGAGCCCTTACTTGCACATTACTATAATAAAGATTACAATTAACAGCAGTGCCCAAATTATTAAATTCAGTTGCTATTTATTTTTAGATATAATCATCAACACTCAAATAATAATAAAAAATGTATGTAAACATGTAAATTACACATAAGGCAGTTTTTGCATTAGCTTCTGTTTCTCCAATTCGTTGTTGAAATATAATCATTTACACAGTGGCTGTCATAACTTGTTTTCATGACAGATTTTTTTAGGCCTTACATTAACTAACAGGTTAAGTAAAATATAATTAATATATAGGCTAATATGGTGCATATATTTAGCGATATTTAGTGTATTTCTCTAGCGTACTAACAAGCTGTTGACACTGAATGGCTTTTTCTGAGATAAATGTAATACTACATGACATATTGTTTACAAACTGTTTTACTGACATCTTTCCACGCTTGAAACACTTATTGAACGATTACAAGAGATATGATATTTTTAAGTTACACATACTACATTGATTAGAAAAAAACACATTTGAGTTTCTTTTTCAATGTTAGTATCATTTTATATAGAAATAAATGGTGTATAGTTCAGAGGAGAATATTGTTTAGTGTAATGAATTAATCTCAAAATACTAACTTTTAAAGAAAACAAATATATTAATCTGAAATATTGTACATTCATTTTAAATTCATTCAGGTTCAATTACATTTACATTTATTCATTTGGCAGACGCTTTTATCCAAAGCGACTTACAAGTGAGGAATACAGTAAGCGAGTCATCATGACGAGGCAAATAGGGACAAGAAGTGCTCACAATACAAGTTTTAGGCAGTGAAGGAAGCAAAGAAAGGTAGGATAGAAAGGTATAGAATTACCAAATGTACAATCTTAATTTAATTTAAATCAAACAATGATTTTACAAGATATGAGACCCTTCCTGTTTCCTTTTTTTGTACTTACTTTAATCCCTCGGCAGCACAATTCGAGATATCTTATAATCTTTTACAATTTAGCTTCTTCAGTGTATTGTCATCATGTTCAGAACGTTTGGTGGTGATTGCATGAATTCCCTAGGAGGAGTACATAAAAACTCAGAGCTTGATTATTCAAAAAATCCACATTCAAAGCAAAATATCTGACTTCCTGTTGGTCAGAGCTAATGACTGTAAATTAGAAAGTTGTCTGGCTTAATGAGAACAATATATGTACCGAGTCTGGTGACTGTAGGTTAAACTACAGTCACCAAACTTTTGCCAAAAGGTGGCGCTATAGAGGCCCTTCTACCTGTCCATTTCTAAGGTTTTGCCCATGTCTACTGGTTGACATCTCTGATGTATGTACTGAGTTTCATACAATTTGAAGCATGCTAAGAGTCTCAAAAGTATACAAAACGAATAGTAAAGTTTGATGTGTTGCCATAACAACAGTGTTTGAGATATCAATAATCGTTTCACAGGTGTACATTCGCCATGTCTTGTCATTATTCTGATGAAGTTTAAAGCAAATCGGGTAAAAATAAGAGGGTTTTCGGACCCCATTCTAGGGGCGCTGTAAAGCACCTGTGCCACGCCTGGGTCCCAGCCTCTGCGGCGTCCTAATGGCAGCAGATTCCAATGTGTGTGCCAAACACTTGAATAAACACCCAAAGCTAAACACTCTTAACAGGCTCACTAATACATTCTGGAACTAACTAGCAAAGTCAGGCAAGGAAAGCACAGCAATTGAGCACAAGGCTAATGAAAGAAGTGATGAAGGAGGCTTTTATAAACGCCCAGGAGTCAGCTGACCAAGCAAGGCGTGGCATCATTCGGACTGAGGAAACCAATTCAGTCTTCTTCCTGGACAGAATACATACAAACTTTTCCAACATCAGAAGAGAACACAGAACAAATTACAAGCCTCAGACGTCACGCCCACGGACCATGAGCTGAATGTCTGATGCATATGGCACACTTATCTGGAAACACTTCAGGAGTTTCGAAGTCGTCATTTCGTTGGTTGAATTCTACAGGATGTCCGGGAGATGTGTGTGTCATGTTCTTTAACGATCCGCCTGGAAACAAATGCTGTGACGCCAAACCCCCTCGTAGAAGAAGAATGCTGTCATGTTTACAACTGTGACAACAACCTCTTACCAGGATCAACTTAATGCTGGATTTTCAAAAGTATGTGAAATCCGAGGCTCCATTGTTGCAGTAAACTTGCACAATGTTCTTGAATGAATAATTTATTATATGCACGCCGGTCTGTTATTGTAGGGACATCGACATTACATTTTCATGCCCCTAAAGCTGACGAACTGTGATTGTTTGCGTTACATGTCAGTCAAACATCCTCTTGGGCAGTCCTTGGCCAATGAAAGCTGCAATAGAGTCCCAGACCTTCTGCCATCAGTCTGAAGGTCTGGCTACGCGAGACTACAAGGGACATAACAATGAGCTTGTACTGAAATAGTTGTGTCGGCATAAATGTGTTTTTGTGTATGTGAGTGTGTCTACATTATGTGTGTAGTATGTATATAGGGGCTGTAACAGTGCTCTTCTTGGTCTTTGCAGGCAGCTGAGTTGGGGGAATTTACTGCCAAAATCGCCCTGCTGGAGGATGCCAAGAGGAAAAAGGAAGAGGAGGCAACAGAATGGCAGCATAAAGTAAGAAAGACATATTTCTTTTATGCATACTTCACATACTTCTGGTGTTGTCCTTGATGGCTGTATTGCATGTGTTACATTCCTGTGCTTGGATTTTTATTATTTTTGTTAATAAACTCAGTGTACTGTACTTGGATCCTATTTTCCGTTATTTCTGAATCAACCAGCGTTATAGAACACCAGACCATCACTATGGATCCAGCAGTATCTGCGGGAGTACGTCTCCCCCTTATTTGTCAAGGTGACCGCTCCCTCAAGGATCATACCCAGGAATTGCCCACCAAACTGCCATTCCAGATAGGTTTCTCATTGTTTTCTATCAGTCTGGACTCAGTGAACCATTAAAATAACAACTGTTCAGTTATGATCCTTAAGGAATCTTTGTGGACTTTTGGATCTCCCATCACTGTGGGAGTTTTTGGGGTGCCATGCACCTCAAGCTTCAGCATCCACAGAGTTTGGGCCGCCACAGTGTTACTGGCATTAATCTGCCAGTACCAGCCTGGCTATTGTATCTGTCTCAGGGCAGATAAGTCTGGCATCTAGTGTGATGTCAGCTCTGATGTTAGTGCATGCGGCACACAGGCCGAGCCCTGTGGTCTCAGCACTCCCTAGCCCAGTGGTCTTACTGTACCCAAGCCAAGGGGTCTCACCGCTTCCAAATCAAGTGTTCCCAATTCCATTGGTCCCAGAGCTTCCAGGTCTGGTGGTCCTGGAGATCCTAACACTCATCTGTACTGCCTGTGATGGCTACCGCCATCTTTGTGTGTGTGGGCTGCACATGCTCCTCCTGAGGAGACAGTGTCTGCTGCAGCTTCCTCTGAGACATCTGCACTCCCTATCACAGCTATGGAGGTCATACCTGAGCTCTCTGTCTGCTCCAACACTGCCAAGGAGGCCGTCTCTGAACTAACCAGCTCTGCCGGCTCCACCCTGGCTCCCTAAACTGCCATCTTGGTTCCTTACTCCATCGGCTTCGCCCTGGTCCCTTTGCCCCATTTGCTCCACCTTGGTGTCCTCCAGCTCTGCCAACTCTGCCCTGGCTCCCTACTAACTAACTTATTTCTGAATCAACAAGCGTTACAGTGCCCCATTTCTGATATGAATATATACCCTGACATACAGTTGTTTGTTGTCTTCAGGTCCTCTTGTCTTCTGGTCCTTATAGCAGCTTGAAAAACAAAAAAAATTGCTATTGAAATTTGAATAAATTATGCACTGAAAGCAAGCAACATGACAATAGAGTGCACTAGTGTTCGTCCACTTTTTTAGACATGCAGTTTCCAGAAGTATTTTTCCATTCATTTTTCACATAGTCTCAGAAAATTGTCTCAGAAAAAACAGAGATTCTAATTTTTGGACCAAAAACCTCTTCACGTAATAACCTAGAATACTGTCTAACACTTGATGGCTGCTCTGTTAAGTGTTCGTCGTCAGTTAGGAACCTGGGTGTGCTCTTTGATACCAATCTTTCATTTGAAGGCCATGTTACTAGCATCTGTAAAACTGCATTCTTCCATCTTAAAAATATATCTAAACTACGACATATGCTCTCAATGAAAAATGCAGAACAGTTAGTTCATGCGTTCATGACCTCAAGGCTAGATTACTGTAACGCTCTACTGGGTGGTTGTTCCGCTCGCCTGATAAATAAACTACAGCTCGTACAAAATGCAGCAGCTAGAGTTCTTACTAGAACTAGGAAGTATGACCATATTAGCCCAGTTCTGTCAACACTGCATTGGCTTCCTGTTAAACATCGTATAGATTTTAAAATCTTGCTAATTACTTACAAAGCACTAAATGGTTTAGCTCCCCAGTACCTGAGCGAGCTCTTAAAGCATTATAGTCCTTCACGTCTATTGCAATCTCAGGATTCAGGCCAGCTGATAATACCTAGAATATCAAAATCAACCGCAGGTGGTAGATCCTTCTCCTATCTGGCACCTAAACTCTGGAACAATCTTCCTAGCATTGTTCGGGAAGCAGACACACTCTGTCAGTTTAAATCTAGACTAAAAACGCATCTCTTTAACCTGGCATACACATAACACATTATCAATTTATATTTTCAAATCCATTAAAGGATTATTAGGCTGCATAAATTAGGTCAGCCGGAACCGGGAACACTTCCTATAACACCAGATGTACTCGTTACATCAGAAGAAGAATGGCATCTACGCTAATATTAGTCTTTCTGTTTATCCCGAGGTCTACCGTAGTCAACCAGATCCGGGCCGTATCCAGGTGAGACCGAGGACCGGCGCCTTGACACGACCACAACGTAGCCCTGAAGTATCAGCAGAGACTGAGTCAACTAGATCATCCATTGTGAAGGCCTCATCGACACGACAGCCAGTGCCACAGCTCCTCAACAAACCGTCCATACCGGTGTGATGAATACGATCCTCAACTGGACTGAACTGGAATAAATACTTTGAATGTTGCGATCCTATCAGACATAAGATAGCAACCTGAATCGTAACAAAGCACTGTTCGCCAGAGGAGAACTGGCCCCCCGACTAAGCCTGGTTTCTCCCAAGGTTTTTCTCCATTTTATCACAGAAGTCTATTTGCCACCTGTTTGCCATCTGATGTCACCTGTTGGAGTTTGGGTTCCTTGCCGCTGTCGCCTTTGGCTTGCTTAGTTGGGGACACTTGACATTTGATATTCAACAGTGCTTTGATCTGCCAACATTGACACTATTCTTTAAGAGCTGCTGTGCAGCCAAAATTATATACCAGTTATCAATGTAAAGCTGCTTTGACACAATCTGCATTGTAAAAAGCGCTATATAAATAAAGGTGACTTGACTTGACTTGACATAGGGATTTAAAAAAAAAAAAAAAAAAAGTATTTGTTAAAGAGTTATGAGCGATGAAACAAGTCAATCGGCTATGATATGAATCATATTATTACAAATTTTTATTTGAAGCAAATACGTTTTTGTAAATCAGTCAAAAAAGAAAGGAACAAGACTGTGTACTTAACCGCTTTAGTGAGGGAAAGAACTACAATCCCTGAAGCATTACAAAAAGCATGACTAAATTAAAAACATACAGGTAAATGTAAAAATGTTGATTTTATATATATATATATACACACACACACACACACACACAGTGTCACCGAACAGAAGGCAACAGATAGGTGAGTAGAAATATAAACAGAGTTTATTGAATAGGTTGGAATGAATGACAGGATCTGGATATGCAGCAATGGTGAGTATAACAGATAGAGTGAGTCTATGGATGGCTTAGCTGGAGGGTAACAGTCTGTGTATTGCAGGTGCTGTGGTGACGGGGAAGACGGTGATGCAGGCTGAGTGGAGGATCCAGGGAGAAGACACGAGGAACAGAAGACAGATGACAGAAGATGGGTCAGGAACAATAGGTAGGTTTTCTCAGGTCAGCATAACAGGTAGGTCATGGAGCTTGTCATAGACGTAGAGGTACACTTAGACGTACACGACGACGAGACCAGAACTCTAGTGAGGAAGGTGACTGCAGATATAGGGAGTGTTGATGAGTGGTAACGAGGGTGATGGCTTGCAGGTGCAGATGATTGATGAGTGAGTGCAGGTGTACAACAGGAGGAATGCTGGGAGTTGCAGTGCAGAGAAGGTGACTGAGCTTGTGACTGTGACAGTACTCCTGTGACAGTACTACCAGGACATCCTGGAGTCGTGACGGGTGATCAGGGTGATAAGGACAGATCGTCTCCAGGACGGTACTGGTGGTTCAGGTAGCCAGGGCGGAGCTGGCATTTGAGGGCGCCATGGCGGATCAGGCTGTTGAGGGCGCCAAGACGGATCAGGCAGTTCTGGGTGCCATGGCGGATCTGGCCCTTCGGGAAGTTGTTTGTGTTCCCGCCTGTCTTCCGTCTCCATGGTCACCGTCATTATGAGTTCACCTGTGTCAGCTGTTCATCATTAAGCACCTCATCATCTGCACTATTTAAGTTCCTGCCTTTCTGTTGTTCCTTGTCCGGTCTCGTACTAGTCAAGTCAAGTCACCTTTATTTATATAACGCTTTTAACAATGGAGATTGTGTCAAAGCAGCTTTACAGTGATAACTGGTATATAATTTTGGCTGCACAGCAGCTCTTAAAGAAATGGTGTCATTATCAATCTTATGTAAATTCAGTATTGATTCATTCTGATGTAAGAATCAATAGTTATTTATTTAGTTAATTTTTCTATATCAGCACTGGAGTAAACAGTGACATCATCATTAAGCTCAGTTCAGTTTGCATACAATGGTGTCAATGCAGGCAGATCAAAACACTGTTGAATGTCAAATGTCAAGTGTCCCCAACTAAGCAAGCCAAAGGCGACAGCGGCAAGGAACCCAAACTCCAACAGGTGACATCGGTGGCAAACAGGTGGCAAACAGGTGTTAAATGGAGAAAAAAACCTTGGGAGAAACCAGGCTTAGTCGGGGCCAGTTCTCCTCTGGCGAACAGTGCTTTATTATGATTCAGGCAGCTATCATAAGTCCGATGGGATCGCAACAGTCAAAGTATTTATTCCAGTTCCATCCAGTTGAGGATTGTATTCATCACACCGGTATGGACGGTTTGTTGAGGAACTGTGCCAATGGCTGTCGTGTTGATGAGGCCTTCACAGTGGATGATCTAGTTGACTCAATCTCTGCTGACACTTCAGGGTTGCGTTTTGGTTGTGTCAAGGCACAGGTCCTCGATCTCACCTGGATACGGCCCGGCTCCGGCTGATTACACATGGCGGTGCTGGCCGTTCGGGAAGCCATGGCGGTGCTGGCCATTCGGGAAGCCATGGCAGTTCGGGATGCCATGGCGGTGTGGCCTCCGTGGCCTTGGTCCAGACCCCTGGCTCGACCACCCAGGTCGGCAAAGGATAGAAACCCCCCCCCAAACCAAATTTCTTTGGAGAATCTCTGGGTCTTTGGGATGGAGAAGACTCCGGAACAGGCACTGGGCTGAGCTCTGGGGCTGGAAGGAGCACAGGGCGGAGTTCAGGGGCTGAAGCCTGTACTGGACATTTGTCAGGGGCTGGAGCCGGCACCGGACGATAGTCAAGGGCTGGAGCTTGCACTGGACGATAGTCAGGGGCTGGAGCCGATGTGTGTATGGCCCAGACACACATAAATGCTAACGCCATGATAGGCACTAAAATGTCCTCTGGGCTAGGAATGAACACAGGAATAGAAGCGGGCTCAGGGACTGGAGCGGGCTCAGGGGTGAGATCCATCTCTGGACTCTGGACACGGGCTGCAGCCATTATTGGACTCTGGTCAGGGGCTGAAGCCAACACTGGACTCTGGTCACGGGCTGAGCCATCACTGGACTCTGATCACAGGCTGAAGCCATCATTGGACTCTGGTCAGGGACTGAAGCCATTACTGGACTCGGGACGAGGAAGGGAGTCGCCTCTAAACTCTGGATGAGGAAAGGAGTCGCCTCGGGACGAGGAAGGGAGTAGCCTCGGGATGAGGAAGGGAGTCCTCACTGGATCCTGGACGAGGAAGAGATTTGGATTCATAGCCGTAGCGGCAGCCATCTTGACTGAGTGCTCAGGCGTAGCGGCGGCCATCTTGACTGAGGGTTCAGGCGTGGCGGCGGCCATTTTGACCGAGGGCTCAGGTGCGGCGGCGGCCATCTTTACCGAGGGCTCAGGTGTGGCGGCGGCCATCTTAGGACAGGATACTGGACTGGTGGCCATCTTAGGATGAGATACTGGACTGGTGGCCATCTTAGGACGGGATACTGGAGATGGGGACTGGAGAACCAGAAACTTCATTAAAGCAGTCCGAACAGAAATTAGAATTACTTGGGTTATGAGGTCTGTGCTGGGTGTGACCATTTCTCTGATTTGAGGGAAGACTGGAGGTACAGGCGTGGTGACTATGGTGACTGGAGCGGATGAGGTTGACGGTGGCTGAATCGCTTGGACTGGTTGGAATGCAGATGATGGGATGAAGCTCTCCAGACACTGGTAAACGGCCTCCTTCCAGTCCAAACCAGTGAGATCGGGGAGTTCTCTGGGGTCGACATAGTTCACCCCGATCCGGTACAAGGCCTTGATAGTGTCATCATCCAAGGAACTAGTATGTACAAGACAACAGAATTTTTCTGTAAAGGTAAACAGATCTGTCCAGCAAATTCCCAGCTCATCTTACTTTTTGCGGTATGGTCTTCTGTCACAGAACAGAAGGCAACAGACAAGTGAGTAGAAATATAAACAGAGTTTACTGAACAGGTTGGAATGAATGACAGGATCTGGATATGCAGCAATGGTGAGTATAACAGATAGAGTGAGTCTATGGATGGCTTAGCTGGAGGGTAACGGTTTGTGCATTGCAGGTGCTATGGTGACGGGGAAGACGGTGATGCAGGCTGAGTGGAGGATCCAGGGAGAAGACACGAGGAACAGAAGACAGATGACAGAAGACGGGTCAGGAACAATAGGTAGCTTTCTCAGGTGAGCATAACAGGTAGGTCGTGGAGCTTATCATAGACGTAGAGGTACACTTAGACTTACATGTCAACGAGACCAGAACTTTAGTGAGGAAGGTGACTGCAGATATAGGGAGTGCTGATGAGTGGTAACAAGGGTGATGGCTTGCAGGTGCAGGTGATTGATGAGTGAGTGCAGGTGTAGAACAGGAGGAATGCTAGGAGTTGCAGTGCAGACCCCAGGTGATGCTACTCCACAAACCACCAACAGAGCATATAAAATACCAAAAATAAAAATAATTTTTATTAAAAAAAATATAACCCCTGTTTGCCTACAGGGGTTCAGGCTGTAGGGTCGCTGAATGACTAAAGAAATATTATCAGCAAGATGGCAGAAAACTGTACATTTCTTGTCTATTACCACCCACTGCAACTTATACCAACAACGGAAATAAGCGTAGTTATAATAGCAAAATATGTGGGAGAGCGTTGCTATAGTGTGACGATATTATATTGCAATAGGGAGCACATTAATGTTAATACCAAATCAGAACTAGTTTGCACATCATTTGTAATGAAAGAGTTTAATGACAATATCTGATTATGGTTACACTTAAAATAGATACAAAATAGATGTATGAGGTGATAAAATCATATACCATTAATCGTACCCAACATGTATGTAAAAAGTTACCTGAGGGATAGAAAGAGAGAGAGAAAGTGTCAAGGGAAGGAGACAAAGAAAAGAGGAGGCAAAGAGAGAGTGCCCCAAGATAGAGAAGAGCAAGAGCAAAGAAGAGCCCAAGAAAAAGAAGAGGCAGAGAATAAAAAGAGAGAGCCCAGAAAAAGAAGAGAGAGAGTAAAAAGAGACAGAGCAATAGTTACAATCTTCTTTTATCCCTTCCTTGAACATGTGACTGAAACCCAAATGTGAGACATTCAAACTGGCCAATCAGAAAATTAAAATTTCCCCCACTGTATTAAAGGTGTGACAATTCGTAGACCCCCAATGTACATACATCTTGGCCTACAGGCCTTCATCACTATCAACACCTTTGTGCCTTCCAAATGGCCCTTGTAGCAAGAGAGGGGGGTTGAAACAGCAAAGCAAATGTCTTTGTTCATTTTTAAAATATCTTTGGATATTTTCAATCTTACACCATTGTGTAATGTCCTTCGACATGCTGGGCCAGTAGCATCTCACTAGAGCATATTGCAATGTCTTCTGTGCACTGAAATGTCCAAAGAGTGAATTACCAAAGTCTCAAACACGTTACGCTGTAGTGCAGGCGGAACTACAATCTGCAGAATCTGTTCACCTGGTGGAGGTCAGACTCTACAACAAAGGACAGAATCCACAAAGGTAAGCTTTGGGAACTCTTTCCAGAAATGTCTGAATCCGTTAGCAGTACCTTTGAGTGTTGCATATGGGGGTCTCTTCTTAGTTAACACCCATTCGGAGACAACATTCAAAACAGGGTCAGCTTTCTGAGCATGTAATACATCTCCACTATCCATACCCAGGCATTTGACACTGGAAAAGGTAGAGGGAGCAGAATTTAAAGGCTCAAACCCAGAGCCAGCACCAGAAGAAACAGGCTATGCAGAAGTTTGATTTGATTCGGCTACCTCAGTCTGCATCGAAGCAGTAACAAAATGGACAGGCTTGATCTCCAAGTCATTGGAAATGCTGTTCTCGCTGTCAGGATGATGAGACATGGCATAAGCATTAGCATGTTTGTGACTCAATGGTCCAGTCATATAGGTCAATCTCCAGAGCCCACCTTGCTCTGTGACCCGTTGGATCACCATCCAAAACCATTCATCTCAGACTAAGCAAAGGCTTGGGATCAGTGATGATTCGAAAAGAATGACCCATGAGATATTGACGAAAGTGACGAATGGACCAAACAGTAGCCCACATAGTCATGTTGACCATCATTTTTAAGTAGGTGTCAGAATGTGACTGCCATAAGTGATGACACTTTCTTTGTTGTCAACATTTATCTGGGACAGAACACATCCGATAGCTGTGTTGGAAGCGTCAGTGAAGAGCAAAATCTCCTTTGAAAAGTAGGGATGCACCGATACCATTTTTTACCATTTTTTTTTTCTGGTACTCGCCGATACCGAGTACCGATACCGAGTACTGATACCGATGCCTATACATTTATTAATTTCTCTCTCTCTCTTTCTCTTTTTCTTTTGGTGATGTTGCAGTTTTCCAAGCACAACACAGTGAGACTAATAAATGTAGGACAGCTTCTTTATTATTACTCTAATGAAAAAAGTAATATTTTGTATGTGCTTGTCACAAACTTAAAGAACAAAAATTTCACAGAGTCCAATAACCTTTAAAGGGCATAATTACCAATATATATGATTGTTGTTATCGGTTCCGGCTGACCTAATTTATGCAGCCTAACAATCCTTTAACGGATTTGAGAACATAAATTGATAATATGTTATGTGTATGCCAGGTTGCGTTTTTAGTCTAGATTTTAAACTGACAGAGTGTGTCTGCTTCCCGAACAATGCTAGGAAGATTGTTCCAGAGTTCAGGTGCCAAATAGGAGAAGGATCTACCGCCTGCGGTTGATTTTGATATTCTAGGTATTATCAACTGGCCTGAATTCTGAGATCGCAATAGACGTGAAGGACTATAATGCATTAAGAGCTTGCTCAGATACTGGGGAGCTAAACCATTTAGTGCTTTGTATGTAGTTAGCAAGATTTTAAAATCTATATGATTTTTAACAGGAAGCCAATGCAGTGTTGACAGAACTGGGCTAATATGGTCATACTTCCTAGTTCTAGTAAGAACTCTAGCTGCTGCATTTTGTACAAGCTGTAGTTTATTTATCAAGTGGGCTGAACAACCACCCAGGAGAGTGTTTCAGTAATCTAGCCTTGAGGTCATGAACGCATGAACTAAAAGTTCTGCATTTGTCATTGAGAGCATATGTCGTAGTTTATATATATTTTTAAGATGGAAGAATGTGGTTTTACAGATGCTAGAAACATGGCTTTCAAATGAAAGATTGGTATCAAAGAGCACACCCAGGTTCCTAACTGACGACGAAGACTTAACAGAGCAGCCATCAAGTGTTAGACAGTATTCTAGGTTATTACGTGAAGAAGTTTTTGGTCCAAAAATTAGAATATCTGTTTTTTCTGAATTTAGTAGTAGGAAATTACTGGTCATCCAATTTTTTATATCAGCTATGCATTTCGTTAATTTTGTGAATTAGTAAGTTTCGTCAGGGCGCGAAGAAATATAGAGCTGAGTATCATCAGCGTAACAGTGAAAACTAACGCCATGCTTTCTAATGATATCTCCCAAGGGTAGCATGTACAGAGTGAAAAGCAACAGTCCTAGTATAGAGCCTTGTGGTACTCCATATTGAACTTGTGATGGATATGACATCTCTTCGTTAACTGCTACAAACTTATAACGGTCAGATAAGTATGATTTGAACCATGACAATGCAATTCCACTAATGCCAACATAATTTTCAAGTCTATTCAAAAGAATATTGTGGTCGATAGTGTCAAAAGCAGCACTGAGATCTAGTAACACTAATAGAGAAATACAACCACGATCTGATGATAAGAGCAAATCATTAGTAACTCTAATGAGAGCAGTCTCAGTACTATGGTATGGTCTAAATCCTGACTGAAAATCCTCACAGATACCATTTCTTTCTAAAAAGGAACATAGTTGTGATGATACTGCCTTTTCTAGTATTTTTGACAGAAAAGGAAGATTTGAGATCGGCCTGTAATTGACTAATTCTCTAGGATCAAGTTGTGGTTTTTTAATAAGAGGTTTAATGATAGCCAGCTTAAAAGTTTTGGTATGTATCCTAGTGATAAAGATGAATTAATGATATTAAGAAGAGGATCTATGACCTCTGGAAGCATCTCTTCCAATAGCTTAGTCGGTATAGGGCAGGGGTCGGGAACCTTTTTTGACCAAAGAGCCAATTTTTCATTTTTATTCTAAAAGAGCCAAAGTAGGAAAATAATGTTGTGTAATATAATTTTTTTTATTTATTTATTTTTTTTTTCAATAACGTTTTAATAATAGTAACTTTATTAAGTCCATATACAACTAAAAAACAATAAATAAGTTGCAATATACAATTAATTGTGCTGGGCTTTCATATGAGGTTGATTTACCACTTGATTTACCACTCTCTCTCTCTCTCTCTGTGTATGTGTGTGTGTGTGTGTGTGAGAGAGAGAGAGAGGAGAAACCAGTGAAGAACAACGCCCACGCACAGTGATTGCATCGACTGCATTTATGTGAATACTCACCAATGCGGGCATTTTGACGGTGTGTGTATTTGACCGTTTAGATGCGCAACCGAAGACCAAGGCTATGCTTGTCCATGTTCCACTCGGAGCGAGCGCACAGAAACATCCTGTCAGTAGCGGATTCAGTTCTCTTTCGCAGCTTTGTGTTTCCCTTTTAATATCAAGAACGTCTCGCTCTTTACTTTCTCATTCATTAATGTTTCTTTATTAATAACTCCAACAGTCGCGCCCACTGAAAGCTGCGCGGATTATCATAGATATAAATATGACACATTTATAGGACATAAAGATCTATGTGGCAAAAGCGAAAGTAACCAGTGAAATGTTTCGAAATGTCTCTTGGCACAGCAGAGCACCAGTTTCAATAAAAGGTTATTTTTCAGTCCAGTCACTATTTTACATACTTTTCGATTTTCGCTGCTATTCAAAAATGTTTTCTTTTCGTGGTTACCACGAAAAAGCTGCATAGCCACTTGAATCTGAGAGCAGGAGCTCTAGGTTACCATAGAAACCTAAGTGGTTTGTTGTCAATTCCTGTCGTGACACTCGCGATGTCGCGAACATTACTGAACACGCACTTTGGCCAGTAAAACTTTAAATATATTATTATTATAAACTTTTAATAAACTTCGGTAGGCTCTACTACACAGGAATTGCTGATCTCTAGTGATGTCGAATTTGTTATCGATCATTTGTTGGGAAAGGGTGAGAGACCTAGTGAGCCACATGATTTTTGTCAAAGAGCCAGGTGTGGCTCGCGAGCCATAGGTTCCCGACCACTGGTATAGGGTCTAACATACATGTTGTTGATTTTGATGATTTAACAAGTTTAGACAATTCTTCCTCCATTTTAACACAGAAGTCTATTTGCCACCTGTTTGCCATCTGATGTCACCTGTTGGAGTTTGGGTTCCTTGCCGCTGTCGCCTTTGGCTTGCTTAGTTGGGGACACTTGACATTTGACTTGACATTTGATATTCAACAGTACTTTGATCTGCCGGCATTGACACTATTCTTTAAGAGCTGCTGTGCAGCCAAAATTATATACCAGTTATCAATGTAAAGCTGCTTTGACACAATCTGCATTGTAAAAAGCGCTATATAAATAAAGGTGACTTGACTTGACTTCCTCTTCTAAAGCAGCGAATGAATTGAATTTTTCCTCAGGGACACTACAGTGCGGTGTCTGACGCGATACTGTATTTGACCGTTGCATGGTTATAATTTTCTCTCTAATATTGTCAATCTTTGCAAGTAAAGAAGTTCATAAAGTCATTACTGCTGTGCTATTTGGAAACATCAGAAGTTAAAGCTTTATTTCTTGTTAATTTAGCCACTGTAACAAATAAGTACCTAGGGTTGTGTTTATTTTCTTCTAAAAGATTTGAGAAATAAGCAGATCTAGCAGTTTTTAAGGCCTTTCTGTACTCAATCATTCTCTCTCTCCACGAAATGCAAAAGACTTCTAGTTTTGTTTTCTTCCAGCTGTGCTCCATTTTTCTGGCTGCTCCCTTAAGGGCCCGAGTGTGCTCGTTGTACCACGCCGTTGGACTAATTTCCTTAATCTTTTTTAAGCGCAAAGGAGCAACTGAGTCTAATGTGATGGAAAAGACAGAGTCAATAGTTTCTGTTGCAACATCGAGGTCATCTAAGCTATCTGGTATGCTAAGGCGATGAAACTGATAAGGAAGATTATTTATAAAGCAATATTTAGTGGTAGAAGTGATGGTTCTACCATATTTGTGGCAGGGAGGCAGTTTAGCAGCCTTGACTAAATGTAGCATACACGAGACTAGATTATGATCTGAGATGTCGTCACTCTGCTGCAGAATTTCAACGACATCAATATCGATTCCATGTGACAATATTAGATCTAAAGTATGATTATGACAATGAGTGGGTCCCGACACGTGTTGTCTAACTCCAATAGAGTGTAGAATGTCTGTAAATGCCAATCCCAATGCGTCTTTTTCATTATCTACATGGATATTAAAATCACCAACAACAAGGACTTCATCCGCAGTTAGTACTAACTCCGATAGAAAATCAGCAAATTCTTTGATAAAGTCTGTATGGTGTCCTGGTGGCCTGTATACAGTAGCCAGCGCACATGTCAACTTACATAACGTTACATAAAGCACCATCACTTCGAAGGAATTATATTTGAAAGACTTTTGAGTAATACTGTAAATATTACTATAAATTACAGCAACACCTCCCCCTTTGCCTTTCTGACGAGGATTGTGGGCTAGACTCATTTAAAGTAATGTAATCGTCTGGTTTTAACCAGGTTTTCTGTCAAACACAGCAAATCTAGATTATTGTCTGTGATAATATCATTTACAATAAGTGCTTTTGAAGAAAGGGATCTAATATTCAGCAACCCAAGCTTTATCATTTGTTTATCAATATTATTTATGTTTTTTATTTGTTGAACATCAATTAAATTTTTACCCTTAAATGGGTTTGGAAGTTTTTTGTATTTACTAATTCAGGGTACAGACACAGTCTCTATGTGATAATATCTAGGTGTAAGAGTTTCTATGTGTTGGGATTTATCTGACTTCTGTGACGTGAAACGGCTAGCAGACGGTCGGTTTAGCCAGTCTGTCTGCTCCCTGACCTGGGCCCCAGTTTGTCATGTTTCAGCTCTAAGACTATGTGCCATATTACTAGAGAGAAGAGCAGCACCATCTCAGGAGGGATGAATACCATCTCTTTTTTAAACAGGTCAGGTCTGCCCCAAAAACTTTTCCAATTGTCTATGAAACCTATGTTATTCTGCGGACACCACTTAGACAGCCAGCCATTGAGTGATGATAATCTGCTAACTATCTCATCACTCCGATGAACAGGAAGGGGACCAGAGCAAATTACTGTTTCTGACATTGTACTTGCGAGTTCACACACCTCTTTAATGTTAATTTTAGTGATCTCCGACTGGCGAAGTCGAACATCATTAGTGCAGACGTGAATAATAATTTTAGAGTATTTACGGTTAGCATTAGCCAGCACTTTTAAATTTGCTTTGATGTCAGGTGCTCTGGCTCCCGGCAAATATGTGACTGTGGTGGCTGGTCTCTCTATTTTCACGTTCCGTGTAATAGAATCTCCAATAACTAGGGCACTTTCAACAGGATTCTCAGTGGTTGCATCACTGAGTGGGGAGAACCTGTTTGATGTTCTTATTGGAACGGAAGAGTGGTGTTTCACGCGACTATGCCGTCTTACCGTTACCCAACTGCCCTGCTGAACGGGCTCTACAACCGGAACCGAACAATGTACAGAGTTCACTAAGTTAGTCGCATCCAAAACAGTATCTAAAGCCCTTGCATTCTTACTATCCTCGATTAAAGTTTGGATGCGTGTCTCTAGTTCTGAGATTTTCTCTGTCAGCCTGACTATTTCCCTACATTTATGACATGTAAATCCCTCGTCGCTGACAGAGAAAGCTATACTATGCATGTGACAGGCAGAGCAAGTAACAATAGAAGGAGAGGATGACATGACTCACTGTGTTTGTAGAGTGATCCGACTTACCACAGCTGTTTGATGAACGCGTAGAAAAAGGAGCGCACGAGAGACTGATGACAAGTTAACAAGCTAGCGAGATGCAAACGTGTTGTGATAGCGATTTAGATGGAGTATCAAGAGCAAAAAGCAGAAATTGAAGATACATTAAAAACAAAATGAACAAAATAAACAGTAAGAAATAATGAGAAAAATGTTTGGGTTGTAGCGCAGTGCGGAGCAGGAAGAGCAAAAACAGCAGTAATTGAACGTACATGAAAAAAGCTGGTTCAGAAGTAGAGGTGAGAATGAACTCAAAATGAACAGAATAAGAAATAAGAAAAATGTCTGGGTTGTAGCGCAATGCGGAGCAGGAAGAGCAAAAAAATGACCAGAAGCTGAGATGAAAATGAACACAGAATGAACAAAAATAGATTTATTTCTAATCAGAAGAAGAAAGACTGGTACTTATTGGAATAATAAAGGAATTGAAATGACACATTAAAAACAATTTTATAAAGTTGCCCCACACAGGACTCAAACCCACAGTCTTTGGATCATGTGCCTTTCACTCATCTCATTGCACCACAGGGCAGACACTTTCACATACCTGCTGAAGTTCAGTAGTTAATGTGAGAAGGAACTCAAAATGAAGAATTTTTATAAAAATGCACCACGTTATATTTAGTAATTTTAGCTTAGATCATTCTTAAAGACAGTCAATATCTAGGACAGATAAATTTTTACAAAATAACCAATTAGCATGCTAAGCTAACATAAGACAACAAACACAGGCAAGGTCACATTCAGAGACAAATATCTTGGGAACGGTAGCGAATATAAAAAATCTGTTCAGTCATTTCTGTGCGGCTCGGTCCAAAGATCATCTGAGCCGAATTTGGACAAAATTTGACAAAATTGGTAGAAGGAGTAGGGAAAAAACTGTTTTTCATTTACTTCAATATGGCAGACAGGTACATTTAAGGAAAATGACAAATAACATGTCAGATTTTTTAAAAGATATTGTAATTTATGACAAAATTCAAAATGGCGGACACGTGGTACATTCGATACTGACAAAATCGGTATTGTCAGATTCAGCATGACCCAAGGAATCCATAGACACACATTATGATTTTCTGACAAGCTGTTCAAAAATTATTGGCCAAAATAGCCATTTTTCAGATCTCATGACCTGTAGCTGCCGCTGTTCCAAAATTTGGCATGAACCCTGAGATCACGGTTCTGATGGAGCAATTTTTGTTTTGATTGCTCAAAGTTTGGCCGAGATAAAAAAAAAAATCCATATTTAACAAGTTATGAGGTACAATATGTAGCTTCCGCCAGACCGCCTTCCATATTCAAATTACGGAAAAAGCAGAACTGGCGTTGCGTCAGTTCCGTAAGTTAAATAAGGAAGGCGTAGGACGTACAGCGTAAGCTTTTTGAAGAAAACTGAAGGCGGTCTGGCGGAAGCTACATATTGTACTTCATAACTTGTTAAATATGGATATTTTTTACACACAAACGCATTGCTTCGCTTCAGAAGGCCTTTATTAACCCTCTGGAGCCGTGTGGAATATGTTTATGATGGATGGATGCGGATGGAGACACTTTCTTCAGCTCATACTCGTTTGGTAGCACATTACTGCCATTATAATGCTCGGATGCATCAGGATATTTATTAATATTTATCAGATTGTCTTTGTCAGAAACAAGAAAGTCATATGCACCTAGGATGGCTTCAGGGTGAGTAAAGCTTGGGGTAATTTTCATTTGAAAGTGAATTAATCCTTTAAAGAGGCCACAACCACCAGGGAATACTGTTTCCAAGAAAGGGTGTACATGGTCTGCAGCAATGCTTAGGTAGGTGGTACGTGTCAAAGTAACATCCACATGGATGGCAGGACCCAAGGTTTCCCAGCAGAACATTGCCCAGAGTATCACATTGCCTCCGCTGGCTTGCCTTCTTCCCATAGTGCATCCTGGTGCCATGTGTTCCCCAGGTAAAATGTAAAAGAAAATGTGATTCATCAGAATAGGCCACCTTCTTCCATTGCTCTGTGGTCCAGTTCTGATGCTCACGTGCCCACAGTTGGAGCTTTCGGCGGTGGACAGGGGCCCGCATGGGCACCCTGACTAGTCTGCGGCTATGCAGCCCCATACGCAACAAACTGCGATGCACTGTGTTTTCTGACACCTTTCTATCAGAACCAGCATTAACTTCTTAAGCAATTTGAGCTACACTAGCTCGTCTGTTGGATCGGACCACACGGGCCAGCCTTCCCTCCTCACATGCATGAAGTCAAGTCATCTTCATTTATATAGCGCACAGCTTCACAGTGACAATAGGAAAATTATTATCAAGCTAAAGTTGTTTTTTTGATTGAATCACTTCCGTTGTAAAAATTGTTAATTATTACTTTAGGGGCCTTTTTTAAAAAAAGTGATATTTGCCAAATTACTTGTCTGGTCCGCATAATACAGAAAAATTATAATAATTTTGATAACATTTGAATAATTTTGATAACATTTTATCTATACATAGGGAAAGGAAAGGGAAGGAGGCCTTCGCAGGGGATAATTTATTTGATACGTCAGGGCTGCGTTATCGTCATGTCTAGGCGCAGGTCCTTCATCTCATCTGGATACGGCCTGGATCTGGCAGGCTGCAGCAAACCTTGGGATAAACAGAGAGAGACTAATATTAGCGTAGACGCCATTCTTCTTATGATGTAGCGAGTACATCAGGTGTTATGGGAAGTGTTCCCGGTTCCGGCTGACCTGATCTATACAGCCTAACAATTGACAGAAGTATTTATAGAAGTAGATAATGTGTTATGTGTAACGTGCGTGCTGAGGAAGATGAGGACGAAGACGAAAGAAGTTCAAACACACTTTAATACCATACACCAAACAGGAATCGGAACAGGCATCAGGGTAACACACACATGACTAGTAAGACTGCCAATGACCCGCAGTCGATTGCTCCTGTCTCCTCCTGTCTGCCTCGCTGCTCAGAGTGGTTTGCCTCTGTAACTCCGTAAAGCTTTGTTTTGAATCTTTTACTATCATTCATTGTTGTTTATATTATCATTACCATATATTTAATATTGCCTACCACATTAATCTGACATCGCTACCTTTTAATTTTTTAATTACAGTATTACAGTTAGTCAACATCAAACGGTGATTGTGCATTAACACAATCTTAACACAATATTAACACTGAACTTATTTACTGTCACGAATGTGGCTTCCACGCCTCCTCCTCCGCACCACCGGAGGGAGCCGTCACCTGAGTATTGACTGTTTCCCATTCGGACTACATTTCCCATAGGCCCTCATTCCTGGGACTGATTACGCACACACCTGCACCCCATCACACTCACACTATTTAAGCCACACTCACACGCACTGACATTGCGAAGTCTTGATTTGCCCCGGTGATCATTTCTGAGCGTTTTCTTGTGGACTGCTTCTCTGTTGCCGTTGGACTGTTTATACCCTGTGATTCTCTGCTGCCTGCCCCGATCTTTGCCTGTTTACTGGACTGTGTTTGCTTGCCGCCTGCCCTGATCTCTGCCTGTGACTCGACCCTGTTTGTCTGCCGCCTGCCTCAACCATTGCCTGTTCCTGTTTATGCTTCTGCCTTTGCCCTGTTACTTTGGTGAGACATTAACAAATGTACTTTGGTGGTTTACTTTTATCTCAATAAAGCTGCAAATGGATCCCCACTCTGTTGACCCATCATTACATTTACGCAGCGCATTACGAATTACAAATATTTTATTAAGCGCAACGTTTCGGTCCCATGACCTTCATCAGGCATACACATATAGACAATTAAGGGTGTTTTCACACCTAGTTCGTTTGAGACCTCCAAACGCTATTGGAGCGGTTCAGCATGTATATGTGAAAAAACCAAGTGATCTCCCCCCTTAAAGGACCCAACAGCGAACCGTACTCAGAGCACCAGCAGAGTGGTCTGAGTACGGTTCGTTTGTGGGTCGTTTGTGGTTCGATTTCTTCATGATATGTGAAAGCATCAGGGTCCTAGTCCGCTTTGCATTTTGTTTGAACAAGTGTACCTGCAGGCTTGCCATACCCACTGTTCCGTCTTTTCCGTCACTGCTGAAAACAAGGTCCATTCGCGATCGTGTTATGGGGGGAATGCTTAACATATTTGCGATACAATATAAAATACCGCATTGCTTTGCTACAATATAAACTATTAATGATTACTAGGTTAATGTCAACATTTACTATCCCATTCCGTTTATAGTTTTATATAGTAACAAGTTCTATAGGTTTTTTGTATGCATAGAAAAGGTTGTTTTAGCAATATTTGTTGAATATTTTGTTTCAACTTTCATTTTCTCTAATCAGCTATTTACAGAGTCCAACTCTTATTTGAGTTTGTAGATGATTGTCTTGACATAACTGTAGGATACCCTACACAAAGTTCCTCTTGGGAAAATAATAAACTTTATTTTCTTATATTAAATATTTAGTATTTTTGTTTTAATTAGAAGATGTTTAAATATTTATTTATCAGGTTTGAGAAATGTCCTCGAGCCAAGACTCAAACTCTGATTGAAACACAACTGAAGCTCTACCTATACAAGGCTATATATATATATATATTTTATTATTTTAATATAGTTTTTTTTTAATATATATACACTACCAGTCAAAAGTTTGGAAACATTACTATTTTTAATGTTTTTTGTGAAATATTAAAATTTAAAATTATGGTTTTCTATTTTAATATACTTTAAAATATAATTTATTTCTGTGATGCAAAGCTGAATTTTCAGCATCATTACTCCAGTCTTCAGTGTCACATGATCCTTCAGCAATCATTCTAACATGCTGATTTGATACTCAGTTATTATCAATGTTGAAAACAGTTGTGTTGCTTAATATTTTTTTGGAAGCTGTGATACTTTTTTCAGGATTCATTAATGAATAAAAGGTTAAAAAGAACAGCATTTATTCAAAATATAAATCTTTTCTAACAATATAAATCTTTACTATCACTTTTTATCAATTTAACACATCTGTGCTGAATAAAAGTATTAATTTCTTTCAAAAAAAAGAAAGAAAAAAAATTACTGACCCCAAACTTTTGAACGGTAGTGTATATTGTTACAAAAGATTTCTATTTTAAATAAATGCTGATATTTTTTTAACTTTTTATTCATCAAAGAATCCTGAAAAAGTATTACAGGTTATAAAATAATATTAAGCAGCACAACTGTTTCCAACATTGATAATAAATCAGCATATTACAATGATTTCTGAAGGATCATGTGACACTGAAGACTGGAGTAATGATGCTGACAATTCAGCTTTGCATCACAGAAATAAATTATATTTGAAAGTATATTAAAATAGAAAACCATAATTTTAAATTGTAATAATATTTCACAATATTGTTGTTTTTTCTGTATTTATTATGAAATAAATGCAGCCTTAATGAGCATAAAAGACTTCAAAAACATTAAAAATAATAATGTTTCCAAACTTTTGACTGGTAGTGTGTGTGTATATATATATATATATATATATATATATATATATATACACACACACACACAATTGAAGAGATGCAGCAGTGTTACTGAAAACACAGAAAGGCGAGGTCTGAGTTCTTTTGAAGTTGTGGTGTGAACAAGAAAGGGTCTGAGATAACTTCAGTGCTGAAGAGGACCAAAAAAAGAGCTGGGTTCTCTTTTGAGCCCACTATATTGTGAACATCAAAAGGACTGAGGTCACTTTTGGCTAGTTCCCTTTCTGGTTCACTTTAAGTGAACTAGGTTTGGTTCTTTTAAAACAAACGATATGTGAAAACACCCTAAAAATTGATCCAGTTTAAAATCTAATGTAGTGATTTTTGGATCACACGGTGTGGTTATGAATACATCATATGACCACTTCCACCCTTTTCCTAGTTCAGGGCACCAGTCAAGGTCTTTTACCTTGGCAGTATGAGAACACTCAATAGGGGCTTTTCATTCATTTTGAATTAATGTAAAGTGGTCAGCTGATTTATTTGAAAGATTGGTGAGATTGCTAACTTGTAGAGCCTCTTCTGTATTAACAGCGCAAGGAAGATACAAGTGTAATAAATTTTATTAACAAAAAGATAAACAAGAATAACTAACACAACTACTTAATGAATACCATGAATGATAAAGGAATAAAGTGCGTAAGATACATAAAATACATTAAGTTGGGTGTGGCTATGGAAAGATAAACTGTTTCTCTGAAAATAATAAGGTGGAGAACCTTACCAAACAAATAAATGGTAGATTATTTGTTATTAACTAACATCAGCTATATTACATTTAAATGGAATTAGGAAATTATTTAGTGATAATATACAACAATGCCAAGGTCTCTGTAAAGAGGTTTGGTTAAGTGATATTTATGTTCCACATGGTTGAGTCCGATGACGGTGACGTCTTCCACTGGTTGTGCTGGGTGACAATGCAGTGGGGAGAGGAGCCGGAATCTGTTTCAACAGCCTTGAACACGAAGCTCTGTGGGATGCTGATCTCTTGGAGCACCAAAGGGCCCTAAAATCTGGAACACGCAGATGAGGCCCTAGCGTAGGTGCAGAACATCCTTAACAATCTGGAACACACAGACGAAGGTACCTTGAAGGGAAGGTTTGCTCTCCTGAGCTTAATCTTGTTGCAAATGTATCTGTGTGTCTTCTGCCTCTCTGGGCCAGACACTCAGAACTTGGTCAATCCGCTTTTGTCTCTCTGTAGTCATTACTGTCTCGCTGGACGAAAACTCTGAACGTAGTGTTTGTTAATGTCTCTTTCCTCACAGGCTGGAGGCTCAGAATGTGGTCGTATCTGTTGCTGCCTTGCAAGCTGTGGACTCAGATCATGGGATCTGTTGTTGTTTCTCAGGATAAACCAGAGGGTCAGAATTGTTACGATGAAGAATTGTTAATGTCTCACTCGATGGGAGTTGAGACCCAGAACGGCATATCTGTTAGTGTCTAAGCTTCGCAAACCGGGTCACAGAACTTGTTGATCTGTTTTTGTCTCACCTTTGTAAGCCGGGACTCAGAACTTGTTGGTCTGTTTTTGTCTCACCTTCACAGGCCAGAGACTCAGAACAGTATATCTGTTATGTCTCATCCGATGGGAGACTCAGAACGGATATCTGTTATGTCTCACTGGATGAACCAGAGACACAGAACAAGGAGTGTCCCTTGAAAGGGTACCTTTATCCCTTTCCGATGAGGAGATTGCAATTTGGCACTTCTTCATTCCAATGTTGTGATTGGCTGCTGGCATCAGAGGGGACACACACAGTGTGGCCCACCCTTCTTTCCCCTGTGGAACTCATTTGCACAAAGATGGAAGTCTTTAAAGTGTCTTTAAAGTTTAACAATGCATTCCTCACTTTCCAAACCACCACCAGAATACCTTTGGCAATATTCTAAACAAATAGAGACCAAACATGATGGAAAAAGATTGAACTGTCATGCATTCACTCATTTGTCCGTCAACAGCTGAATTTGTGTAAGATGTTGCATTACAAATAGCTGTCACTGAGAATACTTATTTCTCTGAATAAGTATGAAATGGATGTATGTAGTTTACATCAGTTTTAAGTTTACGTATTGGTTAGAAATTAGGTAGGATTAAGGGATGTAGAATATGTTCATGCAGAATAAGGCATTATTATGTGCTTTATAAGTACTAATAAACAGCCAATATCCTAGTAATATGCATGCTAATAATCAACTAGTTAATAGTGAGAATTGGACCCTAAACTAAAATGTTATCCATTCATTTATAATATTACTTTAAATAAAACTTTTTTAGAATTTAGGATTTTAAAAAAAATTTTTTAGGATTTGTCACTCTGATTTTATTGAGAAGTCAGCAATTATGAAAACATTTTTAGAAGAGTATATCCTTCTGATTGAGTCGAAGCAGCATGTGACATCTTTCCTTAAAACATGTTCCGAGTTGCTTAAAAAAAAGACAAAAAAAGTAAAAAATCTTTTACTTTTATCACAACGTATTTACCTATGTCTTATCGGATATGGTCTATTTTTAAAAAGCATTGGAACCTGTTATCCTCCGATCTGAACAGCAGACGTGATGGCACCAGAGCTTCACAACAGACATCCTTTTGTCCCACTTTGATTGGAAGGACCCTTAACGACAACTAAATGACAACTGTAATCAGGACTGCCAAAGGTGGAGGGCAGGAAAGATTACATTAATGGCCCATTGATCACAGGCTAATCTCATCACGAGTTGCCCTTGTTCACCTTCAGGCAGGAACACACCAAGCCGACGGTCAGCCGTCGGGCAGTTTTTATTCATCGGCTGACTACGTTTTCTCAGTGTGTTCCGCACCGTCGGCTGAAGTTGGTCCTCGTTGGCTTTTTTTTCGGCCGATTCGACATGTTGAATCAGCTTCGGAGCTCATCGGGCCATCTGATCATTCTGATTGGCTGTTCAGCTACTGCCACCTGCTGATACGGAAAGGCATTTCATCTTACGCAGGCGCAGAACTGACGTGCTATTTGGCTGTTGGCTGTCGAGCGTCGGTTTGGTGTGTCAAGGCAACTTTGGACCTAGACGCTGCCGACGTGAGCCAACCCCGCAGTGTGAGAGTGTTCACGGCTCATCGGATATGTCTGTGATTGGCTGCAATGATCAACGCTATAAAAGCGTTGTAAATAATCATCAATGAAGCTCTTTACCAAGCGCTTACACAGATAAACACAAGAGTGTTTGAAAGCAGGCGTCTGTCGCGGACCAGTCCACCGATAGACGCCTGCTTTCAAACGCTCCCGCTTTCAAAACGCTTTCAAATTCAAACACTTCTGTGTGCTTTCAAACACTGCCATGCGTTGATCATTGTAGCCAATCACAGACATATCCGAGGAGCATGTAAACACAATGGCTAATCAGAGGTATTTACGAATCTGCTCAACAGCGTTCAAAGCGTCACATTTTTTAAATTTCAGTACCGACAACTCTACACTGAATTAAGTTCTTTATTTCAATACCCTCAGTTGATTGTGTACAAACTGTTAAGAAACTTAAGAGACTTAAGAGATTTTAGTTCATGCCCAATTCCAGAGTAAAGTTCCTCGTCAATCTCAGAGACTACTTAGCCCAATACAGAATGGAAATTACCGATGTGAGAATTGTGTGCAGTATACTTCAAAACATTTTTTTTTTTTTTTTTTTGTCATCTGAGAACTGGTAAAAAAATATCGGTCCCACTTTATATTAAGTGGCCTTAACTACTAAATACTTACATTTAAATTAATCATTTGATACAGTGCACTTACAGTATTGTGTACATACATGTTTTTACATTGTACTTATATTTTAAAAACACCTGCATGTAATTACATCTGTAATTAATTTCTGTAATTATATTTATAATTACACTGTTGACCCATCTCTTACACCTTACCCCTACCCTTAAACCTACCCATACCACCAAAGCTTTCCCTAACCTTACCCGTATCCCACCTCAATAGCAGCAAAAGTGTTTTGCAATTCAATATGAACCCAATAAGTACATTGTACTTATTTTTTGATGTAAATACATAGTAGTTGAGGCCACTTAATATAAAGTGGGACCAAAATAGTGAATCAACTCTGTTATTACTTGTGCATGTCTAATGTGTCACGATGTGGTCTAGAAACACAGTGATTGGTCATGTCAGATTTTAAATTGGATCGCTTTGTAATTTTCTGTTTGTGTATGCCTGATGAAGGTCATGGGACTGAAATGTTGTTCTTAATAAAACATTTTGATATTTTTGCAATTACAGATAGTGTGTGGGATTTTCTTGTTTTTTTTAATAATTTTTGGCTATCTTTTTGTCCTTGCGGGCTGATGGCTTCAACAGAAGCAAATACCATAGATTAACAAACTCATAGCTCACAGCAGGGCTGTGTAACAACCTCATAGCTCACAGTATGGCTGTGTTTTAAAGGCTTATAAGTTATCATTAAAAATCAATTTTCCTATTGAGAAGTTTTTACTTCCGGAACCCGACTGTTGCACTCTCCCCACTGATTCCCGGTCAAGTTTACCGCTTACCACTGTGTCTGTGCGGTTAAAACTGTATGTTTGCTTGTTGATGTATTTTTCACTTTTTCTCATAGGCACTGTCTGCTCTGGAAGATTTGGAAAAAACCAAAGAGGAGCTGAAGTCTGTGATGTCTGCTCCAGTGTGTGGTGCGGCGGAAAACGAACATGACGAGCATGATGAGAGCAGTGCAGAAGCAAGTGCTGAGCTGTCTAATGATGGAGTTGCTCATCAGCGAAGTGAGGAGGAACGGCTCACAGAAACCCACAAAAACGAACGTGTCAAAAAGCAGCTACAGGTGAGACAATTGTTTGTTTTTTTTGCTGTTGTGGTATGAAAAATAGGGGTGTACGATATATCAATGTCTATATTATTGACTGATAAAGTCTTAAAATGTAATATCGGCAGTGGTGGACAGTAACAAAGTATTTTCACTTTGTTACTGTACTTAAGTACATTTTTCAAGTATCTGTACTTTATCGTAGTATTTTTATTTTAGGAAATTTTTAATTTTACTTTAAATTACATTCCAAAGCATAATATCATAGTTTTAACCACTATCCTCGGCGGTTGAGTGTTCATGCAACTGATGGCGTGAATTTTTTTTTACTAATGCCGTAGGATGTATCATTGTAAATGAATTATTATGGTAACACTTTATTTTAGGGTCTTTTAACTAGTTGCTTATTAGCATGCAAATTACTAGAATATTGGCTGTTTACAAGTAATTATTGAGCACATATTAATGCCTTATTTTGCATGACCTTATTCTACATTCTTAATCCTACCCAATACCTAAACTTAACAACAAACTTACTAATTATTAATAAGCAGTAAATTAGGAGTTTATTGAGGGAAAATTTGTAGCTAATAGTGAATACATGTTCCCTATACTAAAGTGTTACCATTATTATTGTATATTATTTAAGATTTATTATTGTAAATTTACTGCAATTTTTTAGCTAAATCTGCTGTAAAAGGGAAAGCTGTTTAAGCCCATTCTATGAAATGCTTGGATGTGTGGACATGTCCATAATTGTGTATTACCATCTGAACGGGGTAGAAAACATTTCGGTTCCTGTTGTAACCCTTGTTCCCGATGGAGGGAACATTCAACATTGCGTCGAACTGACACTAGGGATCGCTCTTGGAGGATTCAACCTCCAAGCACCTCTTAGGAAACTAATAATTAGGTTGTGCTTTCCCACTGATCAGCCATCCACAGTGTTGTGACTGGCTGCTATTGCAGCCACGTACATCTTCAAGGTGGAGGCAAGTAGGTGTCTCTCCAGACCCTCTTGGAGGAAGGATAGCACTGACCCAATACCACATCTCCATAGGTCTTCTCCTCGGGAAGAGCACCAAGAGACAAAAAGGCACCAAAGCATACAGCCGGCTCATTTAGGGGATGTGAGTGACCCACAGAGACTTGCCATATGCCATATGCCCCAAAAGCCTCTGAAATTGTTTGAGAGGGACCGCTGTTTTGTACTTGAATTAATTCAAGCAATTCACCACTGAACGAGCACGGTCTTCTGAAAGACGTGCTGTCTTTGTGACCGAGTCCAACTCCACACCGAGAAAAGAGATGCTAAGAGATCCAGGAACACTAATAGAGAGATACAACCATGATCTGATAAGAGCAAATTATTTGTAACTCTAATAAGAGCAGTCTCAGTACTATGGTACGGTCTAAATCCTGACTGGAAATCCTCACAGATACCACTTCTTTCTAAAAAGGAACATAGTTGTGATGATACTACCTTTTCTAGTATTTTTGACAGAAAGTGTAGATTTGAGATCGGCCTGTAACCGACTAATTCTCTAGGATCAAGTTTTGTTTTTTAATAAGAGGTTTAATAAGCTTAAAAGTTTTCGGTACATATCCTAGTGACAAAGATGAATTAATGATATTAAGAAGAGGATCTTTGACCTCTGGAAGCATCTCTTTCAATATCTGAGTCGGTATAGGGTCTAGCATACATGTTGTTGATTTTAATGATTTAAAGAGTTTAGACAGTTCTTCCTCTCCTATAGCAACGAATGAATGGAATTTTCCCTCAGACACTACAATGCACTGTCTGATGCGATACTGTAGTAGACGGTTGCATGGTTATAATTTTCTCTCTAATATTATCAATCTTGCAAGTAAAGAAGTTCATAAAGTCATTACTGCTGTGCTAATTGAAAATGTCAGAAGTTGAAGCTTTATTTTTCGATAATTTAGCCACTGTATTAAATAAATACCTAGGGTTGTTTTTGTTTTCTTCTAAGAGATTAGAAAAATGAGCAGATCGAGCAGTTTTTAAGGCCTTTCTGTATGCAAAAATGCTTTATTTCCACGAAATGCGAAAAACCTCTAGTTTTGTTTTTTCCAGCTGCGCTCCAGTTTCTTTTTAAGGGCCCAAGTGTGCTCATTGTACCACAGTGTTGGACTATTTTCCTTAATCTTCTCTAAGCGCAAAGGAGCAACTGTGTCTAATGTGCTGGAAAAAAGAGAGTCAATAGCTTCTGTTGTAACATTGAGTTCTTCAAAGTTATCTGGTATGCTAAGGCAAACAGGGAGGAGAACGTGAGGAGGTGTGTAAGTTCACATCGATCCAGGCACGGTTGCCATTGAACAATGCCTGGCCATTGTGGTAATGAGAGCCATGAACCATGTTTGTGTGTGTGACCCAGGGAAAGAGGAAATTGCTTTTTTACTGACTGTGAGGTAGCCGTCTGCCTGATGGCATTTGGCCAATGGAAAAAATTGCCCCATCCCTCTAGCGGGGGTGAGGCTCAACCCCAGTCCTGGGGTGAGCTGGTTGGCAGTCTAGGCGCTTGCGACGTGGCCGGAGTAGCCTTTGCAGGGGCCACCCTTGGTGACGAGCAGGCGGGGCTTGTTGCCTCGGGGGTCCAGATGTAGAAGTTGATCCGAGCCGAGGCAGGATGCGTTTGATGGCCTCTGTCTGTTTTTTTACTATTGAGAACTGCTGGGCAATTTCTATGACAGTGTCACCCAAAAAGGACACCTTGGGAGACAAGAGTGCAGAGAAAGCACACTTTCTCTCTGTCTTGTATCCCTGTCAGGTTCAGCCATAGATGGCGCTCCTGGACCACTAATATGAACACCGCCCGACCCAGAGCCTGTGCCACCATCAGGACCATCTGGATCAGGACCGCCATCGTGACTTGGTGGACTTGCAGGATTGTCATGGTGTACAGTAAGCCCTTGCCACCAAGGACGAGGTAAACTTACAGGCCTTGGAAGACCACTTACCTAAGAAGACCCATTTTAATTAGAAATAAAAAAAATTAAAATTTCAGATGAATTCCCACGCAAATCCTACACAGGGAACCGCGGTCTACAAAGAAATACATTAGTATTTTAATAGCTTAAAAGACCTGAGAACAGTTCCACCCACAGCCACAGGGTGGCAACCTACTACCATGGAAAAACGTGGGGTCTACCACCCTTCTCTACCATCTCTACCATCTCACTGCCAACGGCAGACCATCGGAATCATGATTATACTCATCATCGGCCTAGTCACAGGCCTGATGTAAGAAGCTTCTGGGCTAAGGAAGAATGGAGAGGGTTTAGATCTTTTTAACCCTCAGAGAGAGGAGATCCATCAGCGATGCTGACCGCGTTTCTGATGGATCACCTCCCTTAGATCTTCTCGAGTCTCGCCTCTTCTGCGACCTACTCCTCCTCTTTTTCTGGCCCTGTCTGCAGCCCTTGAGCCGGGACGGGCCAGCAGTCTACCTGTGTGAGGACTCAGACCTTGGCGATATACCGGACATAAATGCAGCAGAGCGCACCTTCGCCTCTCTGAACTTTCCGACCACTGCCTCAACAGAGGTCCCAAAAAGCTCAGAGGGCGAAACCGGGACATTGAGGAGAAAGGCCTTCTCCTTCTCCCCGATGTCAGCCAAGTTCAACCACAAATGGCGCTCCGTGGCCACCATTGCCACCATCAATTGTCCGATCATGGCAGCGGTCTGTTTGGTGGCCCATAGCGCAAGATCCGTGGTGCGGCCAATCCCTCAACATCAGCGAAATTAGCCCGCTGATTTCAAAGGATTTGCACTGAATATGGACTTTTCCATGCCTTCTCAACCTCAGTATGCAGGTCAGGAAGGAATGGAAGGCTCACTAGAGTTGGAGGTTTATGGCCAGAGAGAAACCGATCGTCAAGCTGACCGCACGCAATCTCTCTCCTAACACACTACAATGGCAACTGTAAACTGCTGGCAGTGCAGTTCCATAACCTCCAGTAACTCAGCATACGCGGGGCAGGGTGGCTGAGAGGATTCAGTAAACTCAAACTCACCCTCTCTATCCACCTCACCCTGCTCGGCTGGAAGAGCACTGGCCGTTGGACCTGAGGATGCAGATGATTGCGCATCCTCTCCCAGCAGCTCTGCCTTGTGAGACGCCGAACCGCTGGAGAGTTCCACGCCCCTCTCAAACTGTTCGGCGAGCTCCATCTGGGAATCCCATGATCTGAATCTCCGCTCTGCCTTCTGACCAGAACCACCAGGTCCAGACCCTGAACTCTCTTCCCTTGAAAAGAGTGCCAGACGAGAACGGAGCGTTCTCAACGGAAAACACTTTCAATTCACACAGGTAGCTCCCTCGAGAACTTCCCGTGCATGCTCTTCCCCCAGACAGAGAACACACAGCTCATGTGTGTCATCTGGTGTCAGATAACGAGGACACATCCACACACTTAACAAACCTCCTAGTCAGTCTGGTTTTCTCTGTGCATTTCATTTTGCCAGTGAAAGTGCTTCAAACATGACAGTCCATGAAGAATATAAGACGATGACATTATCTGGGCGCCCCTTATATACTGCCGGGTCGCACCGTTATGATGTCATTGGCTGTCGCCGGTCAATATGATATTACCGAGATTTGATAAGTGTTTCAGACACCGATTCACGTAAAGGCGTTCTCCTACGCTTTTGATGCAGCACTAGTTCCCTTTCAAAAGAGAACTCGTGATCACTTGCATTAACTCCGCCCGCTCTGCTTCTGAAGGCTGGGGTTTCTTTTTTTTTCACCTTATTTCCAGGCTCACACTTTTCTCATCCTAATTTTACAATTTGCAAGTTACAAAACATACGCACAGCGCTGACTGACTCTGACCATGGCCGGGTGTTGTCCGATCAACTCGGGTATAACTTTTAATGTTAAACAGACCCAAAGTAATAGTTTGGGACCCAACCTCTAGTGCTGGCTACTTGAAAAATTCATTATAATTCATAATGATGTCAGACTGAGCTCTATCTGTGCGTCTAGAACAGGGGTAGCAAATGTCGGTTCTGGAGATCCACAGTCCTGCAGAGTTTTGCTCCAACCCTGATAAAAACTCACCTGCCTGTAACTTTTTTAGTAACCCCTCAGACCTTGATTAGCTTTTTCAGATGTGTTTGATTAGGGTTGGAGTAAAACTCTGCAGGACTGTGGCTCTCCAGGACCGACATTCGCCAACCCTGGTCTAGAACATTATAACCGCCACCCCTCCACACACACACATATATTTAGATCAGTATAATGGAGTATATAAAACTCCAAAATAATAAACATTCATCGATCAGTACTTTTTACGTTAAATACTTAAGTACATTAAATATCAAGTACTTTTGTACTTTTACTTTTTTTTTTAGGGTATCTGTACTTTTACTAAAGTTCTTGATTTGTGTACTAAGTCTGCACTGAATGTTGGCATCAGCTTGATTATACCAATATGACTTGCCAATTAAGATGAGTTAAATATGTGCCTGCAATAACTCACGTGTGCAAGGAGCGCCAGTGATAAGATCACATCAGCAGTGTGGTCATTCTTGAAGTCAACTTTTGCATGCATGGTGATTAGATTTTGGCCCTGAACGTGATACCCGATTTGCAATACCTGTCAACAGAATAAATGTAATCACAAACATGACAAGTGAAAATAAAATAATTGTATATATACTGTATATTAATGTATAATATAATTTATTCAAAAAGATGATGAAAATAACTTTAATCAGATGAGCTCTAAAAGAATTTTAGAACTTTTAACTAAGGCTAAAGGCTTCATGTGTTGACGACTCCATTGCTGTAGACCATCTACAAATGTTAAATCTTGAAAAAAAAAAAAAAAGATTGATTTTATTATTGTTGTCGTTATTACAAAGCTTTCATTGTACTCTCATTATAAAAAGAACTTTTTTATTGTTTATTTAGTTCTAACAATGTTATCTGTAACAAGGGAAATGTATATTGCATCGGCCATTGGCAAAATGAGTTGAAAAATACAGGTGGTGGTCATATAATTAGAATATCATCAAAAAGTTGATTTATTTCACTAATTCCATTCAAAAAGTGAAACTTGTATATTATATTCATTCATTACACACAGACTGATATATTTCAAATGTTTATTTCTTTTAATTTTGATGATTATAACTGACAACTAAGGAAAATCCCAAATTCAGTATCTCAGAAAATTAGAATATTGTGAAAAGGTTCAATATTAAAGACGCCTGGTGCCACACTCTAATCAGCTAATTAACTCAAAACACCTGCAAAGGCCTTCAAATGGTCTCTCAGTCTAGTTCTGTAGGCTACACAATCATGGGGAAGACTGCTGACTTGACAGTTGTCCAAAAGACGACCATTGACACCTTGCACAAGGAGGGCAAGACACAAAAGGTCATTGCAAAAGAGGCTGGCTGTTCACAGAGCTCTGTGTCCAAGCAAATTAATAGAGAGGCGAAGGGAAGGAAAAGATGTGGTAGAAAAAAGTGTACAAGCAATAGGGATAACCGCACCCTGGAGAGGATTGTGAAACAAAACCCATTCAAAAATGTGGGGGAGATTCACAAAGAGTGGACTGCAGCTGGAGTCAGTGCTTCAAGAACCACTACGCACAGACGTATGCAAGACATGGGTTTCAGCTGTCAATGCTGTCTAACCCTTGTGTCAAGCCACTCTTGAACAACAGACAGCATCAGCGTCTCGCCTGGGCTAAAGACAAAAAGGACTGGACTGCTGCTGAGTGGTCCAAAGTTATGTTTGGAATGTGGTCCAAAGTTATGTATGGAAGAGAGGAGAGGCACACAATCCAAGTTGCTTGAGGTCCAGTGTAAAGTTTCCACAGTCAGTGATGGTTTGGGGTGCCATGTCATCTGCTGGTGTTTTCTGAGGTCCAAGGTCAATGCAGCCGTATACCAGGAAGTTTTAGAGCACTTCATGCTTCCTGCTGCTGACCAACTTTATGGAGATGCAGATTTCATTTTCCAACAGGACTTGGCACCTGCACACAGTGCCAAAGCTACCAGTACCTGGTTTAAGGACCATGGTATCCCTGTTCTTAATTGGCCAGCAAACTCGCCTGACCTTAACCCCATAGAAAATCTATGGGGTATTGTGAAGAGGAAGATGCGATATGCCAGACCCAACAATGCAGAAGAGCTGAAGGCCACTATCAGAGCAACCTGGGCTCTTATAACACCTGAGCAGTGCCACAGACTGATCGACTCCATGCCACTCCACATTGCTGCAGTAATTCAGGCAAAAGGAGCCCCAACTAAGTATTGAGTGCTGTACATGCTCATACTTTTCATGTTCATACTTTTTTAGTTGGCCAAGATTTCTAAAAATCCTTTCTTTGTATTGGTCTTAAGTAATATTCTAATTTTCTGAAATACTGAATTTGGGATTTTCCTTAGTTGTCAGTTATAATCATCAAAATTAAAAGAAATAAACATTTGAAATATATCAGTCTGTGTGTAATGAATGAATATAATATACAAGTTTCACTTTTTAAATGGAATTAGTGAAATAAATCAACTTTTTGATGATATTCTAATTATATGACCAGCACCTGTATTGGCACATTGGATATCGATATATAGAATATTGTGCATCCCTAATGAATAAGTACAAATTAAAAAAATTATATACCTGCAGTTTACACGTTGTCTTCATTACAGGCCTTGAGCTCAGAATTGGCCCAGGCCCGCGATGATTCCAAGAAGACCCAAAATGATGTTTTGCATGCAGAGAATGTGAAGGCCGGCCGGGATAAATACAAGACCCTACGCCAGATCCGCCAGGGCAACACCAAGCAGCGTATTGATGAGTTTGAGTCCATGTGAGGTCTACACCATCCCCCTTAATCACTCCACTCTCTACCCTGTAGCCCTAATGCCTTGATGGGTGGCTTACAAGCACAGCTTCGACCTACCCACCCCTCTCCTGTAGACCAGTAATCCTTGACCTTTGACCCCTTCAGAGAGGTTTGAAGGACATGGCTGCCACTTCTTTAAGCTTTGCCAAAGCGCTCTCCGCCTGTGATCAGCCTTGTCAGGCTGTGTACACATATTGTGCTCCTCATTGCCCTACTCCAATATCGTCCAGTTAGGAACAAGTGGTGTATCCTTATGAGCTCTTAAATGATGATTTACTAAAATGTTTGAAAATATGTATTTTAGAAGAGCCTGAAATTAGTTGAAGCAAAATGTATGTGTGTTTTTATGAAATAGCCATTTTTGTTTGTTTGTTTGTTTGTTTGTTTGTTTTTGTCCTTGTTTTTTTTTTTTTTTGGTATTGTTTTTTGGCAACAGTTGTATGCTCACAATGCGTAAAACAGCATTTTTCTTCTTTCATCTATTTTATTCACTCTGTTTCAACTAAGTGGGTTAACAACTCAAGGTTTGGAAGGATGGGCAAAGGTCATGTGAAAGTTGTGTGCAACTTGGGAGTCGGCAGTGTCACATCCACATACCCTGAAGAGCACACACAGCACCTTCCACACAGCAGCCCAGATGTCAAGTGACGAATGTAAGAACAAAGGCACCTGTCTTGTGAATGAATGTGAACCATAACCAAAGGAAGGCTATCACTCTTGATAGCTAAGTGCATTTATCCATAATTACTGTGGATTTAGACTGGACAAGTCCTTCGTTGCTAGTTTTATTTATTTAGTGCAAGACATTTGATTCAGGTTAAAAATCTGTAGCTTCGAGCTGACAATATGATGGAGGCCCTGTGATACAATGCAAGAACTCTTTCATTGTGTCAGGATGAGTCATTTGATCTCTACAAGGGAACACCCAATATTTCTTGTCCAGGCACCATATCGATAGTTTTCCCTGCCTACAGGCTTACAAAGGCCAGGGCTGGCAGGTGAACAGACCGACAGATAATAGTTTGTTTTAGTGGATTTGTGATTGTAATGTAATTTGTGTTATTGTGGCGAAACAGCCCGAGGGTATTAATTGTCTGAATAGATAGAAAGTTGTGTGTATGCGTGCACTTGGTGTCTCTGTTCATCTGTGTTTTTGTTGGGCATTTTTTGTGTGAATGTATTAGTACATCTGCATGCTCATGTGGAACCCGTGGCCTTTCTGGCTAGGGAGCATATTATAACATCAATCCTGTTTCGGGATGGCTCGCTACCTCATTACTGTAAAACATGGTGACTGGTTAGTCAAACACTTGGTGTACTGTATGGCAGAGAGAGGCAAGTGTTGTAATTTTCTTCTTTTTGAGTACTTTTCATAAAAAGTAACTAAGTAACTCAATTAGTTGATTTTTTTAGGGAGTAACGCAATATTGTAATGCATTACTTTTAAAAGTAACTTTCCCCAACACTGCTTAATTCTTGGAATCTGATTATGTAATCCAGATGAACATGTAATCCGTTACTACCCAGCACTGATAAGGAATCTGACTACTGATTGGCCAGGGATTGCCCAATCATGTTCATGGAGAATTGTATTGGGAGTTTTCAAAAAAAAAAAAAATCAATGCAAAAATAGAGAAGTGCAGTAATTTTGCTACAGGTTGGATATATTTTAAGGCACTATGGATTCACTTCTTTAGAATCTGCAAACGTGACTGAGGCTGACCATCATAAAACTCTGAAAAGTAATCAAGTCACTGGCTTTTGGCAGTGATATATATGTGGATGTTGCCATCTGATACTTTAAGAAAATCTCTGGTCCAACAGTACTGGGATTTTTCACTGTTTGCATCATTCTGCTTGTCTGTGTTTATACATTCTAGACAGGCTATCAGTCTGTGCATTTGTAGTGGGTATTTTTCAGTAACCCTTTTGTTACACCAGTAGGTGGCGACAAGGTGATGTCATGAGTGAGTCAATTGGTTTTGAACTCCTCTTGGAAATTTTATTGTAGGTAGATGTCATCCTTCAATGATGCTTTGGCTGGTTATGGGTGATATGAAATTGTGTTGTATTAAGCAGCCCAAGATATGTGTATGATAATTCATCCTATAGATGAACTGCAATTTGATACCAAAGTTATCTTGTCAGTATTCTCATACAACTTGTGTCAACAAAACACAATAAAACACAACACAACATGACAAAAATTGTCGTCTGATCCAACTCCAATATGTTAATCGTGTCTCATAATGAAGCATATTTGTCTAGAACATCCAATGTTATCTTTTTTTCCCCATTCTTTTTCTTGATGAGACTTCTTTCAAGATGTTCTGTACCCAAAACTTTTTTTTTTTTTTTTTTACGTCCACCTTTTCAAAATTCTTAACAGGTCTTGGTTCTGTTGACTCCTCTAGTCTTTTACGACACCATATTTTATCTGCTAGCGTATGTGTGCTGTATTGCATTAGAACCCCTCTAATACTCAGTACTCAGGACCTGCACTCCTTTTCTTCCACATTGTGCATGATAAAATATCTTTAGCATATCTGTTAAAAAAATTTAGTTGTGAAAGCAGGCCAAAAAATTTCCTTTTTTAAGTTTATTTTTCCCCCTTTTTTATGCAGTGTCTGAAAGGCTTACCTTATTAAACGTCATTCACAGGACTATTTTGGATAATACCTGGGATTTCTCACTGTTTTTTTTTTTTTTTTTTTTTTTTTTTTTTGATGTTTTTAAGCTAGCAAAAATAGGTGAATGTTTGAATCATATCTTCATACCAGAATGTTCAGGAAATTCAAAAGCAGTTGTTTGGAAGTTAGTTCACCCAAAAATTCTGTCATTGATTACTCACTCTCATGTCGTTCCACACCATTCATCTTTGGAAAAAAAAATTAAGATATTTTTGATGAAATCCGAGAGGTATATGACTTGTCCATAGACAGCAATATAATCAACACTTTCAAGGTCCAGAAAGGTACTAGAGACATCGATAAAACAGTCGACGTGATGCTGATGCAGGAGCGGGCCTATTGGCCTCATTATTATAAGTCTGCATTCTGACGTAGAACCTGGAAACGCTGGATGTAAACAACGTATGAGAATGACACAGAAGAGAAGATATTGTTGAATAAAGTCGTTATTTTTGTTTTGTTTTTCCGCACAAAAAGTATTCTCATCGCTTCATAAAATTAAGGTTGAACCACTGCAGTCACGTCGACTTTTTTAACAATGTCTTTAGTACCTCTCTGGACCTTGAAAGTGTTGATTATATTGCTGTCTATGGACAAGTCATATACCTATCAGATTTTATCAAAAATATCTCAATTTGTGTTCCAAAGATGAACGAAGGTCTTACGGGTGTGGAACGACATGAGGGTAAGTAATTAATGACAGAATTTCATTTTTGGGTGAACTAACCCTTTAATGAAGTGGAGGGGAAGTTCTGCTGTTTCACAAAGCAGGTGTCCATCATGATGGGATGTAATTGCCATAGCAAGACAAATAATGTGCTTCCATTTTTTTTTTCTTGAAGCTTTTTGAACCTGAACCACCAGCATTTGCATTTATTAAAAAGGGGATAAAACACCACTTTAAGGTCACAATGCATATTTGTTAAGGGTTTTTTTTTTGTTTTTTTTTTTGTTTTTTGTTTGTTTGTTTGTTTGTTTGTTTTTTGCTTGCTTTGTTCATATAGCTTTCTGTTACATAGAAATAACACATTGTAACAATGCCTATTACCTAAATATTTGGTTGAAAATAAAGATTGAATATTTATTTTCCGCTTATTTTTGTGCCATTTATCCTTTGTTTTTCCTGTTTAGGTAGTTCCAGTCTGGACGTCTAAACTTCTTTAAATACAGTATTTCTACTAAAATAATCATTGTACAATTTATATTTTTGTATTCAAAAAAGGAAAGACCTGTGTGAATTTTGCATATTTGTAGAAGCACATGGAGCAGTCAAAAACAATTGAGTTTTGATACGTACTTTGCATAATGTGTCCTAGATTAAAACACAGGGTCTGTTAAAAGATTGACTCATATAGATCCTCAGTAATGGCATAGTGAGTGAAAAAGATGCAAATCCGGTTATTTTAAAGATTATTTTAAAGCTGTTTCCTGATGTTAAGCAGATTTAAACAAAATGATAACCCTAAGTCAAATAAAAGGACAATATGGTTCATAAGAAATGGGCAAAACATTTTTTGCTAAAAAATATGCATATTTGGAGACAAACACAAAATTTGTAGCATTATTGAACAAGTCAAATATTTACCACCGGCATAACTCTTTATAATAAACTATGCTTTGAAAAACTAAAGCATCATTGGCAGTGGCAAAAAATGATAATGTTACCTAACTCACTGCTTCTTCTGGTCCTTAAGCATAAAGCCAACTGACCTCAATGCGATAAGAGTCTGACCCTGCTGTTCAATGTGCATACAATCAATCGTAAATAAAATGTTAGATTAAATTAACTGTCTCAAGCTTATTATGCTAAAAAGACTATGCCAGTCCCAGAGTTTTTGGTTTAGTTTATTTGCACAAATATAAAATATATACAATAAAATAAATAAATAAATAAATTAAAAAAAAAAAAAAATGCAATCCATATACTGTGCAGGGAGAAGCAGAAAACCCAAAGGGCTTATTTAAAGCCTCCACCTAGACAACAACAAAAATAAACTAAATGTGAAATTAAAGGAAAAAAAACTAAATTATAAATATATAAATGTATATAACTGCAACAAGTTAATTACAACATATATATATATATATATACTCCAAAACAAACCATATAGGGTGCATAAAATACATAAAACATTAATAAACAACAACAACAACAACAACAAAATTACAAAGCAGCAATAAAATGATTCTTTATACATCTTTTATAACATATTAAAGAAGAACATTTTTCTGCTAGGTGGGATAAACCATTCCATAATTTAATACCCCTAAATCTTATAGAGTATTGACCTCTACAATTGAGAATTTTAGGAAGATGAAAATTTGAAAAATTGACAAGTTAAGTGACACTGAACCTGTGAATTTACTTTAAAATACATCTTAAATTGATCTGGAATGTTACCTTCACCTGAATATATCATATAAATGAAAACACAAATTTGAGAAATGTTAATATCATAAATGGTAAGAACCTGAAGTTTCTGAAATAGAGAAGCAGATGAAGTATATGCATTTGATCGGGTTGCAATCCTAACAAAACGTTTCTGAAGGATAAAGATTTTTTGAAGAGTACTAGGAAAAGTGCTCGCTCAAACTATATTACAATATGAATGATATGGATAAATTAAACTATAGTAAAGAGTAAGAAGACACTCTGTAGTAACAAGATGCCTAACCCTCCTTATTATACCAGTAGATTTATGTATTTTTCTGCTCACGTAGTCAGCTTGTTCCCTCCAACTCAGACTCTCGTCAACAAAAACTCCCAAGAATTTTGCAGTTGACACTTGAGGCACCTTAATAGACTCAGTTGTAATTTTTGATAAATCCTTAGGGTATAATTTTTTACCACTAAAAATAATAAAGTTAGATTTTTTTTAAATCTAAAGATAATTTATTTCAATTAAACCAATTAGCATAAGCGATTAGACCATCATTTACATTCTTAATCAATAAATTAAAATTTGAGTGAGAGAAGTAAGGTTGTGTCATCTGCAAACATTATTGGAGTAAGAATATTTGAAACATTCGATAAATCATTTGTATAAATATGAAATAGTAAGGGTCCAAGAATGGACCCCTGAGGAACCCCACAGAGTAGTCTTGCTGTGCTAGAATAGCAACCCTTAAAACAAACAAACTGTTTTCTATTAGAGATGTAATTTTTCAACCATTTATAGAATCATTTCAACTTTTAGAATAGAATTAGAATCTATATGAAAAAGAATCTGTTTATGTACATTTTTTTCAAACATTTTTGAAAAACACAGCAAAATAGATATAGTTGTTAAAACATCTGCTTTAAACAGAGGAATAACTTTAGCTATTTTTTTTAAATCTTCTGGTATAATGCCTGTTTTCAAAGAAACAGAAAAAATATGAGCAAGTGGCTGCAATATTGAACATTTCGCCTGTTTGACAAGAAACAAAGAAATATTATCATGACCAGCTGAAGATTTTAATTCATCAATAATTTCACTTATTTCTTCAATCTCAGGTGGCTTAAAAATAGAGATAATAGGAAACTTTCCTGATATGTAATCCAAGGGTTTGCCATTACCAATAGGAATATTATTAGCTAATGTATGACGAACGTTAACAAAACATTTATTAAATTTTTGAGCTATGTCGAATGGATTATTAAAAGAATTGTCGCCATCCACAAAGTCTGAAGGTAGCTCTGAAGTAATCTTTTCTTTTTGCAGCAACTGATTTATTACTTTCCATGTGGTTTTAATATCATTTGGACACCTCTTAAATTTTTCACTAAAGTATTGCTTTTTTGCAGATCTAATAGAATGATTATATATATATTTTTTTTTCTGTAAGATTTATAAACCCCGTAGGTGAGAGGGGTAGGATTTAGAACATATTTTCTATAGAGTTTGTTCTTAGTCCTCAACATCTTTTGTAAGCTAGCTATGTACCAAGGCTTATTGAAGTCCTGATTGAATTTCTTAACAGAGCTACTAACTGGAAAGCATTTATTAAAATTAGAGCTAATAATGGTCATAAATTGTTGATATGCTCTATCAGCATCATATTCGTCATACAGATAATCCCAAAAGGTGCTAGCAATCAAATCTTTAAATTTAGAAATATTTAACTTACTCATAATTCTCTTTTGCTGTATTTCTTTTGAAATTTTAACTCTGTTAACCCTAATTTCAGAATAATGAAATATGGGAAAATGATCAGACAAGTCTGAATATAAAAGACCAGATTTAATTCCTCCACTTAGAGAATTTGTTAAAATGTTATCATTCAATGTTGCTGAGTTTTATTTAACTCTTGTAGGTTTATGAATAAGAGGAAAATAATATCTAAATAAAGAATATTAAGAAAATCTGTAGTAGGGGTATCAAATTTCTTTTTTAAGAGATTTATGTTAAAATCACATAAAATATAACAGTATTTATATACTGCTATACTATTCCTGGTAGATTTGAAGTGTGGATCCATACACACTCTAATTGCTAATATTACCCACAACCCATTGCACTTTGGAGAAAGATTAGGTGCAGAATATAAACATAAACAAAACAAAACAAAACAAAAAAACTACAAGTATGGTGAAGTATGTGAGACTGACTGAAGTAAAGATGCCCTGAAAGTTGTTTGAGATATTAATAATCAATACCTAACCTTATGAAAAATGTATTTAATGTTATTTGTGTTATATTTCATATGCAACAACATTGCAAACTTTTATAAATATATTGTACAAATAGCACAATAGCATAACAGATAAATTTGGCCACTATTATAGTTTTTCTTGATTGCTAACACAACAATTCACCATTTTCTCACAACTATAAACACAGTCTCGTAACTACACACCAACTTGTACAAACATCAAACTTCCATGTCAATATCAAATATTTCAGTCAAAAACTTATTCATTTCTGTCAAAATCAACCTTTGAGCTCAGATGACACAAAAAACCTGCAAATACACAGATTACTTTCCTGCCCAGTGAACACTAGTAAGATCAATTCATAACACTGTAACAAAAAATACCTCTTATTAGTATTCAAGAATAATTTGGCAGCTCAGTTTCTATTACAGTATACAACATAAATGAAAGAGTGCAGACAAAATGCAACAGTGAGCTTTAGGAAAAATTATTTTCATTTTACTACTGTAAAGTGATTTTACAAGACATGAAAGTAGATGAAGTAGTTGATCTTACAAGAAGAAGAAAAGTTAAAAACCAAAGAACTAAATATGAAATGTGTATGCAACAGTACAGTATACTGTCAATTACAGTAATTCATAAATAAAGAAATACATTTGCCATCCTCTGCACCTTCAGCCAAATTTCATTACAGTATACAATATTATTTGACAATCACAAATTTGAGGGTGTACATGTGCTACAGTTTACTAGACTCAGAATAGAAATGAAATTTCTCTCATATAAATTGTAAACTGTAATTATACTGTATGTGCAAGTAGTATAAAACCCTGTTGATGATTCTAGGATGCAATTTCTAAAGCACAATTACCTGTGCTCCTGTTTATATTATCCTGATATCCTGAGATTCTGACTGGTGTTTCATATTTTTTGCTGCTGAATGTTTACTGATGGATAAATGTGTGCTATTTGAGTTTACATAGTGACACTTGAGTTAATTATACTATGTGTTTGTGTTTTCTGAATGAGAATATGGTTAAACCACTGTAAGATAAGGGCATTTTTGTGTAGAGTTTTGCAGAAATCGTTAAGAAAATTGGAATGTGTGTGAAAACAAGTGAAACATGTTTATAGTTTTGAGAAATGTGTCTTTGTTTTGAGAATTGAATAAATGGTTTGGGAAATTGTGTCAAATGAATCAGTTATAGTGTGTTAGCAATTGAGAAAAACTGTAAATGCATTATTATTCAAAACACATGAGTTCACTTCTGAGCACACAACTAGCAGATCAACATGCTACTTGTTTTCTCTCCAATATAGTATGTATTAAATATGTGAAATGTATATATGAGGACATTAACTGTGACAGGATGATTGACAGGATGGTTTATGGTGACAGGATGCGCATAACTATGCAACAGATCACAATTTTGTGACATTGTAGTAAGTCCCAAAGCTTTACTACTCTTCCACTACACAAATATCTACTTTTTCTTCTAAAAAAAAATAAATAAATAAATAAAATAAATAAATAAAAATACAGTACATACTTTTAGGGCATAGTATAATAGGCGAATTAGGGTGCAGCACTGATCAGCTGAAAATGGTGCTGTCTATTATTTGGTGTCACAAGCTCACAGACTGCAATAATTAGCCTTTGTACAGAATGGCCTTGGAATTCTTAGGTGGTTGAAGGCTGTTCATTTGTCAAGATGTGTTTGAAGTAGTACCATTACAATGTTATTAGTTAATGCAGTGGTAGAGCACATCATCAAATTACTTGTCATTAACACTTAATAAAGCATCCCTACTAAATGTGCATTTACATGATAAAATTGGCATACAATCAACCTGTTGAACTACATTCTGTTACAAGACATTATCCACACTTAATCCTAACCTAAATTTAGATTTCAGATTTAAAAAAAAAAAGGTTTAATAGAATAAGAGCAGAAGCAATAGCATTCAAATGATCAGAACTGTTTAAAAAAAGTAATGTTTAAGTTTCTCAAATCCTGCCCAAATCTGTTATATTTCATCGGCAACATTTTGAATTTAAGAAATAAGATTGTACAGTAAATACTTTTGCTTTAAAATAAAGTAAATAAACTTCTTAATTACTATAGTAATGTCCATTTTAGAAGAATTTAAGTCTCTTCCTCTCCCTCAAAAAAAAAAAGAACAAGTTCTCCTTATGATAAAATGTTGCCTAAAATATTTCTTATTTTATGCATGTACTACCTATTGTACATAACTTTGTGTGTGAAAATACTTTTCCATAAATCATATGTACATAAACATCTCTGATTTTAAGTTAAAAGGATACAATTCGTATCAGCAAGGACAGGTATTCTCTGGCTACCTCCCAACCTCAGTTTCTTTCAACAAGAGCAGGATAAAACTGGCTTACAGTAGCATGCACCCATAAGCTAAGCCAGAAATGTTCCTTATTAAAATTAAGGTACACAGACAGAGCTGATGGCGCCTGCCTTTACTACACTACAGTTATGGCTATATTCAGACCATTTATCCTATTATAACACTGTAGATAGATCTACAGTATACCCAAGTCCACTTCCCAAATTAAAAGCAAGCACACCCTCACACATTCATGATTAAGCTTTTCTGTAAAAGAATAAAACATCAAAATGCAATTAATAAATCATAATTAAAATGGCAATACAAAGTTACTTTGCTGGACATTCCACTTTTGCATATAAAAAAACCATTCCAAATTTAAATATACCTAGACTACAAAGAATGTTATTAAAAAGTAACGAGAAGAAGAAGAAAAGAAGAGGGCAAACACAAATTCAAGTGAAAGTTGGGATTTCATCAGAAAGAGGAGGAAAAGGCAAAGAGCTGCAGGATTATGGCTACAATTCTGAACCCCTCACCTGCAAAGAAAATAAAAAGCTATTTTCATTATATCACCTGAATTTGAAGGTGATTATCTTCCAGAAACAATATGAATAAATATATAAAAATATTCCTTGAAAATATTTAGTCTTGCCAAAGATATTCTTGTCTTAATGAACATTCTAGAAAAACAAAGAGGGTCCCATCCCTTATATGCACTTAACTGATGCCTTTTTTCTGTTCAATGCAATGCAATGCTTCAAACACCTATTTTCTCAAGTTAAATTTATTTGTATAGTGCTTTTAACAATACACATTGTTTAAAAAGAAAAATGTCCTAATAGATTCCATTGTAGACCAACTACACCTACAAATACTCTGACATTCCATCTCCTCTTGATTGCTGTAAGTTACCAAAATGTATTTTGAGGAACAGCAATAAAAAATGCCTTTTGATTCATTACATGCTTGCCTGAACATAATCATTAATATAAAGTAAAATATTTCAGAAAATAAATAGAAGAAAATAAATATCACTTGCATTAAAACATTCACAACCTCTGGTAGACAAATTACTTTTATGGCTGTATTCTCCTCATAGGTCAGCCCATTAAAAATAACTCTGTAACATGGTACTTTTAATGCAATGCTTTACATAAATAGATGATCATTCACTTCAGCTACCTCAATTTCATTAGGGTGCAAGAAGCTGGCAGAGAAAGTCAAAGTTTACAGAGAGGTGGCCACTGTTAAAAAAGGATACTCCACCCAAGAATGAAAATTCTCACATAATTTACCTCTATTAAACTCACTGTAAAATAGAATTTTCATTTTTGGATGGAGTATCCTTTTAACACCTCAAAGCTTTGTATTCAATGTGATTCTTTTCTGCCAAGATGGCTGCTGCCAATTGCTGGGCATCAGTCACATGAGGGTACCACCCCATGACCAATTGTACTAGCTCAGTGGGGAAAATGTTGCACAGGTTGGTAAACACTTTCTCTCGTACTTCCTGGTAATGACTCATGGCGAGTGGCTCCTGGTGCTTATGTGATGAAATGTGGGGCAGATGGGACGTATGGGGAGGGGGAATAGTGGAGCGACAGTCCCATGGCATCCGCCACATCTGTTCACGGTTCTTTGAAAGGTCCTGGAAGCTCAAGGGCTCAGAGCATGGTTGTGGGTGCTGTCTGTAATATGGATCCCAACTAGTCTTTTGCTCTTGGTATAAGTAGGGTTTTCTAGGCAGTAATGGAGAGTGCTCATAAAGTCTAGAGTCTGACACGCTTTCCACACATGTTGAGGAAAGACCATGACCCAGTGGAGAGTTCTGGGAGTGAGTGTTCCCCTGGCAGAGAGGAGGGTAGTCTTGGGGACAGCTTGAACGAGTGCCTACCACTTGATGCTGGAGTTGTGGAGACATGTAGGAGATGGAGTGCTGGAAATGGGGGTCTTGCTGGTCTTCTAGAGCAAAACTATGAACACTAAGTATGCTGTGGTGGAATCCTGGGTTGTTAGATGTAGCAGGGGAGAGAATGCACCCTCGAGGAATAACAGGGAGTAACTGGTAATTTCTACGATGGTGATAGTGGTGATGACACTTCATACCTTCATCCAGTAACAAATCAGGAGAGCTCATGCAAGAATGCTTGGTGTGGGTTGCCATGCCATAAGAATCTGAGCTCATGCTGCCATCACTGCTGCAGTCTGATGCCACTGAGTGGATCCGTGGGTCAGCATCGAACAGGACATGACGCTCTGGACTCCTCTGAGAGGGCAGGCATAGGCCAGAATATGCCCTAACCATAGAGTAATAAAGATCTGGAGACTCACAGGTTTTGTGGGGCTCTGCCTGAGACAATGATGGACCTTCCTGATTCTTCAACAAACAAATATTGTGATCCTCCATGTCCTGGCTATGCCCATTAGAGAAAATAGGACCTTCTTGAGCTGGAGGCAGAGCTAGGTTGCTCTTATACCGGTCTGCTTTGGTTTTTGAACACAGCTTATCCTCCACATCACTGTAAGAGAGGGCACGAATACTGGGGTCAGATTGCCTCTTTGGCTGAGATTGTCTACCGTCACCGGCTTTGTCATTACAGGAACCTCCAGGCACACTGTGACTCTTCAAAAGACATGTCTCTCCCAGATTTTTAACTGTGGAGCTCTTGGCACTGGCACGAAGCTCATCTGCCACAGTTCGCTGTGGCTGTGTACCACGCTCTGGATGGTAGAACTTACACTTGTGACCGTAGGTGCACTTTTTTCCTAAGAAGTAAACATGTTTTAGTTATTTAAGCACTTTGTAAAACAACACACACTTCTACTTATAAATTAAGGCTATCAATTTAAAAGGCTGTGTTAATTTCTGTGATTAATATATTTTTCCAATTCCTGAAGTAGATATGCTAATGTTTCTTTCCCACATACTTTGGCTAACAGAGTACAGGATTAACAGCTCCACAAAGAGAGCAGCTGACTGATGGTCTGCATACCCAGCAGTGCTCTTCTGGGCATCCTAATCTTTGGAGACCCAGTGGGCACAATGTACAATACCCACTTTTAGGACGCTCAAGCATTGCCAGCTCCCTCTGGCTACCTATTTTTTGATCCTATCAGTAATGTTTTTGTCTCAGTGATTAGACACACCAGTGTAAGTGCAAAATAAGTATAAATATTTGTAATGCTGACATTGTATAAAGAGGACTGATACATAAAATTACTGATAGCAAATGTTTTAACTAGTATTTTTATTCAAAAAGAGACCTCACGTTATGTCAATCACGTTTGCACACTGCCTCCGAAACTTTCGTCTGTCATAAAAAAATTCGGATCAGGTTCGATTTTCTGCATTTTTCGCATCCGTGGCACGCATTTTGAGAGACGTTTTGACAATTTAGAGCCACCGTACAAGCGAAAGCCAAAATCCTGAATGCCATCTAACAAGTTGATCCATGTTGTCTAGAGCACAAAGCAGCAGCACTGTATGACAAAGTGTGGAATGCAAAGAGACAGAATATAAAGACAGATTGTGCCAGTAGCAAAGCATCAAACCGAGCCGCTGACATCCTGAAGTAAACTTTGAAACGCTCGGGATAATCACGCAGCTCCTTGATGAACTCTTCTTTTTCTCTATGCAATCTTGGGATTGGATGGACCCAACATTTCCTCTTTCCTTTTCTCTTTTTAAGAAGAGAGGACATCTACATCATGCTCACTGCTTGAAGACTCCATTGTGTATTGTCTTGCGATTTTTTTCGGACTCAGTGTGCAAGGTCTCTGTGCGTGACGAATTTTTAGGATCACGAATACAAAAAAACGCATACGAAAATTACGGACTCAGTGTGCAAAGGCCTTAAGTGAGATATTTATTATAATGGGTTTGGCTAGAATCACTGTTCCCTCTCAGCAGAAAAAAACTGCCTAAACTTTCTAATAATTGTGACATTGATTAGCTTGCTCAGGTGTGTTTGATTAGGGTTGGAGCTAAACTCTGCAGGAAAGTGGACCTCAAGGGCCAGAGCTGAGAACCCCTGTTCTAGTGAATGGGAAATAATTGCAATGTTTGAGTCAATAACGGGTGAATGCAATTTACAGGTTTCATAGAAAAAGAATGATCAGTCGCATGAGAAAACTGTCATGTTTTAATAAAGAGTGGCTTGATCAAGTTGTGGAAATAATGGATGATTTGCATGGCATAGTATAAAAAAAAACCAACAACAAAAAAACAAACAAACAAACAAACAAAAAAACACATTTACCAAAGGTGTAACATGCAAACTTTCAATGACACAGAATTGAGCTGTTTTGCTTTTTTTTTTTTTAATTAGTTGGTTAAGAATTGGTAAAGATTGTCACAGTTAGCAGCATATGGAGCCAGATCAGCCTCAAAAAATAATACATTCAAAAAACAAAATTCATAAATGCATAGCACAATTCACATTTACAGAATCCGATTTGTAAATTCAATACACAATTCATAAATACACAAGTAAAACAAAACAACCTGATACTACTACTACTAATAACAACAACAACAACAGAACACATTACATAATTGTTGTTATTAAATGAAATATCTGGACATTTAACACTTATTTAATAACATTACAGATTGATCTGAATAAACAGGGTATGTGCAACTTTGGTGTATAAGAAAGCAGGCTAAAAGGATAGCTGTATTTTGTGTGAACGATATAAATCATAATGTGATTTTGTAGAAATTTAATTAGGTGCTAAAAAAAGAGTACCCATTAAAATGTCTTTACATAAAGGACCCAATCATGGAACAATGCACAGTACAAGCGCAGCGTTGAGCTTCTTGAGTCTGTTCTGTAAGGAGCTTTTTAATTGGTGGATTAAAAGCTTGATTGGCTAAACAGAACATCCTCCAAAAAAAGATATTTATGAATCTTAACCTGCCAGGAAGGTCTCAAAAATACTGCACACTAATTCAAAGCAGTCCACGCATGTGTGACAATTTGCAAATGCAGATTCAATGATTCATAAATACATGTAACATCATTCATAAATGTGTGATAGAAATTAATTCAAGAACTTGATATATACATATTTGTGTAAACATTTTAAATTTATTTAGGTAAGATGCATTTGTGTGAGCATTTGGGGAAATATTTATGCTTTTACTTGTTAATTATGAATTGTGTTTTGAATTTACGAATCGGATTATGTAAATGTGAATTGCGCTGTGCATTTATGGATTTTGTTTTGTAAATGTATTATTTTTTAGGCTGATCTGGCTCGATAACAGCACTGTAAAAAAGAATCTCAGGTACCCTAAAAATGTGCTTTATTCTACCAGGATGCTTTAATTGATTGAAAGAGAAGTAAAGGCTACATTGTTACAATAATAAATCTATTTCTAATAAGTGCTGTTCTTTTGAACTTAATATTCATTAAAAAAAATTGTTAACACGGCTTTCACAACAAATAATAAACAGCATAAGAACTGTTTTTAACTTTGATAAGAATAAGACACGTTACTTGAGCACCAAATCAGCATATTAGAATGATTCATTCATGTGACACTGAAGACTGGAATAATGGCTGCTGAAAATTCAGCATTTTAAAATAAATCCTGTTATTTTAAATTGTAAATTTATTTCATAATATTACCATTTTTTACTGTTGTTTACTTTTTTATCAAATAAATTAGATTTTTTTTTTCAAAAACACATACATCTACGGCCAAAAGTATTGGCAGTGACATAAATTTTGTTTCTGCTTCAGTTGTTGTGGTGTTAATTCACATTGTTTCTAAATTATTCTGCAGAGGGATCAGATACATTTTAAGTAATTAATTGCAAAAAGCTTCATTGGCCAAAAAAAAAAAAAAAAAAAGCTGCAAGCAGCATTTACCAGGGTTCAAGCATTTGAGGCCTTTAAGCATATATGCATAAAAAGATGTTAAGTTTTATTTAGCAAGCATGTAACCACTTAAATCATAGAAGGAACAGACCATTTTCAGCCAAAACAGGCAATTTACCATTGAAAATATATGGTTTTTAAAGCTTTTTAACAGTTATAGCGCCACCTATGGTCCGATCTCCATAAAAGTTGGCATGCTTCTTTAGAGTCATATGCTGCATGTGCTCACTTAATTTCGTGAAGTTCTGAGTTTTCATTTAGGATTTATAGTCTTTTGAGTATATTTTTCCATGCCCATTTTCTAAATGACCCTGTTATAGCGACCCAAAGGGTAAAGCACTGGATTTGTTCAGATCGGGCGAAAAACCTATGACTAGTTTGTAAAAGTAGGTTTTTCACATATTCGTGAATAATTAATAAACAATTTGATTGACAGCATTGGTTCTTGAGGCAAAGTTGTTCAGAATGAGGAGATCTATCAAATTATATGCATATTGTGTGGATCTCTGAAACACTACGTGATTACAGAGACATAAAACTCGCCAACTAGTGGCCGATTTCTTTCAAAATTCTTACAGACCTCTAGGACCATGAGTCGAACATGCCCACCGAGTTTCGTTCCAATCAGCCTCCGTTAACCTTGTCTAATAGGTGCTCAAAAATCATTGGCCAATGGCGGCCATGTTTTTTGAGATACACCAATGTCCTCATAGACTGTCATGCTCCCTTGGATCAAGACACTGCATGCCAAATTTCAAGTCAATCGGACTAACGATTGCATAGTTACAGCTGTTTTCATGTTTTTTTTTTAAAGTTATAGCGCCACCTAGTGTCTAATCGACACAATTGTTTTTATCGTGACCAAAGATTGAGCCCCTACACATGTGTACCGAGTTTGATACAAATATCTCATTTCGTTCTCGAGTTATAGCCATTTTAGTAAAAGTGGCTCTGCCCACACCCTACATTTTGGCGCCCCTTAGCGACCGTGAATCAAAATTTCAACTTTTTTAAAATAATTATTGATAGTCAGACTCCAGAGAACTGCACTGGTTTGGTTCCGATCGGGCGAAAAACCTAGGACTAGTTCGCAAAAGTAGGTTTTGGACAAAATTCAAAAAAAAATTTTCATGGTGGAAATGAAATCGGATCTTGAGCCAAGGATTCCAATGATATAAGACACTTGATTCTAGGACAAACGGTCTAGGAGTTATGAGCGATTTTGCATTTTTGATCGCTGTAGTGCCACCTTCAGGCCGATTTGGACGAGTCCGGATATCTGAGTAGTGAGCAAGACTACTAACATCTGACAAAGTTTCAAGTCTCTCTGCCTTACAGTTTGGGCTGCCCAATCAGTTTTAAGGCATAAGAAAAATAATAAAAATCCTTACAATTACAATAGTGTTTCAGCACTATGTGCTTGAACCCCTAATAACCATATAATCAGCACATAAAAAAGTGTGAACAAGTACTAGTCAGATAAAATTTCTCTATCATTCTGACTGGATTATAACAGCAGACTGATTGCTATAAAAGGCGGGAAGAAGTCATTCCATTCATTGTGTTCTTAAGATGTTAGTAGTGGTTAACTCGAAAGAAAGAAGTGCAGCTATCATCTCTTTGCATCAAGATGACCTCATGTGCAAGGAAATTGCTGCAAAGAATATTGCACCTGGGAAAAAAAAAAAAAAAAACATTTACTGGATCATCAAGAACTTCAGGATGTCCCAGAGTGTCCAGCAAGCACCAGGACAGTCACCACCTGAGAAGTCATGATGGAGCATGATGTCACAAGGCAAGTGTGATAGTGAAGTGGCTCGGAGATCATTACATTGAAATTTTGGATCTGTGGTCAGGCAACTCAACAGATCTTTATCCCATAGAGAACCTGTGGTCAGTCCTCAAAAAGTGAGTGGAAAAGCAGAAGCCCACAAATTGTGATGAACTCCAATAACTAATAAGGTAAGAATGGATCGCCATCAGTCAGGATTTTGCCCAAAAGCTGATATACAGCATGCCAGAGCAAATTGCAGAGGTTATGAAGAAGAAGGGACAACACTGTAAATATTGACTCTTTGCATATATTTATTTGTTTTTGCCAATAAAAGCATTTTTTTTTTTCTTTATTTTTCCCCTTGTTAGTTCTTTTTCTTTTTTGGCAGAGGATAAGTCAAGGATAAGAAGAGAAAGGTCACGGTTTATAAACCGCATGTGTTTGGGTGTCAGACACCGGTATGGATCTGTTCTAGGGTCAGCTCTGTCACTCCGGCATGGCTGTAGGTGCATGCCAGAGCGTGGAGTGATGGTGGAAGATTTGCTCAGTTGTCGGAGAGCAGGTTGGATTCGATAAAATAGTGTCAGCATCACGGATGAAAAAAGTCATTGTGGTCTTTTAAAAGTCTGAATTGCTGATATATCAGTTGACTGTGAGCGGGATACGGGTCAAAGAAATGTTTGTTACTGTTACCCTGTTATCCGCTTCAGCAATGAATATTATGATGACACAATCTCTGTTCTGAGGTTCGGGAAGATAGCGAGCCCTGTAAAAAATTATTCCCCACGAGTGTAAAAATACAGCAACGTGCTCCAAATGTGCTCTCTTTCAGACGCCAGGTCTGCATGTTCCTCACTCCACCCACACGGACTCAAGAAGTTTTCTATATAATTTAAATCATGCTCAGATACTTCTTATGGTCAGACTGATGGCTGGGCCCATAGTGATTATTTTCTGTCGGCCCGCTTTTTTGGTTTGATAGTGAGAGGATCTTTTAGGCTTAAAAGAACCCTAGATTCTATTCTTTTTCATGTAAGAGAAAAGGAATTTTAGGAATCTTCGGTCTTTGGGCCGCAGGAAGATGAGATGGGTCTATTTTTTGTTTTAAAATGAGACCTTCTTTTCCTGTATAGTTTTGTCTGAGCATGTAGTTAATCAGGGGGCTGGTCCATCTCGCGCTGAGGCTCTGAGATAGGGCCAGAGATCCAGTATGGCCGCTCGGGCGCCTTCTCCTTTCGGAGCAAGGCGCTGAGACGGATGGACTCGAGGAGGAAGAAGCAGGCTTTGAAGGAGGTGATCGATCACATACACCAATGGCGTCTGTAATCATTCTCTCTTGTGGCGGGGGCGACTTTGCGTTTGCCCTCGCCCCTTCTTCCTCCGCCTCCTGAGTTTTTGGTTTAATTTTACATGCTCAGGTGCTTCTTTAACAGTCAGGCTGACGGCTGGGCCTTTGATAAGATTTTTCTAAGGCCGCCCTCTGGCTTGATAGTGAAAAGTGCTTTTAGGCTTAAAAGAACTTTTTGATTTCATCCTTCTTCATGCAAGAAAATAAGGAGGAGAAATCTTCGTTCAACGAGCCGCAGGAAGGTAAGCTGGGTCTATATTTTTATGTTTATAAAAGTGTAGACCTTGTTTTTCCTGTATAGCTTTCCTGAGCATGTAGTCAGTAAAGTTAGAAGGGGTTCTTTTGGGCAAAATAACTGAACCATTAGGTTGGCTAATTTTTCATATGCAGGCCGCATTATGGCCGCTATTTTGTAGCCTCCTATGTTAGAGTAGCTTCTCAGCTAATACTGTTAGTTTGGCTTGAGTTAGCACTCGTCACTTCAGTTATTTGTGCGCAGGTCGGCTTTAATCGGCCGCCTGGCACTATTGGCTTGTAGTGCTTCATTTTCTCCTCATATCTGAGAGGATTTAAAGTGTAGCCCAGGCTTTGCTTGGCCCAGTAGGCCATAGCTAGCGGCTAGGCTAGAGCTAGGTTAGGTGTTTGTTATTACATCACCCTTATTATTACTATCCCTTGTAAGGTTGTATAGTTCCTAGTTCTGGCCTCCTCCTGTGGGAGTTGTTAGGCCGTATGCCCATTTCCCCTTCGTATTATGTAGGTAGCTATGGCTGAGGTTAACAGCTAAGGTTATAGGCTGTTATTAGCCTTCCTGGTGCTGTTTTTCCCAGGTGGAAGGCCCTTATCTTTGAGGAGATAAGTTATGCAGTGCTGCTAGGCCCCACTTTCTAGAACTTTGTCATGCCTTATAATGTCTTCCCGTGAGCCCCTTGAATTTTATTCAATTTTGAGCTACGGTGCTAGTTTTTTAGCCTCCGTTCTCAAGGGTTCAGCACAGATCTACAGATCTGTCTGGTGAAAGCATTTATCCTGTTTGGATGGCATGTATTACAAAGCATTTATTTTTGCTTTGGGTTCTAAGCCTTGGCCTTACATACATAAATATATGTAAGCTTACTCTAGTGCTGCCACAGGTTAGCACCTGTTTCTGTGATAGCAGGCTGTGATTAGCCTCTACTAAGAACGTGGTGGTTTGTTGTACTCCCCGGGTAGGGTTTGTGTTTCACTGAGTGCATCACCTGGTGGATTGCACACTCAGGTTGAGTGTAGAGAGTCTTATTTCTGGTTAGAATTAAAGATGATCTCTGTTAGCTCCCAATCGATCATGACCACAGCAGCTGTTTTACATCTACTGTAAAGACTGTTGGCTCTTTATTCTTAGCCTCCTTCTAAGTACAGCTTGTATCTCAGTCGCTGTTGGTATATGATCGCGAGTTTGCTCACGTATCTTAGCACTGCCTCAGGCTTATGCTCGTGTTGTTTGAGGTGGTAGGCCTTGTAGGCCTCCCTTAGACCATGTTAGCATATTTTTTTGTACCATGTAATTTTTGGTACATTGCCTGTTGGAATGTGTAGGCTTAGCTCAGGTTGTTGTAGCTATTTACCCACAATTTTTTTGTTGGGTCTAGAGCTGGTTCCCTTTGAGCTTGCTCCCCATTTATGACCACTGGCCACGTGTTGCTAAAAGGAGTAGGCCTTGCCAGGCCTCCTTTTCAGTTTTCATGTTGGCACAGCTGGGTTGGTTATGTTTGAGACTCATCTCCATGGTTGAGTCTTGTTTGACTCTCACCGCCATCGGCCACGCCCACCTCTGTAGGAGTAGGCCCTAGGTCAGGCCTGTCATAGAGTACCGTGGCGGAGTGTGTACTCCTCTTATCCAAGTGTTAAGGTGTCTTTTCGAGTACTTGGCCTACTGGCTGGTTTAGTCATGAAGCTACCACTGGCTGATGCCATGTGTTTATGGAGGTTGAAGGCCCTACCAGGGCCTCCTTTCAGTTGCATGTGGGCACGGTTTGTGTTGGTTTCTATTTGACTCATCACCATGGATGGGTCGTGATTGCCACTTGCTGACGCCACGTGTTTACGGGTCGTAGGCCTTTTTAGGCCTCCTATGTATCATGTTGGAGTTTCGGCTGTGTACTCCTCTCGCTTAGAGAGTAAAAGGTGCTTTTACTGAGTACATTTTCTGAGTGGCTTGCCGCTCAGGGTGAGTTCTTGTGTTAAACCGATTGTTTGGTCGGTTTTATGCATTTACTTCCTTGAGCATGGTCTCCTTTAGCTCTAGTTGAGCTAAGTAGTTACCTTGTTTTTAACTCGGTTCTATTTTTGCTCCTAGAACTTTAGTGGCCGCTAGCTGGCGCCGCGTGTGATAGGTAGGCCCTCGAGGCCTCCTTGGAAACATGCTGGCATATACCTTTTTACATTCTTTATATTTCTTTACTAATAAAGTAAAGGGGATTTTATGTCGCTGGTTGGCCAGGGCTCTGGGTGACTTATTAACCTCCTTTGTAGTTGGTTTGTTCCGCTCGGAGCTTGATAACACTGCCACGAGCTGATGCCACGTGTCTGCTGAGGTTATAGGCCCATGGGGCCTTCTTTAGCGATGTGTTGGCGCACGTTGTACTCCTCTTGCTTAAAGAGTAAAAGGTTCTTTTACCGAGTACACTGCTCGCTGGATTGTGTTAGGATGGACTGTTTGTGGGCACTCACAGTTACTTAATGGCGTGGTTGGTCATGCGCTTAGCATGTTATTTTTCAGGTGAGTGGCCTTATGGGCCTCCCTGCAATACCACCATGCGATTTGAGTTTCTGGTGTTATATTTAGTTCTTCTTCTGAACTTTAGTTATGTTGAAGGCCCCTTTTTCCGGCCTCCATGACTATGTGCCTACAGCATGGTCTATCTGTTAGGTTGAGCTTCGTACTTCCCTTTGGGTTAACTATGTAATTGTGCTTAGCTCCCTAAGCTGGTCATTGGTTGTAGACTTCTATCAAGTGTCCCGTTGAGACCAGCCCCCAGGCTGGTTTGTGCTCCCCTGTGCCAGGGTCTTTCTATCCTTCAGACCAGGTCGGCCTCCCTGGTGGCATTGAGGGTGACTTCGTTCCCCTCTAGTGACTGGCCGGGGTTCCTTTCGGTTTCCTGGCCACATTCCCTTTAAGGGACCACTTTTCCATGGAAATGTTGGTCCCAGAAGCTCTGAGCAGCCTTGGAAGGCTTTCTGCGTAAGGCCTCTTTTAGGCTCAGCTTGGGCTGGTGGCCGTAGGGAATGCTGTCACTGACAGCCTTGTGTAACCCGAGGGTGAGTTGCTTATGGCATTTCTTTCGAACTGCCGGACGTTTGTCTAGCCTTCTTGGCATGCACTCTCCTCGAGCATGGCGGCGTGGGTATATCGTTCCCCAAAGCGGTAAATGCAGAGTTGAGTTCCCTTTCGAAAGGGAACGTCTCAGGTTACGTATGTAACCATGATTCCCTGAGAACAGGGAACGAGACTCTGCGTTGCCATGCCATGCCTCGGGCTGCCTGCTGAACAGTCCCTCAAGACGATAAGATACTGACTGATTCTCTAGGCGCTCCTTATATACTTCCGGGTCGCGCCATAGGCTGTCGCCGGCCAATAGAGATTGGAGTTGTTGGATAGTTGGCTTTCAGACACCGGGTCACGTGAGACGTTCCCCAAAGCGGTAAGCGCAGAGTTGAGTTCCCTGTTCTCAGGGAACCATGGTTACATACGTAACCTGAGACGTTTTCAGACTGCTGCTGATATGACTGAGATAAATGATGGAAAAAAACAGGAGGTTTAGAGGAGATGAATGATGGAGCTCAGGTAGGAGGCTCAGAGGAGAAACTCACTATTAGATGTTTTGTCACAGTTTACTGATGATGGTATGAGGGTCAAAGACAAAAAGGAGGTTTCAAGCATCAAAAAATAAAAGTGTAATACAACTTTAAATTTTGTTTTTTCCCCCTACATTAGAATGTGTTATGTTTAATTTGTCTAAGCAAACAAACAAACAAATAAATAAATAAAATAAATAACTAACATACATTTTTACCATGATTTACAGAAGACTACGGGAGCCCTGAAACTGGAGAAAAAAAAAATTACCTCATTATTTCGACATCATAATTTGTTATTTCAACATAACTTGTTATTTCAAAATAGATGTTCATTAGTGATTGTATATCAAAAGCAGGGAGGGACATGTTTATGTGCAGTTTGTTTTGTGATTTCACAGAAATGAATAGAGTCTCCAAAATGGCATTAAGCGATAGTTTGAAGCGCTCGTCTGTGTGAAGACTGCACACTGTGCACGAGCGCTAAGAGAACACTGTTGTGCCAAACAGCGGCAAAGTCAACGGGCACTCAGCGCGATTTCAAAAAACAATACATCCCAGCGCCAGATTGCCTCTTATTTAACACAAACGAACCAATTGCTAATTAGAGATTCTTTTGTATTAGATACATCTGTGCCGTGAGATGTTTCAAAAAGTGGTAGGGACAATATCGACCCTGGTAAAAAGTGGTGGGGACATGTTAATATTATTTTAACCAAGGCACCGATCCCGCGGGTGCTTGGGGATTCAAGCACCAATGGAAATAGTCGAGAACCCACAGAAAAATACGAGATATTCTCTATTCATTCATTCTCGTCGTTTTTACAGTTCACTTGAGGCAGTTTCTATGGTGTCATTTTAATGCCAAATGTGTAGAGTACATGATTGTAGCCTGTAATGAATGCATATGAATGCAAATTCCTATGATAAACCTCTGGGATTTCGGAGCACCAACAGTAGGTCAGCATAACTACAATGGGTTCTTTAACACTCAGGGGTCGGGAAACACCGGCGCATTTTGCTGGATTTTCTTCACATAGCAGCAAAATCGACTTAAAATACTCTGTCATTTTTTGTCATACAGACAAAAGTAATACATCAATCAAAACTACAGAATGTCTACTTTTATTTGTGTGCACTCACAGTAAAAACAAAATGTTGTGCTTTTTGCAAAACTAGAAAACTAACATGATGCACGATCTGCCATCTCTGTCTGAATGAAGTCCATTCTAATATTCCCTCAGAAAATGAACTTTAACTTAGTGAATACTAATCACACAAACATGAACATATGTCCAAAGCAATGTTGAAATGTCAAGTTTTAAATGATTGCAAGTCAAATCGAAAACAAATAGCCTCTGTTTGGGTAATCTGTTTGAAAAGAGATGTCAGTCGTTCGCAAGTCACCTCATTATCCTGTACTGTGGCCACGCCCACGGACAGCGCACACTATTTAAAGGCAAATTCTGAGGCGATCCATGGAAACAATCAACGCCGCCCACTGTCATCAACTCGAGAAAAAAAAAAAAACGCATGAAGTTTAGTCAGATTTATGTACTATTCATCGTTTTGAGATGCGGTGAGGAATAATGCTGGAAGAATTTACCTCAGAGGAAGAGTACGACTGGTTTCAGTTCCATTTTGAAGATCAAGCCGAGGATTGTGAATAGTAAGTTCTGTATTCTTAAATCATTTATTCTAATTGTGATATAAACTAGTGTCTGTGAATATTAAACTGCAAAAAGACTGTTTAAATATGAATCCTGCATGTTCTGTGTGTCTCTGTATGAATGGTGCAGGTGTGCGGTTTCGTTTACTACACATAACTTACATCAGTAAACGTCATATTGGCTTTCCCCAAACTAAATTGCTATACTGAGATGAGTGAAATCGACTGAAATATGTAATAAATACCGAAATAAAATGTGTTAGCAACGTATTAAATTGCAAATTAATTAGCCACTGTGAAGTGCCACATCAATGAATCAATGAATGATAAAAATTCAGCTTTGCATCACAGAAATAAATTATATTTTAAAGTATATGCAAATAGAAAACCATTATTTTTAATTGTAATAATATTTCACAATATTGCTGTTTTTTTCTGTATTTTTGATCAAATAAATACAGGCTTGATGAGCATGAGACTTCTTTTAAAAACATTAAAAATAGTGATGTGTCAAATCTTTTGACCGGTACTGTAATTTAAAATATAATAGGCCTATACAAAATTTTCTTCACATAATGTGCAAGAATACGTGCATGCATGAGATCACAAAAATCATGTTTTCTGTTAAGAGTGGACATTAAATTAAAGTTCATACAATAGCTGATATGTTCCTGTTATCAGCATGCTCACAGATGGATTTTTCTTTTATATCATATTTGAGAATCATAGTGACCAGATATTGGTCCATATTGGACTGCATGCATATGATACTGATGATCACTGACTGGAAACATGAAATTTTTTTTTTTCTTTTTTTTCTCTCCAGTGCATAGAAACACCAAATGCCAGGTATGTGATGTTTACATATATCTTTGAACAGGATTTATTTCCAGGTATAACTGTGTACTCAAAATGTCTCTTTGACTGTCAGTTATATAGTTAACTATATTCTGAATAAACTACAAACAAAAAATTATATATTATTTTTATATATATTTATATATAAAAAAAATGCATATACGTAATTCTCTCAAAAATACAAACATCTACATACTTGTTGCTCACATATTACTGTAGCCTAGTTTGAGCTAATTACAGTGTAATGAGATTGTCATTAATATGTTTATAAGCAACTGAAAAAAGCACAAATGTCAGGGCATGTCAAAACTACTCCAGGACCCCAAATCAGCCTCAGACCCCAGAGGGTTAATTGATTCCCTGTCTTATTCTGCCCTCTAGTGGCTCATATCAAAATTAATACAAACCTTAACATAATGACATGGTCTTGAAATAAGGACGTGGAAAAATGGCTTAATATCTCGAAATAACGAGATATTATGTCAAAAAATGCTACATATTTCCGTAAAAGGTTGTTATAAATACCCTATACCTGTTTATTCTATGTAGTTTTCATAACACTGGATGTTCTACTAATTCATACTTTTCTAAATACGTGGCCTAAATGGGCATTTTTTATAATTTTATATATAGCATATTTTTTATTTTTATATATAGTTGTGTGGTAATTGCCACCCAGTTAACACAGTTATGAAGACTAGTGGCGGATTTAGGCATAGGCGACATGGGCAACCGCCCAGGGCTGCATCTTGCCGGGGACGGCACGGGGCGTCCGCACTTGTGTTGTGATCAAATCTGGCCGATGTACAAATGTTCTATGAGCAAATATTTTTCTATATATTCTGCTATATTTCTATCTATCTATCTATTAGGTTTCATAATAGTCAACTCTTATAACGGACAACAGTACAGCAACAACAATAATAGTTAAAATAATATTAACATAGGCGTATTTTGTGGGTGGGTGGGTGGGACATGTCCCCACCACTTTTTACCAGGGTCGATAATGTCTCTGCCACTTTTTGAAACATTGAGGCATGGATGTATCTAATACAAAAGAAACATCTCTAGTTAGCAATTGTTTCATCTGTGTTAAATAAGAGCAAAGTCCCTTTCTTGCGGTATTTTTCATTCGTTAAAGTCCACTTTCTAATAAAAATTTCCTGATAATTTACTCACCCCCATGTCATCCAAGATGCCCATGTCCTTATAGTGGACTTCAATTGGCCCCAAATGGTTGAAGGTCAAAATTACAGTTTTGACCTTCAACCGCTGAATGTCCTACACCCTCCCTATTCAACTTATGGAACAAACGCGGCACCAGTTCTGTTTTTTCCGTAAGTTTAATAGGGAAGGTGTAGGACATTCAGCGTAAGCTTTTTGAAGAATACGGAATCGCGGTCTGGTGGAAGCATTTGTGATGCGATCATTTGTGTCTGTAAAGCATATACATTTTCATTTTTTAAAGAAAATGACCGATCGTTTCGCTAGATAAGACCCTTATTCCTCGTCTGGAATCATGTAAAGCCCTTTGAAGCTGCAATGAAACTGTAATTTTGACCTTCAACTGTTTGGGGCCAATTGAAATCCACTATAAGGAGAATAACCCTGGAATGTTTTCATCAAAAACCTTATTTCTTTTCGACTGAAGAAAGAAGGACATGGACATCTTGGATGACATGGGGGTGAGTAAATTATCAGGACATTTTTATTAGAAAGTGGACTAATCCTTTAATGTCTTGTGGTGTTGCCTTTTTTTTTTTTTTTTTTTTGAACAATTACATTTTGGGCTAAAAGTGTGTTGCTGAACATGTACCGAGTAAAACATTATTGAAAATTGATTAGTAATGCTTTACACTACTGCCTTACAGCAAAAAGTAATATGTTACTGTATTGCATTACTTTTGTAATGCGTTACTCCCAACACTGCAAGCAGCCAATCAGAACGTCATAGAGACACGTGAGTTTGGCTCTTTTGATTTGGGCAGACATCCAGCCAATAGGTTTAAGCCTGCTTTAACTGTCTAGCAATGCCCTAGCAACCATTTAGAGCACCCAAGCAACCCAAACCCAGAGAGGGATATCTTCAAATCTGAATGTCATAGGCCACGTACACACTGTAAGTTTCAGGAGTGACAACCGCATTTAAATGCTGGAGTGAATCCCCTAAATTATCGTTACATGTGTGTACGGAACACCACTCACTCGCGAAAATGCGATGATTGACAGCTTGGAAACCATCCCAACATTCTGGCGTCTCTCGTGTTTGGTATCCGTTATTGTGACCAAAGTAATATTACAGAGACAAAACACTCGTTATTTTCACCAATTTAACTAAACACACGAACACATTCGACGGAGGCGTCGTGTTTTGTTGTACAGCCTGTTTCACACAGAGCGCGCTCTTTGTGTGTTGTCATGATCACTCATTATAAACGTTTTTGGGCTTGTTGTTTAAGCTCGTCTCATAAAGCGAGCGGGTTTATTGAGTTATTAAAGTGAGCAGACATGAATCGCGATATGTTGGTCTTATTTTCAGCAAAGCATTTGGATTTATTTACGTTTATTATGGGCTTATTCTTGTTCGCTGATTTTTCTAGCAAGATCTGGCAACTCGAATGAGAAAAGGCTCGTGCTTCCCCTGTGATTCACCGCACATACAGAAGAGAGACACATCTCAGATGAACGTTAAAAAAAACGTCATTAACAACTAGTTGTTCAGTTCGGTTCCCTACACACTGCATAGAATTTCTGTAAATGCGGTTGTCACTCCCGTATTTTTCTGAACTGTGTGTGTACAGAGCACGATTAAGCACTAAAAGGTGAACTGACAACCGAATTTAGCTGCAAATAAATAATAATGAGAAGTGTTTCTTACAACATTTACTTATTTTCAAATAGGCTAATTTTTTTTTTTTTTTTTTTTTTTTTTTTTTTTGGCATTTCACTGAATGGCATGTGTTTTTGTAACTTAGGTTACCACACCATGAAAAGGTGACATTATCAGATATTTAAGAGCAATAAGCTCACTTTGCTGCAGCACCACATGGTCTTTAGGCACTTTTGATGATGTCAAAAACTGTCTAATGACTATCAGTTTTTATATGATTTCATACTGGCTTCTTGTTCCTTTTACACTGAATGAACTCTAACAAAATGCATTTTCGGGACAAAAGTCCCCTGGTTATTTCAATACATAAAAAACAAACAAACAACCAAAAAACAGTAAGACATGATCCTTTTAATATAACACAGCCAACACTTGTTTGAAAACAAATATATATTTTTAACTTGGTATTTTATATGTTATTTAAAGATGTAATAGTAAAATCAAAGTCCAGACCATTACACTTAATTACAATTTTACAATTTGGAACATTATTTCACCCATATTTTGACATTTTCAGGAAAGTTATTTGAAACACAAAAGTAGACACTTTACGTGCATTAAATATGTTTTTTTATCTATATAAAATCACTTTAGTGAATTTAATTTGATGTGGACACGAAAATAGTGACATCTCGTCTCTGACCCATGAAAGATGGTGAGCAGTGGTCAGATGTGGCAGGAGATGCTGATAATAATCTATACACTATACACTCTGAAGAACATAAAGAACAAAAAGAGACTGAGCTCACTTTTGATGAAGTTACTTCAGCTGTTATGGGTCTCACTTCAGGTCGTACTCCAGGATTAGATTGACTATCCGCTGAAGTGTTTTTGTACCACTATTGGTGATGACCATTTTAAAATACTTCAAAAATGCTTCTGTTATTGGAATACTTCCAACAAGTCAATGTGCTGTTTTATCATTGCTCCCAAAAAGGGTGATTTAACACTTTTAAAGAACTGGAGACCTTTGGCCTCATTTATAAAATGTTGCATAGAAACTGTCCTACATATGATCTTACGATCATTGCTCATATGTGCATATGTGTGATTCAGAAAACGAACGTACGCACAAAAAATGTGCGTACACATCTCTCCCAGATGTGAAATTTATAAATCGCAAACGATATTGAAATTGTGCTGGGCTGAATAGTTTCAGATCTCTGTCTTGTAAACGATGCCTAATTAATGTCATTAACATATAAAAGAGCACCAGGCATCGTCCAAAATCTTTATTTGAAAATGCTGAGCGGCAAAAATTCCTTAGATTTCCAAATACCTACAGTACTCTAACTCTCTGCTCAGACCCAGACATGGAGTTAAGCACTTTTACATGTCAAAGACCGTTTTTATAAATATGTACGCTGGCTTGTATTTTAGCATACCACACTCTAAGATCAAATCTGTGCGTATGCAAATTTTATAAATGAGGCCCCGGTAGCGATTTTATGCTCTGAATATAAAATTCTTTCTAAATGTTTGGTCAATAATGTGTTACAAGAAATTGTGCATAAGGACCAGTCACATTGTATAATGAATAGATCTATTACAGACAATCTTCACCTAATAAGAAATGTTTTTGATTTTACTTATTGCAATAATATAAATTTGGGTTTGTTAACTATAAATCAGTCTTTCGATAGGGTTGATCATGTTTTTCTGTTTTTTGGAAGCTTTTGGTTTTGGGGACAATTTTATTTCCAAGATTAAACTTTTATATACTGAGGCAAAATGTATGATTAAAATGGCTGGTGGGTTAAGTATCTAAATAAAAATAAAAAGAGGTATCATCAGGTCTGTCCTCTCTCAGGTAAACTATACAGTATTAGTAACTGAACCCTGGCTTTGTAGAGGGTACACAGGTTAACACCCTTAAATTTTAATATGAAACTTTCTGCATACGCTGATGATGTCACTGTTATAGTCCAAGAGCAAAATGACATTCAGATGCTTAAGCAAACCTGCAAACTCAAAAGAGGTGAAATAGGTGATGTCTAAGAATGTCTCGGTTACGTATGTAACCCTCGTTCCCTGAAGCAGGGAATGGAGACGTCTCGTCGTGACCGACAAATTGGGATCTAGCTAGAGAGGCCAATCTATTTTGAGTGTAACTAAAAAGAGCCAATGCACATTGGCATGCAATATTTGCACCAGCTACACCATCCTGCAGCGCGGGTACTTAATGAGCAGCAGGTGCATCACATACTTCTTCTGACTACAAAGGCACAAATGGGACAATCTGAAGTGCTCTGAGCAGAAGAGTGAGGTCCCAAGAAGATATGGAGGGAGGACGAGGAGGATTTAACCGTCTCGCCCCCATAAGGAACCTGATGACCAGGCCGTGCTTCTCAACCAACTTGTCATGATAAGCAGATATTGCAGCAGCACAGACTTTGAGCAGGGGCGGACTGGGGCAAAAAAGTGGCCCTGGACTTTCTGGCACAAAGCGGCCCATCACACCCGGTTCGCAACACACCTCACCATAAAACCCACCAGCTCATTATGCACAGAGCAATATTTTACACCACTTTTTATAACATAAAAATATAAATGCTATTTATACAGAAATATAAATGCTATTTTTTATTATTATTATTGAAATGCTTATCATTAACTTTAATGAATGACTGGCATACTTGTTATTATTTGTCTTTCCTGGTGCACATGGCAAATAGTAATTAATTTTGAAAAAAATTCAAATCTCTTTTCCATACAGGGTAGTTAATATCACTAAAGCTCAATATCTACCATTAAATCAGTCCATATATAACAATGCTCTGGTACAGTCTAAGACATAGAATGTAGTGCAGAATGTGGACTGCTTTATGGTGCCTTTCTAGTGGTTATAGTATTTGTCCTTTCAGGAGCTTGAACTGTCATTTTATGGAATAGAGGTCCGATTGTGGAAAAGAGTGTAAAAAGTCTTATGTTTATGAAAAATACAGCATATTAGAATGATTTCTGAAGGATCACGTGACTGAAAACTGGAGTAATGATGCTGAAAATTCAGCTTTGATTACAGGAAAAAATAAAATTTTACAATAAATCCACATAAAAAAAAAACCAGCTATTTGACCGTATTTTCGATCAAATAAATTCCGCCTTCCTCTTTCAAAAACATTAAAGAAGTCTTATTTCAAACTTTTGATCGCCAGTGTGTAAAATAATGCATGTGAACTAATTAGAAAATTATATATTTTAGACACTTTCCTAACACAGGACATAGCTAGGCTACTTGCATATGAAAGTTGCCAGTTTTGCCATGTCTAGTGTAATTTGAGAATGATTGAGTTTTATGAATAATTTTCAAATGATTGTGAAATTACTGAAGAAATCCTGACAACAGATGTGCTACACAAACATTAATTTTCTCTCTCTCTTTTTTTTTTTTTTTTTTTTGGTGATGTTGCAGTTTTCCCAGCACAACACAGTGAGACTAATAAATGTAGGACAGCTTCTTTATTACTCTAATGAAAAAAGTAATAATTTTTTTGTGCTTGTCACAAACTTAAAAAACAAAAATTTCAGTGTTCAATAACCTTTAAAGGGCATAATTACCAATATATATAATTGTTGTTATATAAAAATAAATTTAAAAACAATACAACAAATACTATAGAGATACAAATTAAATAAACTTGTTTTTCAGATACAGTATGATTATATACCATGTATACATTTATTTAACATATTTTTTTGTTTTATTAACATTAATGACAAATATAGGCTACGGTCGCTTTAAGACAGAATCCATGGATACTGACACATCCTGTTTTCACCCGAATGTTTACGTCGACTTAAGCCATAATCGACTGTATTTACGTGAGATACTCCACACGATGGACATTTTGACAACTATGTGTGCATTTGACCATTCAGGCGCGAGGAGAACTGATCGCGCGCTGTCTGAGAGAACTGGGATCGCGCGCAAGAAAGAGAGAGAGCGCGTGTGAAAGAGAGAGCGCTTCTGGTCTGCGACATTCAGCGCGATTCCGCCTATCCCGCCTTCACTAATCGATAACGAAAGCATGCAGTTCGCAATGTGTGTGTTGCCATCATTAATTTTGAAGTATTTCCACACCCCTGAGGCTAACATTGTTTCTGCTGCTGCCGCCGGTGTCTCTGTGCACTGAAAATTCTGTCAGTTACGTCACGTGAGGTATCCGTCTTTGGTATCGGGGTATTTTTACAAGTACGAGTACAAGTACTTGAGCTTGGTATCAGCCCGATACCGATACTGGTATCGTATCGGTGCATCCCTAATTATTATTATTATTATTTCGTAAACAGTAGGCAAATATTGCTGTATATTGTCTCGTCTTGTTCAGCTGCTTATCTTACCACAGCTCGCATTCTTCAAGCATTAAAAAGTGCCGCGCTGCTCGGTTTCTGTGGACAGCAAATCCCGCCTCCCTTGACTGCGCTTTTAGACAGACTAAGCACACTAAACTGAGTTTTTTGCCTCAAGTGGGCTGTGCCCACGTGAAAAATTCGTCTGGGCTGATGACAGAAGGATATAATTCATTCTTCATAATATATTTACGTTGCAATGGGCCGGCCCACATTGTCCAGCGGCCCACCGGGAAAACTCCCGGTTCTCCCGATGGCCAGTCCGCCCCTGACTTTGAGGGTGGAGGGAGACAGACTTTTCAGGGGTCTTCTCTGTGAGAAGAACACCACTTGACAAACAGGTTCCACTTCAGAGCATAAGCGCGTCTCGTACACGGTGTTCGTGCTGAAGTGATGGTGTTAAGTACCTCTTGGGGTAAGTCACATAGACCCTCTGTGTCCCATCCAGAGACCAGACATTGTTGAGTGTGCCAGGAATGTGAATGGTGCAAAGCGACCTCAGATGCTTCCGGCTCCAGAGGAGGAGATGGTGGGCGAGTTGCAACATGCGACAGGAGCGTAGACTACCTTAATTGTTGATGTATGCAACAGCTGCAGTGTTGTCCATAAGGACCAGCACATCTTTGCCCTGAAGGTGCTTTTTAGGCGGCTCAGTGCAAGACCTACTGGCAGCAACTTGAGGCAATTGATGTCCCATCTAAACTCCCGAGACTGCATGCCCATTGTACGTGGCACCCCAGCTGGTGGCAGAGGCATCCATGAATACCACAGCATGCTTGGACACTTGTTCCAGGGGCACTACTGCCTGCAGAAACTAAGGGTCCAACCATGGGCTGAAGGTTTGGCGACAGGCCGGTTTGATTTCCACCCGGTGAGGGCCGTGTTGCCACGCCCATCTCGGGACTCGGCCGTGAAGCCAGTGCTGAATTGGTCTCATATGAAGCAAACCAAGTGTTGTTACTGCCGCTGCAGCTGCCATATGTCCCAGGAGCCTCTGAAATAACTTCAGTGGGACCGCTGTCCTGCCTTTGAACGTGTTCAAGAAGTTCAGCACCGACCAAGCACGTTCCTCTGTGAGGCGTGCTGTCTGTTCGACCGAATCCAACTCCATACAGAGAAAAGAGATCCTCTGCACTGGCAAGAGATGGCTCTTTTCCCAGTTGACCCAAAGACCCAACTGGCTGAGGTGACTGAGCACCAAGTCCCTATGTTTGCATAACTGATCTCAGGACTGTGCCAGTATGAGCCAGTCATATACTGTAGATAGTTGAGGATGCGAATGCCGGGTCCTCTCATGGGAACAAGGGCCACCTCGGTGACTTTCGTAAAGAAGACAAGGGGTGACAGGGACAGTCCGAAGGGCAGGATTTTGTACTGATATGGTCGACCCTCGAACACAAAGCATAGGAATGGCCCATGTCAAGCTTTATTAAGCTTTTACTTTTACTTTACTCTGACTTTAAATTGTAATTATAATTATGACAGCCCCTGAAATGGGTCATACCATGGACAATGCCTAAGTGGTTGAACTTAAAATAGATACGCTACAGCACTCATTCAAGGATGTGTTTATTTTTTCAACACAGCAAGAACACAACAACAGGTGTCTAAAATCCATGTGCAGTTCAGTTGAGTGATAAAGTGTACCCTCTTAACCTTAATGCGGTTGAACAGAATGCACAAAGCAAACTATTTGCCACAACATTAACAGCAACACTGAAATAAGAGCATGCACTTTATCTGTCAATCAGATGCACATTTGTTACTATAACAAACCCTGTACATTTTCTTTCAGAATCATCATTGGCCAGTAGAAAAAAAGAAAATAACATAAAAACATAAAAGCATAACACATAATAGCATTATAGCAATTTGATTTAATAATTTAATTGTAGTAGTAAGCTGATAAGAGTAATGTAATTATATGATAGATAATGATAGCTTGGATACATACATACAGGCAACTGTAAAACAGCATCAAATATGGTGTCATCACTTACCGTATGGACAGGGTTGTTTCTTATGCTCTGGAATTATAGGTCTTTTTCTTAGAAAATTCTCCAGACTTGGGCCATGACGACCCAATGGATCATCAGGAGGCATAAACCTGGGAGATTTTTTTTTTTCCAAGATTAATTTTCTAATTTTCATAAAGGGCAAAAAAGCAAACTGATGTACACAGCACTGAAATTAAGATTTAAATCCCACAAATATTTATACTTCAAAATTCCAGGTTCAACGGACTTACTTATCATTTACAAAAGAGTACATCAGAAGGCGTTCATCAATAAACTTCTTCCACTCTGGTTTCTCAACAGCCAAGTCTCTGTAGTTGTCGTTGGAGACAATGATGCCATCTGATTCATAAGCTAGCTTGACAATAAACCTGTCATCATAGCAGACTACTCTGCGGCCCTGGACACGACGTGAGGGTGTGAAAACAAGAATCTTATCCTTTTCCAGCCGCCTCAAAATCTCCTGATCTTTAAGGAAAAATGCAAAAAATTCAGTTTCATTGATATAGTCACTCTAGACCTAAAATAACAACAAATAAAAAAAAAATTCAGATACCATCAAATGTATAGTTAATATAACTTCAACAAGCTTCACAGAAAAGTTTAAATGTCCGCATGTGCTTATCTGAGGACAAGCAGGCAAATATTTTCACCTGTAATAAGGGCATCAGGGCGGGACTGTTCTTTCCTCCAGGCTGGCACAAACACTGTAATGTCTTGATGGCCACGTTCAAGAAACCAATCAACTGCAAGCTGAATGCCATGACAGGAGAACATCTGTTTATTGCCATGGCTGTAAAAATGGGAAAGAAAGAAGAAAGCAACAATTAAACATATGTAACTTTAATTAATAACTTTTTAAAAAAGTGTAGTCACTGGCTCTGTAGTGTTGGCTTGAATTCGAAATTCAGTAAAAAATGTTGGTCAATGACATGGAAGATATATGTTTGAAGATATAATGTTCCAGCAAATCTGGTTGATCTGTTACCAATAAAGTGTGTCAGTATTAATCAGGATTTTTTTTGTTCTTATCAAAGTGAAAAAATGACAATCCAATAACAAAATAAAACTAAACAAAACATTTCTGGTGCAAGATTAAGGCAGTCAACATGTTGAACCAAATCATTTAAATAAGAGTAACACACAAATAAAAGTGTTACATAGCCCTTTGATTCATTATCAGACTTAATGCTTCCGTCTTACAGCCTGTGAGCCGGAAACTGATCAAAGTTAGCCATCTTGAGGTACATCTCAATTCTGTAATTGCACTGCGTGTGAGTGAGGAAGCTTCCAGAGGAGCTATGAGTGAGGATCCACAGGTGTATCCTATTCAGACGTGTTAGAGTAGATATCAACTGATTTTCAGTCAAGAGGGCAAGGAAATGAAACATAACTGACACACATTCCCCTCCCTCTTCACATCTGTCACAATAATTTTAATTTATGTTTTACTTTTTCAGTTTAAATAAACTATACATCTCACAAATTTCAACAGGGCATCTTGCTTTTGTCACGATCACCATCTGTACCTATCAGTTCCTTGACTACAGTTCCTATAATCCTCCCTGCCAGTCACATGCACACTCCACACCAATCACCCGTTGCCACATACACCTGGAGCCTATCATCTGGACTATTTAAGTCACACATACACACGCACACATTGCGAAGTCTTGATTTGCCCCGGTGATCATTTCTGAGCGTTTTCTTGTGGACCGTTTCTCTGTTACCGTTGGACTGTTTTTTACCTGTGATTCTCTGCCGCCTGCCCCGATCCTTGCCTGTGCACTGGACTGTGTTTGCTTGCCGCCTGCCCTGATCTCTGCCTGTGACTCGACTCTGTCTGTTAGTCGCCTGCCTCGATCATTGCCTGTCCCTGTTTACGTCTCTGCCCTTACCCCTGTCTGCATAGGTGATTATCTTAATAAAAGCTGCAAATGGATCCCCACTCTGTCGACCCATCATTACAGCTTTATTAATATTTATTATGAATTTCTTAAAGAACTAAACTTCAACATAAGGGTAGATCCCTTCAGCGATGATGATGACATTTTGAAGTGGTGTTTGAATGATCAAGAATATTCCTCACAAAATTATTACAGATTATAGAATATTTATTACAATATTTCCTATGATTCCTCCATCCTCATTTTCTTTCCTTGCATCCTTCCTTCGGATCCAGCAGGGGTGAAGGCATAATTTCAAAAACAGCATGAGTGATTCAGCGGTACTGCATCTTCTCTCTCTCAGAATGTGCAAATGGCTTCACATCAGCACAATCATAACATATTTACTGCTTGATCTATTTATACAAATTGGTTTTTGTGAATTAATTTCTCTCTGTATGTTGCTTTGGTCTTCATCAAGACCTACTTGCACCACCTGCTGGTGAGGTAGATGGAAATCATGAATCAGTACTAGGGGGTGGGAGAAAATAATTGATGCATCGATTCTCTCTCCAACGATTCTGAGCTTTGATTTTAACCGCAGATGCGTGATGATGCTGCGTGTGTTTTAGAAACACCCGTATTCTGTTTGCTTTCAATTCCTCACACAGACACACCACTCAAAACTTCCATAAAATAATTTTTCAATAATGTTACACTAATTGTGTTCACCTGGTCCTTGTGTGCTCTAGTCTCTTTATATTGTGCTTTCTTCCTTCATGTCTTTGCTGGATCGTTCTGTTGCTTATGTCATAGACCTGTTTCAAGTACTTTGTCCTAGTGTAATTGTCTAGAGCAGGGGTTCCCAACCACATTCCTGGAGCCTCCCCAACACTGAATGTTTTCCATGTCTCCTTAATCAAACACACCTGATTCAGATCATCAGCTCATTAGTCGAGACTCCAAAACCTGAAATGAGTGTGTCAAACAAAGGAGACATGCAAAATATGCAGTGCTGGGGAGGCTCAAGGAATGTGTTTGGGAACCCCTGGTCTAGAGTTTCTCTGTAGTTACAAAACTGTACAAAAACCTCAAAAGTTTACAATGACTTCAGTAGTTACTAGAGAGTTATCATGCTTTTCACTTTAGAATACTGATCCAAATAATTAGTAATTACTTCTGAAGGATTTGGTAATACTTCAGTCATTACTAGTGTGTTACCATGATCTTCACTTTAGAATTAATTATACATTATGCATTATTCACATTAATTATGAACCTGTATATAGTAGTTCTTAGTAGTTCTCTGGGAGGTATGAAAAAATAGTAGTCACTGATTAGCTAATAGTGAACTACCACCTTCAACTGAGCACTATTACTTACTAATTCATTAATCAGAGTTTCTTGTTAGTTAATAGTAGTTACTAGAGTGTTAATAATGCATTACTCATTTGTTTCTGTGTAGTTATTCATTAATGAAGGATCAGTATTCTAAAGTGTTACCGAAATAAGCAGTTTGTCAAATAATGTCTTTTGCTGAACTGGATAATATTCATCCATGCTATTGCCCTCACTCTCATACTCTATTACTACAGATTCACGACCTTCCTCTCTACAGTCTTTTGTCTTTTATTTCTTCGCTGCGTCTTCAGAGAATTTTCCACTGCTAACTGGTATGTGGGTTATAAGTCTTTTTTCACACCCTCAACGTACTGGTGATGTTTCAGACATTTTTCACCTTTTGATGAAGTTCCAAACTGTATGTCTACAGGCAGATGAGCCAAATAGAAGATAATAGGGTGAGTACCCAGTTGTTTCATTCTTAGTACAGTTATACACACTAATTGACTGATACTTTGACTCTTTGATACATTTGCTTTTCTTGGCAGGATCTAGTGTTCCCAGCATGGAAAGAAGAGTGCGGTTAAACCACTCAGGCTGTGGGTCTCCCTGAGGATGGTATGATGATGTTCAGGACTTACGAATAATAAGCTTGCTCTCAAAATCACGACCTTGGTCGGAATGAATGCGGGCAGGCATACCATAATGCACGGTTCAATGGAAAGGAAGTTGATGCAAACCAGGTCCATCAACCCAGAACTTGTGATATGACTCACATAAGCAGATCTTTGGGGTAATGTTTTTCTTGCAATGCATTGGCCACAATTTTTGAGATACTGCTCCACTTCTGTGCTCAAACATGGCCAGTAGAAACGGTTTCTACATAGTTCTGTGATCTTCTCAATCCAAAGATGGCCAGACTCATAATGAAGTGAATGCAATACTTGAGAACTGAATTCTTTTAGGAGGACTAACTGTTAAATCTCCTTTCCACAGGGGCTCTTAGTAACTCTGTACAAGAGATTGTGGAAAATGACTAACTTGTCTCCCTTTTGTCTTTGTAGCTGTAAGAACTTTCCATTTTTTGACTTCTAGTCTCATAGGTCCAATGATGGAGTCCTTCTCTTGAGCTTTTCTAAAGTCTAAGTTGGACACCTGTGCCTTATGTTCCAGTTCCAACGGGCAAACATAGGCAGAGGGGATACTTTCCGAAGGAATCCCTAACTGATCTACTAGCCTACCACTAGATTCTTCAGAAGGATTCATATCTGCAAGCTTACAGATAGCCTTCAAACTTGTCAATCCATTCAGCTGGCACATCTGTTGACATAGGATATCTTGACAACATGTCAGCATCAATGTTGTGACATAAGTCAAGGGGTTGTTATCAGTTTTAACCATGAATTTTGTGCCATACAAATAATCATGTAATTTGTCAACTATTGCCAATTTTAATGCTAGAAACTCCAATTGATATATTGGGTAACACCGTTCAGCCATACTCAATTTTCAGCTTGCATAGGCAACTGGTCTTAACCCTTCTGGGTATTCCTGGTTCAGCACAGCACCCAGTCCACTCAAGCTTGCATCCACATGTAATATGTATGACTTAGCTGGATCAGCATATGCAATCACTGGAGCATGTGTAAGGCAATGAATGATGTGATGGAAAGTATCTGGCACATGCCTTGTCCCATCTTTCACCAAACGGCTCAGATTCATAGTATTTCCCCTTTGGCACGGTTTTGCATTGACCCTTCACAGGAGGATACTCTTTAGTTAACTCAGTCAGTAGTTCCTGATATAATATTGAAAATATCTAAAGATATTTTAAAATTAACAAAGACAATTGCTTTACTGTTTCAACCCCCTCTTTCTTGCTACAAGAGCCATTTGGAAGGCACAAAGGTGTTGATAGTGATCAAGGCCTATAGACCTAGATGTATGTACATTAGGGGTCTACAAATTGTCACACCTTTAGTACAGTGGGGGAAGTTTTAATCTTCTGATTGGTCAGTTTGAATGTTTAAATCACATGGTGAAGGAAGGGATAAAAGATTGTAACTGTTGCTTTGTCTCTTCTTTTTCTGGGCTCTCTCTTTGATTCTCAGCCTCTTTTCTTGGGCACTCTCTGGCTCTCTCTCTCTCTTTCTCTTTCACTCTCTCTAACTATCTCTCAGGTAACTTTTTACATACACTACCAGTCAAAAGTTCGGAATCGGTTTTTTAATATTTAGAAATCATTCTAATATGCTGATTTGCTGATATATGATTTATGATTATTATCAATGTTGAAAACAGTTGTGTACTTTTTTTTCAGGATTCCTGGATGAATAGAAAGTTCAAAAGAACAGCATTTATCTGAAATACAAAGCTTTTCTAACATTATACACTACCGTTCAAAAGTTTGGGGTCAGTAAGAATTTTTATTTTCATTTTTTTGAAAAGAAATTAAAGAAATTAATACTTTTATTCAGCAAGGATGCATTAAATCGATCAAAAGTGACAGTAAAGACATTTATAATGTTACAAAAGATTATATTTCAAATAAATGCTGTTCTTTTGAACTTTCTATTCATCAAAGAATCCTGAAAAAAAAATATTGTACACAAATATTTTGTACAATTGTACACAATAAATGTTTCTTGAGCAGCAGATCAGCATATTAGAATGATTTCTGAAGGATGATGTGACTGAAGACTGGAGTAATGATGCTGAAAATTCAGCTTTGATCACAGGAATAAATTACTTTATAAAATATATTCAAACAGAAAACAGTTATTTTAAATTGTAATAATATTTCACAATATTACTGTTTTTACTGTATTTTTCAAGTAAATAAATGCAGCCTTGGTGAGCAGACGAAACTTCTTTTAAAAACATTAAAAATCTTACCGATTCCAAACTTTTGACTTATTATTCTTAGTATTCTTTATATGCTACTTAAGTCCAAGTCCAAAGTAAAACTCTATGAACCGCTCGACGTACTGTATATATAGTGTAGGGCAGGCGCTTATTCAGATGTTGGCTTTAACTAAGCCGCACTGTTAGCCACCTTTTGGTTAATTAGCTTTCTCCTCTGGTAAATGCTAGAGTATTAAAATTAGCTTTCACTAACTTCAGATAGATCTATGTTTAGCGTTGGCTTTACAGGCCGCCTGACATTGTGTGTTTGGGTTGAGCTTTGCTCCTCTGAGCTTTACTGTAGAAATTTAGTATTCTCAGAGTTTGCCTCCTCTCAGTTGAGAGTTGTTGGTAGAGGCTGTTGTTTCTTAGCCCCAGGCAGATCTATGCTTATGTGTTGGCCTTTTAGGCCCACAGCTATAGGCCTAGGCTAGAACTAGGGTTTAGGCGGTCTGCTGGTAGCATTTTACGCCCCTTTTATACTACCCCTGTTATGTGAGTGTAGTTTTTCCTAGTTCTGCCCTCCTCTTATCAGAGTTGTCAGGCCAAGGCCCATTGTCCCTTCGGTGTATAGGTGCAAAATAGATAGCAGCTAAGGTAGCAGACTATTGCTAAGTCTCCCTGGTGCCGTTGTCTCAGGCGGTGTAGGCCCCTTTTCACTATGTGAATAGAAACTTTGCTGTGGCCCCGCTCCCCCAGAACTGTCTAGTGGTACTTTGACTTCAGTTTTTCCCCTAAACCCCTTGAACTATGTTCAAGCTTGAGTGATATGGTTGTAGCTTTTTATGAAAGCTCCTGTTTCCTAGGGTTCAGTACAGATTGTTCGTTTGGGCCTCCTTTATAGAGCACAATAGCTTGTTGTATTACAAGGCTTGTTGGTAGATGTTTCAGTTAGAGTTTGCTCACTTGGAAACTAGCACTACCACAGGTTGACGCCCCTGTCATTCTGAAGTCGCAGGTCCTGTTTGGACCTTCCTCAGAGCATGATGGCGTAAGTTTGTACTCCTCTTGCTTAAAGAGAAAAAAGTGTTGTTACTGAGTACATTGCCTGGTGGAATGTGTGGATAAAATTAAGCTCAGGTTGAGCTAAACTAGTTAACCTCACTGGATGGTTTGGTTCTCAGATTTGGCTCCCTTAGAGCTTAGACACTGCCACTAGTTGACGCCACGTGTCTTTCTGGAGTCGCAGGCCCTGTTTGGGCCTCCTTCAGAGCATGATGGTGTGAGTTTGTAATCCTCTTGCTTAAAGAGTAAAAAGTGTTTTTACTGAGTACATTGCCTGTTGGAATGTGTGCTCAGGTTGAGCTAAACTAGTCAACCTCACTGGAGAGTTTGGTTCTCAGATTTGGCTCCCTTAGAGCATAGACACTGCCACTAGCTGACGCCCGTGTCATTCTGAAGTCGCAGGTCCTGTTTGGACCTCCTCTAGAGCATGTTGGCGTAAGTTGTACTCCTCTTGCTTAAAGAGTAAAAAGTGTTTTTTACTGAGTACACTGCTTGTTGGAATGTGTTGAGGTAGACTGAAATATGTGGGCACACTACAGTCTTATCTGCTAGTTAAACTCGGTTCATTCTGAGCGAGTTCCATGTTTGTAGGATCTTGCTTATCAGCAAGCAAGCTGTTCTAGGTGTGTGGCCTTCACAGACCGCCCTTTAAGCTTTTCCCCCCACATCTGGGCGTTCTTTAAGCAGATTGAGCATGTAGTTTCACATGTTGGCCTTTCGCAAGGCTGCTGTGAGGTATTTCTACACAATGTAGAATTTGCGTCATGTTGCAGGCCCCTTCCGGGGCCTCCATGATTCTGTGCCTACAGTACGGTTTATCTGTTAGGTTGAGCTCTGTACTCCCCTCGTTTGAGAGTTGTCCTGCATAGTACTTAGCTCCCTAAGCTGGTCAGTGGTTGAAGGCCTCACTGAGGCCTCCCTATTGAGGATCAGCCCCCAGGCTGGAAAATGTACTCCCCTTGTTGGGTTCCTTTAGAGTGTACAGCCTCCTCAGTGCAAATAATCACGCGCTGAGTAGAAAACTACTCAAGTACCTAGTTACTAGTTACTTTGTAATATATATATATATATGTATATACACACACACACACACACACACTACCACTCAAAAGTTTGGGATCGGTAAGATTTTTTATGTTTTTAAAAGAAGTTTTGTCTGCTCACCGAGGCTGCATTTAATGCAGAGTACAGTAAAAAGTAAAAACAGCACAGTTAAAACAGTAATATTGTGAAATATTATTACAATTTAAAATAACTGTTTTTTATTTTAAAATATCTGAAAGTGTAATTTATTCTTGTGATGGCAAAGCTGAATTTTCAGCATCATTACTCCAGTCTTCAGTGTCACATGATCCTTCAGAAATCATTCTAATATGCTGATCTGCTGCTCAAGAAACATTTATTGTGTACAATTGTACAAAATATTTGTGTACAATATTTTTTCAGGATTCTATGATGAATAGAAAGTTCAGAAGAACAGCATTTATTTGAAATATCATCTTTTATAACATTATAACCATTACTGTCACTTTTGATCGATTTAATGCATCCTTGCTGAATAAAAGTATTAATTTCTTTAAAAAAAAAAAAAAAAATTCTTACTGACCCCAAACTTTTGAACGGTAGTGTATAATGTTACAAAAGCTTTGTATCTCAGATAAATGCTGTTCTTTTGAACTTTCTATTCATCAAGGAATCCTGAAAAAACTGTTTTCAACATTGATAACAATAATAAATGTTTATTGAGCAGCAAATCATCATATTAGAATGATTTCTGAAGGATCATGTGACACTGAAGACTGGAGTAATAATGCTGAAAATTCAGCTTTGATCACAGAAATAAATTACTTTGTAAAATATATTCAAATAGAAAACGGTTTTAAATTGTAATACTATTTCTCAATATTACTGTTTTTACTCTATTTTAATTAAATAAATGCAAACACAGAAGAGACTAGCATTATTTCTGGCATCTGTAGCCCAAATATCATTGCATGTCTTTTGCTTTGTATAATAATAAGGTATACAGCTAAATTTGAAAAAAGAGAGAAAACTCTTTACATGTGCTCGCGCTCATAACCGCTGAACATCTGAACACAAACAATGATCAATACACATTGACGGATCTTCTTCCGTCTGTTCTCCAAAATGTAATCAAATGTATATTTCTGCAGGCGCGTGTAAACTGGTTAACTGTGTCTACGCTAAAGACGAACAGGTCGCCGGGCGTAACGAAAGTAAAGTAACGAGAGGAACGTCGCCCAACGTAGCGAAGTAAAAGTACAGATTTTTCATTAGAAATATACTCAAGTTAAAGTAAAAGTACCCACATTTAAATCTACTCTTAAAAGTAATTTTTTTTCCAAAAAAATACTCAAGTAAATGTAACGAAGTAAATGTACTTCGTTACTACCCACCTCTGACGGTAACTTAGTGAATACTAATCACACAAACACAGTGATGGGAATAACAGCGTTATAAATAAACGGCGTTACTTTTTTCAGTAAGGAGTAATCAAACGAATTACTTTTTCTCCCATTACAACGCCGTTACCGTTACTGACAAAAAAAAAAAAAAAATGCGGCGTTACTATAATTGAGCACTGAAGCGGTTTTCATCCGAGTAGGCTCTCTCCCAGCCATATGACCTGCAAAGTTTTTTCTCTGGTGTGTGTGTTGGGGTGGGACACATGCTAACTGATGATGATTGGTGTGTGACTAGAGATTATAGACCTGCAAAGCGTTTTGCTGTAAAGATATAGTACAGGTTATTCATACACAAATATAAAATTTTTAAACTGATAATAATGTAGGATGCTCTGTGTATGTGTGTCTGTGTCAGAGCATGCGAGCGGAGCGCGAGCTCAAACCAGAATACCCTTTGTGACATGCTCGAAAATATGTGAAATAAGTTTTTTCTAGTCGACTAGTAGTTGTTCATTTAAGCCATTAGTTGACTAATCACATGTATATTAATTTAATTTCTTAAATACTGGAGAGAATAAACCATAATAATGAGCGTTTAATGTAGGCTATATAGCATTCAAGCGCACGCATAAAGCTTGCCATAAAGAACCGGCAAAAGTAATGATTATGAATGTGACAAAAACAGCAAGGAGACATTTTAATTGTTTATTAATAAATTAATGTTTTCTGAATCAGTGTCGGCTGCATAGATGAAGTTGACATTACTGACTCTCATCATCTCTGGCGCCTAGAGAAAGAATGCACATTTCATTCGGATTACATAATCAGAGTAGCCTATTTCTTTTAGTTTTGAATTATTTCGTTTAAAAGTAGATATTTCAATCTTTCTATAGATATATTTCTCACGTTTGTGAGGCAAGCAGCCTATACACTGAGTTTCGGTTCATTTAGCCTAAAAGAGCGCTCCAGTACACGTGCAAGTGATCGCGCCCGCACCTCCATGTCATGATTATATTGTCTGCTATATTTGCTTCTTATTTATTGAATCCAGGCAATTGGTTGATAAAACATTGATTAAAATTAAGATACAATTTTTACAAAACGAAATTCACTTTAAAGAAAGGCTTTCTGCAAAACAAAACTTAATGAAGTGGTCAAAATCATGTCTGACTCAATTCCAAGTCTCCCGATATATTGCGCGTCGTATCCTGTCTTACTCATGCTGTTCACTTTTCATAATCAAATAGATGAATTTAAAACATTATTTAAACATAAATATGAAACTACGTTTTCTTTAATGGCTACCAACACGTAGTACAGTACAGAGAAATTTCAAGTTGTGAGCAAGAGCGGATCATGAGTCGAGAGTCGATCATGCATCATTTATTTTTAGACTTATATTTAATATTGGGGGCATCCAAGTTATTTGACATATTTAACATATTTTATTATTTATTTATTTTTTTTTAAGTAACGCAATAGTTACTTTCCCTGGTAATTAGTTACTTTTATAATGATGTAACTCCAATGCCAAAGTAATGTGCCCAACACTGCACAAACATGAGACATATGTCTAAAGAAATGTTGAAATGTCAGGTTTTAAATCATGTGAGTCAAACTGAAAACAAATAGTCTCTGTGTAATCTTTGTATAATCTGTGTAATCTCTATTTGAAAATATAGAGATGTCAGTTGTTCGCGAGTCATATCATTATCCACTAATGCGGCCACGCCCACGGATAGTGCACTCTATTCAAACCCAAATTCTGAGGCAATCCGTGCAACAGAGTGAATGCTTGCATCAGCTTGAAGAAATACATTAAGCTTGGTCAGATTCATGTACATCGTTTTGAGACGCAGTGAGGAATAATTCTGGAAGAATTTATCTCAGAGGAAGAGCACAACTTTCATTTCGAGGATCAACTGATCAAGCCGATGATTGTGAATGGTAAGTTTTGGTAACGCTTTAGATTACAGCCCGAAAAGTACTGTGTAATTACAAAGAATTTACAGTGTAACTTTCGATAATTATAGTGTACCTATAAAGTAAGTATGTGTAAGTATAGGGGAACAATATGTAAAGTCTTGGGAATAAAGGGGTAACAACCAGGAAAATAACAAATTATTTATACTGTAAGTATTTTAGAACTAAGGGGTACTTATACTATTATGATAGACAACAATCTTACGTTTGGGAGCAATTTAGCAAGAAAGTGCACTGATTAAGTTGTTTCAAGGCAAGTATAAAAAACTATTGCAATCTTTTTTAATACATGGGGAAATATACTTTTGTTTCATGTAGTTACAGGGTAAGTATGACATTGCGGGCTGTAAATTAGTGGTGCTTGTTACACTCTTATTTCATGTATAGTTACAGGGTAAGTAATAAAAAAATAAAATAAAATAAAAAAACACAAACAATCTGATATCACTGACTCCGAAACCTTTATTTGAAAAACAACTTAATAAAAAACAGGTCTACAACACTTATTATTCATTTTTTAAAAATCAACTTTTCATTTCAAACTCTAAAGTCCTGACAGAAAGTAACACGTTTTGTCCCTTTTTTGTTGTTGTTGTTTCTCTTGCTTGGCTTCCTCCTCCTCTTGTTTCTCAACTGATGAATCTTAAGAAGGAATCCCATTAAAAGAAAATACAGTAGGCTACACCTAGAAATTTTCTCATGGTTTAGGCTATTCCTCTTTTCGTGTCTGACCAACTGTCACCAGCGTCTGCATGAGAGTCCACTTTGTGTTAGACGAAGCATATTGTAATGAGCAACGTGAAGCTTTCATGACGTTCTCGAGGGTGATTCATGTGAAATTTGCGCGAGAACTGTCTTGTTTGTTTCTCATTATCATTGTCTGTTATTCTGTGTATTTTGTTGTGAGCATTAATAAAAATAATAATAATAAAAAAAATAAAAAAAACTGACGGCATCCGACATCCGAAAGTTACGCTGTAAATTCGTTGTAATTACACAGTACTTTCCGGGCTGTAATCTAAAGCGTTACCAAAACTTACCATTCACAATCATCGGCTTGATCAGTTGATCCTCGAAATGAAAGTTGCACTCTTCCTCTGAGATAAATTCTTCCAGAATTATTCCTCACTGCGTCTCAAAACGACATGAATCTGACCAAGCTTAATGCATTTCTTCAAGCTGATGCAAGCATTCACTCTGTTGCATGGATCGACTCAGAATTTGTGTTTGAATAGAGTGCTCTATCCGTGGGCGTGGCCGCATTAGTGGATAATGAGCTGACTTGCAAACAACTGACATCTCTATATTTTCAAACAGATTACACAAACAGAGACTATTTGTTTTCAGTTTGACTTGCATGATTTAAAACATTTCAACATTTCTTTAGACATATGTCTCATGTTTGTGTGATTAGTTTTTACTAAGTTACAGTTCATTTTCTGAGGACTATCAGAATGGACTTCATTGAGAAAGAGACTGCAGCTCACGCATCATGTTAGTTTTCTTCATTTTGCAAAAAGCACAACATTTTGTTTTTACTGTGAGTGTACACAAATAAAAGAAGACCTCCTAGTGGTGTAGTCTACGTGATACGCAGGTATATGCCATATACCCGCTTAAAAAAAGCTCGAAGATACGGATTTTGCACTCTTTAATGTGGCGTGACAGATCGCTGTAGCGAGTTTCTCAGGACGTTTACGTCACGCTTCAAGTTACGTCAAGCATGAACTCTCAACCCTCTCATGCACGCGTAGGTGACAGCTGGTCAAAAGTTTAAAATTGTAAAATATTTGGTATTTTTCTTACAAATACGTATCGTTTCACTTCAGAAGACATTGATTCATCCATTGGAGTCGTATGGATTACTGTAGTTATTGCTGTATGTGCTGTTTGATGCTTCGACTTTTAGGAACACATGAGCTTGCATAAAGCATTCTCAGAGATTATTTATTTTTATAAAAACCTTTGTTTGTGTTCATCTTAAGACGGAAAGTTGTATACATCTCAGATGGCATGAGGGTAAAAGATGAGTAAACGGTGAGCACATTTCCGGGTGTACTGTATTTTCTTTTAATACAGAATAGCAAATGACATGGGATTCCCTCTTAAGATTCATCAGTGGAAAGAAAGAAAAAGAAGAAGAGGAACAAGAGGAGGATGAAGCCAAGCAAGAGAAACGAATAAGAAGTGTTGTAACTTTAAATCTGTTTTGAAATTAGTTGTTTTTCAAATAAAGGTTTCCAAGTGATATCAGATTGTTTGCATTTTTCTTTTGTTACTTTCCCTGTAACTACATGAAACAAGAGTGTAACAAGCACCACTTTAATTTACAGCCCGCAATGTCATACTTACCCTGTAACTACATGAAACAAGAGTGTAACAAGCATCACTTTAATTTACAGCCCGCAATGTCATACTTACCCTGTAACTACATGAAACAAAAGTATATTTCACCATGTATTAAAAAAAGATTGCAATAGTTCTTTCTACTTGCCTTGAAACAATCAGTGCACTTTCTCGCTAAATTGCTCCCAAACGTAAGATTGTTGTCTATCATAATAGTATAAGTACCCCTTAGTTCTAAAATACTTACAGTATAAATGATTTGTTATTTTCCTGGTTGTTACCCCTTTATTCCCAAGACTTTACATATTGTTCCCCTATACTTACACGTACTTACTTTATAGGTACACTATAATTATCGAAAGTTACGCTGTAAATTAGTTGTAATTACGCAGCAAGTTTTTTATTCTTAAGTTCTTTATTCTAATTGCGATACAGTGTCTGTGAATATTAAACCGCAAAAAGAATGTTTAAATATGAATCCTGCAAGTTTTGTGTGTCTCAGTATGAATTAATGTGGCAGATCGAGCGGTTTCGTTTACTACACATAACTTACATTAGTAAACTATAATGCTATACTGAGATGAGTGAAATCAACTGAAATACATAATAAACACTGAAATAAAATGTGTTAGCAATGTATTAAACTGCACATTAACATTTAGGCTCTATAATATAACAAATATAATACATAGAATGCCATAGAGGTAATATGAATGTTAAGACGCTTTGCATCAGAGAAATACATTATATTTCAAAGTATATTAAAATAAAAAACCATTATTTTAAATTGTAATAATATTTCAAGTATTGCTGTTTTTTCTGTATTTTTGATCAAATAAATGCAGCCTTGATGAGCATGAGACTTCTTTCAAAAACATTAAAAATAGTAATGTGTCCAATCTTTTGACCGGTACTGTAATTTAAAATATAATAGGCCTATACAAAATGTTCTTCACATGATGTGCAATAACTACATTCTAAATAAACTACAAACAAAAAATTATATATTTCTTTTGTCATTGCATTCTTTCTTAGTTCACTCAGTCACATTCCTCACTAAATGGCTCATTATGTGGCTCATTAGGGCAGGGTCTTAATCTCCTCAGGTGTGAATCAAAGCATTATTCATGAAGATTCATGCCTTCTTGCATATGGCCTTTCTAAACAAAAAGTGTCTTAGAAATTTAAAATCAATACATTGTTTTATGTGACTGAGTAAGCAGGATTTTACAACATTTTGAAGCAAACTAAAATATACAGTTTCCAAAAGTCTTGTAAAAAAATATTTAGTATGTGTTTTGAGGCCTTATTTCATTGACTTATTTTGTTTTGTTGTTTTGTTTGTTTGTTTGTTTTAAATAACCATGCATATATGTAATTCTCTCAAAAATACAAACATGTACTTACTTGTTGCTCACATATTATTGTAGCCTAGTTTGTGCTGAATACAGTGTAATGAGACTTTTATCATTAATATGTTTATAAGCAACTGAAATAAAGCACAAATGTCAGGCATGTCAAAACTACCACAGGACCCCAAATCAGCCTCAGACCCCAGAGGGTTAATGTCATTTTCCCATTTTCCTTGACCTAATCTAAAGTGAGAACTATTTGCTGTTAATAAGTTGTTAACAAAGCATTATCTGACTCTTTACATATGAGCTAATTAAACAATAATCATTTGTTAATTACAGTAACAAAGAATGAACTCACTATTTGTATATAGTCTATTAATGTATTAACTACAGTTTATAAACTATTAATTAACTATAATAGTTTGCAAATGATTTGTAAGTACTTTATTACACTATACTTATTATAAAGTGTTACCCAAAGGGTAATATTCTGCCAGTTGCACCACTAGGGCGGGGATTGCTGGGGCTATCCACTTGTTAAGTCTGACGTCACACGTCACAGTTTCCAGGTTGAAACATTCTATAGGACTTCTCACACTGCACTTAGCCCTGGGTTGTCATCGTTCTAAACCCCGCTTTTAACCCCAGGTAAAGGAAAGTTTAATGCTAATAATTTGGAAGCGGGGTTAGAAGCAGCAATGTCCATCATTTCAGAGAACTAGTACTGAAAGAGGTTCAAAAAATGTAAACTGCAGCCCTGTGATGTAACCTTGAGGACCTACTCCCCGGAACAAAAAAAGGGATTAGTACCACCACTTTGTACCTGTGGTTATGAAACCCTGCTTTGGAGGGCATTGCTGTGCCAAACGTGTACATTGTGAAACCATGCCGTGTTAGAATGCTATGACTAGATGCTTTAGCAACCATCAACCAATTGCATGCCTCATATTCACTATGCTTTGCATAGGACTGGTAAACACTACATTGATTGTATAAGCAATGACTGTGCTAATGCCAATGACAAGTCATATCCTTCTGGTAGTTGGAGCGACTTTTTTTAATCAACTTAAAAATTTGTGTTTATGCTACAAATTATTAAGTTCCTCTAGTCAAGTCATGTCACCTTCATTTATATAGCGCTCTTTACAATGCAGATTGTGTCATAGCAGCTTTACAGTGATAACTGGTGAATAATTTTGTCCAGCTTAAGTAAATTCAGTATTGATTCATTCGGTTGTAAAAATCAATAATTAGTTCATTTATCTATATATCAGCACTGGAGAAAACAGTGATGTCATCGTCCAGCTCAGTTCTGTTCGCATACAATGGTGTCAATGCAGGCAGATCAAAAACATTGTTGAATATCAAGTGTCCCCAACTAAGCAAGCCAGAGGCGACAGTGGCAAGGAACCCAAACTCCATCAGGTGACATCAGATGACAAAACAGTGATAAGAATGGAGAAAAAAACCTTGGGAGAAACCAGGCTCAGTCGAGGGGCCAGTTCTCCTCTGGCCAACAGCGAACAGTGCATGATTATGATGCAGGCAACGTTACAGGTCATAAGTCCAATTTGGGTTGCAACAGTCAAAATATTTGGTCCAGTTCCATCTAGTTGAAGATTGTATTCATCACACCGGTATGGGATGGTTTGGTGGGAATCTGTGCCACCGGCTGTTGTGTCGGTGAGGCCTTCACAGGGATGATCTAGTTGACTCAATCTCTGCTGACACTTCAGGGCTGTGTTGTCGTCGTGTCTAGGCACAGGTCCTCCATCTGGATACGGCCTGGATATGGCTGACTACGGTAAACCTCGGGATAAACAGAAAGACTAATATTAGCGTAGATGCCATTCTTCTTCTGATGTAACGAGTACATCTGGTGTTATAGGAAGTGTTCCCGTTACAACAATTCTTTAACGGATATGAAAATATAAATTGATAATGTGTTATGTGTATGCCAGGGTAAAGAGATGCATTTTTAGTCTAGATTTAAACTGACAGAGTGTGTCTGCTTCCCGAACAATGCTAGGAAGATTGTTCCAGAGTTTAGGTGCCAAAAAGGAGAAGGATCTACCGCCTGTGGTTGATTTTGATATTCTAGGTATTATTAATTGGCCTGAATTCTGAGATCGCAATAGATGTGAAGGACTATAATGTGCTAAGAGCTCACTCAGATACTGGGGAGCTAAACCATTTAGTGCTTTGTAAGTGATTAGCAAGATTTTAAAATCTATACAATGTTTTATAGGGAGCCAATGCAGTGTTGACAGAACCGGGCTAATATGGTCATACTTCTTGGTTCTAATAAGAACTCTAGCTGCTGCGTTTTGGACCAGCTGTAGTTTGTTTATCAAACGAGCAGGGCAACCACCTAGTAGAGCGTTACAGCAATCTAGCCTTGAGGTCATGAACGCATGAACTAACTGTTCCGCATGTTTCATTGAAAGCATATGTCGTAGTTTAGATATATTTTTTAAATGGAAGAATGCGGTTTTACAGATGCACGAAACGTGACTTTCAAATGAGAGATTGGTATCCAAGAGCACACCCAGGTTCCTAACTGACGACGAAGACTTAACAGAGCAGCCATCAAGTGTTAGACAGTATTCTAGGTTATTACGTGCAGAGGTTTTTGGTCCAATAATTAGAATCTCTGTTTTTTCTGGGTTTAGAAGTAGGAAATTACTGGTCATCCAATTTTTTATATCAGCTATGCATTCCATTAATTTTGTGAATTGGTAAGTTTTGTTAGGGCGCAAAGAAATATAGAGCTGAGTATCATCAGCGTAACAGTGAAAACTAACGGCATGCTTCCTAATGATATCTCCCAAGGGTAGCATGTACAGAGTGAAAAGCAATGGTCCTAGTACTGAGCCTTGCGGTACTCCATATTGAACTTGTGATCGATATGACATCTCTTTGTTTGGTAACACTTTAGTATAGGGAACACATATAAACTATTAACTATGACTTTTCCCTCAATAAACTCCTAATTTACTGCTTATTAATAGTTAGTAAGGTAGTTATTAAGTTCAGGTATTGGGTAGGATTAAGAATGTTGAATAAGGTCATGTAGATTAAGGCATTAATATGTGCTTAATAAGTACTAATAAATAGCCAATATTCTAGTACTATGCATGCTAATAAGCAACTAGTAAAAGACCCTAAAATAAAGTATTACCCTTTGTTTACTACTACTAAGAACTGATAACGGTTGTCAGGGTTAAGCCTGTTTTCAGTGTATGTTTCCCTGTCCTGTTCATGTATTAGTTGGTTTGTCTTTAGTCACATGTTCTCTTTTGTTTAGTTTCCCGCCATTCCTATGTTTCTATGATTACCATCATTATTTCATTTGTACCAGCTGTTTCTTGTTAATTAGTCTCGTTTGCTTCTGTTTCCTTTGTGTATTTAAACCCTGTGTTTCCTTCAGTTCTCTGTCTGTCCTCATCATTGAAAAGTTTGGTTGTTCTGTTCTCTGTTCCTAGTGGTTGGTGGAGTTTTAAGTTTGTTTAAATAAAGAAAGCTGCTGCATCAAGATCCTGATTATATTTGTTTGTGCTGCAACCAGCAACCGTGACAGAAGGACAGACCAAAAGGATATGGATCTAGCAGCTGAAAACACCATCCTGGCTGAGGACCATCTGTGGGGATTGAGGCAGAGTGGTTGTCCTTTGTAGAGGTATGTGGAGGAGTTTCTCGAGCTCTCCCATCGGGTGAGCTGGCCTGACGCCTCTCTCGTTGTGTGTTTTCGCTTGGGTCTGGATGAGGATACTATTCGCTATAGCGAACCTGCTTGTTATTTCTCTCTAGTTGAGTCTATTAATCTTATTCTCTTTTTAAATGGTTCTAATTTTGAAGTTGAAGAAGTTAAGAAAGAAAAGTATCTTCCTCATCCAGCCCCATCGAAAACACACGTGGCCTCACCAGCTCACCCCACGCCGGTACCCTCCACATACCGCTCCAAGGGATCAGTCCATTTCTACCCTCCTGTGTTTCCCCAAGCACATAAATGGGTCTCTAACAGCGCTGACCTGTGGGCCAGAGTGGTTGAAGTCAGCCTGCCTCTGTCCATCTGCAGGACCCAAAACCATCCATGTCCTCAGTCCAGAGATAAAGATGGCCTCCACTTCAGAGCCTCGTCGCAAGATGGCCGCCACTTCAGAGCCTCATCCTAAGATGGCTGCCGCCACGCCTGAGCCCTCGGTCAAGATGGCCGTCGCCACGCCTGCGCCCTCAGTCGTCTCCAGAGCTAATGGAGGTCTTCTGGATGATCGACTTCTGGTCAGAGCCTAGAACCATCCCTGACCAGAGTCCAGTGTCTTCTCTAGTCCCTGAGTTTGCTCCAGTATCTTCTCCAGCCCCTGAATCCGCTCCAGTGTCTTCTCCAGCCCCTGAGTTCGCTCCAGTGTCTTCTCCAGCCCCTGAGTTCGCTTCAGTGTCTTCTCCAGCCCCTGAATCTGCTCCAGTGTCTGCCTTAGCCTGTGACCAGAGTCCAATAATGGCTTCAGCCTGTGACCAGTGTCCAATGTTGGCCCCAGAGGCGACTCCCTTCCTCGTCCCAAGTCCAGAGGCGACTTCCTGCCTTGTTGAGAGCCCAGAGATGGCTCCAGACCCTGAGCCCACTCCAGTCCCTAAGTCGGCTCCAGACTCCGCTCCAGTCCCCGAGCCCGCTCCAGACTCAGCTCCAGCCCACGAGCCTGCTCTTCCCAAAGAAATTTGGGGGGGGGGGGCCATATACCCGTGGCCGAGCCTGGGGTCTGGGCCAAGGCCACGAAGGCAGACCCGCCATGGCACCCTGAGCCGCCCGACCCGTGATACTGTAGTAGAAGGTTGCTTGGTTATAATTTTCTCTCTGATATTATCAATCTTGCAAGTAAAGAAGTTCATAAATTCATTACTGCTGTGCTGTTTGGAAACATCAGAAGTTGAAGCTTTATTTTTCGTTAATTTAGCCACTGTATCAAATAAATACCTAGGGTTGTGTTTGTTTTCTTCTAAAAGATTTGAGAAATAAGCAGATCTAGCAGTTTTTAAGGCCTTTCTGTACTCAATCTTTCTCTCTCTCCATGAAAAGCGAAAAACTTCTAGTTTTGTTTTCTTCAACCTGCGCTCCATTTTTCTCTCTTAAGGGCCCGAGTGTGCTCGCTGTACCACGTCATTGGACTAATTTCCTTAATGTTCTTTAAGCACATAGGAGCAACTGAGTCTAATGTGCTGGAAAAGAGAGAGTCAATAGTTTCTGTTGCAACATCGAGATCTTCTAAGCCAGGGGTCTCAAACTTAAATTGGCTGGGGTCCGTTGCTGCGATTGACATCTCATAGGAGGGCCATTTTAACATTCAAGCACAAGAAAGTGCAAAATTTTTGAAAATTTACTTTCCTTTGCATTATTTCTCATTTACTTCAAATTTCATTACTAAAATATTTTTGCCATACTTAACAAAAAATGTAAACAGCAGTGTCTCTATCATTGTTACATACAGTGTTAGTTTTTAACAGTTAGTGCAAATATTTTCCCTTACTTTATCTTAGCTTAAATAACATCAAAATCTTGCACTGAACAACACTGTACTGAACAAATGCAATCCCTGAATACATTTGTACACTATTCTTGCTAGACACCTGGCAGCGCTTCTGCTCACACAGCTGAGCCACATTTGTCCAAGATGCCGTTTGAGCATCGCTAACGTTTATTGGTAGCATCGGACGCGTTTAGGTGGTTTAAAACGACGCTCGTGACTTGCGTGAGTGTTTTTACTGTAATTTAGGCAAGTGCGCTCATAATAGAAGTGACGCGGTTGCAATGCATATGCGGTACGGCGTGCTCGTTTTTTTTAGGTGCGCTGTGGCGAGATGAAAACATCACAACTTTTCAGAATGCCGCAAGCGCACCGCAGGTCATGTGACAAGGACCAACCGGTGAGCATCGGCCTTTCCGTAACAACATCGAAAGCTCAGCCGAACAGCTGATCATAGCTGTACAGGGCGGGTTTTTATTCCTCATCTCCATAAATATATCTAGTAGTAGAGCTAATGCAAGGACTAGAAATCAATTTTTCTTTTGCTGAAACTTACTCGGCATCGTGGAGAGCGCAGCTCATGGTTGCATAGCAACGTCAGACACCACAGGAGCGAAAGCGCTTTGGAAAGAAGGAGAAAGCGGCACAGCCGCTTATGTGACGCGATATGTGAATGGTCCCTCAGAACGGCGACTTCTTCTTTGCATATGGAATATAGTATGAGACGCCTAGAGAATAATAATAATAATAATTTAGCGGGCCGAATTATGTTTTATTTTTGAGATCAGTTGCGGGCCGGGTGGAGGGGGAGGGGGGGCTGTAAATGGCCCGCGGGCCGGCAGTTTGAGACCACTGTTCTAAGCTACCTGGTATGCTAAGGAGATGAAACTGATCAGGAAGATTATTTATAAAGCAATCTTTAGTGGTAGAAGTGATAGTTCTACCATATTTTTGGCAGGGTGGCGGTTTTGCAGCCTTGGCTAAATGTAGTATACACGAGACTAGATGATGATCTGAGATGTCATCGCTCTGCTGCAGAATTTCAATGGCATCAATATTGATTCCATGTGACAATATTAGATCTAAAGTATGATTATGACAATGAGTGGGTCCTGACACGTGTTGTCTAACTCCAATAGAGTTTAGAATGTCTGTAAATTCCAATCCCAGTGCATCTTTTTCATTATCTACATGGATATTAAAATCACCAACAATTAGGACTTTATCTGCAGCCAGTACTAACTCTGATAGAAAATCAGCAAATTCTTTGATAAAGTCTGTATGGTGCCCTGGTGGCCTATATACAGTAGCAAATGTCAGATGAGATTTGTCACTTACATTACATAATGTTACATAAAGCACCATCACTTCGAAGGAATTATATTTGAAAGACTTTTGAGTAATACTGAAGATATTAATATAAATTACAGCAACACCTCCCCCTTTGCCTCTCCGACGCGGTTTGTGCCGATAATAATAACCTTGAGGGCTAGACTCATTTAAAGTAATGTAATCATCTGGTTTTAGCCAGGTTTCTGTCTGTGATAATATCATTTACAATAAGTGCTTTTGAAGAAAGGGATCTAATATCCAGCAACCCAAGCTTTATCATTTGTTTATCAGTATTATCTCTGTATTTTATTTGTTGAACAGCAATTCAATTTTTACCATTAAGTGGGTTTGGAAGTTTTTTGTATTTACTAATTCAGGGTACAAACACAGTCTCTATGTGATAATATCTAGGTGAAAGAGTTTCTATGTGTTGGGAATTATCTGACTTCTGTGACATGAGGCAGCTAGCAGACGGTCAGTTTAGCCAGTCTGTCTGCTTCCTGACCTGGGCCCCAGTTTGTCACGTTTTAGCTCTAAGACTATGTGCCATATTACTAGAGAGAAGAGCAGTACCATCCTAGGAGGGATGAATACCATCTCTTTTCAACAGGTCAGTTCTGCCCCAAAAACTTTTCCAATTGTCTATGAAACCTATATTATTCTGCGGACACCTCTCAGACAGTCAGCCATTGAGTGATGTTAATCTGCTAACCATCTCTCTGACGAACAGGAAGGGGACCAGAGCAAATTACTGTTTCTGACATTGCACTTGCGAATTCACAAACCTCTCTAATGCCCCTGCCGCTTCAAGCTTCTTCTTTGTGGCCAAGAAGGATGGAGGCTTGAGGCCGTGCATCGATTACCGCCATCTCAACTCCCAGACGGTAAAATTCAGCCATCCCCTTCCTCTGGTCCCGGCAGCCCTGGAACAGCTACGTGGAGCTCGTATCTTCTCCAAGCTGGACCTGCAGAGTGCGTACAACCTCATTTGCATACGACGGGGGGATGAGTGGCACCATCTGGGCACTATGAATATCGGGTCATGCCGTATGGCCTGTCCAACTCTCCCTCCGTCTTCCAAAGCTACATGAATGAGGTGTTCCGGGAGTACCTCCAGTGGTTTGTGATCGTCTACATCGACGATATTCTCATCTACTCCCGGAACCTGGCCGAACATCGCCACCACGTCTCCCAGGTCCTTGAGAAGCTACGCCAACACCATCTTTACCTCAAGCTGGAGAAGTGTGAGTTCCACACCACCTCAGTCCAGTTCCTTGGATACATCATAGACCGGTTTGGTATCCAGATGGACCAGAGGAAGGTGGAAACCATCCGCAACTGGCCACTCCCATCTACAATTAAGGAATTACAGCGATTCCTGGGCTTTGCAAATTTCTACCGACACTTCATACACAATTACAGTCTCCTCAGTGCACCCCTCTCGTCACTCCTCAAGGGCCGGCCCAAGTCTCTGTCCTGGACTCCATCTGCCCGAGAAGCTTTTCATCATCTCCAGGAAGCTTTCCTCACTGCCCCGATTCTCGTCCATTCTAATCCAGAGATCCCGTTTGTCGTCAAGGTTGACGCCTCCTCTACAGGGGTCATGGCGGTATTGTCACAGTGGCAGGGTGATCCCCCACGACTCCATCCATGTGCCTTTTTCTCAAAGAAGCTATCCCCGGTGGAGCAAAACTACGACATCGGAAACAGAGAATTTCTAGCCATCAAGTTAGCCTTGGAGGAATGGAGACACTGGCTGGAGGGAGCCAACCATCAGTTTGAAGTCATCACTGACCACCGTAATCTGGAGTATCTTCGAGAAGCCAAAAGATTGAATACCCGTCAAGCTCACTGGGCCCTCTTCTTCACGAGGTTTGACTTTAAAGTCTCCTACCGTCCTGGAACCAAGAATTGCAAAGCCGATGCCTTATCAAGACTTTATCAACCCAAGCCAGAAAATCCTAACCCCGAACCGATTCTCCCTCCAGCCATGCTTGTCAGCCCCATCCAGTGGGATATTAACCAGCAGATAACCCAAGCTAACGCCTCTGAACCTGCTCCGCTGGGAGGTCCTGAGGGGCTCCTCTATGTTCCACCGACTCATCGTCAGCCTCTCATGGACTTAGCTCACTCCTCTCCAGGCTCTGGACACCCAGGCAGTTCACGTACCCTCTCGCTCTTGTGTCAACACTACTGGTGGCCGTCCATGACCCAGGATGTCTCCCGACATGTCAAGGGATGCTCAGTCTGTGCCATTGCTGACACTCCTAGGAGGCTACCAGAAGGCAAGCTACTGCCTCTACCCGTACCTCATCGTCCCTGGAGCCATATTGGAATTGATTTCATGACAGACCTACCAGCATCCAACAACTTCACCTGTGTGTTCGTTGTCGTAGATCGATTCTCCAAAAGCTGTCAAGCTCATACCCCTCAAGGGTCTCCCCACAACTCTGGAAGTAGCAGAAGCTCTATTCCACAATATATTCCGTCACTTTGGCATCCCCGAAGATATTGTCTCGGGTCGGGGCCCACAGTTCATCTCCAGATTCTGGAAGGCCTTTTTCCAGCTCCTAGGAGTGTCTGTCAGCCTATCCTCCGGATACCATCCCCAGACCAATGGCCAGACTGAGTGGAAGATCCAGGAGATTGGGAGATACCTGCGGTTATATTGCCACCGGAACCAGGACAGCTGGAGCCAATTCCTGCCCTGGGCCGAATATGCCCAGAACTCCCTCCGGCAATCCACCACAGGGCTCACCCCATTTCATTGTATCCTAGGCTACCAACCTCGGAGCCCTCCGAGGTTCCAGCTGTCAACTGCTGGTTCCAGCAGAGCGAGAGAGTGTGGGACTCAGCCCACATCCATCTCCAGCAGGCAGTTCGGAGACACAAGCGGCATGCGGACGCCCGCAGATCAACGAAGTCACCTATCGTCTCAACCTTCCACCACAGTACTGTATAGCACCTTCATTTCATGTCTCACTCTAAAACCCCACACTGAACCCTTATCTCCTTCTCCCACAGATTCTGGTGACGATGCGGTCGACCTCGTCGAAGAGGAAACCATCTACCTGTTGATTTGAAGTGCAAGTTGTGTGATGTCTCCTCAGATAACAGGACACAGACTAGTCTTTCTCTTTTCCAAATCCATTGTTGGTTACATACCTACTTGTGTGTGTTTGTGATTTTCTAGGTTTGTGCTGATTTTCACTGTATCAAAGAAAGTGATACACACCAGCAAGATTTCACAGATGATGCGTGACATTGAATGTTTATGATCTTCCGGTGAGTTCAGATTCGTCCACACTAACTATCTCCATCACTGTTTTCAGTGTATATAAAATAAAGTTGGCTTGCTTGTTTAACATGTTAATTGTCGTGTTTACATGTCAACAGGAAATGAGTTCTTCGTGCTCTCCCAGTGTGCGTGTGAGGACGACCCACAGTTCTTCAAGACTTGAAATGTAAGTATTCAGTGCATTAATAGAACTGCTATTAGCAGTAAATATAAATGTCTAGTTTTAATCTCATAAGTTAAAGGATTAGTTCATTTCAAAATTAAAATTTCCTGATAATTTACTCACCCCCATGTCATCCAAGATGTTCATGTCTTTCTTTCTTCAGTCGAAAAGAAATGAAGGTTTTTGAGGAAAACATTACAGGATTTTTGGACTTCACTGGGGTTCAACGGGTTGAAGGTCCAAATGTCAGTTTCAGTGCAGCTTCAAAGAGCTCTACATGATCCCAGACGAGGAATAAGGGTCTTATCTGGAGAAACCATCGGCCATTTTCTTAAAAAAAAAAAAAAATTATATACTTTTTAACCACAAATCGTCGTCTTACACTGCTCTTCGTTCCGCCATGCATGCATTACATTAGAAAGGTCACGTGTGACATAGGCGGAAGTACTGCGGTAGGGCAAAAAACTGTCCGATATCATTGTTTTACCTTTTTCTTTTGTAAAGGGCATTTGGCATAATCTTTGCACGTTCGCTTTGTAGACACTGGATCGGTACTTCCACCTACGTCACACGTGACCTTTCCAACGTGATGCATGCATGGCGGAACGAAGAGCAGTGTAAGACGACGATTTGTGGTTATAAAGTATACATTTTTATTTTTTTTTAGAAAATGACAGACCGTTTCGCTGGATAAGACCCTTATTCATCATCTGGGATTGTGTAGAGCCATTTAAAGCTGCACTGAAGTCCACTATATGGAGAAAAATCCTGGAATGTTTTCCTTAAAAAACCTTAATTTCTTTTCGACTGAAGAAAGAAAGACGTGAACATCTTGGATGACATTGGGGTGAATAAATCATCAGGACATTTTCATTCATAAGTGAACTAATCTTTTAAATTTACAGTTTTACCCTCTATGCTTATTTCAGGAAGAGTTGGCCGAGCCAGACATCACTGACATCAACTGACACAAACATCACGCCTGTTGATTTTGTCATCATGGACAATGAAACCACTAAGTCCTGCAAGCACTGCAGTTGTGATGGAAGATGATCTTCCAGTGTGTTTGACATGTTGAGAAATACACAGTCACAAGGTTTTAAAAAAATCCTCAATTGTATAGCCAAAGTTGTGTGTGTGTTCTTTTTTTAATGGTGAACTTCAGCATGATGAATTATTAGCCTGAGTTATGCATAGGTGTATTTTTTAATTTTTTTTTTTTTTTTTAATATTTGTATTTAATAAAGTACCACTGCATCAAAATAATTGAGAAATGAAAAACATTAACATTAATGGTAAACAATAGTTTTAAGTACAGTGCACTTAAACATTAAATAAAAAAATTAAAAAAATTTAGTTTGACAATTGTTATTTATAATTATTGTTTACTTAAAAAAATTGAGTTGATTTACTTAAAAGTTTTGAGGTGTCTACAAAAATTTTGAGTACTCTGAACTTATCGGGTTTTACAGTGTAGGATATCAAAATCAACCGCAAGCGGTAGATCCTTCTCCTATTTGGCACCTAAACTTTGGAACAATCTTCTAGCATTATTTGGGAGGCAGACACATTCTGTCAGTTTAAATCTAGACTAAAAACGCATCTCTTTAACCTGGCATACACATAACACATTATCAATTTATATTTTCACATCCGTTAAAGGATTGTTAGGCTGCATAATTAGGTCAGCCGGAACTGGGAACACTGGCGCCTACGCTAATATTAGTCTCTCTGTTTATCAAGAGGTCTACCATAGTCATTCGGATCCGGGCCGTATCCAGATCAGATGGAGGACCTGCGCCTAGACATGACCACAACACATCCCTGAAGTGTCAACAGAGATTGTGTCAACTAGACCATCCCCTGCGAAGGCCTCATCGACACGACAGCCAGTGGCACAGATCCCCAACAAACGCTTCCATACCGGCGTGATGAATCCGATCTTCCACTAGATGGATCTTGATTAAATATTTTGACTGTTGCAATCCCATTCTGATTTATGAACTGTAACGCTGCCTGAATTGTAATTATGCACTGTTTGTTGTTGGCCAGAGGAGAACTGGCCCCCCCGACTGAGCCTGGATTCTCCTAAGGTTTTTTTCTCCATTTTGACACCTGTTGGAGTTTGGGTTCCTTGATGCTGTCGCCTTTTGGCTTGCTTAGTTGGGGACACTTGATATTCAACAATGTTCTTGATCTGCCTGCATTGACACCATTGTATGCGAACTGAACTGAGCTGGACGATGACATCACTGTTTTCTCCAGAGCCGATGTATTAATGAATTAGCTAAATTACCAACTATTGATTTTTACAAAGCAATGAATCAGTACTGAACAGGTAAGTAACTGGACCAACTGTTTTGTTTTTTTCAATTTCTCCCAACTTCCACTCCCCTTCCACTTGTTTTTTGTACTTTTTTTTTCCTGCATTCGAGAAGAGAATGTCTAGATTATTAACGTAAACCATGTTCCCTAAAGGAAGGAACGAAAATGTTATATCAGAATGACTGACGAATTGGGATCTCGACTGAGAGGCCAATCACCTTCGAGTGTAAACAAAACGCCCCAGGTTACTTCACTGTAATCCTGTTCCCTGAAAAAGCGGGAACGAGAAGCTGCGCTTTATCAGTGCTATGGGAACGTCTTTAGTCGTGACCAGCTGTGAATATGTGTATAACATGTCAATGAAATTGACCTATATTTATATGTAACCCGGGTAATCGGGTTACCAGTTAAAAGATTAAAAATGATTTAAAAATTATGTTGAAGAAAGCTAAGAAAAGGAAAAAAGGGAGGAAAGTTCCAGAAGAAAAACTGTTCCGTCCAATCACTGTTCTCATTTAGGTGACTGACTCTCCTAAGAGCCAATGTTAGCAGCACTTTCATAAGTCCCGCCCACAGGCTGCGCCGGCGCTGCTGCACCGTCAGCATGAGCAGAGAGAGAGAGAGAGACGAAGCAGCTGCACAGAGTGATATTCAGAGACCCTCCGTGAGAAAGCTTTAATATAGAGAGAAAAGAGATTAAATATAACAAAAAGATCATATTTCTGAATGGATGCGACCACATGAAGACAGGGATTTGTGAAATAGAAGCTGATGCAATCCAACGGAGAATCGGAGTGTTTCAAATGAGCTTGTTTGAATATATATGAAGTTATTGCCTTGGTGAGTCACATTCTAAGTATTAACATCATATTATGCGAGAAAAGAGTCACTAACTTGATAAGCAAACTGATATGAGAAGTGATTGTATAGGCCGCGCTAGTAGAGCATGAGCTGTGGTGAGGTCTAAAGCTAACTCATGTGTGAAGGTGCTAACGAGTTAATTAAATGTCATAAAGTGTGACGTTTAAATGCCAATAAGTTCAATAAGTGTTGAAATGATGAGTTAATGTGTTATTTGAAGTGTATCCATGATATTTGTTGATAAATGTTTGAATTAGATATTAATTGTTGTTCTGCCTTGTGTTTTTGCAAGGCTGGGTTTTTTTTTATCTCCTGCAAGAGAGGAATCGTCTGTGTATTAGACGCGATTAAATGTGCACAATGGCGAGCTGCTTTCGACCTGTTTCCAGTTTGAACTGTGCTTAGAAATCATCAACTGGTAGGAGAGTTCCAATTTTTCTTGTTTTTGGACACAAAAGACTTTTATTCATCGAACTCGTTTGATATTTTTTGTTCCATAAAGGAGAGATTATCTTTTGAACTTGAACTGATCGAAAGAGTTCAACAACTCTTTGAACTGAATCATCTGATTAACGAACTTTGGTCAACTGAGTCGTTTGATCCATGAACTTTGTTCGACTGAATCAATTCATTGATTTATGCATTTTCAACTCCTATTGTTGAATATACTGTTGAGTTTGAAAGGAATAGTAATTTGTTGCAAGAACTTCTGAATCACATTCTGTGTTTTGGGTCAAGTTGAATATCCAACTATATTTCTTTTGTACATTTCGATTATTGAATGTGGTATTTTGTTGAAGGTTAAATTGTTGTAAAATACTTTGCTCAAAGTGAAAGAAACAGACACATTATTGTTATTTTTTTTTGAGAATTTTCTTTATTTTTACATCGTGTGAAGAGTGTGAAACTTCAAATTGAATTGAAGCTGTTAAGCTATTGAATTCTTGGTCCTATGAGAAACGACAGAGTTGGTTAACTGTTTTGATTCTCACTGTCATCAATCAGTTGTTCATTCCTGTGATTTTTTTTTTTTCTTAATTGAAACCAACTACAAAAAGAGAAATTTTCTCCATTAAAACAATTTTCTGAATCAAAACAAAACTTTGTCAACCATTTACTCACCTGCTGCATCATCTCTCTCCAGTAGACGTTCCTTGCTTCTGATACATATTGGCCCATACTGATCATCATTACTAGGTGTAGCACATCAGTTACGTTGCACGCTACATGCTACATATAACCTACGTGACGTCATTGGAATGCGCCGATACGAGGCTATAATTAGATGAACCACAGGTGCGTTCAGCAGGATATTTTGTCTGAAGAGCAGTCCTGGGACATCCCAGTGAGGCGCAGCTTCTCGTTCCTGCTTTTTCATGGATCAGGGTTACAGCGAAGTAACCTGGGGCGTTCCCTTTCAAAAGCTACACTTGAGCTGCACTTTATCAGCACTATGGGAATGAGAATACCCACGCCGCCGCACTGTGTGTCCGGACCCCCAGGCTGTGAAGGTGTGTCACAAAGCACAGAGTCTCAGACACTAGCTTGCGATGTTGACTCAAGGACATACGAGCCCAGAGTAACATGAACATCCAAACTATAAAACCTTATGAATGTGTGCGGAGAGGACCAACCTGCTGCATCACAAACATTTTGGGGACAAAGGGGGCACCCCCCGCCAAAGCTCCAGAAGAGGCAACCCCCCTGGTGGAATGAGCCCTGATGCCTGCTGGCAAAGTGTGACCACGTGCCTCATAGGCAAGGACAATAGCATCTCTTTCCCAATGTGACATGGTCTGTTTTGTGGCGTCTGCACCCCTGTTATGGCTGCCATGACAAACTAATAGTTGCTCTGAATACGCCACTGGCTAGTGCGGTAGACGCAGGTCTGAAGAGCACGGACTGGACACAGTCTGTGAAGTCTCTTCTGATCTGGCGTAGTAAACGGTGGAGGGCAGAAGGCTTTGAGAGTGAATGGATGCAAGGTCGAGAAAGGAACCTTTGGCAGATAGTCAGGATGAGGATGCAAAATAGCTTTCACCATTCCTGGGGCAAAGTCTAAGCAGAATGGCACAATGGACAGACCCTGCAAGTCCCCAATTCTTTTCAGAGAAGTTATAGCCATAAGAAAAGCCATTTTCAGAGTTAACAGCTTGTCATAAACTGACTTGGTTCAAACGGTTCAAAGGGTCTCAACCAGGCCCTCTAGGACAATAGCTAGGTCCTACGAAGGGATCCTGGTTCTAACAAGGGGGCTCAGCCACCTAGTTCCTTGAACGAAGCGAGAGAGCAGGACATGCTTGCCCAAAGGCACTCCGTCAATCAGTGTGGCAAGCCAAAAGAGCGGCCACATAAACCCTGAGAGTGGCGGGGCAGGTGCCTGTTGATAATTTCTCCTGCAGGACGTCCAGAACTGTATCAATCTGGCAGTTAACTGAATCTGCATTGTGTGCAGTACACCATCTTTCAAAGGCACCCCACTTGTTGGCATAACTTATTCTAGTGGAGGGAGACCTAGGGGGGCTGGGTGACTTGGAGAGAAGTAAAGGGGACATTGCGCTGTCTGTTGGGAGGCGAAGAGGTCCACCTCTGCTTCGTAGAATCTCAGCCATATCTGTTTGACTACCTCAGGGTGGAGTTTCCATCCCCCTGTCGGTATTTTCTGTCTGGACAGTAAATCCGCTCCCACATTCTGGTACCCAGGAATGTACACTGCCCTCAGTGACAGGAATTTGTCCTGGGCCCAGAGGAAGATTTGTCACGCTATCTTGTTCAGATGGCGCAAATGCAGACCTCCCTGGCGATTTATATAAGAGACTGCTGTTGTTTTGTCCATCCGCACTTGGACATGACAGGCTCTCAGCTGCTGGAGAAAGTATTTCAGGGCCAGAAATACAGCTATCAGCTCTAGGCAGTTGATGTGCCAGACGAGCTGATGACCCTCCAATTCCCCTTGGGCTGGACGGCCACTTAAGACCGCTCCCCAGCCTGTCAGGGAGGCATCTGTCGTTAGCAATCGGTGCCCCTAGAGTAGGACCCAAGGCGAGGATGCGGAGTGTGAGCCACATAGATAGGGTAAGGAGCCCACGGCGCGTAACCCTTATTTGTCCTAGGGGGTTGGCCCTTGGATGAAACCCCCTGGCTTTGAGCCACAACTGAAATGGTCTCATATGCAGCAGGCCCATAGGAATCACAGAGGATGCTGATGCCATGAGACCTAATATTTTTTGATATTGTAGAACAGTGCAATCCTGGCCTAGCCTGACATTTTTAGAATGGTCTCGACTCGAGCGGGAGATAATTGCGGCGTCGCAACAGAGTCAATGCTGCATCTGTGCATTTTGTGTATGTGCGGGGTGATAGGGCTAGGCCGGATGAAAGAACCCGATATTGGTAAGCTTCGCTCCCGAAAGCGAACCTTAGGAACCTCGTGTTGTGGCAATATTTCTATGTGAAAATATGCATCGTTGGGATCGATCATGATGAACCAGTCGTGATGTTGGATTTGTGGATTTTGTTGGATTTCAAAATCCACAAATCCAATTTGATTCGATTATCTTTACGGTTAACATTTAGAAATTGAGAGCTTTGACTGAACTGTTTAAGCCTCAAAGATCTGAGATTGGATGCAGCCCCTCGTCCTTCTTGGGAACTAGGAAGTATCTGCTGTAGTAACCTGACTCTCTCTCTAGAGGGGAAACATGCTCTATGGCTCCTTTCTTTAGAAGAGTTTGCAGCTCTTGTGACAGTAAAGTCGCTTGCTCCAGCTTCACGGTAGTGGAGACCACACCGTTGAAACACGGAGGACGACGAATAAATTGGATTCTGTATTTCTTTAGAACCCACGCAAAAATCCCTAGCAGTAGTTTCCACGCTGCCAGGCTCTCTGAAATGGGTACTAATTTTGATGCTTCCTTTTGAGGGGATGTTTCAGGGGCTGTTTATTATATGTTCCGCGTCCTGATGTGATACAGGGACCAATGGAACACCTAACATTTTGCTGGAAACCGCTGCCCCCCGAAGCACCAGAGGTAGCGGGAAAGGAGAGTTTGTGTGATGTCGAGAAGGGGCGGGTTTTAGATGTTTCACGTGCCCCGTCCAAAGGGGGGCCATTCCCACAGGGCTGGGCGCAAGACCGTCAGGACTTCTTCTTTTTTCACAAAATAGTCCTGAGGTCTTGCCTGGGAGGTTGCTGAGGGCGGCGAGATGGTCCCCAGTCTCTGCGAGGGGGAGCTCAACTCGCTACACTCTGTTTTTGACCTCTCTTTTTAAAGGACTGGGTGGCTGACGGCCCCTCCCCCTGAGTGAGGCGAGGAAGAAATTTCAATTTTTTTTTTCACCTCCTGAAATCTGCTCACGACTGTATTTACCGAATCAAACAGGCCAGAAGGTGATACTGGAGCATCAAGGAGGAACATGCGGTCCTTATCCTTGATGCAAGTGAGATTCAGCCATAGGTGCCCCTCCGTGCTAACCATAGCAGCCATAGAACGGCCAATGGCACGAGCTGTTTGCTCGGTGGCACAGAGAGACAGGTCTTAGACCCAAACTCAGGTCCTTCAGCAGGTCAGCCTGGTACGCTTGTAACACCGCTTATAACACCGATTCGAAAGCTTTTCCCACAAGCGCTGAGGTGGTTCTACAGGGCTTTATGGGGAGGGTAGGTTTCTTGAGTGATGATGCCAATGCAGGCGAGCGTCGCTTCGACCTGTGGCATCGTCGTATACCCCCGCGCCTCAGCACCCAAGATAGTTGAATAAATTGACGTTGAGGGCACAAAGACACAGGAAGTGTATATACGTTTTTTTTTTCCATGACTTTGATAGTTCATCATGAAGGCTCTCAAAGAAGGGGAGAGGCTGAGGTTGTGGCCCTTCCCTTTTGCCACCGGACAGAAACCTATCCTCAAGCTTACAGTGTTTGGGGATCTCGTTCCTGTGGCCAGTCTAACTGTAATCTGGCCACAGCTCGAAATACTACCTTGAGTTATTCCTCAACGGATTTATCATCACGTGAGGAACGCTCAGAGGCAGCACACTCATAAAGAGAATCGTCATCTCCTGCGTAAACTAAAGAAGCACCAGAGTGCACTTTAGGATAGCGCGAAGGGATGCATGGATCAGGTGACAGATCGGACGAAAGGGCAGAACCCGTGTCCTGCTCGTCAACCAAATCCATTCGTGAGCCCCACGATCGTACTGTGGGTGCTGGCCCTTAAATAGCAAGGCAAGGCGAGCACAAAGCATTTTAACTGTAAACGGCTCACAGTGCTCACACTCGCCCAAACTCTGTACATATATTGTTCTCAGCCGGGCAACTGTCTAATTTACAGTCATTAATTCTGACCAACAGGAAGTCAGATATTCTAGTTTGAAAGTAGATTTTTGAATAATCAAGCTCCATAAGTGAGCAGAAAAATCTTTAATTGATTTCATGGATGTGGCTGTTGTGGTTCGTGGTCATAGTGGCACCAACTGCTGCAGTAAATGTGGTGAATTCAAATGACTTTGACATAGTTCTTTTATGTTTTCACCGTTTTAAATGTCTATTGAGGGATTAAAGTAAGGACAAAAAAGGGAAACGGGAAGGGTCTCATATCTTGTAAAATTATTGCTTGATTTATATTCTAGTGACAAATGGTCAAAAAGTGCTTTAGTTTTGAGATACCCCTACCGGAGGTAGAACTAAACCCAACAATGTTTTTCCTCATCTCTAAGGTGTCCCATTTATGAAATAGATTCTTGGCTAAAAATATTTTACTGCTAAGATTGTTAAATTAACAGATATTGTTATACACTCCAAAACCAAAAAGGAATAAAATATAGCCTGTCCGTATGGGAGTTAAGGCATATAAACCAGTGCAGATCAATCACACAAGCTCCCAGAGCTTTGAAACTTGACATGTTTGTAGTCAGGAAGTTGTTTTAACTACTAGAAAAGACTGGATGTGAATATCTTGATGTATGGAATAAATAGAGACATATAAACACATACCTAAAATAAGCGGACATGCACAAATTGAATATCTATGCAGAATGTTTTCATTTACTTTGTGGCTGCTTTGCCAGGTATTATCTTAGAAACACCTATGATGACTTGTTGGAAAGGTGGGGTTGTGCTGAATCCAGCAATACCAAATATGTAAATATAGCATGACAAATCAGGGTGTTCTGTAACTCATTGAATGAGGTGTCTAAAATGAATGAAAATAGAACACTGACATAATTTAGTCCAAAGCCCATTATCAGTGGTGAGAAGAATGTTGAGAAATTCAAATATAAGACACATCTAATTATGAAATATTTCATATGGCACCTTGTACTATATGGAAACAAAGATTGAAATCGAAAGATAACAGCTTACCATGGCACAAACAGGAGACCAGGAGTCAGGATTGCAGTTTGACCTTAATGAGTCTTTTAATAACACAATACAAATTAAATTACTGTCTTAAATCAAACAAATGGCAATCTAACTAAACAAACACACTTTGGGGAATGAGCCCTGTCTTCTCAGGCTGTTTTTTTTTTTTTTTCTAGCAGCAACCATTTGGAACATGAACTGCTTTTGGTAGCCATTCTGAGGTCAGCCCCCATGATGTTACAACTGCAACACACCACTGTCACTCATCCACATTGTCATCAGTGACAAAGTGGGTCATATTTGGACAGTCTGGGAAAGGGCAAGAGCAAAACTCTGTGCAGGTCAAGCCCACTGAAAGACACTGGCATTTGGTGGCATCATTGCAGTTTCCGTCTTTACAGTAGAGGTGGGTGATGTCTCTAACTTCTTTAGGTGCTGGTGCCTTCTGGAACATCACAGGTTCAATGCACCCATCTTCTCTGAGCCTCCATCTTCTGCCAACTGGGTTCCAGAGAAGAGGTTTGGCCAGGTGGCTGTGACGCCACACTGCTGTTTGGTACAAGGCTCTCAGCACATGTTGTTGGAAGGCATCTTCTGTTGGGGGTAGATTTGCTGCTGACAAATCTGTGGTAGATGCTAGTGTGTACCTCAGCTCATCCAGGTTGGTGCAAGGATGCCCATCCACCTTTTTCTTTTGGCCATACAGGAGGAGGGCATACCTTCTTGCCACAGGCAAAGCCTCTTCCAGGCTACCAGAGAGTCCAAATTTGGTCATTTCCTGTAACTCAGAAATATGGGTCTTCAGTCTTGTGAAGGCAGTGGCCTTCCCAATTCTGTACAAGCTGCTTGTGGTGTCACAACCTGTGAGGGCGTGGCATGCAGGTAAACACTCACAAAGCACTGCTCCAAGCTTCTGAGCGATCGAACAGATAGGGACAAATCTTTCCTTAAGGCCATGTCCAGAGTGCATAAACACTGCTGAGGATCCAAACATCCCTTTGCTTGAATAGTACAGAAGCAAAACTAGTGCATCTGTATCATCACATTTGACAATTAGACGAGAATGTGACTGTGCAAGGTGTATTGCATGTAACACCAGCCTCGTGTCAGCCTCCTCCTGGTCACTGTAAAGATCTTTCAAGCAGTCAGTGCCTGACTTGCTAACCCTCTTAACCTCCTGACCATTTTCAAAGCCACCTGCCAAGATGACCGTGTTTCCTAAAGAAATTCTCGTTGGCCCAGTACTGGCAATGTAGGTGCTGACAAAGCTACATAGAGCAGCCTTGTTTCCGCTGATCCTGAGGTATTTTCTGTAGTTTGGAACACTTGTTTGTCCTGTGATGATATGTGTTTGTCTGCTGGTGTGAATGGTGCCTCTTCTTTGTCTTTCAAGATCTTTGACTGAGTGTTGGTGGTCATATCTATCAAACACTATAACGACACAGCTGTTACCTTCCTTTTCCATTAAAGTTGCAATCTTTTCCTGACACACTCACCCAGGTCATTGAACGTTTGAAAGGCTGAATCATTGAGACTCTGTAGAAGAGCCATGCCATCAATGATATATGCTGATGGTTCTTTAACATTTGGCAGCTGCTGTGTCTCTTCAACAGCAGCCTCAAGTTTCTTGGCCAGGTCAGCTTTTGTTGTTTTCCTCATGCTTCCATCATCATAAAACAAAGAGGGTGGGACAGCTGCGAGTTCGTGAGACATCACAATCTCCATGGACACCTCTCTTTGCTTGAGACAGCCAGTAATCTTCGAAAGAGCACGTCTGAGTCCATGTGAACCTTTTTAGATATGCTGACTCCAACTGATGTTTTCATGTCCTTGAAGGTTGCACACTGGTTTATTTTCTCTGGCTCCCAGAAGCTCTTTGTTCTTTTGATTTTGCCAGACGTTGTTCAATAAAGATGGCATTCTGCTTCGCACCATCTTGGAGGAAGCTTGAGAGCTCTTTTGCAACTTTCTCAGATGCAACCTGACCACTTGCAATGTTGATCAGTTCCTCAGGAATGCTATCAAGATCAAAGGGATTCTGCCTCTGCTCCACAGCTTCCATTATCTTCTGTATGTCTCTTTCGTCTCTGTCCATTCTGGATGCTCCATGCTCTTTGTGCGCTTTCGAGCTCTGATCATCAGTGTCACAAAGCTCTTTCATGGCATCCACATATGCTGTGGTCACATGTCTTGTCATCAACCATCTTGTGAGAGCTCCTTTTCGTAATGTGAAGCCAACAACCCCACCCTGACTCTTGCCTTCTCGATTAATGGTTTGCTCCAGTGCCTGATCAGTAGCCACACAGTTGAAACTTCGATGCTCAGACCGGCGAACAACAAACCCACCTTGCTGCATGAATATGTATGCTTCTGGTTGTTCATGTTCAAGTGCTTTCATTTCTGCAACATAGACTGGCATGTACTTGCTATAATTGGTCCTGCCAGCAGCTCTGAACCAAGGCATCACTTCACACATGCAATTCAGGTGAAGTTGAAAGTCAGCTTCACGCTCTGAACGAAGAATCCTTAGCAATAGATCAGCACCATTGAGGAACATTAACCAGTATCCAAAGGTTGCTGATTGCTTAACTCCTCATTTATGAACATCTGGATTCTCTTCTGGATCTCAGGAAGTTCAGTCTCCACCTCACTGATGAGCTGTTGAGCAGTAGCCTTGTCATTACCATGAAATGCATGCTGTACATCTCGTAGGATTTGCTCTTGTTCTTCAGTCATTGCACATTGGCCTTGTTTTTCAAGCCATGATTGCATGGCTTGCCAGAAGAGCCTGAACAGAGCCTCAGAGGCTAGCTTTATGCTTCTTACTCCTCTTGCCAGCTGTTTCCCTTGAAGCAACTGTCGAGCTGTTCCTCTGCATACACATCTGACTCAGTTAGTATGTCAAAGAGTCCACCATCGCCATAGAGCTTTCCGATGCTTGCTAGGTAAGCCATCGTGATATGCATACCTCCCAGTCTCATTGTGATCTTTCCTTGTAAGGGCGATGGTTTGCTCCACAAGATCTGTTGTGCTTTACTATAAATAGCAAGGTCTGCTGTCACAAGAATATGGTGCTGTCCCAGTTCTGCAGCAAGCTGTACAAGACGTATCATAGATGTGTAGATGGTGGACAATTCTGAGGGTGATTCTCTTATGAAGGGCAGGTAGAGTACACTGGCTACTGAACAAGCAGTGTCTGACGTGAAGGCATTAAATGCAGACCAAGAAGGGACATGCTGCTGATTCTCAGTTACATTTCGGGACAGCTTCCATACCAGATGTCTGTCTTCAGCTGCTTTAGAGATTGTTGTATTTGTGTGCAGTAACTCAGGTTGGGCAAGTTCAGGTGGTTCGGTCGGTTTGTAGATTTGATGTATCTGTAATCACAATTGAAATGAGAGGATAAGCTTATGATCATATGCACTGAATATCAAATCACTTTTAAAACCTCACCTCATACATTCAAATTGAACATTAATTTGTATTAATCTTTAGCAGTTCATGTGACTAAGCGAATACCATAACATGAAAACAAAAACAACATAAAAATTGATTTCAGAGAAAAAGAATGGACAAAATGTACCTGTAAAGTTCATCTCCATTCATATCAACTGTGTTTAAGGTGGTGAGGGACCTCTGTGGTACCCGTGCTAGGCATTTATCTGCTGTGGAGACTTGGCCTCTTCGAACACAACAGACGCCATAGCATGAGTTGTACGCTTCCCATCCAGGGTGTCTTCATTTTGGTCAAAGTTGTCGATGGCTGCATCAACAATTCCATGTTCAGCGATTTCAGTGAGGCCAGTTGGGATGTAGACACCACTCTCTGTCCTTGATATCTGGTCTGCTGCCACAGATGTGAGGAAGTGCCTAACCTCTGTATAGGAAACGCAGTGCCCCATTGCACTGAGCTCATTGATGAGTGTCTTACTACCAAACTCATGATGTATCAAAATGGCAAGTCCCAGTGTGATTGGCGTATGGATGTGACAGCTCTGTCCAATAAGATCATGGCAGATTGCGATAACACACAGATTGTCCTTTGAAGCTGGGTCATCATCACATGTTTGATAATCTCTGTGGGCATGTGAATCAACACACCAGTTGACAAAGTCATACAGGATGTTGGGAACATACTTGCTGCATTGGAGACGTGATAGACGGTCACTGCTGACATATGATTGACTGTCATGCTCTACCTGCTCCATGCTTTTCCTCAATATGTCTGCAGCCCTGTGTAATATTTGGATTTCGGAAAGACTCTGACTTGTCTGTGAAAGTGTTGTCTCACAGTCTACTGTTATTTCTGTGAGTTTAGCAGCTTCCCTCAGTGCACAACCTATGTTCATACTATCTGAGCAGATCAGATCTGACTGTCCTGGACGTGGAACAAATACAAGCCTGTCTTTGTAATGCTGTATCAGCTTTTCCTTTAGTTTCCAGGATCTATATTTCTTGTGTTGAACTGTGGACACACCTTCTTCCACAGCAATGGTCTTTAGTATGTTATCATAGCTATCAGTCAAAGAGTCACTTTCATATATTTGGACAATACTGTTTTATCAATGTCTTCAGTGAGCTTAATAAAGGCTTTGTCATAGACATTGGTCTGCTTTTCTGATTCTTTTCTTAGTCTTGCAGCTGCTATATTTCTTTCAGAGATGTAGTGTGCAAGGCACATTTTATGGTATTTGGCATCATATGCAAAGAGATCTGGGCATGAAAGAATTTGAAGATGTACATCTTCATCAAGCCTTTCAGAAGCTGCCCGAAGGACCTTGTCTCTGGTACTTGCGCCTGTACCAGTCGAAATGGCTATCAGAGGTTCTGGTCTAGAGCTGGCCTTCCCACAAATGAAACAATCTCTCCGTATTTTAAATGATGTTGTATCAGCCCTACTCAGCCTTCTTGGTGCAGATGTGCTCTCACTCTCAACAGTTGCAACTTCCTGCTGCTCACTGATTTTTGTCTTACTGCAGTAGTTCGCTCTACATGATACATGATATGACACTTTGATTTTGGAAGAAAGTATGTCATCTGTATATGGAGCCAGAGTTTTATGGACATCATCATCTCTCTGCTGAGCAAGGGTAAGTATGCGTTGGAGGCCTTCTACTGTGGGGTTTTGGACATAGGGATCTTTTTCTTGCCCTTTTCAAAATGTTTCCCACAAATTATACAAAGCTTTGGATCCAATGTCTGTAAGACATTCTCCATAATTCAAGAGACTAGTGAAAAGGAAAAATGCTATAAATTTCAGAATTTTCATTGAAATGCAAATCAAGTTGAATTACAAATGCAACATTAGTCAGAGGGCTAAGTAATTTTTAGCTAGGCTAAGCAGCTATTTAGCTACTTGTATTATTATGTACATAATACTTATAATGATTTACCTGTCTGGTTATGAAGATATCAACAAAGACAATCAAGTAGCTAGCTACAGCTGGATCCAACCATTAGCCTAACAGTAGTCAACTCACTAGACCAATCAAAAGCTCAAATTAAATATATATAATATCTTGTTCTTATTTACTCAAAAATCATACCAATGGGGTGAAGTAAGCAATGTAGGCTCTACTGCCCACTGCTGGTCTGGACAGACAAAAGCTAACAATATTATTTTCCATTATTCAGTAATGACTTGACCAAAACAAAATTCAAGTGGATATACATATTTTAATAAAGGTGTTCCATTCCAGTGTTAACCTGATTCAATTGGATCTGTGTTTCATATGAATTGTATAGTATACTGTGCCTTATGAAATGTATCATAAATATAGATCAGCACTTACCTAATGTAACTTACTTTGCAGTAACAATGAATTTGTTAACATTCTTCTCACCACTCATAATGTGATTTGGACTTGAGACTATTTTGTCCAGTGTTCTTTCATTTTGGACACCTCATACGTTGAGTGACAAAACACTCTGATTTGTCATGCTATATTTACATATTTGGTATTGCTGGATTCAGCACAACCCCACCTTTCCAACAAGTCATCATATGTGTTTCTATGATAATACCTGGCAAAGCAGCCACAAAGTAAATGAAAACATTCTGCATAAATATTCAATTTGTGCATGTCCGCTTATTTTAGGTATGTGTTTATATGTCTCTATTTATTCCATACATCAAGATATTCACATCCAGTCTTTTCTAGTAGTTAAATCAACTTCCTGACTACAAACATGTCAAGTTTCAAAGCTCTGGGAGCTTGTGTGATTGATCTGCATTGGTTTATATGCCTTAACTCCCATACGGACAGGCTATATTTTATTCCTTTTTTGTTTTGGAATGTATAACAATATCTGTTAATTTAACAATCTTAGCAGTAAAATATTTTTAGCCAAGAATCCATTTCATATATGGGACACCTTAGAGATGAGGAAAAACATTGTTGGGTTTAGTTCTACCTCCGGTAGGGGTATCTCAAAAATTTGGGGGCATTGTCACTAGCCTATTAAATTAAATTAATATTGTATGTTTGGTAATTGAAACTGAAATTTAAAATGAATGTACCAGATTTCAGTACTAGATAGCAAAAATGCAAGGGCTTTAGATACTGTTTTGGATGCGACTAGCTCAGTGAACTCTGTACATTGTTCGGTTCCGGCTGTAGAGCCCGTGAGGCAGGGCAATTGGGTCACCGTGAGGCGGCCTAGTCGCGGGACAAAACACCACTCTTCCGTTCTGATTAGAGCATCAAACAGGTTCTCCCCACTCAGTGACGCCCCCACTGAGAATCCTGTTGAAAGTGCCCTAGTAATTGTCGATTCTATTACACAGAATGTGAAAATGGAGACACCAGCCACCATAGTCACATGTTTGCCGGCAGCCAGAGCACCTGACATCAAAGCAAATTTAAAAGTGCTGGCTAATGCTAACCGTAAATACTCTAAAATTATTATTCACGTCGGCAAAAATAATGTTTGACTTCGCCAGTCGGAGATCACTGAAATTAACATTAATGAGGTGTGTGAACTCGCAAGTACGATGTCAGAAAAAGTCATTTGCTCTGGTCCCCTTCCTGTTCGTCGGAGTGATGAGATAGTTAGCAGATTATCATCACTCAATGGCTGGCTGTCTAAGTGGTGTCCGCAGAATAATATAGGTTTCATAGACAATTGGAAAAGTTTTTGGGGCAGACCTGACCTGTTGAAAAGAGATGGTATTCATCCCTCCTGGGATGTTGCTGCTCTTCTCTCTTGTAATATGGCACATAGTCTTAGAGCTGAAACATGACAAACTGGGTTCCAGGTCAGGAAGCAGACATACTGGCTAAACCGACCGTCTGCTAACCGTCTCGCGTCACAGAAGTCAGATAATTCCCAACACATAGAAACTCTTTCATCTAGATATTATCACATAGAGACTGTGTCTGTACCCCGAATTAGTAAATACAAAAAACTTCCAAACCCATTTAAGGGTAAAAATTTAATTAATGTTCAACAAATGAAAAAGAGAGATATTACTGATAAACAAATGATAAAGCTTGGGTTGCTGAATATTAATCACATTTTTCAAAAACACTTATTGTAAATTATATCGCAGACAACGATCTAGATTTGCTGTGTTTGACAGAAACCTGGCTAAAACCAGACGATTACATTACTTTAAATGAGTCTAGCCCTCAAGGTTACGATTATTAACACAATCCTCGTCAGAAAGTCAAAGGGGGAGGTGTTGCTGTATTTTATAGTAGTATCTTCAGTATTACTCAAAAGTCCTTCAAATGTAATTCCTTCGAAGTGATGGTGCTTTATGTAAGGTTATGTAAGTTGACATTTGTGCTGGCTACTGTATACAGGCCACCAGGGCACCATACAGACTTTATCAAAGAATTAGATTTTCTATCGGAGTTGGTACTGGCTGCGGATAAAGTCCTTGTTGTTGGTGATTTTAATATCCATGTAGATAATGAAAAAGACGCATTGGGATTGGCATTTACAGACATTCTAAACTCTATTGGAGTTAGACAACACGTGTCAGGACCCATTTATTGTCGTAATCATACTTTAGATCTAATATTGTCACATGGAATCGATATTGATGCCGTTGAAATTCTGCAGCAAAGCGATGACATCTCAGATCATTATTTAGTCTTGTGTATACTACATTTAGCCAAGGCTGCAAAACCGCCACCCAGCCATAAATATAGCAGAACCATCACTTCTACCACTAAAGATTGCTTTATAAATAATCTTCCTGATCAGTTTTGTCGCCTTAGCTTACCAGACAGCTTAGAAGACCTCGATGTTGCAACAGAAACTATTGATTCTGTCTTTTCCAGCAGATTAGATGCAGTTGCTCTGCGCTTAAAGAAGATTAAGTAAACTAATCCAATGCCGTGGTACAACGAACACACTCAGGCTCTTAAGAGAGCTGCCAGAAAAATGGAGCGCAGCTGGAAGAAAACAAAACTAGAAGAGTTTCGCATTTCGTGGAGAGAGAGAGAATGATTGAGTACTGAAAGGCCTTAAAAAATGCTAGATCTACTTATTTTTCAAATTTCTTAGAAGAAAACAAACTCAGCCCTAGGTATTTATTTGATACAGTGGCTAAATTAACGAGAAATAGAGCTTCAACTTCTGATGTTTCCAAACAGCACAGCAGTAATGTCTTTATGAACTTCTTTACTTGCAAGATTGACAATAGTAGAGAGAAAATTATAACCATGCAACCATCTACTACAGTATCGCGTCAGACAGTGCACTGTAGTGTCCCTGAGGAAAAATTCCGTTAGTTGCTTTAGGAGAGGAAGAATTCTCTAAACTTATTAAATCATCAAAATCAACAACATGTATGTTAGACCCTATGCCGACTAAGCTATTGAAAGAGATGCTTCCAGAGGTCATAGATCCTCTTCTTAATATCGTCAATTCATCTTTATCACTAGGATACATACCAAAAACTTTTAAGCTGGCTATTATTAAACCTCTTATTAAAAAGCCACAACTTGATCCTAGAGAATTAGTCAATTACAGGCCGATCTCGAATCTACCTTTTCTGTCAAAAATACTAGAAAAGGCAGTTTCATCACAACTATGTTCCTTTTTAGAAAGAAATGGTATCTGTGAGGATTTCTACTCAGGATTTAGACCGTACCATAGTACCAAGACTGCTCTCATTAGTTACAAATGATTTGCTCTTATCATTCGATTGTGGTTGTATCTCTCTATTAGTGTTACTAGATCTCAGTTCTGCTTTTGACACTATCAACCACAATATTCTTTTGAATAGACTTGAAAATTATGTTGGCAATAGTGGAATTGCATTGGCATGGTTCAAATCTTACTTATCTGACCGTTATCAGTTTGTAGTAGTAAACTAAAAGATGTCATATCAATCACAAGTTCAATATGGAGTACCGCAAGGCTCGGTACTAGGAGCGTTGCTTTTCACTCTGAACATGCTACCCTTGGGAGATATAATTAAGAAACATGGCGTTAGTTTTTACTGTTACGCTGATGATACTCAGCTCTATATTTCTTTGCACCCTGACGAAACTTACCAATTCACAAAATTAACGGAATGCATAGCTGATATAAAAAATTGGATGACCAGTCATTTCTTATTACTAAATTCAGAAAAAACAGAGATTCTAATTTTTGGACCAAAAACTTCTTCATGTAATAACCTAGAATACTGTCTAAAGCCCCAGGTATACTCCGGCCGTAATTTTCGTCATGCGAAGGGCTCGCGGCCGGCCGCACACCCCGTCCGTGTGCAGCCCAAATTTTCAGGCCGCGCGGACGGTGCACGTGCAACAGCACATGCACAAGCAGGACAGAAGAGTCCACTAGGTGGCAATACGCATAGTACTGCGTACAATGTGCAGTCGTGGAAGAAGGGTGTGTAAAGAGCGATTCGAAAACAAGATAAACAAGTAAACTCAGAAGCATGCTTTCTCCATCGTTTTTGATTCCCGCTCTCTTGGTGTATCTTCTGAACTATGTTGCAATGGTGGATGCGCTATTTTTCTTCTCCGATCCTGCCCAGCGAATGTCCAGTTGATGACATGTCTGGTAAAAGTATAGAAAAAATTGTACTGCGCATGTGTCAAACTCGGTCATCCACGCGCATCCGTGGTTTAGTATACTTTGAAAGATGCGCGGACGCGACTGTGCACCAGACGCGTCCGGGTGCAGAAAGTGAAGCATATCCGGGGCTTAACACTTGATGGCAGCTCTGTTAAGTCTTCGTCATCAGTTAGGAACCTGGGTGTGCTCTTTGATACCAATCTTTCATTTGAAAGCCATGTTTCTAGCATCTGTAAAGCGCATTCTTCCATCTTAAAAGTGTATCTAAAGTACGACATATGCTCACAATGACAAATGCGGAACAGTTAATGCGTTCATGACCTCAAAGCCTTGAGATTACTGTAACGCTCTACTGGGTGGTTGTTCTGCTCACCTGTTAAACAAACTACAGCTGGTCCAAAATGCAGCAACTAGAGTTCTTATTAGCCCGGTTCTGTCAACACTGCATTGGCTCCCTGTTAAATATAGTATAGATTTTAAAATCTTGCTTCTTTCTTACAAAACACTAAATGGTTTAGCTCCCCAGTACCTGAGCGAGCTCTTAATGCATTGTAGTCCTTCACGTCTATTGCAATCTCAGAATTCTGGACGGTTGATAATACCTAGAATATCAAAATCAACTGCAGGCAGTACATCCTTTTCCTATTTAGCACCTAAACCTTGGAACAGTCTTCATATCACTGTTCGGGAAGCAGACACACCAGGAACACTTCCCATAACACCTGATGTACTCGCTTCATCATAAGAAGAATGGCGTCTACGGTAAAATTAGTCTCTCTCTGTTTATCCCGAGGTTTGCCGCAGCCTGCCAGATCCAGGCCGTATCCAGATGAGATGAAGGACCTGCATCTAGACATAATGATAACACAGCCCTGATGTTTCAACTAAACTATCCCCTCCGAAGGCCCATTTCCCTTTCCTTTCCCTATGTTTAGATAAAACATTATCAAAATTATTCCAGTTTGCATAGATCCGCGGACACAACAAATTTTTCTGTATTATGCGGATCGGTAAAGTAATTTGGCAAATATCACTTCTTTTTTTTTTAGAAAGAACAAGCTTCTGCGCACACACGCACTCAAACACACAAACCTATAGACTAAACACGTAAATGAACGGCAAGAATGCATTAAAGGTATTCGGTTTTCAGTAGGAAAGGTGTCATTTAAGCAATCCTTAAAGTAATAACTAACAACAAACAAATGGAAGTGATTCAATCAAAAACATCTCGGGTTACGACTCTAACCCTGGTTCCCTGAGAACAGGGAACGAGACACTGCATCCTAGGACGCAACTGGGGAACGCCCTCGCGTGAATGGTGTCTGAAACAATCTGTCCAATCACGACAATCCTATTGGCCGTCGACAGCCTATGACGTAATACAGGTGTAACTAGGAAGTATAAAAGGGGCACCTGGAGAACATGTCATCCACATTTCGTCTGAAGGGACTGACAGCAGGCAGAATGGAGGCATGGCAACGAGACGCAGTGTCTCATTCCCTGTTCTCAGGGAACCAGGGTTACAGTCGTAAACCGAGACGTTCCCTTTTGAATGGGAACTCGCACTGCGTCCTAGAATGCAACTGGGGAACGAAATACCCACGCTGCCATGCCGAGAGGAGTGCATGTCACATGGCTGAGAAAAAGGCTCTAGAAAAAGCCAAGCACTCAACTCCTTCTGGTCACACAAGGCTGTCAGTGATAATACTCCCAACGGCCAAAGCCGAACTGAAGCCTCAAAGGAGGGAGCCCTCTGAGAAAGAGGGAATGACTCACCAAGGCCGCTCAAGGCATGGAACCAGCATCTAGCAGAAGAGGTACCTTAAAGGGAGTCAGGCCAGAAAGCTCGAGCGGAGCTCTGGCCAGTCACTTTCAGGGGGACAAGCGTCAACATCTGGAGCCACCAGGGAGGCCAACCTAGCCCAAAAAGAGGCCTTGTCCGCCAGCAACCTGTCTGTTCATAGAACAGAGTCCCTTACTTTTAAAACCCAAGAAGGGCAGCCAAATGAGAGGGACTGCAGAAAGGCAGAAACCACTCCTCGCCGGAAAGAGACGGGCATCCCAGGGAGCAGAACTCAGCAAAGTGTTTCCCAACCCTTAGATCAAGGGGAGTAAACTGCTCGACCTTGGATCTACAAAATGCTAAAAAGAACATTCTGGAGGCTGGCTATTCTATATAGGGCCCAAAGGGGCTACTAGCTTCACCAGAAGCTGGTCTAAGGGGAGTAAACACCATACTCCTAAATAACTTTAGACCGCACTCAGGGAGCAAGGTCTATAAAGTAGAAACTACAGCCTAGTATTACAAAACTGATCTTTCTGGGAGGCTGAGAAGCCTTCTACCAGCGATCAAAGCTTGGGAGTGCAGAACTCTGAACAAAGAACCCTACTAGAGGGGAGTAAACAGACTCAACCGAGACGAGCAAGACCAAGCTAAGCAGACGGATGGGAGGCTCAGAAGGGAGCCTACAACCAAACACAGACCAGAGAACCAGTTTCTAATTAGCCTGAATAAAGAGCTAAGAGCCTGGCTCATACAACACAATGGGAAGTCTGTATGAGGACCAACACAGAAAAAG